>BSBN01001091.1:6322279-7039706 GCA_027924645.1 Cunninghamia lanceolata
TATTATGATGACCTTCACATGAGATATATGATGATCTGTTCTGCTCATTGATGTTCATGTTTGTATATATGCACTTCTTGATGTCATGGATGTGATGATATGTATGTATGATTATGGATTTATGTGGTGACATATATTGCCTATATGATGCTTCTAGATGTCATGATTCTTATAGATGTATGATGATAAAGATTTTATGACTTGTGATGACATGATGTAGATGCTATGACTAGTGATATCTAACATGTGGGTTTTGCAGATATGCACCAGAGAGAAGAAAAGGAGGAGATGCAAGACAGAGACTGTTGATCGATCATTGCCATGAAAATGATATAAGGGTTGTGGGAATGGATGAATGAGCTTGTTGCATTGGTTTTTCAGTTGTATATAAAGAGCAATCCTTATTTTTGATATGGCACATGGATATTTCGCTACCAAGGTATAACAGACCAAGGTGTAGTGATATCCGAGTGCGTGGACATTGACTCTGTAAGCAAGCGGTTTGAACTTAGATCCCTTAGACATGATATAACCTTGTTGGAATATGTGAATGAGCCCTAGTCTTGAACATAAAATAAACTTCGATACATGTAAATGCAAGAAGAATTATTAATATGTAGGATGCTAGGTTGTAACACACACAAGATAAATATGATGCTAAGAAAGATATGAATGATCATTCCTCAAACACGGCACACAAAAGCAATGACTATGCCTCCAATCCGTACTGCATCGCAACATACCAAGATTATAGATAAATCAAGGTAGTCTTGAATAGGTAATGGAAAAGGAACAAAAGATAAACCATAAAGTAAATTGACTGACTTACAAAGTAAACATACAGCCAACATATTCTCTTGCGAAAGAGGTTGCTTAGGATAGATTGGATAGGAAAGATAACAACATTATCGTAGGAACTCTGTGTCCGTTAAAGGGGGCTATCAACCTAAAAAGACAATGTCTTGTTGCGAGAGATGCCCCATGTCGTAGGAGACGCGTGTGTTGGTCTCAACAATGGAAGATTCTACAGAAGACAAGCTTGTTGATTTGGTGCTTTGGTTAAACTAGATTTAGCTGATGTTGGAAATTAGAATAGTAGGACAGTATATGACTCCGGAAGAAAGCTATTTGGCTTCAGGTTTGTTAAGAACTTTTTCTTTGAAGGATGCGCTAGCTTGCTGCTTGAGTTAGTCAAGTCGAGGTGAATGGATGTTGAAAAATGGGAGACAAGAAAGGTGACAGCGTTAATGGATTGGAATGGGTGGAGAATGATGAATCGTATGTGCCTGAGTACTGGATACATCCTTTGTTTTCCAAACTACCTACATATCCTGTATCCATGGGATCAAGGCACATTACGATGAAAGATGAAAGTGATAATATGTAGTTCTGGGTAGAGTGATGAGATGGGTCAAGGTGAAAGGGGGAGATCTTATGTACCTGAGTACTGGAAATGTCCTTCATATTCTAGACTGCCTACATACCCATATCCATGGGATCAAGGTACCTTAAGATTGAGAAGAGATAATATGTAGTTCTGGGTGATGTGATGATGTAGGAAACGTGTTGGGAGGATAACAGCCTTATCATAGGAATGATGTCTCCATTAAAGAGTGTTATCTGTGGAAAGGAGAAAAGATTGAAGAGCGTGTTTGTGAACCACGAACAAGGATCCATTCCTAGACCTAGGTTAAGGAAAGAGTTGCCCCCATTCTGGTAGAGGAAAATGCATAGGTGACCGGTGAAGAAGACACAGAGAGCGTGACCTAGGACAGGACAATGCTAATTGTTGACACAGATCAAGACGTAGGATGACGACGATGGACATTGACAAATTTCCAAGCTATACTAGATAGGGAGATGAAAATGCAATCAAGGTCAATGGTTTTCTTATGGATGGATGGATGGATGAAGTGCGTTGTGACAACAAGAAACGAACAAGACTCGATAGATGATGGATGCTGACTCTACACATAGCACCTATTTGCCAGGTTTTCACCAGAGGACAGATTTATTTTGGATTTTTTTTTTTTTGGAATACTCTGAGGATCAGGCATAGAACTTCTTGAGATGGACACTGTTAAGTGGCTCATCCAAAGGAATGCCATCAGGTGTAGCTAAAGTATAAGCTCCTGATCCATATACTATTGTGATAATAAAGGGACCTAACCAGTTAGGCTCAAGCTTGCCCTTCTTTTCTCGATCTGCTTGATTTCTCTGATTCGCTTTAAGTACAAGATCGCCAACTTGAAACTATCTTTCTTTGATCTTTTTGTTGGAATTACGTCGGAGGCAGTTTTGATAGACATGGAGATGATTAAGCGCGGAAAGGTGCCTTTCATCTAATAGTTCTAACTCAGCCAATCTGGAAGTGCGATACTCCTCTCCGTCGATTAGGTTCTGCATGGATACTCTGAGGGATGGGATCTCAACCTCTATAGGTAGGACGGCTTCAGAGCCATAGACCAAGGCATAGGGGGTGGCACCAGTTGGTGTTCTGATACTAGTGCGGTAGGCCCATAGGGCGAGATTGAGTTGCAAGTGGCAATCACGACCAGCTTCATTGACCATTTTCTTGAGGATTTTGAGAATGGTTTTATTGGAAGCCTCAGCTTGGCTATTACTCTACGGATAGTAGGGCGTTGAAAAGTGATGTTGGATATTGTATTGTGTGCACAAGGCACGAACATCTTGGATCTTGAATGGTCTCCCATTATCAGTGACAATGGCTTGGGGAATACCATACCAGCATATGAGGTAGTTAAGGATAAACTTGGCTATTTGCTTACTGATGATATAGGTCATGGGAATGGCTTCAAGCCACTTCATGAAGTACTTAGTGGTGGTAATGATAAATTTGTGGCCATTGGATGAGGATGGCTGGATTTGTCTTACAAGGTCGAGACCCCATTGAGAAAAAGGCCATGGAGTTGTCACAGGTTGTAGTTCATGAGCTGGTGCGTGAATCAAATCTCCATTCTGCTGGCATTGTAGACACTTCTTAGCAAACTGTAAAGCATCATGCTCTATTGTAGGCTAGTAGTACCCTATTCTAAGTATCTTCTTGGCGAGATTAGGACAAGTGGAATGTGCGCCATAGACACCTTCATGTATGTCTCGTAAGGTGGCTTTAGCTTCTTCCACGTTAAGACATCGTAAGAGGATACCATCGAGACTCCGGTGATATAGTGTATCACCCAGAATGGTGTAACAGGAGGATCGACAGATAAAGGTTTTGCATTGGGTGGATGAAAGGTCAGAGGGAAAGGTACTGTTCTTAAGGTATTCATAGATATCTTTGTACCATGGGGAATTAGGACCAACAAGTCCGCAGATGATTTCAGTAATGGGAACATCGATGGCTAGTATCAACAATTCGCATTTCTATGTATTAGCCGACATGTCAATCAGTGACCCTACATAAGCCATAGAATCCACATCCTTGTTATGCTCTCTTGGAATTTGCTCAAATGTGATGCTAGAAAAGTGTGGTTTATAGGCATCCACTAGTTGCTTGTAGGGGACCAACTTTTCATCTTTTGTTTGGTACTCATCTGTGACTTGGCGAATGACTAGCTGTGAGTCTCCATATACCTGTAATTCTGTGATGTCCCATTGAACTACTATATTGAGAACTATGAGGAGTGCTTCATACTCAGCTATGTTGTTGGTGCAAGGGAATGCAAGCCGATGTGACTTTGGAATATAGTCATTTTGAGGTGTGATAAATAAGATGCTGGCCCCTGATCCATGCTGTGTGTAGGAACCATCAAAGTACAACTTCCATATTATTGAGTTGGTAAGAGTGAATAGATTCTCATCTAGAAAGTCTGCTACCATATGGTGTGTATCTGTCATGGGTGCTTCTGCTAGTTGATCTGTAAGGGCTTGTCCTTTAATTGCTTTACGATCCTTATACTCAATGTCGAACTCACTAAGGATCATGACCCATTTAGCTAGTCTGCCTGTAAGAGCTGCTTTTGCTAGTAGATACTTCAATTGATCAATTTTGGCTATAAGATTTGTGTGTTGGTTCAACATGTAATGCTGCAACTTTTGGGAAGCGAACACTACTGCTAAACAAGCTCTTTCTATTAGTGAATAATTGAGTTCATATCCCACCAAGGTTCTACTGATATAATAAATTGCATGCTCTTTTCCTGCTTCATCATTTTGTGCTAGAAGGGCCCCAAGGGCCGAATTTGTAGTTGAGATGTATAATATCAAAGGTTTATCAGCAACTGGTGGAACCAATACAGGAGGTGTAGCTAGATACTCCTTGAGCTGATCAAATGCTGCTTGACACTTATCATCCCATCAAAATGAGACATCCTTTTGGAGTAAGTGTTGAAATGGTTGACATTTATCTACTAGCTGTGAGATGAAATGCCTAATGGACTGCAACCTTCCCTGAAGGCTCCTTAATGCTTGGAGGTTCTTTGGTGGAGGCATCTCCACGATAGCCTTGACTTTTGCTGGGTCTACTTTGATGCCTCTACGAGATACAATGTATCCTAACAGCTTCCCTGATGTTACACCAAAGACACACTTCTTTGGATTGAGCCTTACTTGGTATTTCTTGAGCTTGTCAAAGATCTATCCTAGAACTTGTATGTGATCTGCCCTAGAAGATTTAGCTAGTATGTCATCCACATAGTCCTCCATGATATGATGAAAGAGGTCGTGGAATATCACTGTCATTGCTCTCTGATAAGTTGCCCTTGCATTCTTTAGAACAAACGGCATGACACACCAACAATAATTACCCCATGAACAAGTAAAAGTTGTTTTATGTTGATCTTCTTCTGCTATCCTTATCTGATTGTAGCCTGAGAATCCATCCATGAGAGAAAGCATTTTGTGCCCTACTGTCAAGTCTACTATAATATCAATGTTCGGTAGTGGAAAGTTATCTTTGGGACATGCTTTGTTAAGATCTCTAAAATCATTGCACATGCGGATGCGCCCATTAGGTTTAGACACAGGTACAATGTTTGATACCCAATCTAAATAATTAATAGGTCGAATGAACTTTACATCTAACAGCTTCTGTATTTCCACTTTTACTAAGAGAGCTATCTATGGGTGCATTTTTTTCAGCTTTTTCTTAACTGGTTTAACTTTTGGATCAACTGTGAGATAATGAACTACTAGCTTAGGGTCTAGCCCTGGCATATCAACATAGGTCCATGCAAAGTTGATGGTTCATTGTAAGAAGAATGTGTTAACATTCCTCTGCTCTATTTCTAATCATGATGCTGCCAGGAATGTGGTCTTTGGATTTTGCTCTATACCAAGGTTTATCTCTGTAGAATCTTCCACTAGGAGAGCTGACTTCTCTTGATACTTAGATGGTAGGGGAAGGTCAAATCCTCCATCCTCAGGTGCCATAGTTGGGTTTTCACCTTTGGATACGTCCTTTGTTTTTACTATTTTGTGATTAGGAGGTGCCACAATGTGGTTTTCACCTAGAGATCATTCTTTATTTTTACTTTTACGACTAGAGGATTTGGTATTCTCACCAAAATAAGCTGTTGGCTCTAGTTCCATTACAAAACCTGCTTTATGATTGCCAAGAGGGATACCTTCCTGAAGTCCCATGAACTCAGCTATAGCTTCATCATTCTAAAATAAATCTATAATGGGGGACCCTTGTTGGTCCCAATCGATAAGTTCAGGGTAGACAAGTCTTACATTCTGGGTGCTTGTGGTGGAGGTTAAGGATACAAATGATAGCATAAAGATGGAGGATTCGGTGAATAGGTCAGTCATATGGAGGGAAGAGTCATTGATGATATCCTCAGTAGATGTCAAATTTGTGAGAGAAGTTTTAGCCACCTTGTCGAGGATACCCTCGATGTCCAAGGCGTACGATACCTTTCTACCAAATCCTAAACCCTTCTTGTCTAGTTTCTTTGTCACACTAATGGGTTCCATTGTGCCTTGATTTTGTTTCCCAAGGCCACCTTTGCCTTTATAGCCCATGTTTTTTACTATCCTTAAGCCATTACCATATTTCTTGGTTGGTATTGTGATTGGTTCTTTCTCTTTATAGAACCAAGAATAAATGTCCTCAATAGTTTCCTCCTCCAATAACCGTCCTTGTTGGAATTGGGTTAGAGATGCCGGGGGAGGAATAGCTACTTTTTTAGTTACTTTGGCAATGGGCGGTTGGCTGTAAGATTTAGGGGATAAAGGCATCCGCCCTACACAACAAGATTTTGAGATATCATAAGTTCCAAAGCCTATATTACGGATGTGAGCTTTGATTTTGGGAAGAGGATTAGGTTCACTTGTAGAGGCTTGTGTTAGAGTTTTAGGATCAACATATAGTGGGGATTCAAGGGCTTTTTCATTTTTAGGCACTTGGTTGCAATTCTTATAGCTACCTTGCAAGACACGACAGAATTCAAAAGGATTGGTGTCTCCTAGGATAGTGATCTCCATACCATTGTATGGGAACTTTAGAGACTGATGGTACATGGAGGGAACAGATTTCATTGCATGGATCCATGGGCGGCCTAGGATAATGTTGTAAGGTAGCTCAATGTCAAGGACTTGGCATCTGGTTTCCAACATAACGGGGCCCAGTTGTATAGGCAAGTGGATAACACCTTTTGAATAGCGTTCAACATCATCATATCCCTTGATTGTAATACTTTGATCAATGTTGATATGATCCTTAGAGTATCCCAATTGTTTAAGTAACTTTAAAGAACAGATGTTGAGACCAACACCACCATCTATGAGTATATGTTTGATTTTGCGCTTATGGATGAGAACTTCAATATGAAGGGCATCATTGTGACATGGATCATGGGAAGGGAGGTCTTTCTTAGAGAAGACCATGTTATAGGGTGAAGCAATGTTACCTACTATAGCATGGAAATCTGTGACCGCTATGTTGTTAGGAACCAAAGACTCTTGAAGGGCTTTTTCTAGCACTACTCTATGTGCAGGTGATGACCGTAGAAGGTCCAAGATAGAGATCTATGCTGGTGTTTTCCCTAGATGTTCGACAAGATTATAATTAGATTGAGCATGGGGACTGGGTGTAGGACCACGAATGGTGACACGACCATGACGAGTTGTAATAGCGCAATCCGTAGATTTGCCTTTGATTGTGAGGGTAGACACTCGACTCTCTTCAAAATAACCCACAATGGAGTCAAAGGAAGTGGAATCACGGTTGACACCTTTAGCTTTATCCTGAGGAGGAGGTAGACCATGGTGAGGGAATGGTTCCTTGTACATGTTAAGGTCTTTGTTCATGTGTTGAGCTGGTTGATCATCTTCAAGAGAGATTTGGTTGCCTTTGATGAGATTTTGGATTAGGTGCTTGAGTTTCATGCATGATGTGGTTCTGTGTCCTTTGCTCCTATGGAATTCATAGTATTCATTTTCTCGGTACCATGCGGTTTTGTAAATAGATTCTCCATATGGGGGAGCATCCGGTAAGGTGATGAGCCCTTTGTGTAAAAGCTTCTATAGGACAGATTCTATGGGCTCTCCAAAGGGAGTGAATTGATGCCACGGAGGGTAATCTTGTTGAGGTCGCTCTTGTTGGTTTTGATAAGGTTGTCTTTGTTGTTGCTATTGTTGAGGTGGAGCTTGACTTGGTTTGGAAAGCTGCAGTGACGTTTGCAATGTTTGGACATGTTTAGAATCAACCACCACATCATTGACCACGTTTTTATTTTTGTTCCAATATTTGGGTTTATCATTCATTTGGTGTTGAGGATCATTGTCTTTAGTTTCTTTGAATATTTTGACCACACCTTTAGCAATGAGGGCCTTTTTGATGTTAATTCCCTTGTACGTGATTTCGTAGAAGGTTGTAGCACTAAGAATTTGCAAGCGAAAACCTAACTCTTGGTTGAGGTTCTGCACAAATATGCCAACAAGTTGTTTCTCAAGAATCTTGAAAGGGAATTTTCTAGCCATTTGTCTCCATCGTTGAAGGAAAGAAATGAAAGTTTCACCGTTTTTCTGTTTATTGTTGCATAGATCGGTCATGGAAATCTCATGCTCTACATTGTAGGAAAAATGGGTGGCAAATTTCTCTGCTAGTTTGTTAAAAGACCTGATACCTGTAGGTAAGTGTGAGAACCATTTTATAGCTTGACCTCCAAGACTGCAAGGAAAGAGACGCATAAGATATGTGTCGTTATGTGCAACCTCGAAGCAAGCAAGATAGAATTCCCTGAGATGGTCTTTTGGGTCACCTTTTCCTTTGTATTTATCAAACTTGGGAATAGTGAAATTTTGAGAAAAAGGGATCATGGGTAACGACCGATCAAAAGGATAAGGACACACTTCCTCTAAAGAGAAGGTCTTCTTGGTGTGGCCATACGTAAGATCAGATAGTTGTTGTTGAACTTCTGCAATTTTGAGCTCCATCGTTGTTGGAGGGGTTGGAAATATCTCCTGTTGTCCTAGAAGTGGTTGTTGTTGCCCATATGGAAGATTGTAGTGTAAGCCATGAGCATTGGTGTTATAAGGGTCATATGATTGATTGGGGTCATATGTGTTGTATGTTGGGTTTAGATTGGTTTGGGATTAGATGCTTTGATTCAGAGGAGATGGGGGTGGTGCTAGGTAAGAATGTTGGTTTTGTGATGGTTGAAGAAAAGAATTGGGTGGAGGAAAGCTAAAGTGCGGGTTAGGCTGCAATTGCAGTGCATAGCTTTGGGAAACTTGATGTTGGGAATGTTGAGGGTGACTAGGCAATGTGTGAAAGAAATTTAGTGCTGATGAACATAGCGAAGGAGGGACATAGGTAGATGTGATTTGCGATGGATGAGGTTGATTGAGGATGAGCGTAAGAGAATTTTGGGGTTGGGATTGCATGACTCTAGTTGGTTGAGAGACATGAAGGTTTGATGATATAGGAGGTGGTATTTGTTGAGACCCTTGTTGCATGGCTACATAGTTGTTCCCCAGATTGTAATTTGGTGGGAAACCTATTCGTGATGGGGTAACCAAAATTCCACTTGTGATTGGTGTGGGCACTTTAGGAGTTTGTTGAGCTATGGTGGCTTTCTTAGCTAGCTCTGCTAAATGTAGGAGAGTTTCCTATTGATTTTTGTAGATTTCCATAGGAGTCAGAAGCGGTGATATGGCCATCTTTCTTGTTGGGTTTTGATAAAGTGGATTCTCATATTGTGATCTTTGTTTAGGCAAGGGCGTGGTCACTATTGACATGGTTTGCACTACTTGTATGGGGTCTTGGGTGTTGTTAGGCTCACTAAGTGTGGATAGATCAAAACCTTTGGGTAGTTTGGCTCCTTGCTCTGCTAGCAAGCAGAAGAAATGATCTTGGTTCTCGCTAAGGATTTTGTCAAAGGCGGCTATAGCTCTAGGATCTTATATGAATTCATCAAGATCTTGCCCATCTTCTTGAGAGGATTGACCTATTTCAAAGTGTTGCTCTTCTTGAGGTGGGGCTTGATCTGCGGTATAACCTTGTGAGACAAAATCATGAGGCAAGCTGGTGGTGTAATAAGGTGTACTTACCAAAGGGACTCTTTCTTCCAGAGATGGGACTAGATTGGCAATATAACCTTGCGGGACAAAATCCAGAGGCAAGCCGATGGTATAGTAAGGTGTACTTACCAAAGGGACCCTACCTTCTTGAGAATTGCTTGGTTGGTCAAGGTGTGGCATGTTCGGAGAGCTGGTTGATTTTGCCAAGGGTGTCCTAGGAGTAACCTTGGGAGTAATGTTGAGACAACTTGATTGTGGTGTGTGAGAAGGTGATTTGCGCTTCCTAGGGACAACTTGCTTGGACTTCATAGTTTGCTAGAGCCTAGTGGTTACCATGGAATACACTAGGACAAAAGATAATGCCGAGATTCTACTTTTATGTTTTGACAAAGACAAACTCTAATGCACAATTTACTAGACCAAAGGTACTAGACTATTTGACTAGAGGCATAGGACTGTGCAACCAAAAGCGTGCTATTGTAATACCAAAGGCGATGGACTGAGCTACCAAAGGTGAGGTACTGCTATACCAAAGGTGAGATATGGTGACCAAAAGTGAGCTACTGTACCACCAAGGGCGAGTTGCTGTAATACTAGAGGTGCTGAAGTAATGTCTGATGCAAAATTTGATAGATTTGGTTTGTTTTTTATTGGATTTGCTTTTTAGCAAGAGAAAACACAACAAACAAAATGGCAAAAGAGGACTGACACAATAGATAGTGTATGTTCGAGGCTCACAAAAAGCCCAATGTTTCCACAGGTATAAGACAATTTGCAAACAATATCAAGCACTTTTTATCCCTAGAGACAAGGTTTCATTGTAGTAGATCAGCTCACAACTTAATACTCCGTCAATAAAAATGTCATTCCATAAAGGTGTCAGACATTTTGTATCTTTGCGAGAGACGATAGGTAGGGATATCTCACCCTCCCCTTGGAAAGCTCAAGTAAGTCACAAGAGCTTTATGGCCAAGGGAATACTATCTCTTCTCAAGGGAGTCAATGGTGAGTATCTTAAGGGCTTAAATCGATTCCCCTTGCATTGATGATTACTGCAATGTTCAGATGTAGATCAGGTAGTCTCTATCTAGAATGGTTCTTAGTAACTTTAAGGGACCAACGCCTTGCGAGCAATGCAACAAGCTACTAAAATCTTTAACCAATCCTACTAAGAGTATCAAACACTTCGCTCAATGTGAAAATTATTTCCACAAAGAGCTCGTACACGTCTTTTTAGTTTGGCACCACAAGGTAAGGCTGACGTCGGTTAGGACTTGGCTTTTGCCTTATCCCTCTTATATAGCAGTTCAAAGAAAAACTCCACTTAGGGTCGTCCCCTTTGGATGAAGCGCAATCCAAAAGCAGGCCCTTCTAAAGGAAGTACTAAAAAATGTAAGAGCAAGCACATCAAACAAAGGTTCAATTATTCTGTTATAAGAAAAATAAGGTGCAACTAAATTAGGCACACACACATTTGTAGTTGTCAATTGTCCCTTATGAAATTGAAGTGTTTGGCATTCATGTCAATTGTCCCTTAGAAAATTGAGGTGTTTTCTCATACATGTCCATTGTCCCTTAAGAAAAGCAGTATGTTCCTAAGACTTAGATTTGCTGAAATGATTTGTTCAATTATCCCTTAAGAAGGCAATATGTTTCTAAGACTTAGTGCAATAAATCAAGATTTCTTCAATGCTCGTCCTGCATGAACATATTAGAAAAACCTTTTTGCTCTGTGTGAGTGATAAGAAGCAGCAACAAGTCAATTAGTTCCACAAAAACTCATAAGTTAGTAAAAACAAACAAACTAACTAAACGTGCTATACTGTCTCACCAAACGCGACTTACTGTGAACCTAAAGTGCTGCATTGTGCTACCAGAAGCGATGTGTTGCAGACCAAAAGTGACTTACTGTACCACTAGAAGCGCTACCCTAGATCCAAAAGTGATGTATTGTTCTGCCGGAGGCAGAATACTATATAACCAAAGGTGCTTTACTGTGTCAGATTTAAAAAAGCTATATTTTATCAAAATAAACTAAGTCAAGATATGATTTCATGGTTTTTTTGAAGTTCTGAGATGTAATATCTGATAGATCTATATACTGGAATCAACAACACTCAAAGGATGTGGCAAATAGATAGGTTAACTCAAATATCGAAAATACCCCTAAATAGGTCAGCTTAGGATGTATCAAAGACAATTAAAAGACAAATAAAACAACTTGTTAGTCAAGTCAATGATAGGTATTTGAGCAAAACCTTGCAAAATCACCAAAATAAGATCAGAAAACCTAATTTTCCAAAAGCGCTTTACGATACTACCAATAGTGCTCTACTGTTCCACCAGAAGTGCTCTACTGTTCTACCAGAGGCGATGTAGTATCGCTTGAAGGCACTGTACTGTGCCTCCAAAAGTGCTTTAGGATACTTCCAAAAGAGATTTTCTGTGTCTTTTGCATTGTTCCGTACTGTAACTTAAAAAAAAATCAATTTCTCAAAGAAAAAGAGGGACTAGACGAGTCCCACCAGGCATGCCAGAATGTGTATGAGGAAAATTGACTATAATAAACTAACAAAATCAAAAACCAATAACATAAAGAGAACGAATCTAAATAAAATCCATTACTAATAAATCAATGAAATATAAAAGCTTTTACCGAGATTTGTATTGTTCCCTTTGGATGAATGTGGACTGCTCAATAGTGCTGCGACACCATGGTTGCAACAAGCAAGTAAAGTGCTCAAAGATCAATGTTAAGAGATCATGAAGTTGCTCAATTGATGCAATGTATGCTCCAAGCACTGTTAAGTATGCCTAAGAATAAGTGATCGAAGAGGATTTGTGAAGGAGATGAGGGGGGTTTATATAAGTTTCAACAAAGATCGATCAACAGTCCAGATAATTCAGAAGAATCAATGGAGGAGATAAATCAAATAGCCATGATGAATGTGCACACAACATGTGTCGAACCATAAGGATATTTTTATTAAAATATGATGAAAACAAGATTGATTGAATAGATAACTCAACTTGTAATTTTGCCTTTTCTAGAGTTCTAAAAATAAGATTGATTGTGCACATGAGTTAACAAGATATTTTAAGAGGAATTGGAAGATAACTAAAATTAAATAAATAAATTTATTTATTTAATTGTGCATGATAGAGGAATAGAAGATTATAAATAAAATACTTGATTTTATTTATTTTTAGAGGAAAAAGTAAATTAAATAAATAAATTTATTTAATTGTTTGTGCAAGATTAGAGGAATATGAAGATTATAAATAAAATACTTGATTTTATTTATTTTTAGAGGATTGAGATAATTTAAATAAATTTGCATGATTTATTTAAATTTAGAAGAATAATTGATTTAATTAAATAATGTAGAATTATTTAATTGTAGATAAGAGAGGATTTGGATGAATTAATTAAATAATTAGATTTATTTAATTAATGTGGATTTGAATTTCGAAAGAGGATAATGATTTAATTAAATAATTAAAATTATTTAATTTTGGAAGAATAATAGAGAAATTTAATTTAATTAATTAAATAAAGAGAATTTATTCAATTAATGTCGCAATTATGTGATTTAGAAGAATTTGGTAATTTTGGTGAAATTAATTAAATAATTAGATTATTTAATTAACATTTGAAATGCAGGTGATTAGAGAGATTTGATGAAATGCAAGTGGTGTGACGACATGGTCATTTTAGGGTGTCTGCAAACCCTTTTATGCTTTAGCTCTTAATGAAGTAAAGCCAACACTATAAATGTTTCAATGTATAAGAAAAAATAGATAATCCTGTATTCTTGCTATCAATTAGAATTTATGGAAAGAACTTACATAATTGCCTTGTTGACTTAGGTGCATCTGGGAACATCATGCCATATTCAATTTTCAAGAATCTTGGATTGACCTTGATGAAGACTCACAAGAACGTTGTACAATTAGATCAATCACAAGTCAATATGGTTGGAGAATTGGTTAATGTTCCTATCTAGCTAACTTCAAACCCAAGGATCTAAACGTTATTGATATTCAAGTGGTGGACATCTTGAAGATAAATGGAATGCTTTTGAGTAGGGATTGGTCAAAGAGCCTCAATGGGTACATGGACATTAATTTATCCCATATGTGGTTGCCATGGCATGGAGTGGCTAATCAAATCTTAATTGAAAGGGATCTATGTCTCAAGTGAGTCAACATAGAATATAATGTTGTTAATGAAAGAGCATATGTGTAACAATAGTAAGGAGTGTATAACTTGAAAGTAAAAAATGAAGATTCAAAGCAAAATAAAAAAGATAAACTACAGAAAAGTGCTAGTGATGAACATTTGTGGACTCTTAGATTTGATGAATCCAAATATAAGAAAGGATGTGGGATTGGTGAATCCCAATAGAAATTCTTATTTGGTAGCTTTCAATTTACATTTTACTTGTTCCCACAATGTAGTTGAATATAAGGCACTGATCCATGGACTCTAGTTAGCCATAAAGAAAAAGGTGAAGAATGTACAAGTTTTCAGTGATTTAGAGCTTGTTGTTATGTATATTTGTAATGAATATAGATGTGATGACAATCCATTATCTCATTATCATAATAGAGTATGAAACTTGATAGAAGATTTTGATGCATTCAATATTAAAGTAGTGCCACAAAGAAAGAGTTGCACAAAGTATACCTTGGTAGTTCCTGGAAGTATATTAGAACCTGTGACACACTCTAAGATCAAAATATTTTTAGTAGAATTAGCATCCATTCCAACAAGTCTAGATAATGTGAAGAAATTTCAAGTCTTTATTGATTACAAGTATTTTTTTTTTTTAATTAACAATTCAAATGTTTTTGAAGGACAAATAATTGATGAAGATGACTAGGATAATGTAGAATGGGATGAAGAAGGAGTTTAATTTAAAAATCAATACCATCCCCAAAGGAATGGTGCCACTGAAGAAGCTCTTTGATACTGGTATCCAATAATAGAAAACAAATTTGAAAAAGATAAAAGACTCCCTAGTTGATTCTTATTATTTGGATGATAAGAATAAGTAGAAAGAGGGTTTCATTAGTAAAGATTACATAGACAAGGAGAGAGAAAAGTTATTGTAAATTATTATTAGTTTTTATAAAGTAATAGCTAGAGGGTATGAATATTTAAAACCCTATGATCCCTCGATAATTACTCATACCATTCCTCACAAGTGAGGAGCAAAGCCATTCGAATAGAAATAGAGAATTGTGAATCTATTGTTGGATCCATTGATCTTAAAATAACTCTAAAATTTTTTTTGGCCTAAATTTTTTTTTCTATTTAACATTCCAAATGGGTCACAAATTTGGTTCTAGTAAGGAAAAAGAATGGTGATATTAGGATTTGTGTTGATTTTAGAAATTTGAATGGGGCATTAGAAAAGGATAATTACCCATTGCTCTCATTAGATGAAGTCTTGCAATTGGTTAATGTCTTGTAGATGATGTCTTTTCTCGATGGTTATTTAGGGTACAATCAAATCATAGTAGACCCCCAAGTAGATTGAAAATAAGTTTTATGACAATATGGGGCATATTTTTCTATGAGAGGATCCCATTTGGCCTTATTAATGTAGGAGCCACTTTTCAAAGAGCTATGGACATAGAATTTAAAGACTTAATTAGGAAATGTATAGTTATATATATGGATGATATGACGATGTTCTCTAAGAAGCATGGTCATCATACTGAAGATTCGAGGAAGGTCCTTCAGAGATGTCAAGATCATGGAATTTCTTTGAATCAAAAGAAATGTCTTTTACAGTGATTGAAGGGAATATTCTTGCTCACACTATCTTAGAATAGGGGATTTCAATTTGATCTAGAAAGAATAGAAGCAATCTTGAAAATTCCTCTCCCTAATAATAAAAATAAGTTAAAATATTTTTTTAGAAAGATTAATTTTGTTAGGAAATACATATTTGGTTTTGTTAAGATTGTGAGACCCTTGAATTTTATGCTAAAGAAAGACACAAAGATCAAGTGGGCATCCGAAGAAAAGTGAGCATTTGAGGAGATTAACCGAGCTATTGTAGATACATCGGTCTTGATTGGCCTTGACTATGTCTTGCCATTATATATATTCATTCACTCTAGAGAATTCAATAGAAACCATACTTACTCAGTGAAAGAATGAAGGTGATGAAAAGCCAATTACCTTTATGAGTTGTTCTCTTTATGGAGTAGAAGAAAGGTATTCAATGATTGACAAGAAAGAATTTTCTTTAGTCAAAGTTGTTAAAAAGTTTAGGCACTAAATTTTAATAAGCAAGGTCTATGCCATAGTTTTTGACCCATTTGTTAAAGATGTACTCATACAAAATGAATTGGGGGAAAGGAGAGGCAAATGGGCCACTTTGTTATAGGGACTTGATATAGAAATCAGTCCATGAAGATTGTACAAGGATAATGTTTAAGTAAAGTGATCTTCAAGATAGATTCTCATATAGTTTGCCAACAATATACTATGCAAAACATTATTTTAGATGATTGGTATGAGGTTGTGGTTGCTTACTTGTTACATCAAGTATATCATGAAGCTATGAACTCCACACAAAGAGGAGATCTAAGGATGAAGTTTTCTCATTTCATGATCAAGGTGGGAGTTCTATAATGAAAGAATCATGAGGGTATTCACTTCTAATGTTTGAACAAATATGAAGTTGTTGATGTTTTAAAACAATTCCATGCAAATTTTAGAACTAGGCATGGATATGGAGATGCCATGACTCAAAATTATTAGAGCTAGATATTATTGTCCAAAAATGTTCAAGTATGCACATTTGCATGCCCAAACATGTCATGTCTACCAAGTAGCCACTCATAGATAATGTAATCTAGCAATGCCACTACAACTAGTAGTTGAATCACTTCCATTCACAAAGCGGGGCCTGGACTTTATCGGGGTCATTAATCTAAGTTCTTTAGTAGGACATAATTTTATCTTAACTATTACTAACTATTGTACCAGGTTGATAGAAGCACTTGAGCACTAAAATAATTATACCAATGACATAATAATAAAGTTTATTGAAGAATACATTAACACTAGGTTTAAAATGCCATATGCACTGGTATGTGATAACAACCCATATTTTCCTCTTTGAAATTCACTAAATGGGCATTTGATCATAGGATCATTTTAAATTATTCTTCAAATTATTATCCTTAAGGTAATGGCTTATCTAAATCCACAATACTAACCTCCTAAAAGTTATTAAATACATGTTAGATAAGAATGCTAGGGATTGTCACACACAATTGAAATATGCATTATGGACAGATAGAGTTAGAAATCAAGCTACCCTTTAAACTTCTTATCATTTAGTGTATGGGCAGGAGCTTGTGTTCTTAATAAAATTGAGAATTCCTTTGTTGCATTTCATGAATGAATATTTTGATGATGATAATTTTTTTGAGACTCATTTGGCTAATCTCTTTAAGTTCGAAGAGAAGCGTAATGATGCTTTGCAACATTTTAGTAAGCATCAAGAGGTTGTGAAGTATTGGTTTGATAAGAGAGATAAAGTTAAGGCTTTTAGGATTTTAAACCTTGTCTTTCTACAGAATAAGACACACGAGAAAAATGGGGACCATGCTAAATTTGAGTTATTATGGTTTGGTCCTTATTTAATTGCTAAGATCTTAGGTGAAAACACTTTCAAGCTTCAAACTTTGGATGGTGAGGCTGTCCCACTCCATGTGAATGGGTAGTACCTTAAACATTATTTCCAAGCATGATTGGTGTGGTTTTCCTATGTGTTTGTTTCAATTTTGGATTTCATTTTATTTTGTTCTTTTCTTTCTTTCATTTTGGCTTTCTTCATTTGGATTCTTCTTAGGTCTTAAGTTGTTTTTGGCTTTCTTTCCCTGCTTTCATGTGTTTCCATTTGTTTTGGGTTTTTCCTAAGCTACTTTCTATTTTGGGTTTCTCTTTCCCTTTCCTTCCCTTTCTTACCCTATTTCAAAGTTCTATCCTTGGGTCAAAATAAGCCTTGATGTGTAGATGAATTTTAATATTTTCTTGGCTAGGATTTGAGATAAATTTTCCTCTTGCATTCTTAATAAGTTCATTCCCAAGGTGAGGATTTCCTTCATTGATCATCTTTGCTTAAGCATGTAGAGTTATTTTCATGTTGTAAGAGGTTTAAACTTTCCTGAAGATGTATTTGGCACAACCATTGATCCGTCACTATCTACACACATTAAATATTCTTGAAGTCTGCTTGATGAGGTGAAATAATTAAGATATCAAGTCTATACATTGAAATGAATTATTTTTTTAATTTTAAAATAAAAGATTGACTGCCATGGTGGAACTATACCCAATTATGGACTTATGTGTCTATAGGACAGTAGGATAAAAGTTTAAAATAAAATAAATAAATTTGCCTCATATTTTCTATGTGATTCAGGTATCTTTGTTGGGGCTATAGATACTATTGATGGGTGTTTTAGCACACAACGGAGGTATGATTGCTGGTATCACGCCTCTCTTGAAAAGTATGCTACCCTAGGTAAGACTACTCCAAGGTTTCTACAGCTAGGTCTTAGCTTGCTTGGAATCTCTTAGTTGTGATGTACTAGCTGTGCTAACAAGGGCTCTTACATGCAGTTGACAGATTTAGACAATTTGGACAACGACTCATGCAAACCCTCTATAATTTCAGCTAATAAGACAATACAAAATGTTGCTAAAATACCTAAGCTAACAATCATTTTCAAAGAAAATGCAAAAGGAGATAGGGTTTTAGAAAAATCCCAAGTGACATTCACAATGAGAAGACTGCTGCAGGCAGATAAATGTTCTAATATTTAACCAATTTTTTGAGTTACCAAACCAAATTGATGTTACAGCACTACAAAAAATGATGCTATCTTCAATGGGGATCTAGAGATTTTTAGATTACATTCATTCATCAAATACCCAATAATAGCGCAATTTAACTTATGAAATGTAATTAAACTAAGCACAAACTGATCAGCCCAGGCTAACTTTGCACAGTCACTTACAATCAGCAAGCAACTAACAGTATGGGTTAGGAACATTCATCAGATACCTTTAACAAATCATCAACATTGCAAAAGCACGACTAACTAACTAATGAAGATCAAGAAGTGAACCATGAAACCAAATAAGTAATACAATGGACAAATCCTTAGGAAAACCGTAGAAACTTGCTTTGTATTAACTTCAAATGGCAAAGCATCAACAATTCGGCATCAAGAGTGTTACTTGTTATAATGAGAGAATGATGGCCCTTTTTATAGACAAGGCACCATACCAAGTTTTTCAATGGATGGTGGAGATTAACTCAACACCGTCCAGATTACATGGCATTTAATGAAGTACAACAGTTTGTTACATTTTTGGATTTGCATTTGTCCTTTAGGATAAAGATAAAATATAGCTTACAAATACATCGAATCTAGACAAAATGGATACCCATTTGGTTGTACATGATGAAAAGTCAATTTTCAAGGCCCAATAAAGCCAAAATAGAGTCACATGACACTTTAAAACTTGAGCTGATGTGGATTCATGAGATTTCAAGTGCTGACTAGATCAAAAAGAGTATTTTGGTGAAGGTATATGCAACTAGATGCTTGTGGGACTAATTCTTGATTACTGGACTGCTGGGACAACTATATGCATGTCTTGGTGATCTAGTCTAGGGTTATTTGAGTGGTATTTTTGGGAAAATATCAAAAATATAATTTTTGGTATTTTCTACATTGTAGTAAATTACATTTTTAGAGGCCTTTGGAGCAAAATTGGGGCTCAAAACTTTGGCATTAAGCCTTAGCAACTGAGTAGTTCAAACTAGATAATTAGTTTATCTTCCCAATGAGTCTAAGAAGTTTAAATTCTGATAAAATAGCTAGGAGTTATGACCCTGGACTAGATCACTTGGACATTGGACTGGATCTGTAGGAACAACAGTGATGTAGGCA
Organism: Cunninghamia lanceolata; assembly: GCA_027924645.1. Lineage (NCBI taxonomy): Eukaryota > Viridiplantae > Streptophyta > Pinopsida > Cupressales > Cupressaceae > Cunninghamia > Cunninghamia lanceolata. The sequence continues at coordinate 6,341,759 of BSBN01001091.1, forward strand.
TGATCTTCAATGTCTTCAAGCTTTGGGGACTTATTTCCATCATCTTGGACATCATACTAACATCCTCTTGTAGGCACAACAACAATTTCGTTGATAAATAAAAGTTTCTACATTTCTAGGTCAGCACTGCATATCTGTGTGTACATCCTTCCAATACGGCTCCAACAAGCTCCTTTGTCCTCTTAGACTTACAATTGATAAGACCAAGCATCAATTTCATCATAAAAAGTCATTTCCCATCATTTTGAATCAAAATATGTCCATTTGTAGTCATGGATCAGTAAAAAACAACTCATTGTCAATGTTGCTTCCTTATAGACAACTTCATAAATCCAGTGATTTTTGCATGATTTTCTGAGTTTTTACCATTTTCAAGTACCCATTTGGCCAATATATTGATTAGGGAAGTCTTTGGGGTCATTAGAATCTATTTGCAGACTTTTATTTCATGTTTTTCTAGCCTTTTCTGCAAAAAACAAGATTTTTGGGGGTCATGAACTTTTCATGTGCAGTGGCATTAATTATTGTAAAACGTGCCTAAAATCAACACAAACTTGGTAAAATGTTCATCATGATGTGAAAATTGGTTGTACAATTCAAATCCATCAAGAAATTCCCATTTACACCTTGAAAAACCTAAATTTTGGCCCAAAATACCAAAAAGCGCTGATTTTGGAGGTCACTGACTTTGCGGGGATTTCACCTCCAACTGACCTAGCAGGGATTTTGGTTTAGAATGAATAATTGACTAGGTCAGTCAGTACACTTTTTAGCATAGGTCCATGGTGAGTGGTTTTAGCGCAAAATGGGTTCGGTGCTGATTTTGACTTGCACCGACTTGCGTGAATTTGGCAGGTGTCAGACAAAAGTCAGTTAGGGTCAAATTTGGCGCAAGTCCATGGGAAGCGATTCTAGTGCTAAGGATGTTTTAAGGAGCTAGTGGAGATTTTGGCTAGCACAGACTTTGGTGAGTTGTGAATAAAGTCGACTGGACTTGTTTTTAGCACAAAAGTTGGTATGATGCATTTTTAGCGCTTTTCTTCCAAATTGCTTCAGCAAGGTTTTTGATGCCTGCCAACTGAGCGGTAGTTTGGAGAGAAGTTGGTCGGGGAGGTTTTTAGCACAAAAGTCGGTAGGAGCTATTTTTAATGCAAAAGGCAACAAATGGCTATCTTTCAAGCACAAGACCACTCAATACACTTCCAAATCAATCATGCACCACATCAAATGATTCCAAGCATGCAAAATACTCAAATATGGAACAAATCCTGCATTCTAAGCACAAATTCACCCTCTCATCATCATAAGTAACAAAGGTCAAGATTCCAAGCCAAAGAAAAAGAGGGGTTCTCCATTTGGCAAAATGGGACGTGTGTACAAGGCACAACAAATGGTGACTCTGCTAGGGAAATGCTCTAGAGCATTTCAAAGATAAACTTTAGTTTCAAACCCAGAATCTCTATGTTTCCTACATGCTAAACAAGAAGACATGATATCCTATCAAAGTAACAGAGCTCAATAACCAAGTGTAGCCATCCATATCTTGAACACATGAGTGTGTGCGATTGCGTTAATTCCCATACCTAAGAAACTAAGCTCATCCTAGATCCTTTACATTAATATACGTGGTTAGTACACACCTCATGAACTACCTGGACATTGCCCCACTGCCAGTGAGCATCTATAGCCCTGACGGGTTTGTCTTGAAATTCCACTCAAGTAGATCCCTACTGCCGGTCAGGCATCCATAGCCCTGGTAGAGTTTACTTGATTGTCCATCCAGCTAAGTTACGGTGTGTGTGAGTGTGATTTTCTTTGTATTTCTTTGCTATGATTTGATTGATGTTTCATTAAGCTTAAATTCGATAGAGTACAATGCAGTACCACTACCTTGCAATGCATGCTTTTGATAGCACTAGTTACGTTGATGACTTAGCTAGTTGGGTGTGGACTCCTAATGGTGGCAAAGGTGGACCTTAGATTTTTCACTTAATGCAAGTTCACCAAGACTTAATTAGGTACCTCAGGATTACCTAAGAGTATGAAAGATATATGATTAGAAAATACTTTAGGTGCACTGACTAATGATTCATTTCCCATGAATAGACATCATACCCTCCAATTGTAACCGTGGAACCCACTCTAGGACCTAAGTAGAAACTCTGGCTTCTCAAAGAAATATTCCAGATTACTTACCCAACAAAGGACCACTTGCAAGTCTGCATGACTGCCACCACATTCAAGAAATGAAGATCCCTCAACAAAGCAAGCATAGAAAGCTAAAACAAAGCAAGCAAAGAAACTAACCTAAACAAAGAAAAGTACTCTAACCAAAGCAAAGAAAAGAAGAAAGCCACAACTAACAACTAAAAACTAAAGAAAAGACAAAGCATAAACTAAACTAGAAAAGCAAACTACTAGAAACAAGCAAGACTATGTACAAAATCTTTGGGCAGCAAGTATTTACACTCCCTCGTGATTTATTTCTTAGGACATGTAGGAGTAATAGGGTGCATGTCAATGTCCTAAGTCTAGAAAATTCATCTTTGTACTCTAAAAAGTGAGGTAGAGGCATGCTAGGTTCATGTTCAGGGTACCAGTCATGTAGGATCAGCAGTTGGGGTAGCTCATTAGGGCCATGATCAATCCATATGCAAGTTGTCTTACCTAAATCACCATAATCAAATTGATAATTGTCAAAACCAAGTGGAAAAGAGGAAGATACTACCTGATTTGTAGTACCATCAGTTAGGTATGTAAGTTCATCACCTTGCTGCATTGTACCAAATACCTTCTCATCTTTGGGAGCTCTCAACTCATGTTTGGCCATATCCTATTCATCAAATACCTCTAGAGCACTGAATGTTGTAGTAACTTCCCAAGTGAACAGAAAGTTTGGACAGATTCCTTCAGAGTGTGGATCATCTAGATGAATTCTACATGAATTAGTCGAAGCAAAGTCTAACATGTGTGGTGAATTTCCATGCAATAACATATACTTGCTCATTATTGACACCAACTTGATGACGTGATCAAGTGATTGACATGAGAATGCTTCCAAGCCATCACTCTACATGACTGTCTGATTTTTATTCTCAGATTGCAGATTTCTACTCTCTTCTATCATTACTAGGTCAACATCAACCATGTGGAGATTTTCTTTATTGTCGGTGTGAACATGATCAACTTGTTGAATATATGATAAACTTGAATTTTCTTCATCAAAATCAGTCATATGTTCTGAAGAAGCTTCCGATGTGTTAATCAACAACTTCCCTATTTGGATTGTACACCCATTGTCTGGAGGAACAACAAGGTCTCTTTCTTCTTCTATGACTGGATCTTTAATATCGGTATTGTCTTGAAGTGATTCATCATCTTTCTCTTCTTCATTTGAATCAGCTTGAGACTCCTCTGCAGTAATTATATCAACCTGATATGGCTGATCATGATGATTTACTGGGCTGATATAGTCAAAAGTTTGATCACTTCTCTTTGGATAATATGATTGTAGCTCAGATATGTCAATTGAAACAATTTTCTACATTGTTGTCCATGTTTGTTCTTCATTTGGAGGACTGATTCCCTTTTGTTTTTGCACATATCTGGTCTGATCATACTACTATCCCAACTTAGAATTGTCAATCAACTGAAATGAATTGATGTTCTACATCTCTACAACAACAAATTCAAGCTTAGAACTTGATGTTTGTGAAGCATCTGGTTGCTGATCAACATTCTTAACATGACTGCTCATTAAATCTGATTCATCATTTATCTTATCAACATCCCCAATAGTAGAAATCTGATCATGTACATTGTTATGTTCATTGTCCTATGAGTGAAAACTAGGCTTCAACCATGTTGGAAGGTCTAGTGAATGAAAACTAGGTTTTAACTAGTCAGGGACTATATACTCCTTAATTGGGTAACCCATAGACCACATATGCTTCCTACCATCATCATTCTCATTTTGATATGGATTTTGATGGGTAGCTTGAGGAACTTCAATTTTTCCCATGTGCAGCCTATCCTTCTAACTATGATCATTTATTAATGGATTTTTAGGTCCTGCAACATCAACTCTTAGAGCATTATCAACTGAGACATGATCATATGCATATGCATCTATCCATGTTGTAGCTCCTCGCATGGTCTTTCTTCGAACATGTCTATCATGCATATATCCCACTTCAGGCTTGTATATTTTAAAAATAGGAAGCAATCCCTTTAAGTGTAGGTCCAATCTTTGGAGAAAAGTTAAACAATCAATCTTGTCATGCAGCTCTCCGGGATGTACAATGTAGACCCGAGGTGAGCTAAAATCAAGCAGTGTTAATGGAGGATACTTTTCTCTAATTTGCCTAACACTTCTTTGAAAAGTGGGATGTTCACTTGGAAGTTCTCTTCATGATACGAATGCTGAGATGGTCCTCTGAAGAATGAAGGGATTTCATGACTGAAACCCTCATGTGTACCCATTGGAATTGAATCTCCTGAATAGTCAATTCATTTTAGCGTGTGCAATGAATCAATAAAACTGAAAGGCTGCATAAAATCTTTGTTCATGCCCTCCTTCTAGCACCAATTTTGTTGATGGGCATTTTAGCACACAACAACGCAAGTATGATTGCTGGTATCATGCCTCTCTTGAAAAGTATCCCACCTTAGGTAAGACTACTCCAAGGTTTCTATAGCTAGGTCTTAGCACGCTTGGAATCTATCAGTTGGGATGTACTAGTTGTACCAACAAGGGGTCTTACATGCAGTTGATAGATTTAGACAATTTGGACAGTGACTCATGCAAACCCTCTATAATTTCAGCTAATAAGACAATGCAAAATGCTGCTAAAATACCTAAGCTAATAATTGTTTTCAAAGAAAATGCAAAAGGAGATAGGGTTTTAGAAAAATCCCAAGTGACATTCACAATGAGAAGATTGTTGTAGGTAGATAAATGTTCTGATATTTAACCAATTTTCTGAATTACCAAACCAAATTGAGGTTACATCACTACAGAAAATGATGCTATCTTCAATGGGGATCTAGAGATTTTTAGATTACATTCATTCATCAAATACCCAATAATGGTGCAATTTAACTTATGAAATGCAATTGAACTAAGCACAAATTGATCAACCCAGGCCAACTTTGCACAGTCACTTACAATCAGCAAGCAACTAAAAGTATGGCCTAGGAATATTCATCAGAGACCTTTAACAAATCATCAATATTGCAGAAGCACGACTAACTAATGGAGATCAAGAAGCGAACCATGAAACTAAATAATACAATGGACAAATTCTCAAGAAAACTGTGGAAACTTACTTTGTATTAACTTCAAATGGTAGAGCATCAACAATTCGGCATTAAGACTATTGTTATAATGAGAGAATGATGGCCCTTTTATAGACAAGGCACCATACCGAGTTTTTTAATGGACGGTGGAGATTAACTCAACACTAGGGGTCCAAATTACATGGCATTTAATAAAGTATAATAGTTTGTTACATTTTTTGGATTTACATTTGTCCTTTAGGAAAAAGACAAAATACAGCTTGCAAATACATCGAATATGGACAAAATGGATACCCATTTGGTTGTACATGATGAAAAGTCAATTTTCAAGGCCTAATAAAGCCAAAATAGAGTCACATGACATTTAAAAACTTGAGCTGATGTGGATTCACAAAATTCTAAGTGCTGATTAGATCAAAAGGAGTATTTTGGTGAAGGTATATGCAACTAGATGCTTGCGGTACTGATTCATGATGACTGGACTGCTAAGACAGCTGTACGCATGTCTTGGTGATCTAGTCCAGGGTCATTTGAGAGGTATTTTTGGGAAAATATTGAAAATATAATTTTTGGTATTTTCTACATCATAGTAAATTACATTTTTGGAGGCCTTTGGAGCGAAATTGGGGCTCAAAACTTTGGCGTTAAGCCTTATCAAATGAGTAGCTCAAACTAGATAATTAGTTTATCTTTCCAATGAATCTAAGAAGTTTAAATTCTGATAAAATAGCTAGGAGTTATAACCCTGGACTAGATCACTTGGACATTGGACTGGATCTGTAGGAACAACAGTGATGTAGGCATGATCTTCAGTGTCTTTAAGCTCTGGGGACTTATTTCCATCATCTTGGACATCATACTAATATTCTCTTGCAGGTGCAACAACAATTTGGTTGATAAAATGAAGTTTCTGCATTTTTGGGTCAGCACTGCATATCCATGTGTACATCCTTCCAAGACGGCTCCAACAAGCTCATTTGTCCTCTTAGACCTACAATTGATAAGACCAAGCATCAATTTTATCATAAAAAGTCATTTCCCATCATTTTGAATCAAAATATGTCCATTTGCAGTCATGGATCAGTCAAAAACAACTCGTTGTCAATGTTGCTTCCTTATAGACAACTTCATAAATCCAATGATTTTTGCATGATTTTCTGAGTTTTTTACCATTTTCAAGTACCCATTTGGCCAATATATTGATTAGGGAAGTCTTTGGGGTCATTAGAATCCATTTGCAGACTTTTATTTCATATTTTTCTAGCCTTTTCTGTAAAAAGCAGGATTTTTGGGGGTCACAAACTTTTTATGTGTAGTGGCATTAATTGTCGTAAAACATGACCAAAATCAACACAAACTTGGTAAAATGTTCATCATGATGTGACAACTGGTTGTGCAATTCAAATCCATCAAGAAACTCCCATTTGCACCTTGAAAAATCTAATTTTTGGCCCAAAATACCAAAAGCGCTGATTTTGGGGGTCACTGACTTAGTGGGGATTTCACCCTCAACTGACCTAGTGGGGATTTTGGTTCGAACTAACTAATTGACTAGGTCAGTTGGTGCACTTTTTAGTGCAAGTTCATGGCAAGTGGTTTTATCACAAAATGGGTTCAGCACTAATTTTGACTTGCACCGACTTGCGTGAGTTTGGCGGGTGTCGGACAAAAGTTAGTTAGGGTCAAATTTGGCGCAAGTCCATGGGAAGCGATTCTAGTGCTAAGGATGCTTTAAGGAGTTAGCAGAGATTTTGGCTAGTGTGGACTTTGGTGAGTTGTGAATAAATTTGGCCGGACTTGTTTTTAGCGCAAAAGTCGACAGGATGCATTTTTAGCGCTTTTCTTCCAAATTGCTTCAGCGGGGTTTTTTATGCCTACCGACTGAGCAGTAGTTTGGAGAGAAGTCGATTTGGGAGGTTTTTAGCACAAAAGTTGGTAGGAGTTGTTTTTAGCGTAAAAGGCAACAAATGGCTATCTTTCAAGCACAAGACCACTCAATACACTTCCAAATCAATCATGCACCACACCAAATGATTCCAAGCATGCAAAATACTCAAATATGGAATAAATCTTGCATTCTAAGCACAAATTCACCCTCTCATCATCATAAGTAACAAAGGTCAAGATTCCAATAGTATCTCCATAGCCTTGAATGGGACCAATAGTATCTCCATCGAGGCTATGGATTCTTGGATGATAGAAAAGCTATGCCTAAGTAGTCAATCAACGAATGTCTTGTAAAATGTGTTACTAAAATTAAAAGACAACCTCTTCTTGTATTAATGCTTAAAATGTTAATTATTATTAAAATCTTCAATTTGAAGTTGTCTAACTATGCCTCACAAATTAAAGAAAGGAAATAATCAATTGCACACACTAGGATGGATCTTATGCTGAGTTCATTCAAGGACTATTTATATTGATTATAGTATGAAGCAAATAATGTGTGTTAAGGCAGGTTGAACACTAAAAATTATTTTTGTTGCAAGAGTATTTTTATTTTGAATGTTCCAGGAAAGAATTATCAATAATTATGTTCTAGTTATGAGAATTGAAGTTTCACTTTGTGGTTTTAGGATTTATTTTAGATTCATCTTGCATTCTAAAATCTTTCTTGTGTTATTGGTTGTTTTTTTATCCTTAATTGGGGGCATTTGATGTATGTGTTGTTGTAGTTTACAACACACCCCTAATCTAAAAATTTGGTGACCCTTTGTTTCTTCTAATATTTCACTTCTTATGGCCCTTTGAGTTTTGTGCTTTGTAAAATTTTTAATTTATTCATCTTTTGAAAGGGTAAAGTGTCATAGAATATCATTTTTGAGAGTTTCAGGGTCATTTTATTTGAGAAATCTTTAAAATTTCAAGGGGCTTTGTCTTGTTGTAAGTTGTAAACTGGGGTTGAACTCTGGTTTGCAACTCATCCTTATCTACATGATTTTTCTTGCATTTTATATTTTTAGTAGATGAGTTTCATTTTCCTACCCCTTTGACCTTCATTTTAGTGTTTTGTCTCCCTTCCTCGCATAAATTAATTTTTCTATCAAATTTTTGCTATACAAGATTGAGATCATCTCTTGGGTTCTCTTGCATGTTTTTATTTCAAGATTTGAATCTTTTTTTCCCTCCTAGACCTGAGAGTGTCTTCTAGTTCATGCATGTTTTGATCAATTTTTATTCTCTTAATAAAACTTGCACTCTAAGGGTTTGATTTGAATGCATGGTCATAACTTGTTATTTTGTTGGTTTTAGTGAATGATTTTGGGAGTTATAATTGATCCCACTAAAAATTGGTTTGATTCCTAGATTCCCAGGTCTTTTCATAGTTTGTAATTTTATACAAGTTATAGCTAAAACTTGAAGTCTGGTCGCACTTATCTAGCCTTTTACAAATTACAATTTTATACAAATTGTAACTGAGATTCAAACCCCAGTTGTAGTCTGCATTTCCAACTTTTTTTTGTAGTTTGTAGCTTTTACAAATTGTAATCAGACTTTGAAGTTTAGTTGCAGTCCAGAAACCTAACTCTCTTTGTAGTTTGCAATTGTTTGTATGTTGCAGCCATAACTTGAATTTTGATTGCATTTCACAGTTTGCTTGTAGTTTGTAATTTGTTGCAAACTATAGCCAAAGCCTAAACCTCAAGAACAATTTGGACTTCTAGTTTTATTTGCAGTTGTAGTCTTTGTTGTAAACTACAAACCAAACTTGGTTCTCAGTTTGCATTCCCCTAGTAAAGTTTGAAACTCTCCCAAATGATTCAAAATGCCTTCAATTTTTAGTAAAAAGAGATTCTCATGTATTCTTTTTGTTTTGCTGACCTATTTATGGATGCAATTTGGTCAATTTTTGGAAAATTCAATTTTAATTACATTTGGTAAATAATGTTTTATCTTGGACACTAAAGTGTGTTTGGTTGTGGCAAGACCTCTAACGAGGAATGTCTTCACCTCCAAGGATGAAGTACAAATACAAAGACGTGGTTCTAGTATCAAGGCTCATATCTAAGGTGGACAATATCTATAACACAAACTTTGGACATATAGGTTTGGAGGTGTTAGGTCCCAAAAACGCAGGTCGTTAACCCTAAGAGGTTGCCAGGCTCTCTTGACGTTTTTGGCTAACTAACATAGGGTAGATATGGCTAAACCCCCTTCACTTTAGGCTCTGCCAGACCTAGGCGGGTGAACCTCTAATTAATAAAGCAGATAAAGAGATGATCACTATTTTGATCAGAATTAATCTAACTATTGATAATGGCACAAATTATAAAACAAATGAAAAGACAACAAGTTAATTCTAAATTATCTAAATTGTAATGCTAAAACAATAATGCAATCTAATTAAGTAAATCTAAAGTAAATTTGTATAAGTGATAATGAAAACACTAGACCAGTCCCTTATTTGATATAGAGTTAGTATGATCATGAAATAAATGACTGTTTGTTTGGTAAAAACTTGAACTATCTGACATGAAAGAATAGGTATGTAACTTGTACAACCCTACAAGGAAATAGTTAATATTCCATACTTATATATATCCAATTGATAAAATCAAATTACCTGCATTCATCTAAAAGGATTTAATCCCTCTTTGAAGGAACCTATCAGAATAATACTACAATTGTACAAGATTTATCAAAAAACTGGAGACAGAATACAAACCCTAACTATATGACTCTTCTTACAGATCCATGATAATGTCTTCACAATTACTATGACAGATTTAAAGGATTTAATTCTGAAAGCAGAAACCAGTTAATCTTATCACACTATAACAACAAATGTGTATAGACAACTTGAAGATATACTTGATAACTCAAATTGAATAACAGAGAAAACTTTGAAAGGAGACAATCATATAATTGAATAGATTAAACAGATAGTTGATACCGAAATTTACAGTTACTGCTTCATGTTCATAGACTTGACTTCATCAGAGAATGCTTGCACATGGTCTAATAGAAATAAAATATATTAAAAGTGAACTAGCATTGTTGTTCAAATCTAATCTATAATATCCCCTGTTCTATTCTATAATCTCTCCCCCTTCTCCCTCTTATTCTGGTCTTGGTCATCTCTTATAAAGAGAGGCATACAAGCTTCAAACCAGTTACAATAGTTGTGATGGTTGATAACCAAACAATAGTATTTGTCTTAATAAAAAAGATTTAGGAAAATTAATACTCCTCTTTAATCATCAAATGGATAACCATTTCAGGGTCAAACAAAGATCTTTAACTGTAGTTTTGCTTAATATCTTTTGAGGGTTTCTTTATTATTCCTAAAAAGACTAGATAAAACACAAATTAGTCTCTGATCAAATGATCAAAACAAATTTATTTAAACATATGTATTTCCTCAAATAATTACTTCCCTTATCGATGATTTATCAGTTGCTCAAGATCCTTTCGTGGGTGTTTATATAACTTGATCCCCGCTGTGTATATCCTACAAAAAACCCATATTTCAACTATCAGAAGAATATCTTAACCATTCAAATTTTAATGTGTTTTAGGGTTTCTGTGTTCTGTATCGGCAAAGGTCTTGTCGATGAGCATAGTCATCGTCACCATCGGAGTGAAACACGCCATCAGGATAACTTATTATACATTACCTGATGATGATTGTTTCACCGATGCATGTTTCTTATTCTTTATCAGAATGACTTTCACAACAAGTCCCTGACATCATTGTGAGTTCTATTTCGACCGAACTCGCCAGCTTTATTCTGATTCGTTACATCTCGCCGATGGTTCTTTGTATGCTTGGTGAGACTCTTTAACAACTTCATTCATCAGTATAGCTTATACCATCGGGGTAATCTTCAGAGTATTCTTCGATATACTTTCCTTACGCCAATAATAATTATTGTCGATTTATTTGGTATGACCACGCAATCTCTTTCTGATGAAAGGTCATCAGTGTGAATTTATTCATCGATGATCCTTACTATCTTCTCCCTGATTGTCAGTATCACGCCGATACTTATTTCCCTTTGAATATCTCTTAGAGCTCCATCAATGAGAGGTGTAAGATTGGTGTAGTTTAAATAATCTTTTGCCGATAGCAATGATCCCACTGATACACTATCTTTGTCCTTGTCCGAAATCCTTTATGACTTCTACTATCGGTGTGACCCACATAGTTAGAGAAACCCATGAAACATACCCCGATCAAGTCATCTTACACCGATCGTTATGACTGGGAATTTGTCTGTCCGACGAAGGGTTAACAGTGTCATGTGTTTACGGTTCATGTTAAATGAGCATTTCAACCATGTTATATTAAGTCTTTAGGAATCAAAATAGATCAAATCCAAATATTTCTATCAACTCAATTGTTATTCTCTGCTTGAAAACAACTGTGGATCTTTCCATATATGCTCACATACTGAAATCTTTGGATGATTGAAATTTAATATTTACCAAAAAGCAACCTGGGAATTTTAGTCCCAACAGGAGGAGTTCCATAAAATATTGTTGGAGAGTAAGAAGAGTAAAATGCTACAAAATATAAAATAAATAAGACTTGTCAAAGTTGTTTTCTTTCCATTATTGCTTCAATCTCCAAATTTGGTCCTAACATGTGAAAACTTCTACAACAAAAAGGACATCATGGTCAAAATAGTTGATGGAAAGGTAATTACACAAATACAACCACCCTACATTGAAGAGATGCTGAATCTTCTAGAAAGAGAAGTATTTGTAAATCTATCCATGGATTCCTCTAAGGAATATTTTAAAATTCATGCCGATCAATGTTCTAATGTCATTAATAAGAATTGGTTAGCTAAGCCAAGGGTGACAATTTCTAGGTTGTTGAAGCTATACCATAGTGAGTTCAAGGAGGAATTTAATGATGCTATTACTCTTTTAAGTCAAGTTGCAAGACTCTATTCTACTAGATAATTTCATCTATGGATGTTTCAATTCTTTGTTAAAGTGATTTCATGTAGAGAGTTTATTGACTGGGTGACCTGCATTATTGAAAATCTTCACAAGCAGTTGAGTGAAGTTATTCAATAAAAACATTTCTTCATGACTTCATATCTAGTATATACCTTTGTAATGAGGCAACAATTTGTTAGAGTAGAGAAAATTGGTGTTATGGGTTTGGGTTGACAAATGGTGAACTAGTATTATCTGCAGCTAGAGATGAAGCAGAGACTCATGCATTCCAGGATGGTAAATGATGCATTCATCTTTTATATTTCATAAGATTGTTTGAGAATGATAGAGAAAAATAATGTTTCCATAATGTTAGAAATGAAGGTGAACAACTATAGAATGGAAATCTCTTTACAATTGTAACTATTAATCTAGTGTAGAACCAAAATAGAGATAGTATGAAATCAACACAAAGAAATAAGGGAACAAAAGATCAAACACATAACACAGTGTTTATGTGGAGAAGCCCTTTCGAGAAAACTCCACACAAGAAGAGATGCACTAGTATGTATTAACTTCAATAGAGTTTACAATAAACACTATTAATCTCCTCTTTAGTCTTCAATCTAGCAACACCTATTTTTTTAGTCTCAACTCTCTACTACAACACAACCATAAGACAAGATCCTCATAAATGGGTTGTCTTTTAGGGAAAGACAAGACAACATAACCTCTACCATTAGATTTGTGACCTAATGATGAACGGGACCCAGATTTACAATGAGAATATATATATATATATATATATATATATATATATAAAATGTGGATTCCAGAGGCATTTCCCCTAGACCCCCCATCAGGGGGGCCATCTCTTGGACCTCGTAGGGGGGTACCCCCTTGCAACCCCTGGATAACGTACATTTGTCAGGTACCAAGATCAAATATGCGGCTAAAACAAGATTGCTACTTGGTGAATACTTCTTCCCTTATGGAAATTTATAAACAACATTAGGAGTAATTAATTACATAGGATTTACAAGGTTGATGGCACCTTAATCCTAACACATAAACCATGGACCAAATTTAGAAATGGGGAAATTGGTATTACCAATTTGCTAGCTTTTCTTATATTAAGATTCTTGGATTCAAAGGAGAACAATTGAAACTTCCCACTTATGTTAGTGATAGGGTAACTATGTTGAAAGTATGAAAGTTGGGCACTAAAGTCCATAAGCTTTGTACAGAGAAAATGGTGAAGGGTCTCCCTTTTCCTTTATCAATAAGAAGAAGTACATGTCTAATGAAATAGACAACAAGGAATGTAGATGCAAAATTATTTCTTCTAAATTTGAAATGGTATGAAGCTAGTGTTGGAGTACAAGATGATTGAGAGGGGGGGTGAATCAGTGGTCTATAATCTTTCAAACTTTTTACACCTTTAAACGACTTGATTGATAGAACAGAAAGAATCAAGATACTTCAAACAATTAAACTTTGAATGATGAGAGAATCACAGTAATATCAAACTTGAAGCACAAAGACTTATCAAATGTAAATTGATACATAATCAAGACAACACATAACATAGGATTTATGAGTGGAAAACCCTCATAGGTATAAAAAAACCACTTTGAAACATTCACTTCATTAAGCCTTACTGGCAAGACAAAACCTCATTGCTTACAAAGCCTCACTGGCAATAATTTATGTAGGAGAACCAACTCCTTATAGAGCACCAACTCCAATAAAAAACAAGAGCACCAACTCGAACACCAACAAGAGCACCAACTCCAATATCAACAAGAGCACCCACTCCCTGACATAGCCTCACTGGAAAAAAGGTTTGCAGGAGCACCCACTCTCTGCATACAAAAAGATAATTACAAATACAGAGAGTTACTCTGTTTCCATACAAATCATTGAACTTGCATATCCCCTTGCAATAACACTCAACTCAATCTGCATTTCCTTCTCAGTATCTATACACAATCACCTACATATTGTCTTCATACTGGACATGATTCATTCTGTAAATTTTTTGCATAATGTCTTCATCTTGTGTTTGATTCACCCTTGCAAAAACATCTCATACATCTCTCAATTCTCAGACAAAATATTCACCTTTATAATCAACTGATTCACCTACGTTTTCTCTTCAAAAACCTCATTAAAAAAATGTCTTCAAAGCTGCATATCTCAGACCTCAAATCCAAATCACAATGCACCTGCAATATCATTATAAATGAAATGACCTTTCATTTCCCTCTTCTCTCCATATTCCATCTTTCATAAAATCATCTTCATTTTCCTCTTTCATAAAAACCAATTCTATATTTGGTCCCCATAATATTTGTCTTAAAAAAAACATTATACCCTGCATAAAACCTTCAATGAATTTTTCTCTGTCATAATAAAATTCCATCTGTCCACTTGCATAAAAAATTTCCATAGTAATTGTAGAGCCTCCACTCTTAAACAATCACTTCTAAAACAAAGCCATAAATTAATCCAAGTACTTTGTTTTAATAGAAAAAAAATCTATTCATTCAAATATCTTCATCTCCTGCATGAAGGGGTCTATATTAAGAAAAAAACACCTTAATGCTTTATGCATTTAAAGCACCAAAAAAATTGCAAGAGAAAAGGCTAAAAATAGCCTTAGAAAATCACATTCAAAGATGTCGACGTCAAAATAGCCGTCAAACTAGAAGTAGGTGAAGCAAGGGTCTCAGTTTAAATAATGACCTTCGATCAACATATGTGCAGCCAATGAAATCTTAAAGAGGACCATTGATTTTGCATTGGCACCCATGCGCCCATATGGTAACTTGTGCCAACGGTGGAATAGGGAGGAGGGGCCAGTTAGGCCATGATGTCGGTACCCATAAGTTGCCACTTAAGTGGCCTAAAGCCTGCTAAGAAGGTCAACATTGCAATATAACATAAAGTACATACACCAAATGACGGGCATTGAAGTGTATAGGGAGATATTAAGATGTTAGGGTTTAGAGCCCCAAACACCAATAAAAAACCTTTATTCAAATTGTAACACTTCAAAATAATTTTCAAACAAGTAGATGCTCCCTGACTGCAAATACAAAATATTCCTCTGATACAGAATGTCATCATGAAGTCCTGATCATCAATCATGACATGACCACCAAAGCATGATAGCATATGCAAGACAAACATGAGGTCAAGCATGATAAAGAAGGTCTTGAAACATGAAGACAAAAGATCAACAATGAATGACATCCAAAAACATGGTATCAAATTCCTTATCAACATAGTATCAAACCCTTTTCCATATTTATGAGTGAATCCCTACATGAATGATGTCTCTATGTTGCATAGTGAATTCTTTGCATGAATGATGTCTGCATTGAATGCCCATTCACTTTTGTATTCTTTGACATAGAATCAAACTCATCAACAATTAGATCAACAATCAAAATTCTGCACTCTTTGACATAGGATCAACCTCATCAACAATCAAACTCTTGACTTGAAGCATTACCTTAAACAACCAGACAAAGCATAGCATCAAGGACATACTTTTTGTACTTTAGACATCAATGACAATCATCATGCCAAAGCCAACAAACTCCCCCTTTGGCATTGATGTGAAACTAACATTGCACTTTCACTTTTCATCTTCTCCCCCTTTTGACAACAATGACAAAGACATGAAAAGCTCCCCCTCAAGGCATATTAGACCAGAGCATTACTCCCCCTAACTTGAATGGAAGGTACAACTATCTGCTATCATGAAAGCACATCAAAACCATCAAACTAGATCATGTTAATTACATCATTTTGTATACTTTTAAAGATTTTCAATAAACCTAATTTGTGTAACTCAAGTTCATGAGCGTCATAGGCATGTAATCATTGTTCCAATAAGTCAAATTTCATATCATAACAAAGGAAAGATGTAAATATTATGACTGTCACCAATATACAACCAACACTGTCATAAGTAAGAGCACTGCTATACAATCACTAATCTCTGAAGAATAAGAGTACTGTCATGTGCAAAAGTATCACCAACGGTTACCCCTCCAAGTTAAGAACCCACAAATATATCTCTAAGAACAAATAAATCTCGAAAGAACTATCACAATTAGCCACTGTTATACATCAAGAATATCCATATTGGATTCACTTTCAGTGTAACACTATAGAGCACTTCCACAAACATCTTGAACAATCAATATTTCACTGTTTTGCACTATGATTATTGTGATTTGTCACTGCCAAGTAGGGATTTGAAACATACTGTGTCATGGAAATACCACCTATGATCTACACCACACTAGAGTAGCATACTAATATCAAGATGTCAACAAGCAATGTTATTTCACAAGAGTGTCAAAGCACTCTAATTATCATGTTGTTCACCTGTTCCAAAGCATAATTTGTCCACTACATTGTCTTTGTTTACAACAACTATCTGAAACTTTGTCAAAACAACATTGTCAAGAGCAAATACACCAATACATCTTCAAGGATCTATCAGATTATGCCACTGAAAGAACTACAAACAACATCTAAATTGCAACATTTGCCCATGAAGATCATTGTTTACATATAGAGACTATTAACTCACACTTCTCAGAGGTAATTTGTCATAATACCTTGTCTATTCTACCATATTGCAAATAAGAACAAAACTGCAATGATATTGTCATATCAAGAATAGTAGAAGAAAATATCATTGCATCTATATTGCATCTAATACTGTCGAGAAAGAAGCTATCAACAAGAGTACATTGTCATCAAGGACAAAGTTAGCAACAAGTTCCACAGTCATCAAACCACTATCACAAGAAAGCAATCTTTTCACTTACATATCAAGTATTACTACCATTGTACCATATCACTATTAAGAAAAAAAATAGTATGCAAATCACTATCAGTGTACTAGCACTATGCCTTAGAATGACTGCAACCATAACATCAGTCCAAGGTAGATGACTAAGAAGATGAGAGTATCATTTTTATAGTGGTATACAATCTTAAACATACTTGCATCCTTATTGTGTAAGACTTATATCAATTTTTTGTTAAACTTGTATGCCAAGCTTATCATGACTGATTATGGACCAGAGCATTGTATTTCTACAATTAGAACTTCTCAAAGAAACAATATACTTTCATGATGACTAAATGCATTACATTACTATGCACACAATCCAAGATTCATAATACTAACACCACTTGTGCACTGTAAACTATGTAAGTGTCATTATATTTCATACTCTCATCACTCACTGCTAGACTAATACTTATTGATTGTCATTATTAATCACCTCACTGAGCATTCAGTATGATCAAGAATACTAGGAATTCATTATGCTAGTCAAGTAACCACTGTGTCAGTCCAAAGCACTATCAAAGCAAAGTGTTATCACTATCCAATCAAGAATATTCAATATCCAAATGGTAAAGCAAAGATTACTATGCTAGTTCACTGTCCATATAAACACAAGGTCACTATATCCATGTTGTCTATCAAGAGCTAAAGAAACAACACACACTACTAAGCATAGTTGAGCACCACTCTCAGATTACTGCCAAGGCATGTTGGATGTCCAAGTAAACATCACACTGTCCAAACAAATTATTTTCTTATCAATGTCAAACAAAGCATGCATAACATTATGTCAAACACCCAAAATACTCCATTCTTCACACTCCAGTCATTACATTCACATAGTTGCACTTGAGATACATCATGCATAAAACTGTCAATACCTTGATAGATACTATACCCTGTTTCAAGACAGTAAATGATCTTCACTTGTTTATCAATGCTCTCAAGTAAAAAGTTGATATTCATGAGCATCAACATCATAGCAAGTGATAGTATAAACTGACTGTTTTTGAGCATCATTAAAGCCACTGTCATTTGTACCCACATACTAACTTTGTATCAAACTGAATCCACACTATTAATTGTTACTGTCAAACAGAGATTGAAACACATTGTTTCATTGCATCATGACTTGAAAGAGGAACATAATCTTTCTTCTCCATCTCCTGAGGTATAATGAATTCTTCATATTTTCAAAGTATTGTCACTGTTCAAAAGAATACAGTCACACTTTCAAGAACAAAACTTCCATGTGTCATGTTTGATCTTCTAAAAATGTTATCCATGTCTTATCAGAGCACATGCAACTGTAGTATTTGATAAAAGGTCAAACCCTTTTAAATACAATTTTGTCAGAGTACAACAACTACTGCACTACATCTATCACCATAGACTGATGGATACAAATATCCTGAGGGAAATTTAGCAATTCAACCACCATCGTGTCCCAAAAATCAAAGCAATGAACATCACCATACTATGAAGAAGATGAGCATGACAAAGACTTGAGATTTTGTTATGGTATAAGCAAGTCAAGCTATCTTGAAGCAACATAAGACACATCCTAAAGACATGATTTAGAATGAAAGGTTCTTCAATGACAACATGTCATCTTACATCAATGACAAACCATCCTACTTACATATTTCTAAGATATTGTTCCTGTTACAAGTATGAGGATAACCGATGTTGTCATTGATGTCAACATACTCATATTGCATTAATGAGGAGGATTGAATGAGCTGTGTGCTGAGGATATTGAGAGAATAAGTCTCAATCAGGAACAGTGAAGAACTGTGATGACAAGAAGGAAAAAGTCCTAAATAGGTTGAGGATTAGAGGATACGGTTTAAAGGGTTTGTAGATATGAGTCTTGAGATGTTCCAGTCAAGATTTTAGAGGTTCACATGAAGATCTAAAGAAGTTATGGTCACTCCAGTAGAACCAGTTTCGACAGGTGTTTAGAGGTGACAGAGGGTCACAGAAAGGTCCGGTGAGCTCCAGAATTGCATGATCTCACTCTGCAGATTGGAGGGAGTGTTGAAAAAGTCTATGTGAAGTGACAAATAGATTTGTTCATGGTTTGGAGGTCCGGAAGCACCTTTCTCATTGTGACAATGATGACAGACTGTGTTCTTGAAGTTCCAGATGAAGAAGAGAAGAATTCCAGTAAGCTGAGAAAGTGCAGATGTTCTTGATGTCTCAGGAAAGGTTTTGGTGATCTTTGGATCTTATACAATTATTATTGGTGGTCCGTATTAAAGTTTGAGTTTGCATTTGAAGAATAACCACGGATATTGGTGTTCTTCCTAAAACAGGCTGACCGAATGTATTACACATCTTGCGAATGATCTTATAGGTGTTTGCCGACTTAGATGATTGTTCCTAAGTTGATGCCTTGTATAAATAAGGGATTTTGAATTCATTTTGAAGTGTGTCTTGGTGTGGATGATGTGGCATAGCAAAGAAGAGTGAAAGGCAGAGCAAAAGTTTTCGGGCTTAAATGGAACTGATCCAGACATGGTAAAGATGTCAATCTCTAGTTCAAGTTTGTAATACTTGTTACTTTGTAGACAGTGTGTCTCTTGTAGGTAGTGTGCCTCTTGTGAGCAGTGTGCTCAGGTAGTGAGCCCTAATTGGCATGTGCCATCTATTTTTCTTATTCTTCTAACAGAGAATAATCCTTGGGTTAATCACCTCATGGTTTTTCCCTTGACTAGGTTTTCCACGTCAAAATCTTGGTGTTTCATGTGTTGATGTGTATCTGCTTTGGTGTTTATGCTTTATGCTTTCATGAGTGATTAATTGATATGCTATTAAATAACAAGAGGATTTAAGTGTTTGAATTGAAAGCAAGTTTTTGTACAACTGATTCACCCCCCCTCTCAGTTGTGTGCCCTAGATCTAATAATTGGTATCAGAGCTAGGTTCCTCTAAAAAGAGCTTAACTGCTTGAGGAGATCTAGGATGTCGTCATACAAGAAGGACAGTCTGAAGTTTGATGGAACCAACTTCACTCTTTGGAAAGGCCACATGAAATGTCACTTGGAGTGTATGGGAAAGGCATACTTGTCCATGGTCACAAAAGCATATACACCTCCACAGGGTGGTCCGACAACTCTAAATGAAATCACAGATGCTGAAAACAATCTGCGGACCAAAGAGGCTCTTCTGAATGCATTAACTAATTCAGAGCTTTCAAATGTTATTGACCTACCAACTGCCTATGAGATCTAGATTAAACTAGAACTTCTGCATGAAGGAGATGAGTATGTTAAGAGTGCAAGGTTGCAGAGTCTCAAAGGGAAATTTGAAATACTGAAAATGAGAGATGATGAAAATATTACTACCTTTATGCCAAGAGTAAATGAGCTGGTATGTGGAATCAGGAATGCTGGTGGAGTTTTGGATGAAAATGAGATTGTTGGCAAAATTCTCAGATCTCTTCCTACTATCTACAAAATCAAGGTTGCTGCCATTGATGAATTTAGAGCCCATACAACTGTCACCAGAGACCAATTGGCTGGCAAACTGGTTGCATTTGAAATGACCGAGTTTGGAGATGATCCCCCCAAGATTGAATCTGCATTCAAAGCCAGTGCCTCTGTGAAAAGTAAACAAAGATCTGATCTAGGAGAAAACTCTTTAAGGAAGCTGTCATGGTATGATT
Organism: Cunninghamia lanceolata; assembly: GCA_027924645.1. Lineage (NCBI taxonomy): Eukaryota > Viridiplantae > Streptophyta > Pinopsida > Cupressales > Cupressaceae > Cunninghamia > Cunninghamia lanceolata. Next base: position 6,362,497 of record BSBN01001091.1, read on the forward strand.
AAACAAGAAGAGACATGGAAGTGGAAGAAGCAGAAACAACTCAACTTGAAGCTCTCTTTGCAAAGAGACTGCCATGAGGATCCGGTAAGTATGAAGGAAAATTACCCTTTAAGTGCTTCAACTGCAATAAGATTGGTCATTTTGCCTCAAGATGTCCGGAAAGATCTACAAGGTCAAACTCTAACAGACAAAGGTTCCAAAAGAATTGTTATTATGTTCATGAAGAAGATGATAATGAAGGAGTAACAGATGATGAATCAGAGATAGGAAACAAATCTGGAAATGAATGGGTGTTTATTGCCATCAAGGAAGAAGATCCAATATCTGAATCTGTCAATCATAAGGTTGTAGAAAGAGCTTTGGCTGCCCAAGTTGAAGACAAGGATGATTGGGTTATTGACAGTGGATGCTCTCACCATATGATAGGTGACAAGAACACGTTCTTAGATTTGGAAAGGTATGAAGGAGGAGTGGTAAAGTTTGGTGATAATTTTGCTTGTAGAATCAGAGGAAGAGGAACTATTTCTTTTAATGGAAGAAATAGAACTGGTAATGTACTATATGTTGAAGGCTTGAAGCACAATCTTCTCAGTGTTGGACAGTTGGTGGACAAAGGCTATGATCTTTGATTCAAGGATGGAAAATGCAAAATCCTTGAAAGATCTGAAACAGAGATTGCATCCAGTACTCAAACTAAAGGTAATATCTTCCACTTGGTTGGTTCTGATAAAAGTTGTCTGTTTGTTCAAATTGATCAGAGTTGGTTATGGCATAGAATAATGTGTCATGTAAATTTTGATAACATCATCAAGATAAGCAATACTCAGGCTGTAAGAGATCTTCCAAAATTGGTAAAACCTACAAATAGCTTGTGCAAAGAATGTCAGCTAGGTAAATAGAACAGAGTCTCATTCAAAAGCAAGGATCGGTCCTCTACCAGATTATTGGAGCTAGTTCATACTGATCTATGTGGTCCGACAAGAATCAAGAGTATGCAAGGTGATAGATACTTCATGTTACTGATTGATGACCATTCCTGGATGCTGTGGGTCACCTTTTTGAAAGAGAAATTAGAAGCGTTTGAGAAGTTCAAAATCTTCAAGGCTATGGTAGAGAATCAAACCAGATTAAAACTGAAATGTTTGAGGTCTGATAGAGGTGGTGAATTCACATCCGGTGAATTCATAGATTTTTGTGAGAAGCATGGTATAAAGAGACAGTTATCTGCTCCTAGGACTCCATAGCAGAATGGAGTAGTTGAGAGAAAGAACCGGACCATCCAAGAAGCATCCAAGACAATGATGATGGAAACAAATGTTCCCCAGATGTTTTGGAAAGAAGCTGTCAGCACTATAGTCTACACTCTCAATTGAGTTCAAATCAGAAACAATACCGGTAAGACTCCTTATGAACTTTGGTTTGGCATCACTCCTACTGTGAGATATTTCAAAGTATTTGGTAGCAAGTGTTACATTAAAAGAGATGAAGATCTAGGAAAGTTTGATGCTAGAAGTGATGAAGGAATTTTCTTGGGTTACTCCACTCAAAGCAAAGCATACCGGTGTTACAATAAGAGACTGAGAAAGATGATAGAAAGTACAAATGTGAAGGTTGATGAAGGTATTGAGAAGCCCTCAAGATTTAATGAGTATGATGAAGATGATCAGAATGATGTTCTGGTTCAAGGAGCTCCATCCTCTCCTGAAAGTCAGATTCAGATTGATCTAGTAAATCAGGAAGAAGAGACAGGTCTGAATGAGCATGATCAAGAAGCAGAAGTGCAAGAAACTCCCAAAGTTCCAAGGTATGTAAGACTGAACCACTCTGAAGATCAGATCATAGGTGACAAAAGCAAAGGTGTGCAAACTAGAAGGAATGTTGCTCAAAATTTAGATGAATGTTGTCTAATTTCAAAGATTGAACCTAAGACAATAAATGAAGCATGCAATGATGAAAATTGGAAAAAAGCAATGGAAGAAGAATTAATGCAAATTGAGAAAAATCACACTTGGGATCTTGTTTCTAGACCTAGAAACAAGAATGTGATTGGAACCAAGTGGGTCTTCCGGAACAAACTAAATGAAGTTGGTGAAGTAATCAGAAATAAGGCCAGATTAGTCTGCAAAGGCTACTCTCAAATAGAATGGATTGATTTTGAGGAAAGCTTTGCTCCGGTGGCAAGAATTGAAGTAGTCAGACTATTTCTTGCATTTGCTGCCTTGAAAGATTTCAAAGTGTATCAGATGGATGTCAAATTTGCTTTTCTGAATGGTGACTTAGAAGAAGAGGTGTACATTGAACAACCGGATGGATTTTAGTTATCTGAGCATGGTGATATGGTTTACAAATTAAAGAAGGCACTGTATGGTCTAAAGCAAGCTCCAAGAGCATGGTATGAAAGGCTGGACAAACATCTTTTGAAGATTGGGTTCAACAAAGGTACTGCTAATAGTAACCTATATTTCAAAATTGATCATGAAAACATTTTGATTGTTGAAGTATTTGTTGATGATATCATCTTTGGAGGAAAAGACAGTATGTGTAAAACCTTTGCAAATCAAATGAAAAGTGAGTTTGAAATGTCAATGTTCAGTGAAATGAATTTCTTCTTGGGTCTACAAATTACTTAGTTAAAGAAAGGAATCTTTATCTCTTAGACCAAATATGTGAAAAAATTATTGAGGAAATTTGAAATGGAAGATTCAAAGCTAATGAACACTCCCATGGCAACCAGATGTAAGTTGAGCAAAGATGATGACTCTCCTAAGACAGATCAGACCAAGTACAGATCAATGATTAGAGGATTATTGTATCTCACTCAGACTAGATCAGATATAATGCAGGTTGTTAATCTTGTGGCAAGATTCCAGGCTGATCCCAGGGAATCTCATGTCATGGAAATCAAAAGAATTTTTAGGTACTTAAAACGAACAGTTGAGTATGGTCTATGGTATCCTAGAGATCATAATTTTTCTCTTCATGCATACACAGATGTAGATTGGGTAGGAGATGTGGATGATAGGAAGAGTACAAGTGGTCGAGCATTCTTTTCGGGAAAAAGGTTGGTTTCTTGGCTAAGCAAGAAACAAGAGGCAATATCCATGTCTACAACTAAAGCAGAATACATTGTAGCAGCAGGTAGTTGCACTCAACTTTTGTGGATGAAGCAGATGCTAAGAGATATTCAAATAGAATATGAGGAGCCTATCACAATTTTCTGTGATAATTCAAGTGCAATAAATATTTCTAAGAATCCGGTGTTGCATTCTAAGACTAAGCATATATCTATCAAGTTTCACTTTCTGAGAGAGCAAGTGAACAAGGGTGAAGTCAAATTGGAGTATGTGCCCTCCAAGGATCAGCTTGCAGATATTTTTACTAAACCTCTTCCCAAGGACTCTTTTGAGCATCTCAGGGAAAAGTTAGGGGTCATGGCCCCTCCGGTGATGAACTAGGATGCACTGATGTGTATCAGTTCAATGGATATCATAGTCATATCTTGTGATCTAGATTGATGACAGGGAGCTGCTACTAAGGGGGAGCAGTTGATATGATTCTGATTGCAAGTATGAGCCCTTTGCCATTGATGTCAAAGGGGGAGAGAAGACATGTGAAAAACAAGTGGTTGATGATCAAAGGGGGAGCAGTAAAGGAAGAGAAGACATGTGAAGAGTTGTTGCTGATAGGGGGAGCTGTGACAAAAAGGAGAAGTTCTTGTCTTGATGGTTTTTCACATCATATGTTGCCATCAATGACAAAGGGGGAGATTGTTGCAAGTATGAGGATAAACGGTGTTGTCATTGATGTCAACATACTCATATTGCATTAATGAGGAGGATTGAATGAGCTATGTGCTGAGGATATTGAGAGAATAAGTCTCAATCAGGAACAGTGAAGAACTGTGATGACAAGAAGAAAAAAGTCCTAAATAGGTTGAGGATTAGAGGATACTGTTTAAAGGGTTTGTAGATATGAGTCTTGAGATGTTCTAGTCAAGATTTCAGAGGTCCACATGAAGATCTGAAGAAGTTATGGTCACTCCAGTAGAACCAGTTTCGGCAGGTGTTCAGAGGTGACAGAGGGTCACATAAAGGTCCGGTGAGCTCTGTAATTGCATGATCTCACTTTGTGGATTGGAGGGAGTGTTGAAAAAGTCTGTGTGAAGTGACAAATAGATTTGTTCATGGTTTGGAGGTTCGGAAGCACCTTTCGCATTGTGACAGTGATGACAGACTGTGTTCTTGAAGTTCCAGATGAAGAAGAGAAGAATTCCAGTAAGCTGAGAAAGTGCGGATGTTCTTGATGTCTCAAGAAAGGTTTTGGTGATCTTTAGATCGTATACAATTCTTATTGGTGGTCCACATTAAAGTTTGAGTTTGTATTTGAAGAATAACCATGGATATTGGTGTTCTTCCTAAAATAGGCCGACCGGATGTATTACATGTCTTGCGAATGATCTTATAGGTGTTTGCCGGCTTAGATGATTGTTCCTAAGTCGATGCCTTGTATAAATAAGGGATTGTGAATTCATTTTGAAGTGTCTCTTGGTGTGGATGAGTGTGGCATAGCGAAGAAGAGCGAAAGGCAGAGCAGGAGTTTTCAGGCTTAAATGGAACTGATCCAGACATGGTAAAGATGTCAATCTCCAGTTCAATTTTGTAATACTTGTTACTTTGTAGACAGTGTGTCTCTTGTAGGCAATGTGCCTCTTATGAGCAATATGCTCAGGCATTGAGCCCTAATTGGCATGTGCCATCTATTTTTCTTATTCTTCTAACAGAGAATAATCCTTGGGTTAATCACCCCGTGGTTTTTCCCTTGAATGGGTTTTCCACATCAAAATCTTGGTGTTTCATGTGTTGATGTGTATCTGCTCTGGTGTTTATGCTTTATGCTTTCATGAGTGATTAATTGATATGCTATTAAATAACAAGAGGATTTAAGTGTTTGAATTGAAAGCAAGTTTTTGTACAACTGATTCACCCCCCCTCTCAGTTGTGTGCCCTAGATCTAACAGTTCCATCACCTCTTGAAACTCCTTGGGGGTAAGAGATAAAACATTGGATGACTCCCCCTAAACCCATCCTGCCTCTTTTAAGCTGTTATTAATGTTTCTTGTGCAGCATACACAAGATTTTATTCAACCTTCTCTTTCACTTGTTTCCTTCTCCAAACTAACCTAGGATGTTTATTTTCCTTGCTCACGATATTCTCTTGCTTTTGCTTGAACATGTAGTCTCTAGATGGTTTCATCAACCTTCTTCTACACCACTGTGCTTTGTACCCAAACATATTACATTTATAACATAAAATATTGCAATCTTGACCAAAGGAAAGATAGTTTCTTCTAAACATTCTATGAGAACTTTTATTGACATTCCTTACATGATCATGTATTTCACACATCCAACAATTTCTTGCTAGGTGACCAACATTATTACAGTTATAACAAACATCATTATAACCCTGATTTGACAAGCTATGATAATTTTTGTCCTTATTCCATCCAAAATGATTTCTTGAATGAGTTTTACAATCTCTAACTCTATGACCATAAATCTGACAGGAATAGCAATAACCATGAAACTATGAATAGTTGTACCTCATTGAATGATGTTGCTTGATGTCTCCTCTTCTTCTCCTTCTATCAAAGACCTGATCTTTTGTCTTCTTCTTGTCTTCAGGAGTAGCAACATGAAAACTCAAGTCTATCTTCTTTTTAGGTGTCTTTTTTGCCTTAGAGGTTTGTCCTTCATCATATGCTAAGCTTGTAGTGTCTTTATAGTGTTTTTGTTTGCCCAACATTTCATGCAACTTGTTTGTGCTTTCTTCGAACTCCTGATATTTCTTGGACAAAACCTTGAGACCTTCATAATCTTTTCTCAGATGGACAATTTCTGCCTCTAATTTCAGACATTCAATTCTTTTCAACTCAAGGTCAAATTTTGTTACATCTATTATTCTTTTGGCATCCTCAATTTCAGTATTTAGACTGATAATTAATTTGTCAAATTCATCAACATGACTCTTTAATTCTACAATCTGATTTCTTGCCTCTTCAAACTCTAAAGAAACTTTTTCAAAATCTAAACATACCTTGTCTTTGGAATCTTTTTCTTGTTGAAGTTGGTCTTCTAATTTCTTATTCTCCTTTCTAAGTTGCTTGATCACATCTAGGGCACACAAGAGTTCACCGTTTATATCATCTTCATCAAACTCCTATCCATCTTCATCCACAAAGAGGTCTTCTTCTATGTCATCAATCTCAACAATAAAATCATTCTTTTTATCACAATTTATATCATCATTCAGGGGAGACTCATGCAACAAATTATCACGACTTGACTGGGGTTTGTTGTACAACCTTTCTTTGTTTGGCATCTTTCTTTTCCCTATTTCTTTTACACTTTCCCATGGTACTCCACTATCAGGACCTACCCAAGTCTGTTAGACTTCTATAGGGAACCTATGCTTTGATACCACTTGTTGGGGTACAGGACCAATGCGAGGGAGGGTGAATCAATGGTCTATAATCTTTCAAACTTTTTACACCTTTAAACCACTTGATTGACCAAACAGAAAGAACCAAGACACTTCAAACAATTAGACTTTGAATGATGAGAGAATCATTGTAATATCAAACTTGAACCACAAAGACTTATCAAATGCAAATTGATACACAATCAAGACAACACATAACACATGATTTATGAGTGGAAAACCCTCATAGGGATAAAAAACTAATCTAAAACATTTACTTCATTAAGCCTTACTGGCAAGAAAAAACCTCACTAGTTACAAAGCCTCACTAGCAACAATGTATCTAGGAGCACCGACTCCTTATGGAGAACCAACTCCAATAACAAACAAGAGCACCAAATCGAACACCAACAAGAGCACCAACTCCAATATCAATAGGAGCACCCACTCCCTGACATGGCCTCACTGGCAAAAAGGTTTGTAGGAGCACCCATTCTCTGCAGACAGAAAGATAATTACAAATATAAAGGGTTACTCTGTTTCCATACAAATAACTAAACTTGCATATCCCCTTGCAATCACACTCAACTCAATATACATTTCCTTCTCAGTATCTTTGCACAATCAGCTACATATTGTCTTCATATTGGACATGATTCATTCTATAAATTTGCTGCATAATGTCTTCATCCTATGTTTGATTCACCCTTGCAAAAACATCTCATACATCTCTCCATTCTCAGACAAAATATTCACCTTATTCACCTACATTTTCTCTTCAAAAACCTCATTAAAAAATGTCTTCAAAGCTACATATCTTAGACCTCAAATCCAAATCACAATGCACCTGCAATATCATTATAAATGAAATGACCTTTCATTTCCCTATTCTCTCCATATTCCATCTTTCATAAAATCATCTCCATTTTCCTCTTTCATAAAAACTAATTCTATATTTGGTCCCCATAAAATTTGTCTTAAAAAACATTATACCCTGCATAATGTTAGGGTTAGCCGGCAGAAGATATCAATTAAATGCAAATAAAGATTAAACAGAGGAATGGAAATACACATAAATAATAACAGCGAGAGACAAGTTTTAACGTGGTTCACCCAAACTCAGGCTACATCCACCAAACAGAGAGTCCAATATTATTATCCAATAAATCAAACTGATTACAATCAGCAATCCTTGCAACTCAATACTGCTGCAAAATGCTACAATACAATATATACAAAACCCTAACCCTTAGTCACTTTTTATCAAGCTTTTTGTCGTTACCCCCAAACCCCCGCAAGGGGCGCTGCCCCTTGACCCTGTAGGAATTTGGGGGGGAAACTGCGCTGATAAAAGTGGGGTAAATATAACCCCCGAGTCTGATTAGGCTCCATATAAAAACAATCTCCCACTTGGAGACTGATCAGACTCCACACCATATCATCTCCCACTTGGAGACTGATCATAACACCACTGACCCTATAGCTCCCACTGGAAATAAGCACCTTGGACTCTGTTGTTCTATTTTTCTTATTTTCATTCTAGAAGACCAACAGAAGCTGAAGAGGAGTTCAGCTTCTCCCTTGTCACTGCCTTTGTAAACATATTTGTTGGATTGTCATTTGTATGTATCTTTTCTAGCCTTAACTGTCCATCATCCAACACCAACCGAATGAAGTGATACCTCAATTGTATGTGTTTGGTCTTTGAATGCAAGGCAGAATTCTTTGCAAGACGTATGGCACTCTGGCTGTTCGTAAACAAATAACTGTTAACTTGTTGTTTGCCCATTTCTTTCATGAAAGATTGCAGCCATATCATCTCTTTGCTTGTCTCTATTGCAGCTACATATTCTGTCTCTGTGGTGGATAAAGTAACCACCTTTTGCAACCTAGAAATCCAACTCACCATTGTTCCACCTATAGTAAAGACATAACCTGTAGTACTCCACTTGGTATCAATATCCCCTACCAAATTTGAGTCTACATAACTTGCTAAATCAGTATTAGAGCCCCCAAAACATAAGTGGTTATTGGATGTACCTCTCAAATATCTGATAATCCATTTTACCGCATTCCAATGCTTTAATCCAGGATGACTCATATACCTGCTAACGAATCCTACAGCATGTGCAATATCCGGTCTTGTGCATACCATGGCATACATTAAACTTCCTACAACTGAAGCATATGGTATCTTGGACATTTTTTCTTCCTCCTCTTGTGTCTTTGGACACATCTCCTTAGTCAATTTCAAATGACTAGGCAAAGGTGTGCTGACATTTTTTTCATTCTCCATATGGAATCTCTGCAACACCTTTTCAACATAAGCAGCCTGAGATAGAGTCAATTTTTTGTTCTTCCTATCTCTGTAAATTTTCATACCAAGGATTTGTTTTGCTGCCCCCAAATCCTTCATATCAAATGACCATGCTAACTGTTGTTTTAACTCTCTTATGTGATCCATGTTAGACCCAGCTACAAGCATGTCATCAACATATAAACATAAAATAATGTAGCTATCATTATCCAACCTCTTAAAACAAACACAATGGTTAGAATTACACCTGTTGTAGCCTTGCTCATCCATAAAACTATCAAATTTCAAATACCATTGCTGAGGTGCTTGTTTCAGGCCATACAAACTCTTCTTCAATCTGCACACCTATTTCTCCTTACCTTTGACCTCAAATACTTGGGACTATTCCATATATATCTCCTCCTCCAAATCACCATGGAGAAAGGTAGTTTTCACATCTAGCTGTTCCAAATGCAAATCTTTAGCAGCCACAATACTTAAAACAGTACGAATAGAAGTCATCTTGACAACCAAAGAAAATATCTCATCAAAATCAATGCCCTTTTTCTATACAAATCCTTTTACAACTAACTTGGCTTTAAATCTTTTCTTATCTCCATCTTCCTCTTTCAGCCTGTAAACCCATTTGTGTGCTAAAGCCTTTTTACTTGCAGGTAACTTACATCATTCCCAAGTCTGATTTTTCAGCAAGGAGTCCATTTCTTCTTTCATAGCAAGCTCCCACTGAACTTGTGTATCCACCTGCATAGCTTCATCATACCCTTCTAGTTCACTAGCATCTATTAACAAAATAGAATACAAAGAGGGAGAAAACCTTTTAGGAGGTCTACTTATCCTTGTTGACCGTCTAACATTCACTAGAGTTTGTGGTATTTTTGGTTGTTGTTGTGGAGCATGAGGAACTACTAGAACATCACTATTTGGAGTATCATCCAGCACCACATAATCTTTTTCTTTCTTCTCATGTTACTGCAACTAATCTTTGTACAACACCTTCTCATTGAATATAACATCCCTACTTCTCACAATTTTCTGATTTTTAAAATCCCAAAGCCTATAACCAAATTCATCAATGCCATATCCAACAAAGGTACATTTTTTGATTTTACATCCAGCTTGGTTCTATTTTTAGAATCTATATGTGCAAATGTTTCACATCTGAAGGTTTTGAGAAAAGAATAACTCACCTTCTTACCTATCCATGCTTCCTCTAGAATACCACAGCCCAAAGGAACTAAAGGACCTCTGTTAATTAAATATATAGCAGAGTTGACAGCCTCTACCCACATGTTTAAAGGTAGCCCAACATGCAATCTCATGGTCCTTGCACACTCCATTATTGTCCTATTCATGCATTCAGCCACTCCATTCTCTTGTGGAGTCCCTAGAACCATTTTTTGCCTACGGATTCCATTAAAGGAACAATAATCCCCAAATTCTTTGCTGCAATACTCACCACCATTATCAGATCTGAGACATTTTTAATCTTTTACCCGTCTCATTCTCAACCAAGCTTCTCCATTTCTTAAATGTTTCAAATACATCAGATTTCTATCTAAGGAAATAAATCTAGACCTTCCTAGTTGCATCATCTATGAATGTAACATAATACCAAGAGCCACCGAGAGAAGATACCTGAGCTGGTCCCCATACATTTGTATGCACAAGCTCTAACTTTTCATTTTTCTTTTGCTTCCCATCTCTGAGAAAACTGACTCTCTTTTATTTTCTATACACACAACTTTCACATAAATCCATATTAATACATTTCAGACCTGGTAAAACTTTCTTAGAATGAAGTACCTTCATACCTTTTTCACTCATATGCCCAAGTCTGTTATGCCACAGTGTTGTCTCAGAACCTGCAACAACTTTTCCAGTCTCTTCCTACAAACCTACAGCAACTGTTCCTGAACCTATTTGTTTCTTCTCTGTAATAGCTAAAGTAGAAGGAACAGTATGACCTATACAAAGATATAAGGTGCCTACTTTCACACCTTTTCTACTATTAAGGAACCTTTTGAAACCTTCCAATTTTTATCAGTAAATGTAATGATGCAACCTTCTTCAGCTAGCTGCCCTACTGAAATTAAATTCCTACTGAGCCTTGGAACGTGCCTTACCTCTTGTAGTAGCCAATGATTCCCATTCTGCAACTTAATCTTGATTCTTCCCTTTCCAACAATCTAATAGGGTTCGTTATCTCCCAAATAAACCAACACAAAATCCCCTTGGACATAATCAAGAAAATAACTTCTATGGGGTGTAGCATGAAATGAGGCCCCTGAATCTAAAACCCATGAATCATCAGCATTATCTAGGGAAAGAATCAAAGCATCATCTTTAGATTTATTGCTTACCATATTTGCCTCCTTATTGCCTTCTTGTTTGTCTCCTTTATTTTTCTAAGACCAGCAATCTTTCTTCAGATGACCCAGTTTCCCATAGTACCAGCAATCCTTCTGTCCTCTGGTTTGGGATCTCTTGTCCTTTGATTTTCCTCATGACTTCCCGTGACCTCCAGAACCTTCTCCTCTCTCCTTTGATCTGCCCCTACTTTCTACATTCAAAACACTACCTAATGTGGATCCACCTAAGCTTTTCCTACAAATTTCCTCACTCAGAATAACACCAACAACATCATCAAACTTCAGGGTATTTGAACCAGAAACAAAGTTACTAACCATCATTACCAAACTATCCCAGCTTTCAAGCAATGAACATAATATCAAGAGAGCTCTAACTTCTTCATCAAATTTTACATTTACAGAAGTCAATTGACTGACAATCGTATTAAATTCATTTAAATGACCTGTCATAGATCCACCTTCAACCATTTTCAGATTAAACAAACACTTCATGAGAAATACCTTATTTGAGGCTTAGGGTTTTTCATGCAATTTAGCCAAAGCTTTCATCAGACCATTTGTTGTCTTCACTTCCGTTATATTAAATGCCACCGATGGTGCTAGGCACAACCAAATGGTTCCCAGTGCCTTTCTCTCAAGAAGATTCTAATCCTCATCAAACATTATTGCCAGTTTCTTGGCTACTCCTTCCAACGACATCCATAACTCCTTTTGATAAAGGTAATCCTCCATCTGCATCTTCCATAACTGATAGTTCTGCCCATTGAATTTATCAACCTTCAATTTACCCTCGTCCGCCATTGCTCCCACTCAACTGTGAGACTCCCACTCAATCATAAGACCTTCCTGTAGATGATAATCAAACACAACTTGGCTCTGATACCACTTGTTAGGCTTAGCCAGAAGAAGATATCAATTAAATGCAAATAAAGATTAAACAGAGGAATGGAAATACACAGAAATAATAACAGCGAGAGACAAGTTTTAATGTGGTTCACCCAAACTCGGGCTACATCCATCAAACAGAGAGTCCAATATTATTATCCAGTAAATCAAACTAATTATAATCAGTAATCCCTGTAATTCAATACCACTACAAATTGCTACAATATAATATATACAAAACCCTAACCCTTAGCTGCTTTTTATCAAGCTTTTTGTCGCTGTCCCCAAACCCCCGCAAGGGGTGCTATCCCTTGACCCCGTAGGAATTTGGGGGGGGAAACCACACTAATAAAAGTGGGGTAAATATAACCTCCGAGTCTGATTAGGCTCCATATAACAACACATAAAACCTTCAATGAATATTCCTCTATCATAATAAAATTCCATCTGTCCACCTACATAAAAAAATTCCATAATAATTGTAGAGCCTCCACTCTTAAACACCCACTTCTAAAACAAAACCATAAATTAATTGAAGTATTTCATTTTAATAGAAAAATAATATATTTATTCAAATATCTTTATCTCCTACACGAAGGGGTCTATATTAAGAAAAAACACCTTAATTCTTTATGCATTTAAAGTCCAAAAAAACTGCAAGAGAAAAGGCTAAAAATAGCCTTAGAAAATCACATTCAAATTTGTCGACGTCCAAATAGTTGTCAAACTAGAAGCAGGTGAAGTGAGGGTCTCATTTTAAATAACAACCTTTGATCAACATATGTGTGTCCATCAAAATCTTAAATAGGACCGTTGATTTTTCATTGGCCCCCACGCGCCCATATGGTAACCTGTGCCAACGGTGGAATAGGGAGGAGGGGCCGGTTAGGCATGATGTCGGTACCCATAAGTTGTCACTTAAGTGGCCTGAAACTTGCTAAGAAGGTCAATGCTACAATATAACATAAAGTTCATACACCAAATGATGAGCAGTGAAGTGTATAGGGAGATATTAAGATGTTAGGTTTAGAGCCCCAAACACCAATAAAAAACCTTTATTCATATTGCAACACTTCAAAATAATTTTCAAACAAGTAGATGCTCCCTGACTGCAAATACAGAATATTCCTCTGATACAAAATGTCATCATGAAGTCCTGATCATCAATCATGACATGAACACCAAAGCGTGATAGCATATGCAAGACAAACATGATAACGAAGGTCATGAAACATGAAAAGATCAACAATGAATGGCATCCAAACACATGGTATCAAATTCCTTATCAACATAGCATCAAACCCTTTGCCATATTTATGAGTGAATCCCTACATGAATGATGTCTCTATTTTACATAGTGAATTTTGTTGGCCCACGATTATTGTTAAACCAAAATGTCAGCCTATCAATTTCTGATATAAGCGCTAGAGTTAATGAATCCATGGGAGGTGATTAGTCCATGTCATGAATCCCATGGGGAGTACTGACCATTTGCCATCAAACTCCCCCAGTGTTACCTAGGGGGATTTGAACCCGTGACCTTTCTCTCTGATACCAATTGTTGGCCCATGATTATCATTAAACCAAAAGGTCAACCTATCAATTTCTGATTTAATGAGTCCACGGGAGGCGGTTAGTCCATGTCACGAATCCCATGGGGAGTACTGATCATTTTCCAACAAATTCTTTGCTTGAATGATGTCTGTATTGAATGATCATTCGCTTCTGCATTCTTTGACATAGAATCAAACTCATCAACAATTAGATCAACAATCAAACTTCTGCACTCTTTGAGATAGGATCAACCTCATCATCAATCAAACTCTTGACTTGAAACATTACCCTAAACACCAAACAAAGCATAGCATCAAGGACATACTTTTGTAGTTTTGACATCAATGACAATCATCATGCCAAAGCCAACAACTAGACCTTCTTTAAACCCTAAGAATTGTATGGAAGGACTGAAATCTTCTATTGTACACAAACCCTATCTTAAAGATTATTGGGTAAATTGTGTTGATGATGTTGAAGTTCATAAGAGGTCATATTCTTGCATGAAAATATTACAAATGAGATTGTATTAGATAGCTGTGATTCCTCAAGAATTACAGGATAATGGTGATGTTGTGGATCTACCTTATGAGGCTAATAGGGTTTTTGATCAACCTCTTCCATCATGTGATTGGACCTCTAGGGAATTCAAGAATATAGAGGCAAGGACCTCCTCAGTGATCAGAAGAAGTAAAATTTTAGTAAGGGAGCCATCCTATTATAGTGGTATCTATAGGAGGAGATGAAGAGGAAATGCCAGAAGAGGAGCAAGTGAAGCTAATATGAAATAAGAAGTCACCCAAATTAAGGTTTGTGTGTTCAAGTATAAATTATCTAGAGCAAAGGAAAATGTAATATATAGACATGACTTATGATCAACAATGTGCTATCTGTTAAGAAAAGTGCCTTAACCTTGCAACTTCAAAAGGTTACTATTCTTCCAAGTTTTAGTCTTTTTGAATACCCTTTATCTTGAAGAGTGATCTAGAACTTTCAAAGTTTCCAAAAGGGTTAAAAATGGTGGGACTTACTATTTTTAGTAACTTTACATTTGACCTCAGATTGACCTAAAATTTTCCTAGAAGGTGTGGAAAAGCTAAGTAAACATCTCAGGTGAGTTTTGACTCAAGATAAAACCTGGATCGCGAGATATTAAAGTTTCTATTTTTGAAATTGCTAAAAAACATTTTGAACTTAATTTTGAGGCATTTAGAGGTCCCTAAACACTCTAAAAATTGTTGTAACTAATGAAGTGGGTTACAATGTGATAGATCTCTTCACGAGATTTCCAACGCATCAAATGGTTCATTAATCAGACACCCGAATCAAAAGTTATGGCCTCCAAAAGTTAGACCTATTTTTTGGGAAATGTAAAAACGTGTTGGACACTCAAAAGAGTTGTAAAGGGGAGAGTTGCATGTGTTGGTGTGTGGTTTTGTACATCACAAGGTATCTTTGATTGGTGATAATTTGGGTCCCACTTTTGGGTGGTTTTGGCTGATGGTTTTGTAATTACCTTTGACGGTTTACTGTATTGTATCTCCTATATACCATGAGCTTGAGATGGAGGTTGTGTGTAAGAGTCTTATAGATGTTGAGTTACCTCTTGGATCTATGGTTGGATATACTCTTGTGAAAGCTTGCTCAACAAGTATATTGTAATCTTCTTGATTCCTAAATAATATATTGGGCGGCTTTGGAGTGTGGGGTTTTTTACATGAAAGGGTTTTCCCCACATATATCTTGTGTTGTGAGTTTTGCACTTTGATGTTGTTATTACCTTTTTGTTAATGTGCATCTTAATATGTAACAATAAAAGTTAAAATTTGCATAAATCTTTCCTCAGTAGGTTAGTGCAGGAAGCATTTTCCACATACCTTCCTTCCTTTTAGTTGGTATCAGAGCCTAATCACCTTTGGTTCTATTTGTTGGGTAGAGGGTTTTTTGAGCTGATCTCCATTTGAGTTTGAGCTTGTGTAGAGGATTTTGAAATCTTTGTTGCAAGAAAGAGATGGTGAGCACATCTAGTAGGTTTGAGATAGAGAAGTTTAATGGAAGTAAATTTGAGCTGTGGAAACTCAAAATGGAGGACATGCTTGTAGATCAGGATTTATGGGATGCCATATCTAGTACTAATCCAACGACAATGTCTCAAGAAGATTGGGATATCAAAGATTGAAAAGCTAAGGATTTGATAAGACTCTATTTGGCTGATTTAGTGCTCCTAAATAGCCATGAAGAAAAGACTGCAAATGATCTTTGGAAGAAGCTTGGAGATGTTTATCAGGCTAAATCCTTGGTGAACAAGTTATTCTTGTGAAAGAAATTGTATTCTCTGAGGATGGATGATGGAGGACCTGTTGCTAATCACCTGAATACATTCAATATGCTTGTTTCTTAGTTGACCTTTGTTGGTGTGAAGATGGAGGAGGATTGATGCATGACATTATTGTGTTCCTTACCAGATCTATGGGATCACCTTGTTATGGCCATTGGGAGTACCACTACCACCTTCAAGATGGATGAAGTGGTTTCTTTGCTATTGTCTGAAGAGATGCAGAGAAAGTCTTCTGAATCAGTTAAGGAGGCTCTTGCGGTTCATGGTAGATCTAAAGAGAAGGGAAATAAAAAGGATAAGAAGAATGAAGATAAAGGAAGACCCAAATCTTGTCGGAGATCTAAGTCTCCCGGAAAGTCCAAGGCCCTATGTTGGAACTGCAACAAACCTAGTCACTTCCGCAAGGAGTGCAAGGAGGAGAAAAAGAAGAAGAAGAATTATCATTCAAATTCTGACAAGTCATCTTAGGATGAAGGAGAAGCATTTGTCACTGCCTTGGCAATGCATGCATCTGAGGATGTGTGGCTTATTGACTTTGGTGCATCTTTTCACATGACCTCACATCGGGGTTGGTTTTTGAAGTATGAAGAATACGATGGTGGAAAGGTGTACTTGGGTGATGATTCTCACCTGAAGATTGTTGGCTATGGAAGAGTCTTGATTCGATTCCCTGATGGGTGAGTGAAGGGAATCAATGGTGTTCTACATATCTCTAGTTTGGCACAAAACATTCTTTCTATAAGTAAATTGAATGATGTGGGTGTGCAGGTTGTTTTCTCGAATGGAGGATGCAAGATGACTAGAGGATCTATGGTGTTGGCTAAGGGTGTTCGGATTGGTACTCTATTTTAGGTTGATGCATGCACAGTTCAGTGCAATAGTGCCTCTATTTCAAAGAAGAGAACTTTAAAGTCTTCATCCTCACCATTGGAACCAACAATGAAGAGGACTGTTGCATCTACTTCCAATGGTCATGCTTTCTGGGTACCTAAGGGTGCTTATTCTATGGAGATGAAACTTCCAGCTGAGAAGACAATGATATGGCACCAAAGGCTTGGTCATATTGGTGAAAAGGGTTTTAAAACCCTGAAAAATAAAAATCTTGTTGAGGGTATGAATGACTGAAATCTTGAGTTTGATTTCTGCGAACATTGAATTTATGGAA
Source organism: Cunninghamia lanceolata (assembly GCA_027924645.1). NCBI lineage: Eukaryota > Viridiplantae > Streptophyta > Pinopsida > Cupressales > Cupressaceae > Cunninghamia > Cunninghamia lanceolata. Next base: position 6,379,605 of record BSBN01001091.1, read on the forward strand.
AACAAAACCATGTTCAGTTTTATTCTAGTTCTCACAAATTTTCTAACGTGTTGGACTTGATTCATTCTGATGTGTTTGGTCCTGTTAATGTTCCTTCGATTTCAAAATCTATTTACTTTGTTTCATTCATTGATGATTATAGTAGAAGGACATGGGTGTATTTCCTTAGAAGCAAATTTGAAGTCTTTAGTAGATTCAAAGAGTTCAAAGCTCTTATAGAGAATTAGAAGGATAGAAAGATTAAGTGTTTGAGGACTGACAATGGTGGTGAGTTTTGTTCAACAGATTTTGACAAGTCCTGTAAAGAACAGGAGATTGAGAGGCACAAGACAACTCTGTATACCCCTCAGAAGAATGGAGTTGTAGAGAGGATGATGTTTGGTGTGGAGCCTGATCAGTCTCCAAGTGGGAGATTGTTGGTATGTGATAACTGATCATGCAAATATTATACACTCGTAATGTATTCTTGCAGGGGTTTGGGGGCGCAACCCCCGAAAAAAATATTTTCCTCTTTTTTGGCATGTTCGAGGTCGGTAGTTAATTTTTGTTAATCAACAAAGGAAAAACATCTTTGTAAAACCCTAATTCTAGAAGCTTCCAAAAAGCTTGTTATAAGTGGTCGGGATGTATGTTATGGGTGTGGAATTCATGTGATTGTAATTTGTTTTGCATTGGATAATAGAATCATTGGATGGATGAGTTTCTGTGGATGTAGCCCATTTTGGGTGAACCACATTAAAATTTTGTGTTGATCTCTTTTGTGTTATTCTTCATTGTTATATTTGGGTTATTTAATCTACATATAATTGTTAATGTTTATTGCTCTGATCTGCTTGAACCCTAACAAATGAATAGAACATTGATGGAGAGGGAAAGGGGTATGCTATGTGGATCTGGCCTTGAATAAAAGTTTTGGGCTGAAGCTATTGCTACCGCTTATTACCTGGTTAATAGGTCTCCTACATCAATGCTCATTGATAAGACTCCTATGGAGGTATGGTTTGGTAAAAAGCCTTCATTAAGATACATTCAAGTATTTGGTTGTGAGGCATATGCACATGTGCCTAAGGAGAAGAGGTTTAACTTGGAGAACAAGCCTATGAAGTGTATCTTCATCAGTTATGGCATTGGTGTGAAATGGTACAATCTTTGGGATCCAGTGGATGAGAGTTCTATATAGAAAAAGTGTGATCTTCAGAGAGCTCAATCCTTCTTCTATTGTCTTGTAGCCAGAGAAAGAAGAGAAGAAAGATGATGTGGTTCAGCTTCCTTCCACCCTTGAGAAAGTTGAACCAAAAACATCTATTGGACTTGATAATGAGGAGAGCTCTAGTAGCTCTGAAAGTTTGGAAGAATATGAAGAACCTCAACCTCAATCTTTGAGGAGGTCCACACGAATAAGGTAACAACCTAATAGGTTTGGTTATTCATTACATGATTCCAGTTGTAGTTTTTCTTTGATTTCTAACACTAATGAGCCTAGAACTATGAAAGAGGCTATGGGTATGAAAGATGTAGGTTCTTGGAAGGAGGCCATGGAAGAGGAGATGGCTTCTTTGGAAAAGAATAATACTTGGGATTTGGTGCCTTTGCCTGAAGGATGAAAACTTGTTGGATGCAAATGGGTGTTCAAAAAGAAATTTGCTGTAGATGACAGTGTTGAGAAATATAAGGCTAGATTGTTTGCAAAGGGGTATTCTTAGGTGGAGGGAATTGACTATGGTGAGATTTTCTCTCCTATTGCAAAGTTGACATCTATTCGGTTCATGTTATCTCTTACAACAACATATGATCTAGAAGTGGAACAGATGGATGTGAAGACAACATTCCTTCATGGTTTCTTGGAGGAGGAAATCTATATGTCACAACTAGAGCACTACATGGTGAAAGGTAAATAAAATTTGGTTTGCGAATTGAAAAAGTGTTTGTATGGTTTGAAACAGTCTCCTAGGATGTGGTACCAGAAGTTTGATGCCTTTGTGTTGAGTTGTATTTTTGAGATTGAAATCAGATCATTATGTTTATTATAAGTTGGAAAATGAACACATTCTCATTATTGCATTGTATGTCAATGATATGTTACTCATTAGGAATAGTAAAAGTTTGATTTTTGATTTGAAGTCTTAATTGTCAGCATAATTTGAGATGAAAAATTTAGGGGCAGCTCAATACATTCGAGGGATGGAGATCAGAAGAGACAAAGCAAACATAAAACTTTGGTTAGGCTAGAGTAAGTATGTTAACACTATGTTGGAAAGATTTAGCATGGTGGATTGTAGACCTTTGACTATTCCTGTTACAATGAGGATAAAGTTATCTATTGCAGATTGTTCAAAGTCTACTTTTGAGATGGAGGATATGAGTAGAGTTCCTTATGCTAGTGCAGTTGGCAGTTTGATGTATGCGATGGTCTGTACAAGACTAGACATTACCCAAGCAGTGGGAGTCCTTAGTCAGTTTATGGCTAATCTTGGATGGGTACATTGGGATGCAATGAAGAGAGTGTTCAGATATTTGTGGGGTACTTTCGAGTATTCCTTACGTTATCATGGTTATCCTATAGGACATTGGTATTCACTTTGTATTCATGGATTTGTGGATTCAGATTGGGTAGGTGACATTAACAACAGGAGATCCACTAGTGCTTATGTGTTCACTATGTTTAGTGGTGCTAATAGTTGGATGAGTAGGTGGTAACCTATGGTTGCTTTGTCCACTACTAAAACTAAGTAGATGGCAGCAACTCATGCTTGTAAAGAAGCCATTTGGCTTAAGAGATTGTGTTCTGATGTTGGGTTTGATGTAGGGAAGATTACTCTTTGTTATGACAGTTAGAGTGCCATATGTTTGGCGAAGAATCCTACTTTCCATGCAAGGACTAAGAATATTGATGTCCAGTACCATTTTGTTCATGACATGGTAGAGGATGGGAAGGTAAACTTGGAGAAATTTGACAATTTGATAAATGTTGCAGATTCCTTAACAAAACCCGTGAGCACAAGGAAGTTCAAATGGTGTTCAGAGTCTATGGGCCTCTCAGCCCCTAGCAATTAAATTATGGTGTTTATACTCCCTTTTCTCTTGCAAGGTGTTTGACAAGTGGGATAATGTTAAGAAAAGTGTCTCAACCTTGCAACTTTGAAAGGTTACTATTCTTCCTAATTTTTGTCTTTTCAAATAACCTTTATCTTGAAGAATGATCTAGAACTTACAATGTTTCCAAAATGGCTAAAAGTGGTGGGACTTACTATTTTTAGTAACTTTACATTTGACCTTGGATTGACCTAAAATTTTCCTAAAAAGTGAGGAATAGCTAAGTAAACACCTCGGGTGAGTTTCGACTCAAGATCATACCTAGATCACAAGATATTAAAGTTTTTATTTTTGAAACTGCTGAAAAAAGGTTCAAACTTAATTTTGAGGCACTTAGATGTCCCTAAACACTCAAAATATTGTTATGAATGATGAAGTGGGTTACAACGTGATAGATCTCTTCATGAGATTTCCAATGCATCAAACGGTTCATCAATCAAACACCCAGATCAAAAGTTATGGCCTCCAGAAGTTGGACCTCCTATTTTTTGGGAAATATAAAAATATGTTGGACACTCAAAAGAGATGTAAAGGGGGGAGTTACATGTGTTGGTGTGTGGTTTGGCACATCACAAGGAATCTTTGATTAGAGATAATTTGTGTGCCACTTTTGGGTGGTTTTGGCTTATGGTTTTGTAATTACTGTTGATGGTTTACTATATTGTATCTCCTATATATCATGAGCTTGAGATGGAGGTTGTGTGTAAGAGTCTTATAGATGTTGAGTTACCTCCTGGATCTCTGGTTGGATATACTCATGTGCAAGCTTTCTCTATAAGTATATTGTAATCTTCTTGATTCCTGAATAATATATTGGGTGGCTTTGGAGTGTGGGGCTTTTTACCTGAAAGGGTTTTCCTCACATATATCTTATGTTGTGAGTTTTGCATTTTGATGTTTTTATTACCATTTTGTTAATGTGCATCTTAATCTGTAACTGTAAAAGTTAAAATTTGTATAAATCTTTCCTCAGTAGATCAGTGTAGGAAGCATTTTCTGCATACCTTACTTCCTTTCACTATCTTCAAGGCTCCCTCTCAAGTTCTATAGAATGAGATTAGCCAAATTGATGAGTTTACACCTCTATCTTCTGAAGAAATTTATAGATCCCCATCTTTATCTCCTCATAATTCACCACTCATCATGCAACTACCTAATATTTCTATTGTATGTCCTCCTAGATATATCTTAGAAAGAATCCTTATTCATTCTCTAGAGAAGGTTCCTGATAATGATCCTTCTCCCCCTAAATTTCCTTTCCCACCTCTTCTTTCAATTGATCAAAGCATGCTACAACAACCTAGGGTAGTATCCCATTAGAAGAAACATAGACAACAGATACACTACAATGGTTTGATCAACTTGTAGAGAAGAGAAAGAGAGTAGTGAAGTTGGCTTTATATGATCTTGCTAAACTAGCCTCTTTGTTTTTGAAGCCCAGTATTCCAAAAAGGGCTAGGGTAAGTGTTTAAGTGAAATTTGATGCAAGATGGATGCCAAATCTACAAATACAAACACAAGAACAACACAAATTTTGCTCTGCTACACACAATGAATGCCTTGAATCACTTTCACATATATAAGCCACAAGTTCACAATATCCATCTAATGTCCATCTAGTTCACAAATGAATGCCTAAACATGCTTATATATGCAACTACAAACATTCCCCCTAAGAATTTCGTAATTGAAACTTACTGTGTCGGCATAGGACCTAAATAATGGTCACAAACCGACACTTTAAAATTGGTCCTAACCTAAAATAGGGTAGGACTAGGGTGCGAGCGCCCAAGTCCCCCCTATTACAGGCAACATTATTGTTAAGTACATCCCCTAAGTCCAAATTGCCATGAAACTTCATGGTTTTCTCATCGGGAAGTCAGATTAACATGAAAAATGCTCTAAATGCATAAATATGACCCGAGAGCTAAACCTTAAGAGGGAAAAGTGCCCAAGGGGACATTTTTTGATGTAACATTTAGCCCCCACTTTAATGTATGTATAAATGCAAGGCCAATACATGCATTAAAGTATGGTCAACAAACACACCAAGCATGAAGAAGACACGCCAATCACAAAGAAGATAGTAACAGGCACACAAAACATGGAAAAGATAGTTACAGTCATGTAAAACACAGAGAATATAGCATTGAAGACACACAAAACACACTGAATATAGTGAATGTAGTGAAGACAAAGATGATTTTCTTTTTTTTCTTTTTCTCATATATGAAATGCATATGCAAGTACAAGGAAAGTAAACACACCACCCATAATGCAGGAGGGACTCATCACCACCAGTCTTTAAGACTGCATATGGGGCAACACACACGCCAAACAAATCTCAAATTGTAGGAGGGACTCATCACTACCAGTCTTTAAGACTACACTTGAGAACAAACATGCCAAACAAAACAAACACGCCATATAAATCCCAAAGCATAGGAGGGACTTATCACCACTAGTCTTTAAGACTATGCTTGGGAATAAACACACAATACACACACACTTGGAAGACATGGAGAAAACATGATAGACAAGTGATGGAGTGTTCCTATTTCTAGGTTTAACATCATCTCAGGCACATTACAAGCACACACCGACAATTGGGCTTCGCCACAACAATCACCGAAAACATGCTTAAGGATTGAGTTAGTCACAGAACCACTCCCTACCTCATGATGAGGACTTTTAAAAAATGACAGGATGTGCACTCTCTTCAAGAAATACACCATCCTTGCCCCACAATGAGGGCTTAAAATAGAAAAGGGATGCGATATCCCTGCCTCCCGTAGAGGGCTTAAATGATTGCAAGTTGATTTCAAACAAATCTCAGAGTGCAGGAGGGACTCATCGCCACTAGTCTTTAAGACTGCACCTAAGAACAAGCACATTGCTAACATCTACAGCAGACATCTTACCTTATATATGCTCCCACCTTAAGGTGGTTGATATCAGGTATTGATATCAAGTACATTAAGGTAGGAAGAAAACACAAAAGGGAACACGAGCTCTCACAAAGCCCATGCCCCCCAGAGGTGACATGTACGTTATGATAGCCAAATGTTCCCACAAACACATCCCTGCAAGAAAAGTGTTAGTGTCCATATTGTAACATCAGAAAATGTCCCCTTGGGGGCTTTTCCCTCATAAGTTTTATCTCCCGGGTCTTTAGAGTACATTTAGGACATTTTAGTTCATATTTCAGCATCCTGATGGAATGAGACCTAAGTCCCATGGCAAGTAGGACCTAGGAGGACCCCTTGAGCTATACCCTACCTAAAATAGGGGGGACTTGGATGCCCATGCCCTAGTCCTGCCCTATTTTAGAGTAGCCTCAATTTCTGGGTGTCAGTTACTCACTGTTATTATGTCCCTTTGCCGACACGTTAAGTTTGAATTTTAAATATCTTGGCAGGAGTGCTTGTAGATGCATACATAAGCATGTGTAGGCATTCATTTGTAAACTAGATTGTGATTATGAACTCTAGGCATTCTCAAGGTGATTCAAGGCTTTCTATTGTGTTGCAAGAGTAGGCTTGTGTGTTTTGTGTGTTGATATTTGCAGATTTGAGCATCAATTTCCTTCATGGCATGAAGAGCATCTTCCTCCATGAAAGCTTCACTACAAGATGACATAATATTGTGTTTTTATTATTGTTTCCTTTGGTTTTTGGACTTTGCCTCACAAGGGCATGCCCTTTTTATCTGACAGTGGTGTTCAGAGATTTAAGTGCTGTCTAGGGTTTGATTGAGGCAAACCTCTAAACACCACAACCCCCAAACCAAGTCTTGTGATTGTAGGTTATAGGTGTCGCATCTGAGAAAAGTGGAGTTGTAGGAAGGCTGGGAATACATCAGGGATTCAGGATTTGAAGGAAAGATGGACAAAGGAGCACTTCCAGGACTAGGGCGCTCATTCCAGTGTCCTCCGTAGACTAATTCCCAAAAATAGAAGTTTTAGGGCTGATCAGTGTCTGAAGGAGGTCCAGATTCCCTGAAAAAGTAGGTACCTTGGACTTGGGAGTCCACTCCAGTGTCCCTGACTATTCTGCTTCAGAACCCTGAAAATAGGTATTCTATAATTTAGTATTTCACTCCCATGTGTAAGAGCTTTTTCCATAATTCATTAATTTGTTGTTGTATTTGCATGATTAGGGTTTTAATGGTCAATTGAGCATAGGAGAAGGAAAAATTGATAATTAATTCCCTAATTCAAGTTTCCCTACATCTGAAAGTGACTCTAGGGTATGATAATGCTTTCCATTGAACCCTAGATCCTTCAATGTTAGGGTGAAAGGTGAAAATGTCCCCTTGGGGGCTTTTCCCTCATAAGGTTTAGCTCTCGGGTCTTTAGAGTGCATTTATGACATTTAGTTCATATTTCAGCATCCCAATAGAATGAGACCTAAGTCCCATGACAAGTAGGACCTAGGAGGCCCCTTTAAGTTGTACCCTGCCTAAAATAGGGGGGAGGACTTAGATGCTGCACCCTAGTCCTGCCCTATTTTAGGGTAGCCTCAATTTCTGGGTGTCAGTTAGTAACCGTTATTAGGTCCCTTTACCGACACGGTAAGTTTGAATTTCAAATATCTTGATGGGAGTGCTTGTTGATGCATATATAAGAATGTGTAGGCATTCATTTGTAAACTAGATTGTGATTGTGAACTCTAGGCATTCTCAAGGTGATTCAAGGCTTTCTATTGTGTTGCAAGAGTAGACTTGTGTGTTTTGTGTGTTGATATTTGTAGATTTGAGCATCAATTTCCTGCATGGCATGAAGAGCATCTTCCTCCATGAAAGCTTCACTACAAGGTGATATAATATTGTGTTTTTATTATTGTTTCCTTTAGATTTTGGCCTCTTCCTTACAAGGGCATGCCCTCTTTATCTGACAATAGTGTTTGGAGACTTAAGAGGCAAACCCCTAAACACCACAACCCCCAAACCAAGTCTTGTGATTGCAGGTTACAGGTGTCGCATCTGGGAAAAGTGGAGTTGCAAGAAGGCTAGGAAGACATCAGGGATTCAGGATCTGAAGGAAAGACGAAGAAAGGAGCACTTCTGAGACTATGGCACTCACTCCAGTGTCCTCTGCAGACTAATTCCTAAAAATAGAAGTTACAAGGCTGTTCAGTGTCTGAAGGAGGTCCATATTCCCCAAAAAAAGTAGGTACCTTAGACTTGGGCACTCACTCCAGTGTCCCCGACTGTTCCACTTCGAAACCCCAAAAACAGGGATTATGTAATTTGGTATTTCACTCCTGTGTGCAAGAGCTTTTTCTGTAATTCATTAATTTGTTGTCGTATTTGCATGATTAGGGTTTTAGTGGTCAATTGAGCATAAGAGAAGGAAAAATTGATAATTAATTCCCTAATCCAAGTTTCCCTACATTAGAAAGTGAATCTAGGGTATGACAATGCTTGCCATTCGACCCTAGATCCTTCAATGTTAGGGTGAAAGGAGAATTTTAACATCTAAACCACAAAAGATTAACAAATCCAATTTTACCCTAAACACATATAATCATGATAAATAACAATGCATATGATCAATCACACAAAGAGCCAAGGTTATACTATGAATTTAGAGATTGAGTATAATCGTGGGGCTATACCGCAAAAATATCAAAACCAAGTGTACCCAAGACGAGATTCAAAGACAAACAAAGTGCACGGAGTAACAATATTGTTATGGTTTGTAAGTATGATAAGACATCATCAAGATCACATGAAAAAGTGCACAGAGTGATTCTACTAGCCAAGTGTCGGATAATATATATCAACCCCATCGTCATATAGGATCTAAGTCCAATTTTTGATTTCTCGCTAAAGGGATGCTAGGTTTGCATCAGTATAAAATGTTTTTCATCATCTACTTGCTAGGTAGAAATGCTAGAGGAAAGGAAACAATAAATCAAGAGAGGATAAACAAGTACCTTAGGGACAGTCATGTAGGAGGGTGCCCCCAAGTCACCAACCATAACACTATGTCCATAAGACACAACACACAACAGTGAAAAATAGAGAAGTAATATAGAAGAGTGATGATACAAATAGAAGAAGGGTCACAACAGAGGTGGTCTTCTAGTATCCTAGACCTTACAAGAGAATCAAGGGTCATCCCAAGAGACCTAAACAACACAACACATCACGGGGGAAACACATCACGAGAGATAAAGGGTTAGAGATACTTACCTGTAAGGAGATTTATGCTACAAATCATCATCCTCCCAAATCTGAATGCTAGAAAGAGGTGTAGTTTGTTCCATTTGTCTATCTAATGTATTTTGATTACCTCCTAATCCTTGAAGGGATAACGGAGGAGGGAACTCGACATAGATACCATCTCTCCGTGGATGAGGTGAATTTTGAAAGTTTGCCTTATCCATATCTATTACACCAAATAGCTCAAGATATTCATAATGGTTTTGTGTTATCATTATATCATTTTCTAATGCTTCATCCTAGCTAGGAAGAGCATTGGAATTACTAGAGCCAGCCCTAGTCTTCTCATCAAAGGTTTTTAAATATTCAGGTTTTAAAATTTCAGTTTCAGCAAGTTGTAGCAAATGGTCACAAAGAGAATCTACATCATCCAAAGCTTCATCCTAGCTAGGAAGAGCGAGAAGGGATGGAAGAGTAGTGTTAATAAATGTGTCAATGATATCTTCTTCTTGTGCCAAAATATTTTCACTAAGTGGGGTTATGTTGGGACAAGTCTCTTTGTTCGATGAATCACCCATTATTGTATCATTCTCATAGGTCTCAGGAAGAATTTCCATTATATCATCATGAAATGAAGGGAGAGAGGGAATAATATATTCACCACTACTTTCCCCATGGTTACTTTCAGAAATGAAATTAGTGAGATTTTCCAATATTGAAGGGAAAACACCCATGATAGTGAGAAAGCTTTTAAAATAAGCTATTGTTTGAAGGATATCATAGGTAGTGCTTACGAACACGCCAATACCATAGATGTAGGCTATTTGATGCAAGACTTGACGATGTTTATCAGTTAATTTGAAAAAATTATCATAATCCATAATGTACTCAAATAAATCTTCCAAAGATGAATGATTAGGAGAATCCATGAATTCAAAACTCTACGTGAAAATGACCTAAAATGCTTGATTTTTTCAACTTTTTTCAATGCAAATAAGTGAAATCAAGGGTGTTGTAAGGAAATTGATCATGGGAAGAAAATAATATGTTTGATATTAGTCCAATAAATCAATAATATCCTTCACAACACACTTTTTATGCAAATCTAAGATGATGACAAGTTAAAACCTAATGAAAATACACTGAAATATGCAAATTTTCACAACTTTTGAATGCAAAGACCCAACAAAAGGGATGTTGTAAAATTTTTTAGGAGGTGAAAAAGATTATAACAGTAGTATCAGTCACCTAAATCCATAAAATCTTTCACAACACAGTTGGAGTGCAAATCTAGGTCAAACCCTAGAGCAAATATAGCCAAAATATGCAATCTTTCACCAAATTTTGATGCAAAAGAGTATGAAAAAGGGTGTCGTGAGGAACATTATGATGGAAATCAAATTATAACAGTAATAATAGCCACCTAATGCCAAAAAAATCTGTCACAACACGCTTATGGTGCAACTCAATGTCAAACCCTAGGGAAAATATAGTTAAGATATGCAAATTTTCATCAAATTTCCACTGTAAGAGGCCAATAAAAAGGTATTGTAAATAATTTTAGGAGGGGCAGAAGATAATAACCCTAATAACAGCCAATTAGTGCAGAAAAATCCTTTACAACATGCCTGCGGTGCAAATCTAGAGAGACGATATGGCCAAATCTAGTGAAAAATCAAGGTTTTCAAACCCTAGGCACAAAATTTTGCAAGAAAACCACTATGATGCAACACTATAGTTAGAAATTAGTACTAATGAGTGTTTAAAAAGGTTATTAAAATCTGAAATAATATTTTGGCTACAAACCCTAGCTAATGCAAAACTAGGATATAAGGAAAAATGCACAATTTCAAGCAATTTTCAACAATTTAAGCATGAAAATGCAATCTAAATGAATGATGAATGATGAATTTATGTATTTTAAATCAGATCTGATGCTAATGACATAAATGTATTGAAATTAAATGCCAATTAATCTAAATTATATGAAAATGCAAGCTAAAAATGCCAATTTTTTTTAAATTTTTAAATTTTTTTTGTAATTTTCCAAATGCATTAAGATGAACAATAATATGAATGAATGAAATGAATTTAAATATGAAGAAAAAACTCAGCAAGGTGCAAAATTCATTAAAAACATGGGTTCACCAAAATGTTTAAGGTGAAATTTGATGAAGAGGATTTGTTTGTGTTTAGGGTTAATTTGTATGAATCCTCCTTTTACCTTAAACATTCGAGGACTTCAACCAAGTAGGAAGTCTACTATCAGGATTTCAGTCACTTGGAATGTAGGAAAAATTGGAATTGTGTGATTTTGTTGTTCAATTAAGTCTAATTATGCTCAAAACCCTAATTATGCAAATTTGGAAGCAAACGGACAAATCACAGAAAATGCTCGCACACAGAGATATCAAATACATACCAGATTTCAAAGTTTAGAAAGAGGAACAGTCAGGGACTAGTGAGCAGGTGCTCTAGTCTAGTGCCATACTTTCTGTCAGGATCTAGAAACCTTGTCTGCAACATGTTCCTGTTGTTCAAGAGATTCTTCAGTTGTGGGATCTGGAGGACTAATGAGCAAGCATCCGAGTCGAGGTCCCTATTTTCTTCTCTGATCTGTAATTCTGACAGTATGCACTGCTCTCTTGCAACCTGTAACCTACAATCATAGAAAAATGGGTTGGGGGTTGTGGTGTTTAGAGGCTTACCTCAGTCAAGCCCCGAAGAGACATTCAAGTCTTCCAAACATCGTTGTCAGATAAAGGGTGCATATCCCTATGGGATAGAGGCAAAATCTAAATGATAAATGATTGAAAACATAATTGATATCACCTTGTAGTGAAGATCTCATGGAAGGAAGATTCTCTTGATGCCATGAGGAGATGGATGCCAAATATGTAAATATAAACACAAGAACAACACAAATTCTGCTCTACTACACACAATGAATGCCTTGAATCACTTTCACATAAGACACAAGTTCGCAATATCCATACAATGTCCATCTAGTTTATAAATGAATGCCTAAACATGCTTATATATGCAACTACAAACATTCCTCCTAAGAATTTCATAATTGAAACTTACCGTGTCAGCATAGGACCTAAATAATAGTCACAAACTGACACTTCAAAATTGGACCTGACCTAAAATAGTGCAGGACTAGGGCACAAGCGCCCAAGTCCTCCCCCTATTTCAAGCAAGATTATTGTTAAGTACATCCCCTGAGTCCAAATTGCCATGAAACTTCAGGGTTTTCTCATTGGGAAGTCAGATTAACATGAAAAATTCTCTAAATGCATAAATAGGACCTAGGAGCTAAACCTTAAAAGGGAAAAGCCCCCAAGGGGACATTTTCTAATGTAATAGTAAGATCATTTATTAAATTGATAGTTATGGTAATATATAAGAAAAAAACATTATGCAATTGTTAGATATTCCTATAGATGATATACAACCGTTAGATTATTTAGTTACTACCATCACTTTAGGGAAGTTGTTGAGAGAAGAACAAAAAAAACTTGCCAAGTCTTTAGTAGATTGGCTTATTCAGAAGATGGATAAAGACAAGGCTACTAAGGAGGAGTTAAAGGATAAAGTTACACACCTCATAGCCTACATTGAATATTTGGTTGGTCTCATTGGTTTATCTTTAATAGCTTCAATTCCTTATCATATTCTTAACACAAAGAAGGAAATTCCTACTGTAGGAGAACTAGGAAATGTAATGAGAGTTATTCATGTTCCCAGAACACTAAATTGGTCCACTTGGGTCATAAGATAATGCATAAAATATCTTAGATCATGTCTTCATTATCTAAATCAATGGAAGCCATTGAAACCTTGATGACTAGGGTAAAAATTGAATTGAAGGAAATTGGTAATATATTTGCTCAAATTTCTTGGATGGTAGATTTGGATTTTTCTTATTTATGAAAGGAAGCTAAGTGTAAGGAAAGCTTCCTACACTAATCTAATGAGGAGAGATGAGTGCAAATTCTTTTTAACCTTTACAATTACAAAATGTTTAACACAACAATGGAGATATTGTAGCAATACACAACACAAGAATGTAAGACAAAAGAAGAGAGAGACAAGATATAACGTGGGGAAAACCCTTATCGAGTGAAAAACCCCACACTCCAAAACTTGCACAATATATTATCAAAACTATAATGGTTTACAATACACTTGCAATGCAATCTCTCAGGAGTCTTTGATAGTCATATCTGGAGACAATCTAGTAACATAACAGTACCTGTCAATCACATACTACATCTCCTCTCAAAGCACTTGTTTATAAAGAAGTTTACGAGGCAAAAATGAGCCTATCTTGAGATGGGCGTCCAACATGGCCTCATGTCCCAAAATTCACACCTAGGGGCACTTGTCCAACACTACAGGGTGTTCATGACACTTGTCATATCACCTCATCCCAAAGAAGTCACCTATTCCCAAGTTGGGCTATGACAAATACTCTTACGACTCTTACGACTGTCATAGAATCCGTCATAACTATCATATCTTACAGTTGTAAGAGAATTTGTCATACACAGGCTAAAAATAGCATATTCTCTTACAACATGTCATAACCCTCCTTGGGGAACCCAAATATGCCTTCTTACAAGATGCCTTGTGACACATGTATTCACCTGTCATAGAACATTTCATTTTTTACTCTTACACATCATAAATTCTATCGTAGGAATCTGTCATAATCATTTTGGTTAAGATTCACTTACACACTAGTCAAGATGCTGACACATGGTAGAAAACCTCTACCACACAAAGGGGATGCCTATCTCCACATGGAGTGAGTTGACCATCCTAGTCATCTTACAAGTGGAGTGACAACTCACCCTGCCACTTCACACTAAATGACAAAATAGGATGTGCAACAAAATTACAACATAGGCTAAATAAATAAATACATTATAATTAATAAATGCAAGGAATTACCAAGGTTGAGACACCTTAATTCCCAACATTCTCCCACTTGTTAAACACCTTGTAAGAGCCAATGGAAATAACATGATTTAACTGCTATAGGTTGCGAGGCCCATAGACTCCGAACACCATCTGAACTTCTATGTGCCCACTGGTTTCATCAATGCATTTGTAACATTCTTTAAAGTGTCTACCTTCTCTAAATTTACCTTCCCATCATCTACCATGTCTTGCACAAAGTGAAACTATACATCAATATGCTTTGTTCTGGCATGGAAAGTTGGATTCTTTGCTAGGCAAATCGCACTTTGACTGTCACAACAAATTGTAATCTATCCTACATCAACACCAATATCTAAACATAATCTCTTAAGTCAAATGGCTTCCTTACAAGCATGAGTTGCTGCCATATACCCATCTTCTATCTTGGACAAAGAAACCACAGGTTGTCGCTTACTTATCCAACTAATTGCACCAATGAACATAGTGAACGCATAAGCACAGGTGGATCTCCTGCTGTCAATGTCACTCACCCAATCAGAATCCAAGAATAGAATGAATACAAACATAATGCTGAGGTCCTGTAACATTACCATGATAACATATGGAATACTCAGAAGTACTCCTCAAATATCTGAACACTCTCTTAACTGTATCCCAATTTACCCATCCAGGATTAGCCATAAATTGACTAAGGACTCCCACTGCTTGGGCAATGTCTGGTCTTGTGTAGACCATAGCATACATCAAACTGCCAATAGGACTATTATAAGGTATTCTCCTCATGTCCTCCACCTCACTAGGAGATTTTTGACAATCATTAATAGACAACATTGTCCCTAAAGAAACACGAACACACAATGGTCTACAATTTGCCATGCTGAACCTATCCAACATGGTCTTCATGTACTTACTCTAGCTTAACCAAAGTTTTATGTTAGCTCTATCTCTTCTAATTTCCATTCCTAGAATGTACCTGGCTGCCCCTAGATTTTTCATCTCAAACTATGCTGACAACTGAGACTTCAAATCAGAAATCATATTCATACTATTCCCAATTAACAACATATCATCAACATACAATGCAATAATGAGAATGTGATCATTGTCAAATTTATAATACACACAATGATTTGATTTTGATCTCATAAATCCAACCGACAACACAAAGGCATCAAACTTCAAGTACCACATCCTAGGAGATTGCTTCAAACTTTTACAAAGACTTTTTCAACTTGCAAACCAAATTTTCTTTACCTTTCTCTATGTAATGCTCTGGCTGTGACATGTAAGTCTCTTCCTCCAAATCACCATGAAGGAATGTTGTATTCACATCCATCTGCTCCACCTCTAAGTCATAAACTGTTGCAAGAGATAACAAGAACTAAATAGATGTCAGCTTTGCAACAGGAGAGAAAATTTTACCATAATCAATTCCCTCCACTTGTGAATACCCCTTCGTAACCAATCTGGCCTTGTACTTTTCAACACTGTCATCTACACTGAATTTCTTCTTGAACACCCATTTGCATCCAATAGGTTTCTATCCTTCAAGCAAAGGCACCAAGTCCCATGTTTTATTCTTTTCCAAAGAAGCCATCTCATCTTCCATGGCCTCCTTCCAGGAACCTGCATCTTTCATGCCCATAGCCTTTGTCACAATTCTAGGCTCATCAGTGTTAGTAATCAAGAAAAAGTACAACTAGAATAAAGCAATGAATAACCAAACCTATTAGGTTGCTTCCTTGTTTGTGCAGACCTCCTCAATGGCGAGGTTGAGGTTCTACTTCTTCTTCTAAACTTTCAGAGCTGCTAGAGCTCTCCTCATCATCAGGTCTCATAGGGTCTGTTAGTTCAATCTTCTTAGGGGTAGAAGGAAACTAAACCACATCCTCTTTCTTTTCTATTTCTTTTGGCTATAGAACAATGGGAGAAGGTGTTAGCTCTCTGAAAATAACACTTCTACTATACAACACTTTTTTAGCCATAGGATCCTAAAGCTTGTATCCTTTCTCACCGACACCATAGCCAATGAAAAGAAACTTAACATCCTTGTTCTCCAATTTAGACCATTTCTCCCTAGGCACATGTGCATATACCTCACAACCAAAAACACAAAGATGTCTAACTAAAGGCTTCTTACTAGATCACACCTCCATAGGTGTCTTACCAACAAGAGCTTATGTAGGAGACCTGTTTACTAGGTGGCAAGTAGTGGCTACAGCTTCAACCTAAAACTTTTGTTCGAGGCTTGCTCCACTAAGCATACTCTTAGCCCTCTCCATCAATGTCTTGTTCATCCTCTCTACAACTCCATTTTACTGCGGGGTGTATGGAGTTGTCTTATATCTTTCAATCCCTTGCTCTTTATAGAACTTATCAAACTCTGCCAAACAAAACTCACCACCATTATTAGTTCTCAAACACTTAATCTTTTTACTAGTCTAATTCTCAACAAAAGATTTAAACTCTTTGAACTGACTAAAGACTTCAATCTTGCTTTTGAGAAAATAAATCCATGTCCTTCTATTGTAATCATCTATAAAAGATACAAAATATACAGATTTGGAAATCGAAGGAACACTAACAGGACCAAACAAATCAGAATGAATAAGGTCCAACAAACCAGAAGACTTGTGAGAACTAGAGTAAAACTAAATATGGTTTTGCTTTCTATATATACAACATTTGCAAAAGTTGAACTTGAGATTACAATCATTTAACCCCTCAATGAGGTTTTTATTTTTCATGGTTCTAAGACCCTTCTCACTAATGTGGCCAAATCTCATATCCCATAACATTGTCTTTTCAGTAGGAAGCTTAACTTCCAAAGCATGAGCACCCTTGGGTACATAAGATACACTACCATCAGAATTTGTTACAACAGATTTATTCACTGCTTGTTCAGATGGTGGGGATGAAATGATTGCAGCTCTTTTCTTCGAGTCAGAAAAATAATTGTACTATGAAGTGCATGCCTCCAACTGAAACAAAGTACCTCTCTGAGTAGCCTTCGTAAGCACCATAGATCCTCTAGTCAGCTTGCATCCATCCTTTGAAAAGACA
Source organism: Cunninghamia lanceolata (assembly GCA_027924645.1). Taxonomy (NCBI): domain Eukaryota; kingdom Viridiplantae; phylum Streptophyta; class Pinopsida; order Cupressales; family Cupressaceae; genus Cunninghamia; species Cunninghamia lanceolata. The sequence continues at coordinate 6,396,879 of BSBN01001091.1, forward strand.
ACCTACACACCTGCATCATTCAATATATTTATAGAAAGTAGGTTCCGTGCCAAGCCTGGGATGTGCATAACCCCAGTGATCCCCTTCACTCATCCATCAGGGAATCAGATTGAGACTATTCCACAACCAACAATCTTTAGATGATAATCATCACCTAGGTACACTCTTCCACCATTGATCTCTCCATACTTCGTGAACCATATTCGATGCGAGGTCATGTGGAATGATGCACCAGAATCTATCAACCACACATCATTAGATGCATGGGTGGCCAAGGCTGCAATGAAGGCATCACCATCATCTTGTGACTTGTCAAAATCTGAATCTAGGGCATTCTTCTTCTTCTTTTTCTTTTCCTCTTTGTATTCCTTTCAAAAATGCCCAATTTTTCCATAGTTCCAACAGAGAGCCTTGGACTTTCCAAGAGATTTGGATCTCCCACAGGATCTGGATCTACCCTTCTCAGCTTTCTTGTCCTTTTCCATTTCTCCTTGGGTCTTCCATGAACTGTAAGAGCCTCTTTGGATGCTTCAAAAGACTTGCTATGCATCTCTTCATATAACAGCGAAGATACCACTTCATCCATTTTGAAAGTGGATGTGGTGCTCCCAATAGCTATAACAAGATGATCCCATGAGTCTGATAAAGAACAAAGCAAGGTCATACAACGATCCTCCTCCTCCATCTTCACACCAATGGATGTCAACTATGCAACTAACATGTTGAAAGCATTCAGGTGATCTGCAATAGATCCTCCATCCTCCATCCTTAGAGAATACAATTTCTTTCTTAGAAAAAGCTTGTTCACCATGGATTTGGCCTGATAAACATATCCAAGATTCTTCCAAAGGTCTTTCGTGGTCTTCTCCTCATGGACATTTAACAGGATAGAGTCATCTAGACTGAGTCTTATGAGACCCTTAGCCTTTTGATCTTTGAGATCCCAATCATCTTGTGCCATTTTAGTTGGTTTTACATCAGATATGGTTTCCCATAGGTCTCGATCAACAAGCATGTCTTCCATATTAAGTTTCCATAACTCAAAATTTGTGCCATTGAATTTCTCCACCTCTAATCTTCCAGATGTGTCTGCCATCTCCTTCCTACAATAAGATTACATAATACTATGCACAAAGCTCCCACTCAACCTATGATTAGCTTAGAAAAACCCTAGCCAATAACTAGGACCAAAGGTGATCAAGCTCTGATACCAACTGAAAGGAAGCTAGGTGTGCAGAAATCACTTCCTACACTAATCTAATGAGAAGAGATGAGTGTAAATTCTTTTTAACCTTTACAATTATAGAATGTTTAACACAAAATGGAGATATTGCAGCAATACACAACACAAGAATGTAAGACAAAAGAAGAGAGAGACAAGATATAACGTGGGGAAAACCCTTATCGGGTGAAAAACCCCACACTCCAAAACCTACACAATGTATTATCAAAACTATAATGGTTTACAATACACTTGCAATGCAATCTCTCAGGAGTCTTTGACATTGGTATCTAGAGACAATCTAGCAGCATAATAGTACCTATCAATCACATACTACATGTCCTCTTAAAGCACATGTTTATAAAGAAGTTACAAGGCAAAAATGAGCCTATCTTGAGATGGGCGTCCAACATGGCCTCATGGCCCAAATCAACACCTAGGGACACTTGTCCAACACTGCAAGGTGTTCATGACACTTGTCATATCACCCCATCCCAAAGAAGTCGCCTATTCCCAAGTTGGGCTATGATAGATACTCTTACGACTGTCATAGAATCTGTCATAATTGTCATATCTTACAGCTGTAAGAGAATCTATCATACACATACTAAAAATAGCATATTCTCTTACAACATGTCATAACCCCCCTTGGGGTACCCAAAGATGTCTTCTTCCAAGATGCCTTGTGACACATGTCTTCACTTGTCATAGAACATTCCATTTTTTACTCTTACGCATCATAGATTCTGTCATAGGAATCTATCATAACTGTTTCGGTCAAGATTCACTTACACACTAGTCAAGATGCCGACACATGGCAGAAAACCTCTACCACACAAAGGGGACACCTATCTCCACATGGAGTGAGTTAACCATCCTAGTCATCTTACAAGCGGAGTGACAACTCACCATGCCACTTCACACTAAATGACAAAATAGGATGTGCAACAAAATTACAACATAGGCTAAATAAATAAATACATTACAAATAATAAATGTAAGGAGTTACCAAGGTTGAGACACGTTAATTACAACATAGGCATGCTCAGTGGTTAGGAGCCCAATGTTCATCAAAAGTGGAAGATGGGATATGAATTTTGGATGAAGGTCTTTAAGAAATGTTAGAGTAAGGGTCAGAAGGTGTAGTCTTTAGTTCATAGTGTGCATGGTGCCTTAGATGAGTTCATGAAAAACTATTACTTTTTTGTTGGATGAGGATCATAATTTGTAGCTATAATAGGTTTTGTAGGATCCATTTTTTAAATTGGTGAAAAATGAATCACCTAAGGACCTTGGCTTTGCTATAAATTTTTCAACAACTTGATGAGAATAAAGGGTGATTGTGAAAGATTCAATCTCAAGATGGTTGGATTTAGAGATACTTTGATGAAACTTCAAGGGATTTTTATGAAAATTAAAGTCAAATTCACTTATTTAGATGGTTCAACTATGTAAGTATGAAAAAGGTGTACAAAATGACATGATAGTTTGATGATGATCTAAAGTCCTATCATAGCCATGTAAACATAAATTATATACCTTTGAGTAGCTTTTTTATTAGCGATACATTTCCCAATGTTTTTACCCCCTTTGTTCATTCATCACTAACCTTCAAGTTAGCTTTCTAGGTCCTTCATTCCTTCTCCATCGCTTGTTTAATCTATTTGTTCCAAATCACCCTTGTCACCTATAAGATCTCTCACGAGATCCTACAACTTGATTTTGAATCTTTCTCAAGATTTTCCCTACTAAAATGGGCCATTTTCCCTAGTAATAGGGGCAATTCACTTCTCTAGAGGCATTATCTTGTTGTTCAGTTCTACCCTTCAAATTATCCCTCCAAAGTCCTACATACCCTCTAATTATCTAACAAATTTATTTAGGCCTAATCATCCTTATCACCTATAGGATCTCTTGAGAGATCTTGCAACTTAAGTTTGAATCTCTCGAGATATTTTCCCTGCTAAAGGGGTGGTTTTATTCTTGAAAGGGGTGATATTGTCATCTTTTTCCATACAATATTTCTTCCAGTTTAGCCTAATTTAATTCCATTTTTAGGTTTTGATTGTGAGTCTCTTCATGCATAACTAACTATTAACTACCCCTAACTATTGTTGGATTCAATCACTCTATTCTTAGCTCTCAATCAATCTTATGTGATCTCCACTCCAAGCTTTTGTTCTCTTCTAATAAAAGCTAGATCACTCTTCAACCAATCCTTGTTAACTCCCTAATCACCACCACCTTTGGTGTGGATCCTAAACCTATAAATACGCCATCCTTTATTCATTTGGGGAGGAAAAATCATTGTTGCATTATTGGTTTGCTCAAGCTTTGAAAAATTTCCCCCATTAGCATTCTTATGCTTTACACGAGACCTTGTGTACCTTTTATTTTAATTTTACCATAGCATACCTATGCTTAATCCAATTTTTTTTATTTGTTTTAGCTTCTAAGCTTGATTCAATTGCTTTCATATGCTTGTTTTCATCCCTGTCACCAAGAGGAGGACCTTGCTACTATAGAGGAAGACATAGTTTTCAAAAAGGACCTCTGAGGACTTATGCCAGGTACTATTGCCCAATTCATATAGTTTTTTCATGTTTTCTTAGTAATTTAGATAACTAAATCTCTCTCTTGAGGAAGTAAAGCTTTGTTCTCTTTTCTCTTGATAGGTAGCATACATTACTTTCTTAGAATAGATTTACTTTTAAATTGCTTAGATTATATTTATTTTCTTTCTTAGAATAAATTTACTTTCATTGTACTTAGATTAATTGCAAATTTTGAATTCATTAGATTATAAGTTAAAATCTAACCATGAAAATAAAAAAAACATAGATTAGATTGCATACAAAATCCACATAGTTGCATATATTTTCTATTCATAGTAATTAATTCATTTCAAGAATCATAAAAAGGAACTCAAAAGTTATTTGCATTTAGGAACTCATAGAAAATACTAAAAACATGAAAAAAAGAGAAAAAAACCCTTGATTTCATCATGAGATCAATAGATTTATGTAACATGTTAAAACATTCAAAACAATGAGGAGCCCTCAATTCCATTATGAGGCATCAATTCAAACAAAATATTTTGTAAGTATGAAAAACATGCACATGCCTACATGATGGCTCAAGGATGATCTATAGTCCTAATCACATACATGTAAGCATGAATATATATATATATATATATATATATATATATATATATATATATATATATATATATATATATATATATATATATATATATATATATATATCAACAGTATTCATCTACCCATGATGTGTCTTTGTTTGTTTTTCATTTTGATTGTGCTTTTCTAACCTCTAGGCTAATCTTCTATGGTCTTGTACACCTTCTAGCTTTCCTCTTGACAAATGTTTGATGGATCTTTCCTATCACTTTCTAGCCCTGATAACCTCACTAATCCACTTCACAAGAGGATAAATTCATGTTCCCTAGGGGCATTTGCATCATTTAATCCCCTTATAATCATCCAATTGACATCCCCATCCCTTCTGTAACCTCAAATTTCCTATCCCACCTTTTCTTTCTGGGTCACCCCTATCACCTTAGGATCTCCCTAGGTGACCCTATAGCTAAAACATGATCTCTATGGGTGACTTTCCTTGGAATAAGGTGTTGGAAACAAGGTGGATAAATGAGAGGGGGGTGAATCAATTATCTTAATTATTTAACTTTCTTTTCTTCTTTAACAATTAGTGCAGTATCAAAACATATAAGCATACATGAACATGAGAGCAAAAAATAAATCAACACACATAACACAAGGATTTTTACGTGGAAAACCCTATTAAGGGAAAAACCATGGGGTGACTAACCCAAGATTGTATTCTCTGTTAAAAGAATAGAAGTACAAAATGACACTTGCCAATTAGGGCTCACTACCCGAGCACACTGCTCACAAGAGGCACACTGCCCACAAGAGACTCACTATCTATAAAGTTAAGGAAGGTAACCAAGTGTTTGAACTGATCAGAGGCATTCACACGTGCTAAGGTTTAGTTCCAGTTTGGCTCAATATATTGATCTGTTGCACTTCATTCTTCCTCTATTTTAGTGTTGTTGTTCTGTCACATACTGGTCTTGTATTACTGGTTCCATAGTTATCTCTGCCTTTCCTCGCACATTGTCATTCAACACACACACCTTCATACCGAAATCCATTTGGTATATATATCTGCACCAAGGATTTCAACATCTTTGTAGTCGGCAACTGGAATACTCAAGATATTTACTAAATACTGATCTGTCAGCTGGATCCATGCTCAATATGTGATGCGTATAAAAAACATAGACATAGAGGTCATTAAACATGTCAGCCAACCATGTATGATTCCTCAAATAGATTGACCATCATCAATTTCTCATCCAGATTAAGGTTTGATGCCATTCCAGTCAGTTTTTCCTCAATCTACTCTGCCTGTCAGGAACCCAACACTTAGGTGCTCATATCTTTTCACTCTTTCATCACCAGAGGCTCAATCTCTGGAATGTAGTAGTCATGGTACTCATCTTGACTTCCCCAAGTCTGTACTTTTCTGAGATACTTCCTCTGAGAGATTTGGACCTGATTGTCAGACCTTGCTGCATGCTCTATTCTTGTTCACCAGACCAAAACACTCTTCAATCAGACTTCTGGTATAGACATACTATGTATTGCGGGTGAGTGGGATGGACTTTTTTTTCCATCAATGACAATACTCATGAAGCCACACAGTGTCTCTTGCCAACAGTCTCCCCCTTTGGCATTGATGGCAACACTAGTGTTGTAACAAACTCGCCCTTAGCTGATGCTCTGTCTTATGTACACTTTTACTGGAGCTCCCCCTTAGCTGGATTCCACATTTTTCACTACTCCTCACTCCCCCTTTGACATCGATGGCAAAGGGTGAAATTCGCACACCAAAATTTGTAAAAATTAACCTATATATAGCCGCATAAGTATATACATGTTATAGTTACATATACTTAAGTATATCCGCAAAAGTGGTTTTCAATTGGACAAATTTTGTTGCCCAACTCTGCTTCATCCTGTCCAAAATTGAGATGTGACCACTTAACAAAAATGCAAAAGCTTCTGCCCTCTTTAAGTCTGCCAGATCACCGGTCTGGGCTGTTGTTTGAGCATCAGTTAGGGCCTCATGCATTGCCTCTAACTTAGGGATAATTATCCTTCTTAGTGCACTCAATCTACTTATTCTATGCTTCTTCTCCTTTTCAAGCCTCTTTATTTCATTTATAGTGGCAATAGCCTAACACTCTTGATTCATTATGGATGAGGTGAGAGGATCAAAATTTTGAGATAAACCTGACCATTTACTCTCTTGTTCTTCCACCTTCTTTGCAATGTCTACTGTCACTATGGACCAAGATAAATAAAATTTGTATAATTCTCCACCATCTTTAAGAGCATTTTCTAGGCTCTTTATCCCAATATCTAGATTTCTCCTATCATTTGCTATGAGTCCCTATACTTCAGAGAATCTCTTACCCAAAAACTCTTTCCAGACTTTCTCTTCTGCTGATTTCTCCAAAGAATCAAAATGTGTGCTAACAGAATTAATAAGAGATTTCATATTACCAGATGAAGAGGCCGAAAGATCCTTTTGGAAGGATGGCATGATCTTCTCCAACACACTGGATGCAATCTTTATCAGCTCACAGTCTTTCATGTGAGACTTCAGAAGCTTTTCTTTTGCTTTAGCTTGAGCAAAAGATGCTACCTTCATTGTCTGGACTAGAAAGAGGAAGTCAAAATTGAGTGGTACTTGGAACAATTCTGGTTCATCTATCTCCATCATTTCCTTGGTCAAGAAATTCTTCACTACCTCTGCAGTGTCTCTTGCCGGAGACTTCTTTCCTCTTGCAGCCTTAGAGCTGTCATCAGAGATCTTCTCTGTTTGTTCTTCTTCTCTTCCCTTTTTCTCCTCTTCTTGACTTACCTTCTCCTCTTTTCTTCCTTCTCCTTCAGTTCCTGAATCTGCAGTGGCATCCAGAGAAGAGATGTTAACTTCTTCATGATTTTCCTCTTCTGAAACAGAGGAATCCAAGTCCTTGGTCTCTTTCTTATCCATCTCTTTGAACTCTTCTACATTTTTCTCAATGGATTCTTCTTTCGATGTACTCAATCCTTCTACATCCATGGTAGAGGGTTCTTCATCTATTTCCTCTATAATAGGGAGATTGAATCTCATAAAGGCATTCCAGAGGATGTCTTCTATTTCTTTTGCCACCTGATCGGTCTCTCCAAGCATAAGCTGGTTCATTCTTGCTTTGCTCCGAAACTCATCCTTGCAGTCCTTGAAGATAATGTTCATTTGTTGAGAGGTAATGGAAGGATAGAGTTGAATAGCAATCTGTTCCTGGATCTCTAGGTCCTTTTCCTTAGCATTCTCCTTTCTCATTTCAAGTTCCTTCTCTAGGCTTTTGGGAATTAGAGAGATGATTTCAATGAATGCTTTATTATAAGTGTTTAGATACTTGACTATAGTATCTTCCAAGATTTTCTTGTCAGTATCACTAAACTCATCATAAAATTCTATTAACAGTTGCAGATTTCCATCCACTGTGACTGCCTTGATAACATCATCAACATAAAGAGTGGACCTTTCAACAAATTCTTCTGCCTCTTCTTCTTTATGTTTACCGGCAAAGGATTCCATGGATGTTTTCTTTTTCTTCTTCATTTTCTTGACTTCCTCATTAGTCTCTGTCTCTTCATCATCCTTTTGACTTATGTATGAGCTTGTGGCCTTTGTCTTTGTTCTCTTCTCTCCCTTTCTAGATGTCTTAGCTTCCGGTTTTGAGACTTTTGGGCTCTTAGAGGTGGCAGGTGCAGAGCTCTTGGAGGATCTTGTCTGGGAGGAGGCTTGTACCGGAACACTTTCCTTTTCTACTTCTTATTTCTCTTTCTCTGCTCTTTCTATTTTCTCTCTATTTGCATCAATTGCCTCCTTTGATATGCCATATCTTTTGGCAACTTCCTCTACTTCCCTTCTCACTTTCCTTTTCATCTTTGGCTATCTGAGTTTAACATGTATTTTTACACTCAATTCTTGAAAGGTTCCAAACCTTTCTGCCTTAGGGTCCTTAGGCTGACTTAGCAAGTGTTGGATATGTAGCTCCAAGATTTTCTTATCTACGTCATAGCCCATTGGCATAATCCAGACTGTCCTGGGCTCCACTGCCTCCATTAGGCATTGATCAGTGTCTACCATGAAACACACTGTATCTTTGTATTTTTTAACTATTGCCTGTGGAATTCTTTCTCTGGCCTGCATCAAACTTTGGAAGTTTTGAAGTATCCCCAGAGTGCTGTACTTTAAGCCTTGGCATCACCAAGCCCATACATATAATCTCTGATTTGTATGGCAACCGGTTTGTCATTTTGCCATACCCAACCACTTGATCTGGGTAGCTCATTCATATAGTAAAAGAAGAGACATAGTATTAGGCCACCATACTTAAATGAGTTCTTCTTATCCTTCTTTATTTTCTACAAATTTTCCAACAGTTGGTTTAGGAGAAGCTCGTAAAGATCATAATCTGCATTTTCCCTTAACATCTGATAAGCATTGTAGATTGCAGTTCTGGGCATAGAATTCTCCCTGCTGGAGTGATATATTTTATAGCCTATTATCATGGAGGCAAATTTGATATCCGGATCTGTGATATCTTCTATTGTCATTGCTCTCTTGTCAAACTTTGATATGGTGGCCTCACTCACTGTCTGATTCTTGACAGATTTAAGAGTAGGCAACCCACCGGATGAGTGCAATCCGGTTACTACCCTAATGGCATCTTTTGTTATCTTGAATGGCCTCATCAACCACATGAAATTGTCATGTATTATGCTAAGAACATACCAGACCCATTCATCTTCTGCAAAACAGGGAAAGTGGATACAATGTCCAAAATGCTTATCCCAGATGGCCTTGTATTGAGGTTTGAGTTCAAAGGTTTCATCTATTAGTTATTTGTGGTAGATATCCATCAACTTTGATTCTCCAAATTCCTCAATATTTGCATGGATGTATACTCTAACATCTTCTACCTACAGAACCCCATGCAGAATGCTAGAGAATGCGCCTAAGGGATCGACTTCTATGGATTTGTAAGGATGCTTCTTGAACTTAGGGCGCGGCCTATCAGTGATCTTAACAAAATTTGGAGTAGCCATCTTCCAAAAGATTTAGAGAGATATATTCAAGAACGGAAATACCTTTTTACACTTCTAGGGTTCACGATATGAGCCAGAAAAGATCACTGGTTGAATCAGATTCTGCGGTTGATCCTTGAGAGGGTTGAAGCAATCTTGTTGCAGAGCTCTTTCTTTCTTCTTGAATGCAAATGTGCAAATGATGAACAAAAGAACCCTTATATTTTTACGCAAACCCTAATTTCATATTGCAATAAATGCACACCTTAAGTCATTCTGGTTTCCTTGTTCTGACCTTGTTCTGAGAGAGATCCTTCTGAATCACTAAGATGCACTTAGAATTATTCTTGGACATAATTGACAATGTATCTCTCTTTCTCCAATCATTTCATTTATCCGTAGATCAAGATAATTCAATTTTGAATCATACCGGATCTAACTATGAAAATCCTACTTTTATTGGATGATTGTCAAACCAGATCAATCTTGGATGATTAACCTCTTCAAAATTCCTTGCAGATCTTTCATATTTTTACCAAGGGTTATTTAGATATTTCTTTGAGAACCCTTTAATCCACAACTTTCCATGTGTCAATTTTAGGCACCGATTTACTGGCTAGGGGAATTTATTTTCTTTTGTGACTCCCCCTGAGCCAGAGCTCATCTATTTAGTTTTCAGAAGGAATATCAGCACCAGATTCTGGTGCAGATCCATCCCCAACATTTTCTGTACTTCTCTTCACCCAAATTTTGTTCATCTCCCTTTGAACTTCATCCGCATTTACTTTTCCTTTTCCTTTGTCTTGATTTTGATTATGATGCATCAGACCCTTTTTATCCTGATTCTTACTTCTGAAGAATTTGGCAATATGACCGGATCTATTGCAATTGTAGCAAACTATATTTCTTTGCATATTTGACTAATATCCTCTTGATCTGCATTGATTAGCCATATGTCCCATTCTATTGCATGCAAAGCATCTACCATTGAATGAATTATTTATTTGCATTTTTCTACATTCATGAGATTTGTGACCATACCTTTTGCAGTTAAAACAATGTCCGGAGAAGGATGAATTAGTCTGATTCATTCTTCTTCTGCACTGATTTGCTTTATGACCGAGGTTATTGCAGTTGTAGCAGTATCCATTGAAGGATGGATATTTTTGAGCATTTGGTTGCCTTACCGGAGGTCTTCTAGGCTTGTTCCTTGGAATTCCTAATCTAGATTTCTTCTAACGGGATTCAGAGCTTTCACCTTTCTCATACCCCAAGCCATGCTTATCATCTACCCTCTTTTGGCTTTCAAGAAGAACTTCAAGTTGAGCAAAGCTTATCTTGAATTTCTCTTTGTATTCATTTGTTGTTTGAAGATCCTTTTTAAGAGTGTCTATCTGTTTCTCAAGTTGTTCTTAATTATCTCTAGCTTCTTCAAGATCAGATTCCAGATGCCTAATTATTCTATCCATTTTATGGCAGTCTTCTGACTTCTCCTTGAGAGATTGTTTTAGATTATCTTCAATTTTTCTTTTCTCTTCAATTTTTTGGGTGAATTTCACAACCCTTGATTCCATTTCATGTCTTACCTTAATGACCTCTTTTGATAGCTTCTCACATAACTTGTTTTTCTCATTCAGATCTTCATTAGTATCATTAGCTTCACTTTGACTTGCTAATTGTTGAAGAAGTTCCTTTCTCTTTTTCACCGAGATACTCAGTTTTTCTTTTAGTTCATTTATGAATTCATTAGCTTGTTTGAGTCTTTCCCTCAGGTTATTGACTTCAGGGTGAGATTGCTCAAGATCATCTAGGGAAGACTGAAGTTGTTCCCTCATACCATACATATCCATTAAGATTCCCAGATCTTCCTCAAGCTGTTAGACTCTATTTGGAAGAACTTAGCTCTGATACCAATTGTTGGAAACAAGGTGGATAACTGAGAGGGGGGTGAATCAGTTATCTTAATTATTTAACTTTCTTTTCTTCTTTAACAATTAGTGCAGTATCAAAACATATAAGCATACATGAACATGAGAGCAGAAAAGAAAACAACACACATAACACAAGGATTTTTACGTGGAAAACCCTGTTAAGGGAAAAACCATGAGGCGACTAACCCAAGATTGTATTCTCTATTAAAAGAATAGAATTACAAAATGTCACTTGCTAATTAGGGCTCACTACCCGAGCACACTACTCATAAGAGGCACACTGCCTACAAGAGACTCACTATCTACAAAGTTAAGGAAGGTAACTAGGTGTTTGAACTGATCAGAGGCATCCACACGTGCTGAGGTTCAGTTCCAGTTAGGCTCAATATACTGATCTGCTACACTTCATTCTTCCTCTATTTTAGTGCTGTTGTTTTGTCACATATCAGTCTTGTATTACTGCTTCCACACTTATCACTGCCTTTCCTCACACATTGTCATTCAACACACACACACCTTCATCTTGATATCCATCTGGTATATATATCCGCACCAAGGATTTCAACATCTTTCTAGTCGACAACTGGAATACTCAAGATATTTACTAAATACTAATCTGTTGGTTGGATCCATGCTCAATATGTGATGCGTATCAAAAACATAGACATAGAGGTCATTAAACATGTTGGCCAACCATGTATGATTCCTCAAATAGCTTGACCATCATCAATTTCTCATCCGGATTAAAGTCTGATGCTCTGCTGGTTAGTTCTTCCTCAGTCTACTCTGTCTGTTAGGAACCCAACACTTAGGTGCTCATAACTTTTCACTCTTTCATCACTGGAGGCTCAATCTTTGGAATGTAGCAGTCATGGTACTCCTCTTGACTTCCTCAAATCTGTACTTTTCTGAGATACTTCCTCTGAGAGATCCATACTTGATTGTCGGACCTTGTTGCATGCTCTGTTCTTGTTCACCGAACCAAAACACTCTTCAATCAGACTTCTGGTATAGACATACTATGTGCTGCGGATGAGTGGGATGGACTTTGTTGCCATCAATGACAACACTCATGAAGCCACACAATGTTTCTTGCCAACATAAGGGTGATCCACCCTACAGAGACCCTATGGCTAGTTTCATGGCTTCAAAATCAACCTTGGACCTTCTAGATCATTCTTCATGCTGAAAACCACTTGTGCAAAATCTCCTCTATGGGTCACCCCCTATGACTTCAGGATCTCCTTGGGTGACCCTACATGTAAAGAAGGATCTCCATGGGTGACTTTCCCTGCTAAAAGGGGTGACCCTATTATCTTTTAACATGAATGGTTTCTTCTAGTTCTAGCCCAGATTTGCTCTAAATTGAGTCCTAATTGTAGGATTCTTCTTGTCTAACTCATTTCCAATTCCCACTAATTGATTCAACACTCCCAATCAGCCCAATCTCATCTCCCAATGAATCTTTTTAATCTTTCAATCATTCAAATGTTAACTTCATTTCTTCTCTTGTGATTTCCTCTACAACCAGTGTGCACTCTTAATTAGAGCTAGATCACTCTCCAATCTATTTCTATTAACTCTTCAATCACCACCACCTTTGGTGTTGATTTTATACCTATAAATAGCCCCCTCCTCTATGCATTTGGGGAGGCAAATTTAGTATTACATCTCTACTCTTGCTTTGTTTTGCATATAGTTGTCTCCATATAATTTTCATGCTTGTGCATGACCCTGTGTGCCTTTTGATTTTTCCATAGATTTAATATCTCAATCCATAATGTTTCATTATAATTCTTATGGTCAATTTCTTTCATCATAGCTTCCATATCTCTAAGCCCTAGTTCTTCATTAGAATTCTTATGCTCAATTTATTTCTTCATAGCTTCAAATCTTCCATTTGTTTTTCTCCCAACTTTATTTCTATTGCCAAGAGGAAGAGCCCATTGCTATATAGGAAGAGAGGGTTTGCACAAGGACTTCTAAGGATGAATCCAAGCATTGATGTCTTCTTCATACCAGGCTCTTCATGCTTTAAAGTAGTAATTAGATCACATTTTTTTCTTGGAAAAGCACATCATTGCTTTTTTTTTCTTGATAGCTTGTTTATTTTCTTTCATAGATTAGCATCAAATTTGATTTAACTAGATTAGCCTTATTTTCATTCACTATGTTGGTACTCAAATATGCAGTTTGTCAAACCCTCAAAGGATGCCAAACTTTGTAACTAGGTTGGGCAACCGATTTGGCCAACTGACAGAAGAAATCAAACTGATTGGACTTCCCTGCGCTTCAGGCTCTACTTCGCCTAGGCGAGTGTACCTTATTATCACCTATGAATGTTCACACTTCAAGGCTGAATGGTAATATTTGAGCAGATTCTATTAAATTTCACCAATTAAATTATATTATTTACTTTATCCACTACTCCTACTCCTACAAATAGAAAAGTAAATTCGATTTGAAAATAACATGTACAAGGGATGATTTCAGAATTTTTATGATCGGTGCCTTTTCCTCAATTAGGCAACAGAGTCAAATACAAAAAGATTTGTGCCTTCCCATTAGCTACAACTCAATTTATTTGGCACCTCAAGGTCTATGGTTTACATAGATGTGCAAAGCTATCGATTATCTAGTCATTCTTCAATTATCCAATTGAGTTTCCCATGTTATTGTGATTCACCTAGAGGATTTTAATTCTTTCTTGAAGGATCCCAATAAACAAATCACACAAAAACAACAATTGTGATCTAACAAATCAAAAATATGTACTTGATATTATGATTTGAATAACAAAGAAAACACAAGCTGGAGACAACCAGACAATATATATACAATGAATTCAACAAACAAATAAGACCAGAATTTAGGCACTAGTTTAATATGATCCTTCTATTGCAATGCTTCAAAAAATTGGCCTGTACAATGTATTCTATTCCAAAATCAAATCCCCAGCTGACCCATACCCCAAGCTCCTGGTTTCCTCTTATAAAGGAAGTGACAAGCTTTAGACCTCTTGACATTTGTGTCTATTCAGATTCCCACCTTTTCATTTGCACAATGAAAAATTTTACTCTATCTCCCCCATGAAAATAATTTTACAAAATACAATAGTCCCCTTACAAATTATTTCCCCACAATGCCTTTACATAAAAATATTTACTATTTTTTCTTCACATTCCCGTGAGAAAATCATTTTCGCCCACATCAATTCTACAATAATAGCCAAAATGACTATTAACATTTCACCTCTCTACAAATTCATATTTCACCAATATATTTATCTTCACTATATTTGCACGGTGAAATAATCACCCATTCGCCTTTTTACAAAGTTTGTATTTTCACCTTAAAAAAAAACTTATCATGCACATTTATATTTTCACCAAAAATAAAATTTTGTCTTTTCAGGCCATACTTTCATTTGCAACAAATTTCATATTTTCACTTTATTATTTTACTCCTGCAGTACACTACTATATCAAAAATAAATAAATAAAATCTTACAGGTTTTATTTCCCACACACCCATTTATTTTTATCAAACATTAATATTTTCTGCCCCAACAAACACTTTATTTCTCCCATTATTCATCCACGCAAACACCACACACATTTTCCTTTTTCTATGTGGGGACGCGGCTCCTTGCGGGGCTGCAAGGAAACTTTTCCTTCTTCCCACAAGCCCGCACCTGGTTCCCTAACTCCTTGTGGTGGCTGCGGGAAGAGATGTGAACCTACCGCTCTCCCACACGTGAACTTGGTAGAAGCTGCGGGGAAATGGGAAACTCACCCACTCACCCGCACAGGTTCTAGGGTTTTCCAGCGGGACATTGGGAAGGTTACTCTGGCTCATGTTCCAAGCTCCTTTGCTACATCTTCCTTGATCTGATTCAATAAGCATTTTGTTGGGAATGCCCTCTATGAAATTTAGGCTGCGTGTATGGCTAGATGCTGATAGAACACCAATGAAAGTAATACGATCTGGTTTTACTCCTTCTTGTAGCATTAAATGTGCATTAAGAGACACACTGTTGTGAGGAATTGAACTTTCAAATTTAATTGCATCAGCAAGGAAAACTCTTTCACATGGTCTAAAACAATCAACTGGATAATCTTTTGGATCAAATTCCCATTTCATTGCCTACAAATGATGGAAGAGATGGCATTTTCCCTTGTGAAAGCACGTTTTCTGAGAACGCAAGTCTGCAATAATTGAAGATATGCAAATGAGTCTCTGGGGTATGTGTGTACTAAGCAGAAGGTGCAACACTTCTTTCAACTGGCCCTCTCCACATAATGATGTGAGATTGAGATGAGGCGTCAATGGCGGATGGTACCTTATAATTATAATTGAAGCGTAGAAAATGTGTAGTGTTGTTTATCCTACGTCCCCCCACAAAAAAAATTGTTGCACTGTGGCAAATCAGCATATAGTCGAAGTCTCTTAAAAACTCCAGTAGTTTTTTCAAAGAGATGCATTAAACACTGAATGCAATTACAAACTTTTCACTTGGCGGGTGCTCCTTTCAAGCCTGATGAGTAGATTTGTCTGTAGATAATTTATAAAGTTAAACTTTATAAATACTTGAAATATTTTTTACGGCTTTCAAAGGTGCTTCAAATCCATTTAAAATATTTAAAATGTTTTAAAAAAATTATACCTTTCAAACTTTAGCACATAGGAAAAATTGTAATTTCGGCTGTTGGCAAAACAAAGTAATTCCACTACAGGCACACGTAACATCCTAGAGCCACAAAAATTTGTAGGGGACTACGATCAATTATTCTGGAAGTGGGTTTTCAACGGATTTTGAGTAGCTCACCAAATTGGGGTACTTTTTGTGTAAACTAGCCTTGCCGAAGCATGTAGCAGGAAAAATGAAGTTTAAATTAATAAACCAAATGAGCTTGGAATCTGACAAAATTGAAATTGAAACAATTGAGGCCAAAACACCAACTGGGTCACACTTAGAATTTCAAATTTTGCAACTTTTTTGGGGTGCAAATCTATCCCGGGAGTAGTCGCAAAACAATTAAAAAGCATATCATAACTCCTTCGACGACCATGAAAATGCACAAACATATATTCATATGATCCAAAAATTTATTTCAACAAACGACTCAGCAAAAATCATCTTGAGGTGCGAGATATTCAATCTCAAAGTAGCTCACTCAGACTTTTCTACAGCTGCACCTACCAAAAACCAACTTGAGCACACCAAGTCACCTCCTTGAAAAAATATCAAATCTCCTCTTGGGAAGCTGCCACTGGAAACACTTGTTCATTTAGATCCATTGAGCATGTGTGCATGAGGGCTTTCCTTCACTTCATTTTCTTCACAAGATATTCAGGGTCAAAGTTTACCTCTCTGAAACATGCAAGTGTTAAAACATGACAAAGTGCATTTGCTTTTGGCCTTGAAAAAATAGCAAATCTGATCATGAGGCTCTGAAACTAGACCAGGGAGCATATGAATATTAGAAGAATGCATAATACCAACTCGCTTGTCATAATGATCACCTAGGTGCAAAATGTCGATTTGAACAAGAGGCCACTTCGCAGGCCTGAGAATATGCAAACAACAAAATAGTCCCAGAACCCTCTAGGTTTGCTCTTAAAATCCCTGTCAAAACTCATCACAAGAAGATGAAAGAAAACATATATGCTCACAAATGACAAATGAACACACTCACCAAGGGATTTGACATGAAAGCAAACAGGCTCTGAATTATGACCCTCCAAAGTAGGTCACTGGGGCAGATTTTTCAGGTGCATTTCTGAATGTGCAAATCAAATTTTTCATCATGGGCACTTAAAGTTTTGCAAAATTTACAATCCCAACATACTAGATTACAATTACTTTCATGGTTATTCATAATTTTATTTCATTAGATTAGATTCAAAAACTGTTCTATGAAAACTCCAAAAACATAGATTAGCTTTCATTTTAAAAAACTCATAGATTACATTTATATTGTAGACACCTAAAATTGACTTGCTCTACAAACTAATTTTCCATACCTCTACACCACCAATTATCCCTCCTATTAATTAAATAAATTTATTTTATTTAATTAATTTATCCTTAATCATCTACCCTTAACTATTTATCCATCCTTTGTGATCAATTAATTTATTTAATTTATCACTATACCTTACAACACTACCCTCATTGATTAAATAAATATTTTCAATATTTATTTAGTTAATTTGTCCATCTCCCTAATCTTTATTAATTAAATAAACCATACTTATTTAATTAATCTACCCTATTAATCAACCTAAGCCTAGCCTAGTTGATTATATACCAATTATTTAATTAGCTACCCTAGCCTACCTATCCCCTAAACCTAAATTAATTAAGCTAAACACTTAATTAAACCTTGCTTAACCCCTTCTCCCATACACTTTGAATAAAAATCAATTTTTTATTCAAAGGGTCACATCTTCCTCTTACACATGTAAGTGTACATGTGTCCTTGACCTTCCCACTTGTCTTAGTTTCCATTAATGGAAACTCTTCCCCATGAAGGGAACTCTTCTCCATATGTGAATTAAAAATTCACATCTAACTTGTCATAACCAACTCTTCCCCAAAAATGAATTTTTAATTCATTTTAATTCTCATCACCCTTCCCCATGTGAATTTAAAATTCACAAACAATGAGAGCCATCCAATCTCATTGAATTAATCTTAACCCTTGATCTCTCTTACCCAACCCTCTTGTGACACTTGTCACAAGACTACAACTCCAATCCAAACCCTAATCCTCAAGCATTCCTAGCCATTGATCTAAATTTTCAATCCTTACCCTCCATCCTTTTATCAAAAATCTATAAATAGAACCCTCACCCAAGCCATTTTCATAACTTCTTCATCATATCAAAACTATGCCCAATTTTCTCTCATCTTCTCTCATCATACCCTTACCATGCCAAAATCATTCTAGCCAAACCATCTCTCATCCTCATCTCCATCTCAATCTCTATCTAAATCCACTATCTTCATCATATTGTGTTGAGCAAGCAAGGAACAATCCACATACAATAGCATCAACATGGGTAAAGCTCGGAGAGCTCTTGGGTGCACTCTCCTCCACCTTATCAAGGAGAAGGAAAAACTTGAGATATAAACATTGTGTTTTTGCATTTTTTTGTGTTTTCTAACCTTTAGATTTTTCTTTGCTCTCACATATTTCAATTCCTAGATAATTAGATAATATTTCAAATTAGGAAAAAGGAACCAAAATTGTTTTGCATGCATTTAGATTGAATTCATAAAAAAGTTAGAGAAAAACAAGAAGAAACCCTTGATCTCATCACGAGGTAAACATAGTTAAAATCAAACATTGAAACAAAGAGAAACCCTCAGTTTCATCATGAGGTAAAATAAACTCAACTCAACACATTCATAAACATCATGAAACACAACACTTCCCCCTTTTTCTAAAAGCATTCAATATGCCTTGGCATTAGGGAAGATTGGATATAATTTGTCCTTGATGAGATTGGTGATAACTTCCCCCATCCAATTCATCAACAAAACATTCAACAAACAAGAGAGGAACAAGAACATTAGTAACACATTGTAGGCCAACAAAACTTGATACAACAAGCAATCCAAAATGAAGAAAGAATATAGGAGCATCTTTGAATCATGAAAAAATAAAACAACCTTCATTCTAGGCTCAAGAGACTCAAGACTAGTGACCCTTCGGGTCATACAATTATCACTACAACAAGTGCAATCAAATGTCTCCTTAGAAATAACCATCAAGACACACACTTAGCACACAACCCAACCACCATCCACAATAGTTTTATCCATCAAGAATGAGATAAAACAACCCCTTGATCCTACTTTTGCTCAACTAGCTCCTTCCATGTGATTGGGAGTGACTAGGAGGTCGCCCTTAGCAAGGAAGATGGCTCATGTGTTGCATTGGAGTGTGAATCACCTACAAATTATCTAGGTCACATTCTAAACAACAAACATTCAATGAAAACTCTCCCCCTTTTATCTAGCATTCAATGTGCCCAAGAATAAGGGAAGATTGGGTTAAATCCATCACTAATGAGATTAGGGAGATCTTCCCGAGCAACCAATCCCCATAGAGAAAACATCCCAAGAGCAAGAATTCATGTTGAGGCTCATTCTACAAGAAACTAAACAAAGAAGACAAGTCAAAGAACATCAACAAAAACTCATTCAAAAAGTCATTCAAAACAAAGAAAGGAGGCTAGATCATCTCCGTATCATAAATGACCAAAATAGTCTTCAAGGTAGGCTTAGAGCAAGTGACCCTTCAGATCATATTACAATCACAATCACCACGTCCATATAATATTTGTGACAAAATAAAAACTTCCATCACAAATTCTACCAAACACATACATCCACACATCACATGATTAACCCAATTATGATATGTAATGTTCTTCTTCCCCGCAAACAAAACAACCCCCAACTTCGCCTCCAATTGAATGGATCCTACCATGAGAATGGGAGTGACAAGGTAGTCACCCACTATAAGGATATGGTTCATGTTATACACTAGAGTCTGGGTCACCTGTGTTGTGTTTGAGTCACATTTTGGTTGATACCATATTTTGGTGAATCTAATGTCATGACCCCTTCTAAACATTTTAAATAAGTGATAATAAAATAAAGTGACAAGCAATAAATAAATAATAAGCATATCAATAATTAAAAATTTGATTCATATTAAATAAAAAGAATTAAGTTAGAAAAAATTAAGATAATAATTAAAAAATAAAATGAATTAAGATTATAATTAAAAACTAGTTAATTAGAGTAAATTTAGGTAAGCTATAATTAAGTTTTAATTATTAATGAATATGTTCATTTTAATTAGCCTCCATGATTTGCTTTGATTGAGGAGACTTAACCTCCATGATTTACTTTAATTGAGGAGACTCTTCTGTTGTTCTGTGTTAAACTAAACTAATGGACATAATTTCTTTGAGAATTTCAATGAAGTGCGTTATATATAAGAAAGGAATTATATATATACTTGTAGGAGCATGCTCTATACAGAGATTAAAAAAAGCGTTGTTAGAATAGAAGAAAATATATATATACATTTATATATAATAATAAATTATAAATTAATTTAGAGAAACACTATATGAAAATTTTTAAATTAAAATAAATCAAAATAAAGAAATATATATATTAGAAGGTAGCCCATGTAGGCCACCCCCTAAGGGGGATGCGACCTGCACATGCAGGCCACCCTTTGGGCGCCTGCACACGTAAGCCTCTAGGAGGGCTTCGGCTTCCATTTTTTTTTTTAAATTTTGGTTTAGGGTTTAACACAATTTAAAATTTGTTATTAAATTTTATTTGGTAAAATTTTAATTTTTAGTTTTATTTATTATTCATTTTAATTTGAGAATAAATGAAATTAAACTTTATTTTTATTATTATTTAGTTAATATTAAAAGATATAAAATTTATAATGGAATTTATAAAAGTTAATTTCTTTATTAGTTAGTTAATTTAAAATGGTAATTGGAATTATGTTTTATATAATAGTTAGTTAATTCTTAATTTGTAATATGTTAATTTAATTAATTAGCTGTTTTATTTTATTTTTAATATGAATAGTTAGTTAAATTTAATTGAATTAATTAGTTTACAATAGACGGTTAATTTCATGGCCTAAATTAGCAAGTAAAATTGTGTTATGTTAGTTAATTTAATTTGATTTAATTAGTGAGTGGCGATAACCCATATCTATAAGACAAAGAGGGACGACTTATTAAGGCGAGGGCCACGACAAAAAGGAAAGGCTGATGCCCCTAGCAAAAATATCTATCTTATTAGTACCTGCCTTCGACTGGTACTATTGCAATGAGGTCACACTAATCTAGTTATTAATCTATTGATTGCAAACCAATCAAAAGATAGGATTATTTTTCTTGTTAGACAAATTTGATTTAAATTTGTACTTTTCCTATGTTAAGATAAATTTTTAACAAAAAATTATTGAAAAATGATTTATTTGTATTGTCATTGGCTGAAAAAAAAGACCTCTTCTATGCGGATTGTCGGAAAGTGCAACAAAAAACTATAAATGCGGAGAGAATTTTGGTTTGAGGGGAGGATGTGGCCAGTAAACAAATTATGAACACAAATTTTGTCTCCCACTAGTTAAGTCATGCCTAAATGGATGGCCATAATTATGAGAGGGAAGAATCATCAGTTTTTATAAATTTAATTTTTTGATTCATTAGCTAAATGTAAAAATTACTTTTTGTCAAAGTTATAATATTAATAATACTATAAAATATAGGGTTCTACACATTTTATTTTATGAAATTAGATTATTTTTGGGATTTCAATTTTATTTGTACTCAAAGAGTTAAAAATCTAGTATTTCAATTTTATTTACTAAAAAGTTAAAAATCTACAGTATCATTAAAAATATTTCGCCATGTTATTACATTTTTTATTTTATTCTTCAAACATACAATAATTTAATGCATTTTAAATTATCATAGTATTAATATTATTACATTATAATATCTTAAGCAGACATTTCAAATCTCCACATAATATGCAGGCTTTGTAAAGTTTAGTTTTATAGTTAAGGAAATATTTGTTAAATCTCCACATAATATGCAGGCTTTGTAAAGTTTAGTTTTATAGTTAAGGAAATATTTGTGTTATTTTAAATTATTTTTGAGATATTAATTTTATTTACCCAAGACATTTCAAAATGAGTTCACATAAATTTTTCCTTATAAATTTAGTTCCTGAATTATAATAGTTGCAAATTTGAAATGATAAACAATTCTTTATTTTAGAAAAAAATATTACTAAACCACAATATTAGATTAATTAAAATAATTAAATCATGTTCTCTAAAAGTACTTACTATTATTACTTAAACAAAAAATTAAGTGACTAAGTGTAGTGATCTAAATATGAATATGTTATTGTTATTATATTGTGTAATTATTCTTCAAACTTACAATATTTAATGCATTTTAAATTGTAATAGTATTCAATATTATTACATTTTAATATGTTATGCAGACATTTCAAATCTTTCCACACCCAACTAGAGTTAGGGTTCTACACATTTTATTTTATGAAATTAGATTATTTTTGGGGATTTCAATTTTATTTACTCAAGAGTTAAAAATCTAGGATTTCAATTTTATTTAGTCAAAAGTTCTCTAAGTGACCAAGTGTAGTGATCTAAATATGAATATGTTATTGTTATTATATTGTGTAATTATTCTTCAAACTTACAATATTTTAATGCATTTTAAACTGTAATAGTATTCAATATTATTACATTTTAATATGTTAGGCAGACATTTCAAATCTCTCCACACCCAACTAAGGTTAGGGTTCTACACATTTTATTTTATGAAATTAGATTATTTTAGGGATTTCAATTTTATTTAACAAGAGTTAAAAATCCAGGATTTAAATTTTATTGTTATTATATTGTGTAATTATTCTTCAAACTTACAATATTTTAATGCATTTTAAATTGTAATAGTATTCAATATTATTACATTTTAATATGTTAGGCAGACATTTCAAATCTCTCCACACCCAGGGTTAGGGTTCTACACATTTTATTTTATGAAATTAGATTATTTTGGGGATTTCAATTTTATTTACTCAAAAGTTAAAAATCTAGTATCACGAAAAATATTTCTCCATGTTATTACATTTTTTATTTTATTCTTCAAACTTACAATATTTTGATGTATTTAATGCATTTTAAATTATAAAAGTATTAGTATTATTACATTTAAAAGAAATATTTGTGTTATTTAATAGGCTTGTAAAGTTTACTTTAGTTTTATATTTTAGTCCTAAATTATTTTTGAGATTTCAATTTTATTTACCCAAGACATTTCAACACTCTTCAAAAATTAATTTTTTAATTACTGGAATGCAATTTGTCTATACAACCAATACCTAATCAACAAAAAAAATTACAACTAAATAAATACCCTATACAACCAATAACTAATCAACAACAAAAAATTACAACTAAACAAATACTATAATAACAACACTACAAGGTAGGTACCAGCCACTATGTGGCACTTGTTTATTTATATTACATAAAGGAAACAAGCACAAATTTAGACATATAAAAAGAACAAAGCATAATTTATTAATGGTAAAGAAGATATTTTATGTTTTGATTTTTATACTTTCAAAGTAAAAATGCAGGTTTAAGATATGAAGGTAAAGATATTATAATAAATTGATTTGCTTTATAAAACAAATACATTATAATGAAATATATACTAGTGGATGATTAGAAGCGAGGATGTTGCTCCTTGATCGATGATCTGGCGCTGACTCAGGTGCGTGAAGACACGGTGGTTTTGGAGGAGGACTCCCTCCTCCACGTGGTTTGCATACAATTCTTCCTTATGCTTTTCATTTAATGTTCTTCTTTACTCTATGTCCTCCGTTTTAATAGTTTCCTCTAGCCGAGCGTGCAAATTTTTGTCTGCCTTAATGGAGGTAGAAATAGATGCAGACCCTCAGTCTCATCCTTTGCCTACCTCTTCGCAACCCCCTCTGCAACCCAAAAAAACCTTCAGTGAAGCCGTGGGTAGGGTTTCGTCGTCAATTGCCCAGGATGCCAAATTTGTTGCCATTGGTGGAGATGGTGGAGCGAGTCCAGATGGTATGCACCTTGGCCTCGACTCCAACTCTATCTCCATTTCGCCTAATGATTCTATGGCCAATGAAATTGCTATTGAAAAAAATAGGTTGAAAGACTGTAATTTTTTTTTCTTGTGTGGATGTTGATAAATGCCCTCCTCAAAAATTTATGGATGATTGGTTTCATAACTAATGGAATTTAAAATTAGGGTTTTGAATCTCCTTCTATAGGCAAATTTAGAAAGGATTGTTCATTTTTTTTTTAATACTCATGAAATGCAGTTAGAGGTTCTTAAAAAATTGTATTGGAATGTTGGTAAAACTTCGTTTCGTGCCCTAGGTTGGTCTCCTGAGGTGATTTCTGAAGAAATCTTAGCTCTGTCGTACCCTAGGTGGGTAATTATCAAGAACATTTCTCCATTTTTGTGGAAATTTATCCCTCAAATTGTGGAACCCATTAGTAAATTCATTTGTATGGATGACTCTCCATGGCTCGTGCCCCATCTCGATGCCAGAGTGCTCATTTCCATTAAACCTGGGATTGATCTTCCTAATACTCTCAATCTCAATATTAAGGGAGTTATTTTCTCCTACCCTCTAGAAATATTAGGGGGTTTAAACGCATGTTTCCTCTATAAAAAAGATGGCCATGTTCGTAAAAACTTCCCTTTCTTAATAAGAAATCCTCAAGTTTGAACTCGCAGAGAACCCATATGGATAATATGGATCCCCCCTAACCCTATGGCTCCATCCTCCCCTGTGGTCCAACTTGTCATGGGTAGCACCCTTGCTATTATTCCTGACTTACCCATATCGGATACGTGCCATAAAAACTCTCAAACCAATATGGTTCCCCCCCACTCCCCTATTGCAGATAACATAGAACAGCCAGGTGGGGAACAACAAGATAGTTTTCAAATGGTTACAAACAAGTCTAAGAAGTGTAGAAGGAAGAATGCGCAATAATTAGCCATTGATAAGATTAGGTCTGATAATTTTGGTATTAACCCTGCTCAGAATAATGTCAATCTCACCCCACCCGCAGTTGATGCTAATTTCTCAAAAGTTAAGAGTATTATTAATAATTTTGAAACCCCCGGTAGATGCACTAGTGATTTCAATATGGGTGATGGCTCTGTGACTTCCCCGAGGGCTAATCGTATCTCTGATAACCTCAGCTTCATCGATCCCACCCCCTGTATTGGTATCATTAGTGAATCTAGTGGGAGTTTGCCTCCGAAAGACTTCAAAGAACTTGATGATGATGACGTGATTTGGGTCATCACTGCTGATACTAGTGTTGATAGAAATTCTACTTTTTTTCCCTCTAACCTGTCCTCCACACAAATGCCTTGGATGACAGTGAATGATACCCCTGTCCAGGCTACTATCTACATGGAACCTCCTTCTAGAAATGTCTCTCAAGGAGATGATGATTCTGGTGAAGACCATGATGATCAAATTGAGGGTTGTTCCAAACCCAATAGAAGAGGACTTGTGCAGGAGCTCCATAGTTTAATCATTGTGTTGGTTTTTTCCTAGTTATTTTCATGTTAATTTGTTTACCTCTAAGGCTTTGAAAGCCATTTTGATATTTTGTAATAAAGACTTAGTCATTTAGATTGACTAGTCTATGAGGATGTTGATAAGACCTATTTTCTAAGAGTTCTCTTTTAGAAACTTGGAGTTTTTTTTAGAAAATGCTTTTTCCCAATGATTCACTGCCTTCATGGGTAGTTGTATGGACAAAATGGGAAGTGGAAAGGTCAGAAAACTTTCCAAAAACTTTTGCTTTGTATAAACATGGCGAGAAGAATGAAAAAAGACAGTTTTTGGAGTGCAAACAGTGTTTTTTCTGCTTTTTGAGGAAGACAGTCATCTGGTACAGCATGGTATGGTCAACACAGGGGTTGAAAGTTGTGAAATCTATTTATGCTTTGAATAACCTTTCTTTGGAGACTAGTTTTCCTTCTTGACAATCTTTGTAGAGGAAGTATCCAATCAATTTGGAAAAACTACTCTAACCCTCCAAAAGCTAGGTTTTGAGGAAAGATGTATATTTTCTCCTCTGTCCTCTGAAAGATACCATTATGCTTCAGTAGGATGGAAGGAGAAGGCTGTCATTTCATGTTTTTGTTGTTGATTAGGTCTGCACTCCAATCTCTAGGTCTCTTGGCATGCATTTAGCTAGTCTTACTAGAGACTAGTTAAGAAATTGATGGTGGATTGTATTAGGACAGTCAGGATAGTCAGTTTGTTTTAACAATATATGGTGGAGTTCATGTTTACAGGTGGAAATGGACTAGCGCAGGACATTGGTGGACCTCATACATGCATATTGTATGCATTTTCCTTCACACTGCTCTCCATTTAGGCTTTATTCTCAAGAAAAAGACAGTTTGCTGTCTCTGAACTCCAACAGTTGTACGGTTCTGCATGTGTGGGTTGGATCTCATATTAATGTTGAGTATTTGGATCATACATGAGAAGTGGTGATCACATGGAGTCATGAGCAGTTAGTGTGTTGTTAAACATTCTTTTAACTACAAGGTTTAGTCCTCATTAAATACTGTCACCTTAACACTGTCATAGGATAGCCAAACTACATTTACTGTCCTCTATCCTGCATAACAAAGTATGACTGATGCATGTCAGTAAATGGTGGCTTGAGCACATTGAATGTTTATTGTGTATTTAAAGATAAAGGTCATTTGGAGTCAAGAAGGGTAGGATTGGTTTATCTATTCCATTATACTACAAGGTCCAAACATTCTTGGAATGTTGTTTCTCTATGACAGTCATAAAGTAGTCATTGTCTCTGTCAGAATAAGTACAGTAGTATGTACTGTGTCAATGATCTCTTGTCCTTTATAGATGTTGGGAAGATCCTTGGTGATAGAAAAGTTAATGCAGCTTAGTTGTTCATAGTAACTACAAGGAGTAGGTTATCTTGGCACTGTCAAAAGACAGTCATAAAGAAGTTTGCTGTCCACTATCTTGTTAGGAGTGGAATGGTAGTTTCTTGGTCTGTGACCTTATTCCCTGCATGTCATAGGTAAGTGTATGTTAAATGGATGTTGTTGACTATGTTAGTAGAGGTATTGGTAGTAGATGTTGAGCTCTTGAAGGTGGGTTGTGCTTCTAAGTTGGGTTGAACTGTGACTCCCCAAAGTGAGTGGTAAGTAGCCTAAGTGGATGACACCAGAGGGTGATCCTAGGCTAAGTTGATTCCTGGAGCAGCCTTGTGAGGTTGGTAAACACAAACACCTTGTAAACCTTTTGGAGAAAGTTGAGTGACTTAAGTTCATTGAGTGAACTTCTACAATCTCTACCTTACCTCTGCATCATATTGGTATCAGAGCCAATATTCTGATTGGAAGCAAGTGTATATCAGAAGAGGAAATTGAAATAGAGGCTAGTACAATGCCTCCCAAGACAATGAGTCAAGATGCCATCAAGAAGTTGGTGGAAGAGATGGTTGAAGCAAGACTGCAAGAAGCAAAGTTACAAGAAGTAAAGTTGCAAGAAGAGAAGAAGTCTAAAGGCAAGACCAAAGAAGAGGGAAGTTCTTCAGACACAAATGAAGAAATAGAGGCAGAAGAGGATCCTCTGGATCAGGATATGTCTGCAGATCAGAAAGCCTTCTTGAATGCATTGAAGGGTGCTCATGGAGACAGTGGTGATCCCAAGATGGAGGTGCCTACCTTCCATGGCAAGTTGGATGGAGATGTTCTCATCGACTAGATAGAAGCTATGTGCAACTTCTTTGATTACAAGGAGTTTAATGACAGCAAAAAGGTCAAGTTTTCCAAGACAAGGCTAAGAGGTTCTGCACTTGTATGGTGGAACTATATGTAGAGTGAGAGGGAGAAGATTGGGAAGAGTCCCATCACTAAATGGAGCAGAATGGTGGCTATGCTCAGAAGCAAGTTCATGCCACCTGACTATGAGATTCAAATCATAAGGAGATTTCAGAATTTGAGACAAAAAGACATGGATGTGGCTGCCTACATAGAAGAATTTCATAGACTCAGTATGAGGGAAAATCATAATGAAGATGAAAAAGGGATGGTGGCTAGATACTTGAATGGATTGAAATACAATCTGCAAGATGAGATAAGTTTGGTGTTACCAAAGACAGTGGATGAATGTTTCTTATTGGCCTCCAGAGCAGAAGAAAAGCTGAGAAGGAAGAGTGAACAAAGTGCAAGAGGTAGAGGTGGCAGAAACCAAAGAGGAAGAGGCAATTTTGGTCGTGGATAGTTCAACAAAAGTGAAAATAACAGTCAGCAAGAAACACAATCAGCAACAGAGCATAGAGGAGGTTTTAGAGGTGGTAGAAGTCATAATGGCAAAGGCAGAAATGGTGGAGGAGGTAGAGGACCAGGAGTCTTCACTGGAAGATGTTATGGCTGCAACCAAGTTGGCCATACAATGAACAAATGTCCAGGGAAAGCGAGCAGCTCTCATGATAGTGGCAAGAGAAATCAGTTAGTGAAAGATGATGACTGTGAAAGTGTGAATTCACCAATGGGAAGTGTTGAACCTGTTCTAGATGGAAAGAGTATGATGATAAAAAGGTCTATGTTGAAGATGTCATTGAAGCAAGAGCCCCCTTAGAGAAAGAATCTTTTCAAAACCCAAGGCCTAGCCTATGGGAAACTTTGCAAAATAATAGTGGATTCAGGGTCTACTGAGAATGTGGTATCCACTAAGATGGTTGAGAAGTGCAAGTTGAAGAGGCTGCCCCATATTAGTCCTCACAAGATCTCCTGGTTAAACAAGAACCAAAGTTTCATGGTGGAGGAACAAACTTGGGTTGAATTTGCAATTGGTGACTACAAGGACAAAGTGCTATGTGAAATCATCCCTATGGATGCATGTCACCTACTTCTTGGCCGTCCATGGCAGTATGATGTTAAAGCTTAGCATGATGGTGAGAAGAACACTTATGTCATCACCAAGAATGGAAGGCCATTCAAAATGGATCCTTTGTTGGAGCAGCCCAGAGGAAAGGAAAATAACAGCAGTGACATGTTGGTGAATGGCAATGAGTTCCTAAACATCTTGAAGGAGAATGACAATCAGGGGTATGCTTTGGTCATGAAGCCCAAGAGTGGATCAGATCAGCAAGATCAAAAATAGAAGGAGATTCCTTTGGAAGTACAACAACTTCTGGATAAGTATCAAGACCTTGTGGTAGAGGAAGTTCCCAACTCCTTACCACCCATGAGGGATATTAGTCATCAAATTGACTTAATACCTGGTGCTACATTGCCTAACAAGGCTGCATACAAGCTGACTCCACAGCAAAATGAAGAGGTGGCAAGGCAAATTCAAGATCTCCTAGAGAAAGGGCTGATTAGGAAGAGTCTAAGTCCCTGTGCAGTTCCAAGTGTACTTGCTCCTAAGAAGGATGGAAAGTGGAGGTTATGCACAGATTCCAGGGCCATAAACAAGATCACCATAAGATACAGATTTCCAATGCCAAGGATTGAAGATCTCTTGGATTACCTGGGAGGATCATGCTATTACTCAAAGATTGATTTGAAATCTAGATATCATCAAATCTGGATCAGACAGGGAGATGAATGGAAGATTGCTTTCAAGACCAATGAAGGTCTTTATGAATGGCTTGTTATGCCATTTGGTCTTAGCAATGCGCCAAGTACATTTATGTGCCTGACGAATGAGGTATTGGTTGAATTCATTGGTAAATTTGTTATTGTTTATCTTGATGACATACTAATCTTTAGCAGGACAAGGGAAGACCATGTGAAGCATGTTGGTCAAGTGTTGGAGAAGCTGCATGAGCACAAGTTGATGATCAACTTAGACAAATGTGAGTTCATGAAAACTGAACTTGTATACTTGGGATTTGTGATTTCTAATGGCTGTTTGAAGATGGATCCCTCTAAGGTTGAGGCTATTCTCAGTTGGCCTACCCCAAAAATAGTGGGAGATGTGAGAAGTTTCCATGGATTGGCGACTTTCTATAGGAAGTTTATCAGAGGTTTTAGTCACATTAGTGCTCCCATCCTCAACACCATCAAGGGTGGAGTCAAATGTAGATTCCAGTGGACAAAGGAAGCTGATGATAGTTTTGAGTTGTTGAAAACAAAGGTGGCTGAGTTACTTACCTTAGTACTCCCTGATTTTGATAAGGTATTTGTTGTTGAGTGTGATGCAAGTCAGCAAGCTATTGGTGTTGTTCTCAGCGAAGAAGGACATCCAGTGGCATTCTTTTCAGAAAAGTTGAATGAAGCCAGGCAAAGGTATTCTACCTATGACTTAGAACTCTATGCAATGGTGCAAGCTCTTAAGAAATGGAGACATTATTTGCTGCCCAAAGAATTTATTGTGTTTACGGACAATCATACTTTAAGCTTTCTAAACAGTCAAGAAAAATTGAACCATAGACATGTTAAATGGATGGAACAGCTACAAGTTTATACCTTCATAATTAAGCACAAAAGAGGTGTCTCTAATAAGGTGGCTGATGCATTGAGTAGAAGGTTGCTTCTTATTCATGAAATTTAGTTAGAAAGCATGGGTATTGACTGTTTAAAGGAGCTGTATAAAGAAGATTCTGATTTCAAAGAGGCTTATGATGTTTGTGTGAACTTGGCTAACACATTCCATGGAGAGTATGCAGATTTTGTTTTGTAGGAAGGCCTCTTGTTTAAGGGCAATTTGCTGTGTGTCCCTAAGTGCTCCATAAAGGACAACATCATCAAGGAGAAGCATAATGGTTCTTTAGGAGGACATTTTGGCTTAGACAAGACAATAGAACAAGTCACAATGTTCTATTTTTGGCCAAAGGTGCAATCAGATGTGAGGAAGTATGTAGATAGTTGTGCAATCTATCAAAGAGCCAAAGGTGTGTCTTCAAATGCAAGTCTATACCAGTCCCTTCCCATTCCCAACAGACCTTGGGAAAGTATCAACATGGATTTTGTGCTTGGGTTACCTAGGACAGCCAGAGGGGTGGATAGTGTGTTTGTTATTATTGATAGGTTCAGCAAGATGGCTCATTTTGTGCCATGTAAATGCACAAATGATGCATCTCATGTTGCAGGTCTATTTTTCAGAGAGGTAGAAAGGATACATGGTTTACCATTGTCCATTGTAACTGACAGAGATTCTAAGTTTGTAGGTCACTTCTGGAGGACCTTGTGGAAGAAGCTGGGCACACAGTTGTCCTTTTCATCAGCCTACCATCCACAAAATGATGGTCAGACTGAGGTGGTTAATAGATCACTTGGAAACCTTCTAAGGTGCCTTACAAAGCAGCATGGTTTGGCATGGGACTTGGTTATCAGTCAGGCTGAATATGCCTACAATGATTCAAGGAATAGGAGCACTGGTAAAAGTCCTTTTGAGATAGTTTATGGTTTTCATCCTAGAGGGCCACTTGAACTGAAGGATCTCCAAGGTTGGGATAGAAGGAGTGCACTTGGTGAAGAGTTTGTTGCCTCCATGAAAACGACCCATGATCAAGTCAAGTTGCAACTAGAAAAATTAGTCACAAAGTACAAAGAAAAGGCAGATTTGAAGAAAAGAGAAGTACAGTTCAAATTTGGTGACTTAGTTATGGCATATCTGAGGAAAGAGAGGTTACCAAAGGGTCAGCCAACTAAACTCCTGATGAAGAAGATTGGGACCTACAAAATAGTGCACAAATTCGGTCCAAATGCATATGAGATTGAGCTACCAGATGGCCTTGGTATCTCTCTAATTTTTAATGTTTGTGATCTTTTTCCTTTCAAACCTCCATTACCTAATGAAAGTGGATCAGATGAGGTGGCTGAAGATGTTGATTGGATCAAGGATTTGCCTCCAAGCAAACCTTTACAGTTGGAGTGCATTCTGGATTCCAAAGTTATCAAGAAGACTCGGAGAGGTGTCTATAAGGACTACTTGGTGAAATGGAAGGATCTTCCTGATTCAGAGGCCACCTGGATGACTGAAGCAGATATCTTGAAGCATGGCATAACACTTCAACAGTTGGCAACTCAAGGGACTTGAGTTCTTCCTACAGGGGGAGTATGGTGCAGGAGCTCCACAGTTTAATCATTGTGTTGGTTTTTTCCTAGTTGTTTTCATGTTAATTTGTTTACCTCTAAGGCTTTGAAAGCCATTTTGATATTTTGTAATAAAGACTTAGTCATTTAGATTGACTAGTCCATGAGGATGTTGATAAGACCTATTTTCTAGGAGTTCTCTTTTAGAAACTTGGAGTTTTTTTTAGAAAATGCTTTTTTCCCAATGATTCACTGCCTTCATGGGTAGTTGTACGGACAGAATGGGAAGTGGAAAGGTCAAAAAACTTTCCAAAAACTTTTGCTTTGTATAAACATGCCGAGAAGAATGAAAAAAGACAATTTTTGGAGTGCAAACAGTGTTTTTTTTGCTTTTTGAGGAAGACAGTCATCTGGTACGGCGTGGTACGGTTAGCACAGGGGTTGAAAGTTGTGAAATCTATTTATGCTTTGAATAACCTTTCTTTGGAGACTAGTTTGCCTTCTTGACATTCTTTGTAGAGGAAGTATCCAATCAATTTGGAAAACTACTCTAAACCCTCCAAAAGCTAGGTTTTGAGGAAAGATGTATATTTTCTCCTCTATCCTCTGAAAGATACCATTATGCTTTAGTAGGATGGGAGGAGAAGGCTTTCATTTCATGTTTTTGTTGTTGATTAGGTCTGCACTCCAATCTCTAGGTCTCTTGGCATGCATTTAGCTAGTCTTACTAGAGACTAGTTAAGAAATTGATGGTGGACAGTATTAGGACAGTCAGTTTGTTTTAACAATATATGGTGTAGTTCATGTTTATAGGTGGAAATGGACTAGTGCAGGACATTGGTGGACCTCATACATGCATATTGTATGCATTTTCCTTCACACTGCTCTCCATTTAGGCTTTATTCTCAAGAAAAAGACAGTTTGCTGTCTCTGAACTCCAATAGTCGTATGATTCTGCATGTGTGGGTTGGATCTCATATTAATGTTGAGTATTTGGATCATACATGAGAAGTGGTGATCACATGGAGTCATGAACAATTAGTGTGTTGTTAAACATTCTTTTAACTACAAGGTTTAGTCCTCATTAAATACTGTCACCTTAACACTGTCATAGGACAGCCAAACTGCATTTACTATCCTCTGTCCTGCATAACATAGTATGACTAATGCATGTGAGTAAATGGTGGCTTGAGCACATTGAATGTTTATTGTGTATTTAAAGATAAAGGTCATTTGGAGTCAAGAAGGGTAGGATTGGTTTGTCTATTCCCTTATACTACAAGGTCCAAACATTCTTGGAATGTTGTTTCTCTATGACAGTCATAAAGCAGTCATTGTCTCTGTCAGAGTAAGTATAGTAGTATGTACTGTGTCAATGATCTCCTGTCCTTTGTAGATGTTGGGAAGATCCTTGGTGATAGAAAAGTTAATGCAGCTTAGTTGTTCATAGTAACTACAGGAGTAGGTTTTCTTGGCACTGTCAAAAGACAATCATAAAGAAGTTTGTTGTCCACTGTCTTGTTAGGAGTGGAATGGTAGTTTCTTGGTCTGTGACCTTATTCCTTGCATGTCATAGGTAAGTGTATGTTAAATGGATTTTGTTGGCTATGTTGGTAGAGGTATTGGTAGTAGATGTTGAGCTCTTAAAGTTGGGTTGAGCTGTGACTCCCCAAAGTGAGTGGTAAGTAGCCTGAGTGGATGACACCAGAGGGTGATCCTAGGCTAAGTTGATTCCTGGAGTAGCCTTGTGAGGCTGGTAAACACAAACACCTTGTAAACCTTTTGGAGAAAGTTGAGTGACTTAGGTTCATTGAGTGAACTTCTACAATCTCTACCTTACCTCTGCATCAAGGACGCCCCTTGGGCTCAAAGAACAAGGCCCCCTCTAGAAAGAAAAAGAATGGCAAGGGTCTCCCTGCCTGTGATAGCAGCCTTCATGCTGCTAAGAGCTTGTAATTTCCCCCCTGTTTACCATGAAGTACATCTCATGGAATGTGAGAGGTCTGGAAGCTCCAGACAGAAAGCAGATTGTTAAATGTTTCTTGGACTCTCATAAAGACTTGGATTTTTTGATGCTTCAAGAGCTTAAAACTATTAATTTTACCTTGGATATTAACCTTAATTTCATTTGGAAAGACTCCATTAAATTTTGCTCCAATCACCTCAGGGGTAAAGGTGGTGTTGGACTGCTCATTAATCCCAGATGGTCAAACCATATTACTGACAAGGGTTGCTCCCCCTGTAACAGGGCTATATGGGCCTCTATTATTGTTGACAACACCCTCATTGGGGTGTGCTCTATCTATGCATCCAATGACTATAAGGAAAGAATTGCCCTTTGGGATTGGATTGCATCCTTACTTGATATTCCATGGATCCTTGGAGGAGACTTTAATATGATTGAGAATTGTGATGATAAAATGGGGGGTAATGCTTTTGAATGGAAAGGCTCCGAAAAATCCCATTGGGATAGAATGAAATTTATGAAAAACCTGTTTGATCCTCTTCTCGATAATAAGGCCGATACCAGGGGTCTCTGGAACACTTGGTGCAATTTCCAAAAAGGTTGTAATAGAATTTATTATAGAATTGACCGTTTTTATGCTAATAAAGATGTTTTTTCATTTATCCCTAGTAACCATGGTAATTCTGTTGTTGTTTGGCCTTTTACTCTCTTGGATCACCACCCTATTATTGCTCACATCAAACTTGCTAACTCCTTCCCTACTAATGTGGTGAGGCCTAAGAAGTTCATTCTTAACACTAATTTACTGAAAGATCTTGATGTTCTTGTTGCCATTAACCTCATTAGACTCCTAAATAAGGATAATAAGAAATTAGCTTCGCATATTGATAGGTGGAATTATAATGTTGTTTCCTGGCAAAAACTCTTGCAAACTATTGGTCAAAAAAGGGCCAAAGACTTCAGATTTGTGGAAAAGACTCTTAATCTTAATCTGCTTCACCTTGAAAATGAAATTCAGTTGACTCCTTCCTGCCCTGACCTTGCTAACCAAGTGGCGAAAGCTAGGGATGCCCTTAGATTACATCAGCAAGTTAAGATCAAGGGGGCCATGATTAGAGCCCGTAGCCATTGGCTCCAATTTGGCGATAAAGGCTCCAAGTTTTTCTTTAATCTGCTTAAACATAAACAAAACTGGGAAAAGATTGATAGACTAATTGCTGATAATCAAGAAATTGTTGATTTGGACAACATTAAAGAGGCCTTTGCCCTCTTCTACCAAAAACTTTTTGCCTCTGAAGACTCTGAGTTTGCTAAGGCCCTTAGACTTAAATGCAAACCCATCATTCCCTATAGGATCTCTGAGGGGGAATCTTGCCTCCTTAAGCAGAATTTCATAATTGATGAAATTTAGAAAGCCATCAACTCCCTCCACAATGACAAAGCTTCGAGGCCTGATGGGCTCCCAGTTGAGTTCTACAAAGCCAACCTTAACTGGATTTGCTCTGATCTTCTTGATATCTACAATGAGGCTTTGGGTAAGGGTTCCCTTGGTGATGTTATCAATAAGGGCATTATTAAACTCATACCCAAGGATGGTGACAAGGCCCTCATTAAGAATTGGAGACCCATTACCCTTCTTAATGTGTCCTATAAGATCCTGGCTAAAATGTTGGTCGTCTGACTGGAAAAGATCCTGCCCAAGTTCATCTGCCCCACCCAAACCAGCTTCATTAAAGGTAGGTATATTCTAGAAAATCTCATCACAAGTTGGGAAGCCATGGAATGGTCTAAAGTTTCTTGTCAAGACACTGCTATGTTTCTCCTTGACTTTGAGAAAGCCTATGATAGGGTGGAATGGGACTTTATTATTACGATGCTTGAAGCCTTTGTCTTTCCTAGTGATTTCTATACTTATGTCAAGGTCCTCCTTCAAGATGCCTCTACTTAGATTGATGTTAATGGCTCCCTCTCCTCTTCCATTATGCTCTCTCAGTCCATTAGGCAGGGCTGCCCCTTGGCCCCTGCTCTCTTTGTTATTGCCTCTGACGCTTTATTCTGCCTCCTTAGGGATAACTCCCTCTCCGCAAAGGTTAATGGGATTAGGCTCCCTGATGATAATGAATTGATGAATATTCAATTTGCCGATGAGACGGCTCTTTTTCTTGAGCTCACCAAGCAAAACATGGATAACCTTAGCCTTAAAATCCAATGCTTTGGGTCAATTTCTAGAGCTCGGATCTCCCAGACCAAGTCTACCTTCCTTAGCTGGAAGGATCACCCCCCTGACTGGTTTGGACACCTTGGCTACCAATGGGGTGGTTCTAACAAAATCATTAGATACCTTGGAGTTCCCTTCTTGGTGTCCCCTTCCCTCAAAGATATGTGGCTCTGGGTTAAGGAGAAAATTGATAAGAAACTTAGTAAATGGAACAATAGATTCCTCTCCCTGGCTGGCAGGGTTCAAGTGTGCCAAAAAATCCTCTCCTCCTATAATATCTACTACTCCTCTGCTTGAATGTTTAGCAACTATCAGATCTTTGAAATTCAAAAGGCTGTTAGACGGTTCCTTTGGTCTGATGGCAAAGGTAATAATAAATTACACGCTGTTAACTGGAAGTGGTGCCATATTGAGAAATCTCTTGGTGGCCTTAGATTAAAAGATCTTAGGATCCAAGGTATTGCCCTTGCGGCTAAATGGATCTTCCATTCTCTCGAAGGTCAAGAACCTTGGAAGGTTTTAATCAGACACAATATTGAGAGGGCTATCCCTAAGAATGCTAAGTCTTGGAAGGGTTTACCATTCACTGACCTTGTGGCCGGTGGTTTTCCTATTTCTGTCCAGGGCACTTGTGTGTTCAAGTCTATTTGGAAAGCCTGGGAACATGTTAGGGGGTTTTTGGTCAACACTAGTGTCAACAATGGTGACCTGATTCATGGCGAGTGATCCTTATGGTGGAACCTCTTCCACACTGGCAAACCCCTGGCCCTTACTTAGGGATGCTCGACTAGAGCCTGGGCCAGCAAAGGGATCAAATATCTTATTGACATTTTGGAACATGATACTCTTATCACGTGGGAAGATCTCAGCTCAAAATTTAACATCCCCCCCGCTCAAAAAAGAACCTACAACATGATTAAACAAGCTTGTATTGATTTTGGTCTTCCTAAAGACTGTGATGCTGATTCTCATAGATTTCTATCTTTTAAATGGGCTGATGGTACTCTTTTGGCTAAAATTAAGGCTCGTAACATTTA
Source organism: Cunninghamia lanceolata (assembly GCA_027924645.1). Classification (NCBI taxonomy): domain Eukaryota; kingdom Viridiplantae; phylum Streptophyta; class Pinopsida; order Cupressales; family Cupressaceae; genus Cunninghamia; species Cunninghamia lanceolata. Next base: position 6,434,148 of record BSBN01001091.1, read on the forward strand.
CTCTGTCTTGACTTATGAGGCTTGCATTATTAATCATGTTAACATATTATGGTATTCTAATCTGTCTATTATGCAGTGGCAGAAGACCTTTAGCAGGCTCTGGAAAAGTCCGATTGAGCCAAAAATCAAGTGCTTTAAATGGCTTATGATACTTAATAGACTTCCTCTCAGGAGGAATTATAATAATAATGATTTGTGCTCTATTTGTAAACTTCCTAAGACTGGTAGGCATAGTTTCTTTGATTGCTCCATTACTAAGGAGATCTGGATAATGTTTGGCTTTTCTATCCCTGATCTTGTGAATATTATGGAAATTATTTCTGGGCACATTCAAGGATTGAAAAAGGATGCTAATATCTTTTGGTTTACTTTATCTGCTAATATTCTTTGGTATATATGGAGAATTAGGAATGCTGACAGGTTTGAAGGCCAAGCCAGGGCCCTTACTGAGTCTTTTCGAAGACTCACATTCTTTAAAATTATTGTGTAGGTTGCCTCTACTATGAATGTTGAGAGGAACAAGCTCCTGAGGTTCTTCAAGGATGGACACACCACCATGTTCATCTATGAGATGAAGGATGGTTATGAGTGGAGGCACAATGTGGACAACCTATCCTCCTTTAAGGAGGCTCTCAAGAAGCTGAACAACGAAATTAAAGACAATAGGGAGCCCTCCTACGCCCAAGTTGAGATGCTGACTCAGATTCAGAGCCAAAAGACCATTGTTTGGATGGAAGGACCTCAGGGGTGGGCAGCATGGGTTGAAGCCCATGACGACATCCTCTCTTGATGCTTTTGTTGATATTTTGTATATACTTTCTTCTCATGATGCAGTTAGTTTGTTAGTACTCTTTTGTGCGGATTACGCACCCTGTTGTAACTTTGGTTTTTACTGTCCTGTGACGGTGACAGCTATGTTTTGCTGAGGCTTGGCCTCCTTGTACTGGATTCTCTCAATTTTTAATATAAAAAATATATATACTAGTAATATATTCACATTTATATTACTAGTTTTATTAATTTTCTTGCTATCTTACTTGTCTAACATGTTGCTTGACTATTACTCTTTAAATATGTTTGGAGTTGGTTTCCATCTTATTTTTCCTCCAACCAGTATGCTCTTCCTTACTAATTTTTTTAAAGATTGTTAGGATCTTTGATGACTTATGTTATCCCGTTATCTTGTAATAATGAATTTTTAGATGTTTTCATTTTATTTTTATTAGTACCTGCCTTCGGCTGGTACTATTGCAATGAGTTCGCACTTATCTAGTTATTAATCTTTTGATTGCAAACCAATCAAAAGATAGGATTATTTTTATTGTCAGATAAATTTGATTTAAATTTGTAGTTTTCCTATGTCAACATGATAAATTTTTAACAAAAAATTATTTAGAAATGATTTATTTCTATTGTCATTGGCTGAAAAAAATGACCTCTTCTCTGCGGATTGTCAGATTGTTGGGAGAGTGCAACAAAAAACTATAAATGTGGAGAGAATTTTGGTTTGAGGGGAGCACGTGGCAAGTAAACAAATTATGAACACAAATTTTGTCTCCTGTTAGTTAAGTCATGCCTAAATGGATGGCAATTAATTTTTTGCTTCATTAGCTAAAAGTAATTTAATTTTAATTTAGTTTTTAGGGTTCTACACATTTTATTTTATGTAATTAGATTATTTTAGGGATTTCAATTTTATTTACTCAAAAGTTAAAAATTTTGGATTTCAATTTTATTTAGTGAAAACTTTAAAATCGAAGTATCATGAATTTAATTACATTTTTTATTTTATTCTTCAAACTTACAATATTTTAATGCATTTTAAATTACAAAAGTATTAATATTATTACATTAATTAATTCTTTAAACATTATTATTATATTATTTAAATATTTAATATTTAATTTTGAAAATTTATATTTAAATTTTAAGTGAAAATATGAACATTGAATATAGGAAACAACTTCCTATTATATCAAATATACAGCCTAATAATTTATTCTTCAAACTTACAATATTTTAATGCATTTGAAATTATAAAAGTATTAATATTATTACATTAATTAATTCTTTAATCATTATAATCATTATTATTATATTATTTAAATATTTAATATTTAATTTTGAAAATTTATATTTAAGTTTTAAGTGAAAATATGAACATTGAATATGGGAAATAACTTCCTATTATATTAAATAAACACCCTAATTTATAAATACCCTACATTTCTCAAATCAAAATTATGACGAGAACAATCTACGAGTTATGCAGGTTTTGGTATATTTATGGAGATATCTTAAATTTTATAAATACCCTACATTTCCCAAATCAAAATTATGACAAGGACAATCTCCGAGTTATGCAGGTTTTGGTATATTTATGGAGGTATCTTCGTTTGTAGTGTTGCGAAAAATTTTGAATTTTTAAATTGTTTTTTTAGTTCACGGGCCTCTTAGCCCCTTTTCAATCCATGGGTTGTTACTTTGTGTTGTTTATTTTAAAATATCAAACTTTAACATTTGATGGCCTTGGTTTTTGTTTTTAATCTTGACATTTAAATCTTTAGGGTTTTTGAATGCTTCAAATAACAAATCCTAAGCCAATAGTCTTTTGTATGTGAACATTATAGTGCTTTGAAATTTTCTCATGCCGTAAAACAAATGGAAACTATAAGCATGCCTGTTCTTAACTAGTTATTAATAATTCTTTTTGCAACCAGTGAGAACTGAAATAGTTTTTCTATTTAAAAAATATTTAGCTATTGCTATTGTATAGATGCAAATATTATAACAAATTGAAAAATTATTTTTCTTTAATCTAATTGGCAGAAAACTTTTACATGATAAGGGTGATTAATGCACATCCATTACAATAATGGTGGTAATATTGCCTTATAGAAAGGGACTGGCAGTTAATATATTATTTTATTTATGTTTAATAATATTTTATAACTATATTTTATTAGGGTTTTATCAAATCAAATAAAAAAGGGAAAAGTATACGAAGTGCATTATATTTTAAAGATTGTACTAACTATATTTAGGAACATGGCATCACTTCATTTAAATATTTTCCATCACACTAGATTTTTAACTGTTGAGTAAATAAAATTGAACTCCCCAAAATAAAATATTTTTCATGACACTCTAGATTTTTAAATCTTGAGTTAAAAAAAATTAAAATCCAAAAAATAACCTAATTTCGTAAAATAAAATAACACTAAATTTTTTCTTTACAAAGCATGCATATTTTTATTTATTGATTTCTTTTCAAAACTATTTTATAAAAAAATTATTAGGGTTTAAATTTGTTTTATAACTATACTTTAGGGTTCTACACATAAATAACCTAATTTAACTAAAATATTTTTTAACTATTCATTTGATCTTAACCGTTGATCTCTAATTAAATGGAGCTGAACCACATACTTTTATTAAATGAATGCACCCAAAATTATTACTAAACCACAATATCAGATTAACTAAAATAACTAAAATCATGTTCTCTAAAAGTACTTACTATTATTACTTAAATAAAAAATTAAGTAACTAAGATAAAATACTGTAGTGATATAAATATGAATATGTTTTTGATAAGATAAGGCGGCTAACCAGGGGCCAAACCCTTATACAAAACCAAGCCCAGGGGGCAAGAAAATAGCATGCTGACAGAACTCAGCCAACACAGAGAAAGACCAGCAGCAAAGGCACAGCAACCTTGCTAAAAAAGAAACAACAGCAAAGCCTAACGGACTAAGCAACAAGGTTGCAAGGAGCAACAACCTAAACAATAGTAGAACCAGATCTAACAGGTCAAACACCCTTGGCACGAGTGCGGTTCAAAGAAACATGCTTGGGAAGACCTCGCTTCCTCCTTTGGACAATAGTCTAAAGAACATCATCTCCATCCCCAGAAATAGGAGAAGAAGGAGAATCTCTCTCCAAATCCATGGAAAGGGGTGGAGCTTGGGGCACAACAACATCAGCCCCAGCAACAAGTGTACCTATATTAACAGTGCGAGACATATCAGCAACTGAGATTTCTGCAGCAGAACCACCAGCAACACCAGCAATCCTAACAGCAGAACCACCAGCAACACTAGCAATAGAACCACCAGTAATCCTAGTAGCAGACCCACCAGCAACCCCGGCAATCCTAGTATCAGAATGATCAGCAACACCAGTAATCCCAGCCGCAGAATCGCCAGCAACACTAGCAATCCCAGCAGCAGAACCACCAGCAACACTAGCAATCCCAGCAGTAGAACCACCAGCAGCAGTAGCTGTAAAATCTGGAACCCGCACAATATCAGGAGTAGACCCATCATCATCAGAGGAAGAATCAACCTCCTCTGACCCAGAAATATCCTCAGTAGCACCAACTGTAAGATGTTCATGCAAAGAATTCTTCCACCAGGAGGAAGAACGAGGGATCTTTAAGCGAGGACACCCAGAAGCCAGATGACCCGTAGCAAAGCATCTACGACACTGGAAGGGAATACCTTCATAGTCCAAAATCTGCCTCCAAGAATTATCAGCAACCTGTAGTATAATCTCAGCTGGGAGAGGCTTAGAGAGATCAAGATCCACAAGAACATGAGTGTATGTGGTATGAGAAAACAAGGTAGTTGCTTGATCGACCATAATAAAAGAGCCCAAAGAATTACCAATACCCTTATAACAAGATTTGCACCAAAGATGCAGTGGAAGATTTGGGAGACAAATCCAAACAGGCATTCTATTGAAAGACTCGGTCAATGGGTTAAATGAGGGAACCCAAGGCTTGAGAAGGAGGGCATGATTGCCCCAAAACCAGGCCTGAGTATGAAGGATAGCATTCCGATCAAAAATTGAAGCAAAAACAACTACAAAGAAACCCTTTGCACAAGGGTAAATTTCTATTTTCCCCTCCGTGAGAGGGCGCCAATGCTCTGAAATCCAGAGGTTCAAATCACCCAGCCAAGGCCACCAACAGTCAAATCTACAAATCAAACCCTGCTCAGAGAAATAGTCACTATTTTTTAAAACCTCATCCCCAAGGACCACTACAGAGGGAGGCAAGTCTGACTGAGAAATAGATTTCCTAGATACTAGGACAGTAGCAGCATTAGTAGACTCCTCACATTGCCGAGGAGAACCACTACTACTATAAATATGAATATGTTATTGTTATTATATTATATAATTATTCTTCAAACTTACAATATTTTAATGCATTTTAAATTGTAATAGTATTCAATATTATTACATTTTAATATCTTAGACAGACATTTCAAATCTATCCATACTGTTATTATATTATGTAATTATTCTTCAAACTTACAATATTTTAATACATTTTAAATTGTAATAGTATTCAATATTATTACATTTTAATATTTTAGGGCAGACATTTCAAATCTATCCACACCCAGTTAGGGTTAGGGTTCTACACATTTTATTTTATGAAATTAGATTATTTTTGGGATTTCAATTTTATTTAGTCAAGAGTTAAAAATTGAGGATTTTAATTTTATTTCGCCATGTTATTATTTTTTTATTTTATTCTTTAATCTTACAATATTTTAATGCATTTTAAATTATAAATGTATTAGTATTATTACATTTTAACGAAATATTTGTGTTATGTAATAGACTTTGTAAAAGTTTAGTTTTATAGTTAGGAAATATTTTAGTCCTATTTTATTTTTACTAAATTAGATTATTTTTGAGATTTCAATTTTATTTACCCAAGACATTTCAACACTCTTCAAAAATTAATTTTTCAATTATTGGAATGCAATTTTCCTATACAACCAATACCTAATCAACAAAAAAATTACAACTAAACAAATACTATATACAGCCTACGCGAAAAATACCTTCAAATAATATTCAATATTTTGTAATAAGTCATAGCACATTATTACATCATTGGACAACTCACATGACTTTTTATTTCATAGTATAAAAATATAAATAATCCCAACAAAATGTTTCAGTGAACTTACCTATATATAAACTCATTACAATAACTTTAATTTTGTGTAATAATGTGGTATAATTTTGTTGAACATCAAATATATACTATGACATAATACAACATATTTATAGCCATTAAATAACACCTAATATATTTACTATGACATAATCTAGTTATAAAATCTGGTACAAATAATTAAGGGAAATGCTTGACATTACAAATTAGCTTACATAGTCTTAATTTATTTACTTATCCATAACTATTCCAATTTTTTTTTTTTTTTTTAATATTTACTATGACATATTAGCTTGACTGATGTTAATGCTTGAGGCAAATTATTAGCACTCATTATATTATTGATAATTTTTATTAGGGGTTTCTCAACTTGTTATCAGAAATAAATTAACACTCACTAATATATGATTTATTTTTATTATGTTCATGTAATTAGGGTTCTTAATGTCTCGACACCTTAAGAGGGTGCTATCAAAATTATAAGTCAATTTAATATGATTTAATTAGTGAGTAATTATTTAATATGTTTAATAATTCATTAATTAATTTGTTTAGTTTATAAAATGCTTAATAAATAGTTAGTTAAATTGACTTATAATAAATAAAATACTTAATAATGAAAATATTACAATTTATAAAATTAATACTAATAAGTATTAATTTTACACCAAATAAAATATTGCACCAAACAATTCGATTGTTATATTATCAGAAACTAATGTTGTACCAGATTATTATAGCATTTCTATTTATTGACTAGTACTTATCCAATATCTTATATTTTTATATTTTGTAATAAGTGATAGCACATTATTACATCATTGGACAACTCACATGACTTTTTATTTCATAGTATAAAAATATAAATAATCCCAACAAAATGTTTCATGAACTTACCTATAATATAAACTTATTACAATAACTTTAATTTTATGTAATAATGTGGTATAATTTTGTTGAACATCAAATATATACTATGACATAATACAACATATTTATAGCCATTAAATAACACCTAATATATTTACTATGACATAAATTAAGACTATGTAAGCTAATTTGTAATGCCAAGCATTTCCCTTAATTATTTGTACCAGATTTTATAACAAGATTATGTCATAGTAAATATATTAGGGCTATAAATATGTTGTATTATGTCATAACTTATATATTTGATGTTCAATGAAATTATACCACATTATTACACAAAATTAAAGTTATTGTAATAAGTTTATATTATAGGTAAGTTCACTGAAACATTTTGTTAGGATTATTTATATTTTTATACTATGAAATAAAAAGTCATGTGAGTTGTCCAATGATGTAATAATGTGCTATCACTTATTACAAAATATAAAACTATAAGATGTTAGATAAGTACTAGTTAGTAAATAGATGATAAGGGCATGGTTCGGTGGTTAAGTCGCTCGGTTGTAGTGGCGACCAGTGTTGCACCAGTGTCACCGGTCACGTTAAAAAGTTTACTAGGCACATTAGCATTATTTTTAAAAAAAGTACTAGTCAGTAAATAGAAATGCTATAATAATCTGGTACAACATTAGTTATGATAATATGGGTGAATCATTTGTTGATTATCTATTTGCTGAGTATAATCTGGTACATTAGTTTCTGATAATATGGGTGAATCATTTGTTGATTATCTATTTGTTTATGATAATATGGGTGAATCATTTGTTGATTATCTATTTGCTACAACATTAGTTTTTGATAATATGGGTGAATCATTTGTTGATTATCTATTTGCTGAGGATAATCTGGTACAACATTAGTTATCTATTTGCTGAGTATAACCTGGTACATTAGTTTTTGATAATATGGGTGAATCATTTGTTGATTATCTATTTGTTTATGATACTATGGGTGAATCATTTGTTGATTATCTATTTGCTACAACATTAGTTTTTGATAATATGGGTGAATCATTTGTTGATTATCTATTTGCTGAGGATAATCTGGTACAACATTAGTTTCTGATAATATGGGTGAATCATTTGTTGATTATCTATTTGCTGAGTATAATCTGGTACATTAGTTTCTAATAATATGGGTGAATCATTTGTTGATTAGCTATTTGTTGAGGATCATCCCACTGATCATTCAACACAGGTATATATAGGTTACACACATGTTGAATTTATAACAATTTTAAGCAGGTGTTTTTAATGAACATATAGATCAATTAAATTGTAATATTTTAACAATCGAATTGTTTGGTGTAGATGACGGCAACATGGACCATTGATCGATTTAATTTTTCATCGACACCTATTCATCTCGGGCACCCATTTGGGGTATTTTGAATGATTTATATTTTAAATAATTTTATTTACTTGATTTTAATTTGTGATTCAGTTTTGAACATGTACATTAAATATTTATGTTGGTTTAGGGTTTTTCCTTGTATGTATACAAGAGGGACAACTTATTGAGGCAAGGGCCACAACAAAAAGGACCATAAATTATAAGTAGTGGGTTATCGCCACTCACTAATTAGTGGCTATCCAAATTATAAGTCAAAATTATAAATTATGGTACCATAAAAGGGATGACTATCTTAAGAGGGTTCTATCAAAATTATAAGTCAATTTAATATGATTTAATTAGTGAGTAATTATTTAATATGTTTAATAATTCATTCATTAATTTGTTTAGTTTATAAAATGTTTAATAAATAGTTAGTTAAATTATAGACAGAAATATTTATTTCCCTTTTTACATGTATTGGGATTTCCATAGATGTTACTAACTAGTGCACTAATGAAAATGATTAATATAATGCACAAGTTATTATTAAATTACAAATGAACTAATGGGAATTTGGTAATCAAATATTAGAGGATTTGACAAGATGAAACTAATTAAAGTAGGAATCAATTTAATTTCAATCAACAATCCACTTAAACGAGATTATGTTGAATGGTTATTAATCATGTTAATATATTTAAAAAAAAATAACAAGTTGACTTATAGAAGAAACTTCTTCAAAATGAATATTAAATTCAATCTACAAGTATTAAGTTCAATTACAATTATTAAATTTAATCACAATCTTTCTTTATTTTGGAATCATTAAATTTCATTTACAAATTATTCCTTATGCATCGGTTAGATGCAATTATTTCAAATAATTCAACCAATCATGGCAAAGAATTAAAATTTTGGCACAAAAGTTCTATAGTTTAAATTTAATTTTTATTTTAACTGATTGTAAAAATGCTATTTTTATTTCTTCCTATTGGTTTATATTAAAAACAGTAAGGAGAAAAATCATTTAAAAAAAATGATGTCATAAATATTTAATTCCTTGGTACTTTTTCCCAGTTGTCTCGGCATTTATAACTATATTTAAATAATAAACTATATTATTTAATGGATTCAATGTCATGTGATGTGAAGTGAAATCTGTGGAGCTAAATTATAGGGTCCATTCTTATCTTTTCAAATTTATTTTAGGATTTTTTATTTTAGGACTTGTTCCACAAAGATATTGTATAATTCTTTCATAAAGCTGTCATAGAATTCGTTGAATGTGTGCAAGGTTTTGTTTCTATTTCTGGTAATTGCTAGATGTTTGGAAGGCCAAGGTATAGTAAAATCTGAACACTTACCTATACTGCTGCAAAAATAAGGTATGTGAAACTTAGTAATCTCAGGTATTTGCAATTTTTGCCACTGAATTTTCTTTAACTAGTACATTTTAATAAATCTTAAAGGAGATAATACGTTTAAAAACAAATTCATGAACAATATTGAGAATTGATGATTAAGGTTCACAAACAAAAATGTTTATTAACTCAAATCTTTGATCTTTAGGAACTACAACTCTGTCAATATATAAATGAGCAAAATTCAAGTTAAATTCAACCCAGTTTTTATCTATTAGTAGAGATGAAAAATAATTTTTAGTACTCGTTGCTCCTATTTTTGGAGACAAAGGATGGCTTGACTTTCTAATCTAATTTTTTAGGACATCAACAATGGCTTCAATAGCCATTGCAAGCAGTGGAGTTGTGACAATGGCTCTTTATTTTAAAAAAACCCATCAAATCCATCTCTTAGAATTTCTTTCAACCATTATCAAATGAGTTCTTTTAAACCCAGTTGCTATGGTTTGTGTTTTTTAAATGCTAGCATTTGGAGTATCTTTGCATATCAAAATACTCATTGCTCCTATTTTTGCAGGCAAAGGATAGTTTGATCCTCTAATCTAATTTTTGAGGACATCGTAGGTAGTGGAGCTATGATAGTAACTCTTTCTTTAAAAAAACCCATTAAATTCATCCCTCAAAAGCTCTCTCCTTAATAAACATAACCCCTTTGTCATAAGTGGCATCTGCACAAGATTTACCACTTTTTGTTGTAGGCATTGCATTGAACATGTCCTTCATCTCTCCAATAAGCCTCTCATCACGTTCCATGTAATTAGGAGCCTATAAAATGTGGCTATTGTAAAATTCTAACATTCTACTTCATATGATCATCTTAAAAACTATAAAAAGAAGAAAAGAAAGTAAATGACATAAAATGAAAGTAGCTTACCTCATAAGACAACTTTGGGAGAGACTTTAATCCTTTCTGTGAATTCAGAACTTGATGATGTCTACATAAATATGAAAGATTTCTATAAGCGTTATTGGACTCATGGCTATCTTACATGCTTTCATGTCTAGTTGTTAGTGGAAAACTATGTCAGATAGTTAATTATTCATGGCAAGGGCCAGAATAGACGCACTTCATTCAAACATTAACAGGCAATAAGGAATTCTTCTTGCACCTTATTATAAGCTGGGAAATTTATTTGCTGGCTTGGTACCTTTATCTATTCTGAGTTTTAGAATTCAATTAGAAGCCTTGAGCTGAGATGTGTTTAGTTTCAAAGAGTTATTCAGTGCAATATACACCAGTCTACTTTTAGGATACTGTTGATTCTTTTGGATTTTTTTTAAGGTAAAGGCACTGATTATTCTCAAACTTATGCTTGTCATAACTTCATTTGCTTAGACTACTTGCTATATGAGATTCATCTCTGTTTTTTGATATATAGCATCTAGTAAATGATGAAAAATGTATGGTCATAATGACATTGTGAAGTCCAAGTGTTATTCTTACTGAACTCTTTGACTCCTTACAAATTCTAGATTTGCAAAGTCAAATACTAAATTCTTTCTTAAGAAACCACTGAAGAAGGAAACAAAAAAGGTTTTTAAGCTAAGAACATTTGGAGGGAATTTGAAGTCACTGTTAATGGGTTCTTGACAACATTATATGATAACAATCAAAGATCAATGTAATCATTGTTTGTGACTTGTTAGTTGTTGGATACGAGTCCCTGTATTTGGCATGAAAAAGATCTTGTTATTTTTTGTTACATTTGCTTCAGACAATAGTTTCTCAAGTCATCTGTCCATGGAAAGTGAAGACATTTGATTGGCTTGCAATCTGATAATCCTAACTGAAAATGTCCACCTTAACCATAGTGCCCATTCTTCATGGGCTTTGACATGTGGGAATTTGCATGTGAATACATTTTGACAACAATAAATGGAATAATCCATGTATCATTTATGACCCCTAAACAATTTTCAAGGTTGCTTATACTTCATGCTTGCAAGGATTGTTAATAGTTTCTATTTATAAACAACTTGGAACTTACTTCTACATGTTCTATTCTGGTTCTCCTTTTATTGTAGATCTCCAGCTATTGCCCCTATTAAGCAGCAGTTGCATCGGCCAATACTAGGGTCTCAATTGAAGAGACTATGAGACTTTCTTATGACTTCTACATATTTCATTTGATGAGCTCACTTCTTTGCTTCCATCCAGTAATGTCTCGGCATGTACATTGTCACATTTTCCTATTTTTATATATATTTTTTAAAATGGGACCAATATTGATCACTTGATAGCAACAGGATTTAAAAAAGGTGAAGCTATTGGCTGACATTTAGAATCTATGAAAGCTCCATTTTTCAAAGGAAAAATTAATGAGGTTCTTGGTCATCTTTTTATAACATGCCTAAGTGCAATTTATTTATGGCTTCAATTGGGATTTCATTGATGTAATGCCTGCATAAGTGCTTATTTTTACTCAAGATAACTTGTGGTTTCGTGTTGAGTGCTAAACATACCAGTTGTGAAAATGATAATAGTTGGGAAGATTAGTACAAGTTTTCTACATTTAAAAAGATATATTGTGTTTACCATTTCTTTTCCTAGAATCTGGGCTTGACTGCATAGACCATTTTGTATGTGAGTTACATCCCTTTTGAAGAACCTGTTTGAGATATAGCTATGTTTCAAAATGCTATAGAGAATTACATCAAATTCAGAATTTATATGGTAACATTTCACACTCTTATAGGCTTTTGAACATGGATTGAGCAACTTATAGATAGGATGAGTAAGTTCAGAGCATTTTGTGAATGTAATTTATTACATAAATCGGCTTTGGAAAAGCTCCACTATTACCTGACAAAACAGGCCCTACATGTAACATGATTCGAAAACTATTTGGTATGATGTTTTTCATTAGTGGTGTCTATTATCTAAGAATTTAACGAGTAATTTATTATATATTTTCTTGAAACTCAAAATTTAATTATCCCAGTTATCACAGATCAGAGGCATTTTATGGACATGTAATGAGGAGCTTGTAAAATGCGGCTATTGTAAAATTCTAACATTCTACTTCATATGATCATCTTAAAAACTACAAAAAGAAGAAAGAAAGTAAATGACATAAAATGAAAGTAGCTTGCCTCATAAGGCATTTTTGGGAGAGACTGTACAAATTGTCATCCCTCAAGTTGGGATGATAATACACAGAGGTTTGCATAATGCTTTTCCCTAGCATTGTAAGAACCCGCTCATCCTTTCCACAGTGTTTCAACACTCTTTTAAGAATCTCCTTATCTTTAAATTGGTACCTACCACCAATTCTTTATCGTTACAGACAAGTTTGAAAGGAAGAAAAAATAAGAATCCAAATAAAACTAGTCTCATCTTGGAAAGACCTACCATAATTTGTTTTGCAGTTCAATTAATCGAGCATCCTCACCCTTTACATGATTCTGTGTGTTGTTGAAGTGGGCTCTTTTTGAGGATGTTTCCTGTGCCAATGCCCCTGAATGAATAATAATGTTTTACAATAAGAGAAAGAGAAAAGTGTCCATTAATACTCACCTGAATGTGTGGAGCGATGGGAATTTTCTCTTTTATGTGTGTGCTTCTGCGTGTTGGTTTCGAAGCTCAGCCACCAGCTACCATAATCTTTCTATCTCCCCTGACATTTTCCCTGATTTCAAATATTCTGCGCTGCCTATTTGAAACAAATGTCTATTGAATCATTCACAACACTTTATAATGATGAAGAGGAAAACAAACACGTAGCCTGGGTGGGAATAGACGTGCAGACTCAAAGGAGGCTGAATGAAGTTCCCCCTTAATCTGCACATTCAATTTGGTTGGAGAGATTAAATCAGTCAGTGTTACAATGAAATGTGTGTGTGAGCCGTTAGCTAATATAACCCAAAAAAAAATGATAATCCAAGCAAGTCAGCATGTATGGCATGCCTGTATCCACATGTTACAACTACATGTATGGCATGCCTACAAATACAGAGAGCTGAGATGGGACAGGTGTCAAAGATAAAAGTTTCTAGTTTTGGAGGACAAGAAAAACAAAATAAGATTCAAGCAATTGATACAGACAACAGTTTTTAGAAAAAGAAATAATCAAAAGATGAATTTGAAACTGACTACTTCAACCATACGTAGGAACTGATCAATTTGTCTGAAAACCTTTACAATCTTGATACGGGTAAATAAATAATATTACCCAAATTCCCTTATCTTTTTAAATTAATTAATTGTTATGAACAATATAATCAAGCATTCATTTTACTTTTTATATTGCACATGTTTTTCTCTCTTATGAGCCCTATCCAATTTTAATAATGATTTAATATTGTACTAATAGTTATGACCCATCTAATCAAACATTCAATTATCTTATAAAATCACATCTAAGTATTCAAATATCTCCTATATAGCAATAAGATTAGATAAGATCAAGAGCTTGTAAGAAAGGGACAAAAAATTGATCTTACGGATCTAAGAAGGTTTCATATGGAGTTTAGACTTGTTCCTTCCGAACAAGTCCAACTCCTTAAGATTCTCATTTGCACTCTCCTAAGTCATTGCCCCTCCTAGCAATCCAACTTCTTCATTGCCTTCTTCCTTCACAAATAGTAGGTTGCTATTGCCACCATTCTTCTTTCCCTTTATTTCTTCATTGTATAAATTTCAACGATATCGAAACTTACACTTCAATATTTTAGTTTAATTGAATCCATTTTCACAAGCTTCAAAGGGTCATTTCAATAGATGATATTGAGAGGAAGATCTGTGTGTAGACTATGCACAAAGACATATTGTTTAAAACATACGCTATTTTAGAGTTCCCTCTCTGTCTAATTATATAGCACTTGCGCATAGCACCAGATGTCAATTGTTGAGAAAACTGAGTGTGTAAGAATTATATTGAAACATTTAAGCATATATTGATGGATTTGACAAAGTATGTGATTTAGCCTATTTACACACCATCATGTATTTTGTGTGTTGTGTACTAACATGTTATGCACCATGTCTAAGCTTGTTTTCAATCATGATACATATTAATCGTAGAAGCGGGAATCCTTTTAACATTTGAAAGATGCTTTAATTTCCATAAGGATTAAAATTTTAGAAGGTCTACACTTAACTCCTTATGCTATATTACTAAAAATAATGTCAAATTTGCTAAAGCAAATAGACTATTAAGACATTGTTGACAAGAATCAAAGAAGTCAACACCTAACCTTGCTTCCCATAAAGGTCAAACTTCTAGAAAAAATGAGATATAGAGGTGTTAGGATACATCCTTGGGGTTATTATGTTGTCAAAATTAGAGGTCCTAGGTCCAAAGAAAGTCAATGGCTTGGAGATTTTGATAGAGTATAGATAACTACTTATCCTTATGGTATGACAACTAGATCTATGACAAGCATCAATACAATAATGAATTTCTTCTACATAAATTCAAATCCATACAACTTCTACTCAAATTAATATGTTCTCCTTCTCAACGTTAGGATCTAGCTCCAAAATAGACACAATTTTGGTTCAATCTAAAAAGAAGGTGCAAACTATATCATACATGGACAGATTCAACAAATATGATCGAGAAGAATGATGAATTACTTGTAGGTGTTTTTCCCAATTTGCAAGTTCTACTCCCTATTTCTAAAACACCTAACAATATTTAAAATAATTAATTGCAACAACATTCATAGCATCTCGGCAGGAACTTGCCACAATGTGTCTCTTGTTTGAGATGGGAATTCTTACTTATACAATTGATTAGATGTAAACAATATAGTTAATTTTCCTTCAACTTGAAAATAGATTTCAAACAATCATTTAGTAGCATGAGATGGAATGGTTTAAACTTAATGATTATTTGATCTCAATGGTTTACTTAAAGTTTCTCAATTTGATACTAGTCATTTTTTAAAAAAATCTTGTTTTTGATAGTTAAACAACTTAATCAAGAGAAAACTAAAAACTAAATCATAGCTTTCAATTTTTACAGTGCCTCTGGTTTACGTTTACAGGTAATGCCATCACATTTGAACTACTGCACTTATTTCCTAACATAGTTGCAACAATGACATTTGTAGCATCGTCCATATAAATCACCGGGGAGTAATAAGGGACATCATGATATTTAAGTCCAAGGGATGAGTAATCTCCCTCGGACACCAAACTAACAAGATTAATCAAATTGATTCAACTTAGAAAATATCTCCCATCAATTGGTTTAAAAGGAATTTAGAGTCACCTTGTAGTTTTGTTGCAATTAGCACATCTTTCTTGTGAGGGAACATATTACCAAAGGGGGAAAGGGAATATTGATTGTGTAGTTTGCAAAGTTTTATTTTAATGGGATTAGGAAGTAGTGAATTAGTAAACAAGTTTTGGTCAAGGAGATCAAAAACTTTTCAATTGCTTCCCTTCATGGGTAGTAGTCATAGAGGAACTTTCTAGGGAAATTGGGCCCTAAAAAGGGTTACATACTCACACTAAATAGTTCACATCAAACATAGAGTAGAAAACATAACTACATATATATTATACCTTGATCTTATTTGGAAGTGGGTATGTAGGTAGCTTAGGGAATGAAGAATTTTCTCAGTGCACAAGTTTTTAGGCATAGTGTGGTGAGGTATTGAAACTCTTGTTTTATTGATTCACCCTTTCAACATAATTATTTCATCAACAGAATCACTCCAACAAAGCTAAGGTGAAACTTCAAATTCAAAGACAAGATAGAAAAATATTCAACTTATACTTAGAATAATCCCAAATGGATTCACTGACTCTCTGAGGCTTTAGGCCAAATTCTGAGGTGAGAATCAAGCCATTAAACTTTGTATATATCACTCTTGAATGATGACCATAGCCTCGATGCACTCCCAGTAGTTGGGAGTGTAGTCTTCAACAAGTGGCTCAAGATCTGTTAGATCCTGATGGGTCTAAGTCTCTGGCCAGAGTGTGTACCTATCCCTTTATGGATGGAAGCCTATCATGTTAGCATAGATGCCTATCCCATTTGGATGGAGGAATACCTACCTCTTATGGATAGATCCCTATCCCACAAGGATAGATGCTTGTCCTAATTAGATAAATGCCTATCCCGTTTGGATACAAGTACCTAAGTATACAATTGAATTAAACATTTAATAACAAAAATAAAAAATTTGGTGCTAATTTTGGGCGTTAGGAATTAGGTCGTTACATGTTGTGTCAGAGTGAGGTTCAAAAGCTAGGCCTTGAGCCTACTACACTCATGCAAATTGGAAACAATCTATATTGAAAGTATAACTTTAAGTTTTGGACATGAACCATGGGTGTAGTATTGATTAAAATTGACTTTTCAAGAGATATTAATGGATAAGGAAAGAGAAAACCAAGATAGCACTTCCCAAAGGCAAGGGAACAACAAGGTAGAGATGAAAATGATAATCAAATTGTTAAACAAGAAATGGGATGAAATAATCTCCCTGGAGAAAATAGTTCAAGAGATCAAGACAAGGCAAGATAGGATGGAGAAAACCCCAGTTAAAAGACAAACAGGAAAGAAACCCTTAGCGGTTCAAGATTTTCCCTTTGGTTGTGGGTGAAATGTGCCCACTATAAGTGAGGAAGTATCAAAAGAGTACCTTTGAGTACACCCTACTGGAGGAGTGAAATAACATAAGGATTAACATGAAATCCAATTATAAGTCTTATGTTACTTGAACACTATGGTCGATTTACAAAATTTTGAGTTGGTTGGGCAACCACAAAGCTAGTATAACTATTGTAATAAGTCATGGAATGAATAATATTGAAGGATAATGTTTTGAATTTATTGAGTTAAAAAATGGTTAAGTTGAGATGGCTATAATGTTTTCATTTCAGATGACTAATGAGTTGGTAGGGAGAAGTTAGTACAACATTAAAAATTAGTCTATGATATGTATCTCAAGCTATGCATATTTTGATTTGGCATGCATCTCAGATGATTGGATGGAGAATCTATCATTTTGGTAACCAAACTTAAGAATGAAGAGAATTGTCAATGAAGAACAAAATTTGCACCTATGGTATTTAGTTCTAAGTATGAAAGCTCATGATAAAACACAATGAAAAAGATAAAAATAAAGATGGTTAGATAAAACCTTGGAATAACATCAAGGAAGTTGGAATTATAATAATAATGTCAAAGAATTTTGGATAACATGTTAATAAATCAAGGAGGTTTTATGTTTAAAAACGAAGTGAGTATTTGATAATAAGATGGAATATGAGTGTTAGGAGTAACGATATGCCGAGCACAACTTATATTAGGAAAGAAAAGAAGATAGTTAAGGTTACAACGTTAGAGGTTAAACATGTTGCAAATATGTGTCTAATCGGTGTTGTCATTGATGTCAACATATCCTTGTTGTCATTGGTGTCAACTGTATCTTATTCTATTATTGTTTAGAAGACTTGTATGTTGAGGATATTGAGAAAATTAGCCTCTCTAGAAGAAACAAGTGAGTTACATATCTTTTTGTCAGAAATAGTGAAGATAGTGCAATTGAACAAAGTAGATTGCTCTGCATTTTTGATGAGAAGAAGATTAGAGTCTGCGAACTAAAGGGTTTTGTAGAGGATTGTCTGAAGTTGTTCCAGTTAAGATTTGAGAGGTTCGCATGGAGAATTGGTGAAGTTATGGCCTGGTGCAAGAGTACCTAACAAATCATGCTTTGTGTTTGTAATAAGGTCAATTTGACCAATGTTGTTTTTTTGCAGTTGTTGTTGTTCAGTTTGTAACCGACCAAGTGAGAACTGGTCGA
Source organism: Cunninghamia lanceolata (assembly GCA_027924645.1). NCBI lineage: Eukaryota > Viridiplantae > Streptophyta > Pinopsida > Cupressales > Cupressaceae > Cunninghamia > Cunninghamia lanceolata. The sequence goes on from BSBN01001091.1 coordinate 6,452,574, forward strand.
AATAGGATAGTTGGGGGACACAAGTGGTTGGTCTTCCTCAACTACTCTAAATCGGTTGGCCTCCCACAACAGTGGGTTAAAAACATAGCAGAATGAACATTTGGGGGTTCTGTTTGGGTCCTGTATTCTTTGTTGATGTTCTTGCTAGTATTGTGTATGAAATGTGCTGAAGAACAATAAATCTCTGTTCCATCCATTTTGTGTTTTTTTAATCTATTTTTAAGTGCAAGAATTTCTTACTGTGCATAGTAGATTCTCCTTTCAGTAGTTTGTTGCAGAATGGTTTATTGAAGCATTCCACTAGTATGATTCTTGTCAAGATCAGTGGAATGGCTTTATTGTACAAGTATGTGTTTCTGTTTCCTGTTTTGTTTTCCTGTTCGACGATGCAAAGAATCCAAACAGAGTGTCTTGCATAGTAGATTGCCTAGCATCTCCATGTACTAGGGTTGGTTGAAGAGTAGACGAACCATAGGGTTGCAGAGCTGCTGAAGTCATTATCAGTGAGACTGAGGCCATCGAAAAAGTATTTCACTCTCGGATCGATAAGAATAGTCTGGCCAAGCGTGGGAAGTCTATCGGTGTATCAGCCTAGTGAAATTGGAGTTCGCCGATAGAGTTGAGTCTCACCGAACTTGAAGTCGGAATGCATCGGCACATCGGAAATAACAAAAGGAGATTTGTCGATAGTATCAAGTCTCACCGAAGACAAATGTCATCGACACATCGGGAGACAAGTTCAAAGTTCCACTGATAGAAGTAAGTCTCGGTGAAGGAAGTTTCATGGTCACATCGGCGTAAGTTTGATCACGGAGAGACTTAAGAAAGTCATTCCGACCAACGGTTATCTAACCGATCAAGGTGTATCGGTGGCCAGTAAGTGGAGTCTTGCTGACAGAAAACAAATTTGATTTTGTCTATGTTACCACTGCGTACTCCCCATCATATTGGTATCAGAGCGAGTTTTGAAGATCACTTGGGTGGTGTGGTCTTGGTGTATGTCAGACAATGAAAGTGAAGCAGAGGCTGACATGATGCCTCCTAAAAGCATGTCACAAGATGCAGTGAAGAAACTGATTAAAGTGATGTTTGAGTCCAAGCTCGAGGAGTTGAAAAGAACCAAGGGTAAGGATAGGGAAGATGAAAGTAACAATGATGAAGGAGATACAGAAATTGATGAAACCAATAAGAGGATAGAGGAGATACCAGCAGACTAGAGGGCATTTGTAAATGCTTTGAAGTCAGTCAATAGGGACACCATAGATGGGTTACCTATGTAAGTGGAAGTATGGAAACTGAAGAGGTGATTGACTAGATTAAGGCATTGAACAATCATTTCGAATACAAAGAAGTCCCAGATGATAAGAGCGTTAAGTTGGCAAAGGCATGGTTGAAGGGGTCTGCTCTTGCATGGTGGAATTATGAGCAAGGAGAGAGAATCAAGGAGAGAAAGAATATGATAACCTCCTGGGAAAGGATGAAGACCAAAATCAAGGCACAATTCTTACCCCTGGACTATAACATGCAGATGTATAAGAAATCACAGAACCTTAGATAGAGAGACCTTAATGTGAATGCATACACATAAGAGTTTCATAAACCTAGTCTCAGATCAAAGAGACAAGAAGAAGAGTCAGAGAAGGTGGCCAGGTATCTGAATGGCCTAAGGATGAACATCCAAGATGAGATTAGCATCTTAGCACTGGAGACAGTGAACAAGTGTTTCCAAATGGCCTTAAGGGCTGGAGAGAAGATAAATAGAAAGAGTGAGCAGAATAATAGAGGTAGAGGAGGAAGAAGTTTCAGAAGCAAAGGCAGTTTTGGAGGCAGAAGTCCTAACCAGAGGCCTAGTGGTGAGTCTAACCAAGAAGAGCAAATTGGAGACTCAAGTAGCACAGGAGGCTACCGAGGAAGAAGGCCTAATGGAAGGGGTGGAACAAATGGATTAGGTAGAGGATCCAAGTTCTCCAATATGAGATGTTATAACTGCAATCAGATAGGGCAACTGACATACAAATGTCTAGAGAAGGCCTCAACTTCTCATGGTGGTGAGAAGAGAACCACTTTGATTCAAGAAGATGCAAGGCGTGTGACATCTTCTGAAGTGAATCTAACATCAGAAATGGGAGAAAATCTGATGATCAAGAGGACGCTGCTCAAAGAACCAATGTAGATTGAACCATCTCAAAGAAGGGCTTTGTTTAGAATCAATTGCAAGATCTAAGGTAAGGTTTGTAAAGTTATTATTGACTCTGGTTCTACTAATAATATTATATCTTTGGAAGCAGTGAATAAGTTGAATCTAGAAAAGCTACTCCATAACAATCCATATAAAGTTAGTTGGTTGAATAAGGGGCAGCACATACTCATCAATGAACAAGCATGGGTAGAATTTAGTATTGGGGGGTATAGAGATAAAATCTTGTGTGACATCCTTCCAATGGATGCTTGCCATCTTTTGTTAGGCAGACCATGGTAGTTTGACAGAAAGGCTCATCATGATGGAGAAAAGAATGCTTACTCATTCCAAAAGGATGGTGTGACTTATAGGATACAGTCATTGGTAGAAGAGGATCCACAACATGTAGGGTCTAGTGTAATGATGGTAGGAGAAAAAGAATTCATGGACACATTAAAGGAAAGTGGTGGAGTAGGTTTTTCTTTGATTGTGAAGCCTAAGGGGGAAAGGAAGGAAAGTGTGAGGGAAGTAGGACCTAAGGAGGTTAGAGATCTGCTTGAAAGTTACAAAGGAGTGATTGCAACAGACATACCTGATTCCCTACCACCTGTCAGAGATATTAGCCACCGGATAGACCTCATACCAGGAGCAGTACTTCATAATAAGGCAACATATAAAATGACCCCTCAGCAGAATGAAGAGATAGCAAATCAGATTCAAAAACTCCTAAACAAAGGGCTGATAAGGAAGAGCCTTAGCCCATGTGTAGTACCTACTATTTTAGCCCCAAAGAAGGATGGGAAATGGAGGCTTTGTACCAATTTTAGGGCCATAAATAGGATAACCATCAGGTATAGGTTTCCTATTCCTAGAATAGAAAATCTAATGGATTGTTTGGGAGGGGCTACTTATTTCTCCAGGATAGACTTAAAGAGTGGGTATCACCAAATACGAATAAGAGAGGGGGATGAGTGGAAGACAACATTCAAAACCAATGAAGGGTTGTATGAGTGGCTTGTGATGCCTTTTGGTCTTTCAAACACCCCTAGCACCTTTATGAGACTAATGAATGAGGTGTTGCGGGAATTCATAGGGAAATTTGTGGTAGTCTACCTTGATGATATCTTGGTGTTCAGTAAGAACAAGGAAGAACACTTGAAACATTTGGAGATAGTCTTGAAGAGGCTGCAAGATCAGAAGTTACTGATAAACTTGGAAGAGTGTGACTTCATGAAACAAGAATTGGTGTACCTAGGTAGGGTGATTTGAAAATGGATCCTTCCAAGGTAGAAGCTATTTTGAATTGGCCTACACCAAGGACAACAGGAGAGGTCAGAAGTTTTCATGGTTTGGCCACATTTTATAGAAAATTCATTAGGAACTACAGTGATAGTTGTGCACCTTGTAGACACCCTAAAATGACCAAGTCGTCACACTGCTCACATCTCGTCATTTCTTCCTAATCACCTGCATTTCACACATTAATTAAATAATCTAATTATTTAATTAATTATCATCAAATTCTTCTAAATCTCCTAAATTCAACATTAATTAAATAAATTCTCTTTATTTAATTAATTAAATTAAATTCCTCTATATTCTTCCACAATTAAATAATTTTAATTATTTAATTTGATCTTTATCCTCTTTCTAAAAATCAAATCCACATTAATTAAATAAATCCAATTATTTAATTAATTCAACAAATACCCTATTATCTCCAATTAAATAATTTATATTATTTAATTAAATCAAAGTCATTCTTCCAAAATCATGCACAAACAATTAAATAAATTTATTTATTTAATTTGCTTTCTAAATCTTCTAAATTAAATAATTCTGATTATTTAATTACTTCTTCCAAAATATCTTCTCTAAATTTAAATAAATCAATTATTTATTTAAATTGCTTTTTTCTTCTAAATTTGAGTTATCTCTAAAATAACTCAAGCTTTTTATATTTAATAAAGCAAAATATCTTCTTATTCTCATGCAAATCCCTTCTTCTTGTTTTAAATCACTTAACTGATCATTACATTCTGTTAATTGCTTTAACTTATTCTTCTATTCTTGATAACTCCTCTCATGCAAAAGAAAGCAAGACACTTGTCTTCTTCTCATTCGTTGCACATTCCTCAACTTATCTCCTTCGTTGATTCTTCTGGATTATCTGGACCATTGATCAATCTTCCTTGAAATCTATATAAACCCCCCTCATCTCCTTCATTACGTCTCTCTTCGATCGTATTCTCAGGCATACTTAACAGAGCCTCAAGCATACAAAACGCGTCGATTGAGCACTCCCACGATCTTTTGACATTGATCTCTTGAGCACACTACTTGCTTGTTGCAGCTATGGCTTCGCAACTTCATTGAGCAATCCACATTCAATCCAACGGAAACAATACAGATTTCGGTAAAAGTCTCTATTTCATTGATTATTTGTCATGGCTTTTATTTAAATTCATTTTCTTTATGTTATTGGGTTTTTGGTTTTATTAGTTTAGATTTAATCAATTTTTCCTCTTACACATTCTGGCACGCCCGATGGGATCCACTAATCCCTTTGTTTCTTTGAGAAATTGTTTTTTTTGAAGTCACAGTACAGCACAGCACAAACGATATTACACAGCGCTTCTGGCGGTATCTTTCAGCGCTCTTGGAGGCACAGTTCAGCGCCCTTAGGGGCACTGCCGCGCTTCTGGTACCACAGAGCAGCGCTATCAGTAACACAGAAAAGCGCGACCAGCATTCTTGTGAAGCGCTTCTGGCTTAATTAGGTTTTGGCCACATTCGGGGTTTTTTTTGTAGGGTTTTTCTCATTTCATATCAGTGGATTTGTTTGACAAGCTTTTGTATTTGTCTTTCCAAATCTACTTTTGATACATCCTAAGCTGATTTATTTAGGGGTATCTTTGGTAGTTGCGTTAATTTATTGTATTGCTACACTTTCTGAGCTTTCTGGATTTCACTAATCAGATCTATCAGCTATTATTGTTCGGAGCAGTAGATTAAACATAAAATCCCATTTTGATCTGGTCCTTTTTGACAAAAGCTAATCTTTCTATGATCTGAGATCGTGCGGCACATTTGGCATAATAGTACAGCGCGTCTGGTTATTTTTTAGCGCTTCTGGTGGTATCCTACGGCGCTTCCGCTATATATGACATCGCTTTTGGCAGAACAGTGTTGCGCTCCTGGATGCACAGTACAGCACTTCTGGTTATTTTTCAAATGCTTTTGGTAATATTCTGCATCACCTCTGGTCTGTCTTACAGTGCTTTTGAAATATAGTAAGTCGCTTTTGGTAAGATTGTGCAGTGCTTTTGGTCCAAGTTGATTTGTTTTTTGCTAACTTGTGAATTTTTAGTGGAACTAACTCACTTGTTGCAGCTTCTTATTTACTCACACAAAGCCAATAGGTGTTTTTAACATGTTCATGTAGGACGAGCATTGAAGACCTCTTGATTTATCTCACTAAGTCTTAGAAACACATTGCATGCTTAAAAGGATAATTGAACAAATCTTTTCTTGCAATCTAAGTCTTAGGAACATACTGCTTTTCTTAAGGGACAATGGACATGTATGAACAAACACCTCAATTTTTCTAAAGGACAATGGACGTGAATGCCAAACACTTCATTTCATAAGGGACAATTTACAACTACAAACGTGTGTGTGCTGAGTTTAGTTGCACCTTATTTTTCTTATAACGGGACAATTGAACCTTTGTTTGACGTGTTTGCTCTTATTTTTTGTACTTCCTTTAGAAGGGCCTGCTTTTGGATTGCGCTTCATCCAAAAGGGACGACCCTAAGCAGAGTTTTCCTTTGAACCACTATATAAAAGGGATAAGGCGAAAGCCAAGTCCTAACCGACATCAGCCTTACCTTGTGGTGCCAAACTGAAAAGAGGTGTACTAGCTCTTTGTGGAAATGATTTTCACATTGAGTGAAGTGTTTGAAACTCTTAGTAGGATTGGTTAAAGCTTTTAGTAGCTTGTCACATTGCTTGTAAGGCGTTGGTCCCTCAAAGTCACTAAGAACCATTTTTAGATAGAGACTACCCGACCTACTTCTGAACATTGCGGTAATCATCAGTGCAAGGGAAATCGATTTAAACCCTTAAGATACTCACCATTGGCTCCCTTGAGAAGAGATAGTATTCCCTTGGACTTAAAGCTCTTGTGACCTACTTGAGCTTTCCAAGGGGAGGGTGAGATATCCCTACCTATCGTCTCTTGCAAAGATACTAAATATCTGACACCTTTATGGAATGATATTTTTATCGACGGAGTATTAAGCTGTGAGCTGATCTACTGCAATGAAACCTTGTCTCTAGGGATAAAAAGTGCTTGTTATTGATTGCAATTGTCTTAGACCTGTGGAAACATTGGGCTTGTTTGGAGCCTTGAACATACACTATCTGTTGTGTCAGTCCTTGTACTTTTTTGACCACTTGTTTGCTGTGTTTTCTCTTGCCAAACCAATCCAATCAGAAACAGAATTAATCTACCAAAATTTTGCCTTTGAAAAACATCAGACACTACTTCAGCGCCCCTAGTATTATAGAAGCTCGCCTTTGGTAGTACAGTAGATCACCTTTGGTACAGCAGTAACCTGCCTCTGGCAAAACTCTACTTCAGCACCCTTGGTATAATAGTAGCTCACTTTTGGTCACTGTAGCTCACCTTTGGCATAGCAGTAACTCGCTATTGGTAGCTCAGTCCGTCGCCTCTAGTCCACAGCAGCACGCTTTTGGTTGCACAGTCCCGCGCCTTTGGTCAAACAGTATAGTGCCTTTGGTCCAGTACTTTGTGCATCAGAGTTTGTCTGTTTTCTTAAAAGCATCTCACAGAAACCTAGCATTACCTTTTGTCCTAGTGTATCCCATGGTAACCACTAGGCTGCAGCAAACTATGAAGTCCAAGCAAGTTGCCCCTAAGAAGCGCAAGTCACCCCCTCGCACACCACAATCAGGTTGTCTCAACATTACTCCCAAGGTTACTCCTAGTACCCTCGCGGTAAGACCAATCAGCTCTCCGAACATGCCGCACATTGATGAACCAAGCAATCCTCAAGAGGGTAGGGTCCCTTTGGTAAGAACACCTCAATATACCACCGGCTTGCCTCCAGATTTTGTGCCACAAGGATATACTATTGAGCAAAACCCACCTCAAGAGGATAGGATCCCTTTGATGAATGCACTGCAATACACCACGGGATTGCCTCCGGATTTTGTCCCTTAAGGTTATACTGTAGATTTAGTCCCATCTCAAGAAGAGCGACACTTTGAAATAGGTCAATCCTCTCAAGTTGATGGGCAAGATCTAGATGAAATCATACAAGAGCCTAGAGTTGTGGCAGCTTTTGACAAAATCCTTAGTGAGAACCAAGACCATTTCTTTCTCTTGCTTGCAGAGCAAGGTGCCAAGTTACCTCAAGATTTTGATTTATCCACTCTCAAGGAGAACAACAATGCCTAAGATACCATACAAGCGGTGCAAACCATGTCCACGGTGACTACGCCCTTACCTACACAAGGCTCACAGTATCAGAATCCCCTTTTTCAAAATCCAACAGAGGAGAGACCCATATCACTGCTTCTGACTCCTATGGAGATCTACAAAAACCAACAAGAAACTCTCCAACGTCAAGCAGAGTTAGCTAAGCAAGCCACCTTAGCTCAATCGAATATGCAACCACCTCCTAAAGTGTCCACACCAGTTGCAAGTGGAATCTTGGTTACCCCATCACGCGTAGGTTTCCCACCAAATTACAATCCGGGGAACAATTATGTAGCCATGCAACAAGGGTCTCAACAAATGCCACCTCCTATATCATCACACCTTCATGTCTCTCAACCAATTAGAGTCATGCAACCCCAACCACAACATTCTTCTACTCTTGTCCTTAAACAACCCCAACCACAACATTCTTCTACTCTCATCCTCAATCAACCCCAACCATCGCAAATCACGTCTACCTATGTCCCTCCTCCACAATGTTCATCCTCGCTCAACTTCTTTCACACATTGCCTAGCCACTCTCAACATGCTCAACATCAGGTTTCCCAAAGCTATGTGCCGCAACCACAACCTAATCAAACGTACTTTAGCTTTCCTCCACCCAATTCTTTTCCTCAACCATCCCAAAGCCAACACTCTTACCTAGCACCACCTCCACCTTTGCCAAATTAAAACCTCCAATTCCAACCCAATCTCAACCAAACGTACAACCCGTATGTTTCCAATCAATCTTACGACCCTTATAACACTAGTGTGCATGGCTCACATTATAATCTAGTTCCATATGGGCAGCACCAACCACTTTTTGGACAACAGGAGATTTTACCAACCCCTCCCATGACTATGGAGCTAAAGATTGCGGAGGTGCAACAATAGCTATCTGATCTTACGTTTGGCCACACCAAAAAGACCTTCTCCTTAGAGGAAGTGTGTCCTTATCCTTTTGATCGGTCATTACTAATGATCCCTTTTCCTCAAAATTTCACTATTCCCAAGTTCGATAAGTACAAAGGAAAAGGTGACCCAAAAGACCATCTTAGGGAATTCTATCTTGCTTGCTTCGAGGTCTCACACAACGACACATATCTTATGTGTCTCTTTCCTCACAGTCTTGAAGGTCAAGCAATAGAATGGTTCTCACACTTACCCACGGGTATCAAATCTTTCAACGAGCTAGCAGAGAAGTTTGCCACCAATTTTTCTTACAACGTAAAGCATGAGATTTCCATGACAGATCTATGCAACAATAAACAGAAAAATCGGGAAACCTTCATTTCTTTCCTTCAACGATGGAGACAAATGGCTAGCAAATTCCCTTTCAAGATTCCAGAGAAATAGCTTGTCAGCATATTTGTGCAGAACCTCAACCAAGAGTTAGGTTTTCATTTGCAAATTCTTAGTGCTACAACCTTCAATGAAATCACATACAAGGGGATCAATATTGAGAAGGCCCTCATTGGTAAGGGTGTGGTCAAAATCTTTAAGGAAACGAAAGATAGCACTTCTCATCAACAATCGAACGATAAACCCAAATATTGGAACAAGAACAAAAATGTGGTCAATGATGGGGTGGTCGATACTAAGCATGTCCAAACGTTGCAAACACCACTGCAGCTCTCCAAACCAAGTCAACCTCCACCTCAACAATAGCAGCAACAAAGGCAGCCTTATCCAAACCAATAGCAATGACAACAAGAGTGGCCCCAACAAGATTACCCTCTGCGACGTCAATTTACTCCCTTGGGAGTGCCCATTGAATCAGTCCTATAGCAAGCTTTGTAGAAAGGGCTCATCACCTTACTTGATGCTCCCCCATATGGAGAACCTGTCTACAAAACTACACGTTACAAAGACAATGAATATTGTGAGTTCCATAGGAGCAAAGGACATAGAACTGCGTCTTGCATGAAGCTTAAGCACCTCATCCAAAACCTCATCGACGGTAATCAAATCACTTTTGAGGATGAATCACCAGTGCAACACACGAACAAGGATCTAGATATGTACAAGGAACCATTCCCTCATCACGGTCCATCTCCTCCTCAGGATAGAGGTAAAGGTATTAATCATGCTTCCATGTCCTTCGATTCCATTGTAGGTCATTTTGAAGAGAGTCGAGTGTCTACCCTCACGATCAAAGGCAAATCTACAGATTGCGCTATTACTACTCGTCGAGGTCATGTCACCATCTGTGCACCTACACCTAGGCTTTCGATTCAATCTGATTATAATCTTGTCGAACACCTAGGGAGAACACCAGCACAGATCTCTATTTTGGACCTTCTACGGTCATCACCTGCACATAGAGTGGTGCTAGAAAAAGCCCTCCAAGAGTCTTCCGTTCCTAACAACATAGCAGTCGCAGATTTCCAAGCTATAGTGGGTAATATTGCTTCGCCTTACAACGTGGTCTCCTCTAAGAAAGACCTCCCCTCCCATGATCCTTGTCACAACGATGCCCTTCATATTGAAGTTCTCATCCATAAGCGCAAAATCAAATGCATCCTCATAGATGGTGATGCTGGTCTCAACATCTGTTCTTTAAAGTTACTAAAGCAATTGGGATACTTTGAGGATCACGTCAACACTGATCATAGTATTACAATCAAGGGGTATGATGATGTAGAACGCCGTTCAGAAGGTGTTATTCACTTGCCTATACAACTGGGCCCTATTATGCTTGAAACCAGGTGTCAAGTCCTTGATATTGAGCTACCTTACAACATTATCCTCGGTCACCCATGGATCCATGCAATGAAAGCTGTTCCCTCCACATACCATCAGTCTCTAAAATTCCCATACAACGGTACGGAGATCACCATCCCAGGAGATCCTAATCCTTTTGAATTTTGCCGTGTCTTACAAGGAAGCTATAAGATTGCAACCAAGTGCCTAAAAATGACAAAGCCCTTGAATCCCCTCTTTATGTTGATCCTGAAACTCTCACGCAAGCCTCTACAAGTGAATCTACACCCCTCCCCAAAATCACAGCTCGCATTCGGGATATAGGCTTTGGCACTTATGATATCTCAGAATCTTGTTGTGTAGGGCGGATGCCTCTATCTCCAAAATCTTACGGCCAACCACCCATTGCCAAAGTAACCAAAAAAGCAGCTATTCCTCCCCCAACATTCCTAACCCAATTCCAACATGGACGGTTATTGGAAGAGGAAACTATTGAGGACATTTCTTCTTGGCTCTATAAGGAGAAAGAACCAATCACCATACCAGTCAAGCAATATGGCAATGGCTTAAGGATAGTAAAAAACATGGGCTATAAAGGCAAAGGTGGCCTTGGGAAACAGAATCAAGGAACTATGGAGCCCATTGTGGTAACAAAGAAGCTAGACAAGAAAGGGTTAGGATTTGGTAAAAAGGTACCACGCGCCTTGGACATCGAGTATATCCTCGACGAGGTAGCTGACACTTTTCCTGCTGATTCAACGTCTACAGAGGATATCATCGATGACTCTTCCCTCCACATGACCAATCTATTCGTAGAATCCTCCATTTTTACACTATCCTCCATCTCCTTAACTTCCACCACCAGCACCCAAAATGTCACACTTGTCTACCCTGAACTTATCGATTAGGACCAACAAGGGACCCCCGTTATAGATGTGTTTCAGAATGACGAAGCTCTAGCTGAGTTCATGGGACTTCGGGAAGGTATCCCTCTGGGTGATCATAAAACAGGTTTTGTAATGGAACTAGAGCCCATGGCTTATTTTGGTGAGAATGCCAAATCCTCCAGTCGCAAAAGTACAAACAAAGAAAGATCTCTAGGTGAAAACCACACGGTGGCACCTCCTGATCACAAAATAGTAAAAATAAAGGACGTATCCAAAGGTGAAAACCCAACTGTGGCACCTGAGGATGGAGGATTTGACCTTCCCTTACCATCTAAGTATCAAGAGAAATCAGCTCTCTTAGTGGAAGATTCTACATAAATAAATCTTGGCACAGAAAAAATCCAAAGACAACATTCCTAGAAGCATCATTATCTGAAACAGAGCACAGAAATCTTAACAACTTCTTCTTGCAACGAACCATCAACTTTGCATGGACCTATGCAGATATGCCAGGGTTAGACCCTAAGCTAGTTGTTTATTATCTCACAGTTGATCCCAAAGTGAAACCAGTCAAACAAAAGTTGAGAAAGATGCACCCACAGATAGCTCTCTTGGTGAAGGTGGAAGTACAAAAGCTGTTAGATGCCAAGTTTATACGACCCATTGATTATTCAGATTGGGTCTCAAACATTGTATCTGTGTCTAAACCCAATGGGCACATCTGCATGTGTAATGATTTCAGAGATCTCAATAAGGCATGTCCTAAAGATGACTTTCCACTTCCAAACATTAACATTATAGTGGACTTGACAGCAGGTCACGAGATGCTTTCTCTCATGGACAGATTCTCAGGTTACAATCAGATAAGGATAGCTGAAGAAGATCAACATAAGACAACCTTTACTTGTCCATGGGGCAATTATTGTTGGTGTGTCATGCCATTTGGTCTGAAGAATGCAGGAGCAACCTATCAAAGAGCAATGATAGTGATATTTCATGACCTCTTTCATCACATCATGGAAGACTATGTTGATGATATATTGGCTAAATCTTCTAGAGTGGATCACATACAGGTTCTAGGACAGATCTTCGATAAGCTTGAAAAATACCAAGTAAGACTCAATCCAAAGAAATGTGTATTCGGTGTAACATCAGGGAAGCTGTTGGGATACATTGTATCTCGTAGAGGCATCGAAGTCAATCCAGTGAAAGTAAAGGCTATAGTGGAGATGCCTCCACCCAAGAACCTTAAAGCACTAAGGAGCCTTCAAGGAAGGTTGCAATCCATCTGGCGCTTCATATCACAGCTAGCAGATAAATGTCAACCCTTTCAACACTTGCTCCGAAAGGATGTCTCATTTCGATGGGACAACAAGTGTCAGGCAGCGTTTGATCAACTTAAAGAGTATCTAGCTACACCTCCTGTATTGGTTCCACCAGTTGCAGACAAACCTTTGATATTATACATTTCCACTACCAATTCGGCCTTGGGGGCCCTGCTAGCACAGAATGATGACACAGGAAAGGAGCATGCAATTTATTACATCAGTAGAACCTTGGTGGGATACGAGCTCAATTATTCACCAATGGAAAGGGCTTGTTTAGCAGTAGTGTTCACCTCCCAAAAATTGCGGCATTATATGTTGAACCAACATACAAATCTGATAGCCAAGATTGATCCCTTGAAGTATCTACTAACAAAAGCAGTTCTCACAGGCAGACTAGCTAAGTGGGTTATGATCCTTAGTGAGTTCGATATTGAGTACATGGATCGTAAGGCAATCAAAGGACAAGCCCTCGTGGATCAACTAGCAGAAGCACCTATGAAAGATACACATCCTATGGTAGCAGACTTTCCTAATGAGAATCTCTTCACTCTTTCCAACTCCATAATGTGGAAGTTGTACTTTGATGGTTCTTACACACAGCATGGATCAGGAGCTGGCATCTTATTTGTTACACCTCAGAATGACTACATTCCAAAGTCATATCGGTTAGCATTCCCTTGCACCAACAACATAGCCGAGTATGAAGCACTCCTTATAGGTCTCAATACAGCAGTTCAATGGGATATCATAGAATTATAAGTATATGGAGACTCACAGTTAGTCATTCGCCAAGTCACGGATGAGTACCAAACAAAGGATGAAAAGTTGGTCCCCTACAAGCAACTAGTGGATGCCTACAAACCACACTTTTCTAGCATCACATTTGAGCAAATTCCAAGAGAGCATAACAAAGCTGCGGATTCTATGGCTTCTGTAGGATCATTGATTGACATGCCTACAAATACACAGAAGTGTGAATTCTTGATCGAGCAATTGTTGATACCAGCCGTCGATGTTCCTGTTACTGAAATCATCTGCGAACTTGTTGGTCCCAATTCCCCATGGTATGAAGATATCTATGAATACCTCAAGAACAAAACCTTTCCTCCTGACCTATCATCCACCCAATGCAAAACCTTTATCCGTCGATCCTCCTGTTATATCATTTTGGGTGACACACTATATCGCCGGAGTCTAGATGGTATCCTCTTACGATGTCTTAACGCGGAAGAAGCCGAAGCTACCTTACGAGACATACACGAAGGTGTCTATGGCGCACAATCTACGGTCCTAATCTTGCTAAGAAGATACTCAGAACAGGTTATTATTGGCCTACAATAGAGCAAGATGCTGTACAGTTTGCTAAGAAGTGTCTACAATGTCAGCAGCATGGAGATCTGATTCACGCACCAGCTCATGAGTTACAACCTGTGACTACTCCATGGCCTTTTTCTTAATGGGGTCTCAACCTCATAGGACAAATCCACCCTTCCTCCTCCAATGGCCACAAGTTTATCATTACCGCCACTGAGTATTTCACGAAGTGGGTGGAAGCCATTCCTATGACCTATATCACCGGTAAGCAAATAGCCAAGTTTATTCTAAACTACCTCATATGCCGGTATGGTATTCCCCAAGCCATTGTCACTGATAATGGGAGACCATTCAAGAACCAAGATGTCCGTGCCTTGTGCACACAATACAATATCCAACATCGCTTTTCCACTCCCTACTATCCGCTGAGTAACGGCCAAGCTGAGGCTTCCAATAAGACCATTCTCAAGATCCTCAAGAAAACAGTCAATGAAGCTGGTCGTGATTGGCACTTGCGACTCAATCCTGCCCTATGGGCCTACCGCACTAGTATCAGAACACCAACTGGTGCCACCCCATATGCCTTGGTCTTTGGCTCTGAAGCCATCCTACCTATAGAGGTCGAGATCCCATCCCTCAGAGTATCCATGCAGGACCTGATCGACGAAGATGAGTATCGCACTTCCAGATTAGCTAAGCTTGAACTACTAGATGAGAGGCGCCTTGCCGCACATAATCATCTCCATGTCTATCAAAACCGCCTCCGGCGTAATTACAACAAAAAGATCAAAGAAAGACGGTTTCAAGTTGGTGATCTTGTACTTAAGGAGAATCAAAGAAATCAAGTAGATCAAGAAAAGAAGGGCAAGTTTGAGCCTAACTGGTTAGGTCCCTTCATTGTGACAGTGGCATATGGATTAGGAGCTTATACTTTAGCTACACCTGACGGCATTCCTCTAGATGAGCCACTTAACAGTGTCCATCTCAAGAAGTTCTATGCCTGATCCTAAGAGTATTCCAAAAAAAAAAAAAAATTCATCCTCTGGTGAAAACCTTGTTGATAACTGAGAGGGGGGGGTGAATCAGTTATCCCAATGATTTCTCTATCTGAACTTTCTTATTAATTAATGCAGCATTAAATCAAACACAGAAAACATTACCATGAAATAAGAAACACATGACACAGTATTTTTGACGTGGAAACCCTGTTAAGGGAGAAAACCACGAGGTGATTAACCCAAAAATTATTCTCTGTTAGAAGAATAGGAAATTACAAAATGGCACTTGCCAATTAGGGCTCACTGCCCGAGCACACTGCTCACAAGAGGCTCACTGCCTACAAGAAGGCACACTGTCTACAAAGTGATAAGAATCACAGTCTTGAACTGATTGGAAGCATCTGCATATGCTGGAGTTCAGTTCCGGTTAGGCTCAGTACACTGATCTGCTGCACTTCATCTTTCCTCTGTTCTTTATTCTGCTATCCTTTCACATACCGGATCTTTCTTGCTACTTCTGCTCTGTTCTAAACTTGTTCGCATATGTCTTCGCACATTCACACCCCTCACAACTAAATCCATCCTTTATATATATCCGCACAAGTAATTTCATCACCTTTCTAGTCGGCATCCGGAACAGTTTAGTTTCTTACAAACTTTGTTCTGTCGGCTGAATCCTTTCTCATCAAGCAATGCGGATCAAGCATATACTTGTAGATATCATCAATCATGTCGGCCAAACATGATTCATGCCTTCACAACCTTTATCATCAACAGTAACACATCCGGAAAGTAGTCTGATACTCTGTCAGTCAGTTCTTCCTCTGTTTTCACTGTCTCTCAGGAATCCGGTACTCAACTATTCATATCTTTTTCCTTGTCCATCACCGGAGGCTAAATCCTTGGAATATACCACTCAAGGTAGTCCTCTTGACTTCCCCAAATCCGCACTGCACCAAGACACTTCCTCTGAGAGATCCGGATCAATCTGTCGGACCTTGCCACATGCTCTGTTCTTGTTCACCGGACCACAACAATCTTTATTCTGACTTCCGGTAGAGATACATTATGACTTGCGGATATGTGGGATGACCTTTGTTGCCATCAATGACAACAACCATGAATCCATATAGTGTCTCTTGCCAACAATCTCCCCCTTTGGCATTGATGGCAACACTTAGTGAAAAATGACTAAGTGTTTTCACTATGCTCCCCCTTTGCTGATGCTCTGTCTTTATATACAATTTCCGGAACTCCCCCTTAGTTGGATTCGTCATTTTTCACTACTCCTCACTCCCCCTTTGACATCAATGGCAAAGGGTAGGGTCCGCACACCAAAATTTTCAAAAATTTTCTATATATAGCCGCATATTTACATACTCACATATACTGAAGAATGTCTGCAAAGGATGTCTGCAATTGGATCATTTCAGTGGCCCAACTTTGCTTCATTCTATCCAAAATTGAAATGTGACCACTCAACAAAAATGCAAAAGCTTCTGCCCGGCTGAGATCTGTCGGATCTTTTGTTTGGGCGGTGGTCTGAGCATCACTGATGGCCTCATGCATAGTTTCCAACTTAGGGATTATAATCCTTCTAAGTTCTCCCATCCGGTTGGTGATGTTCTTCCTTTCCTTCTCAAGATTCTTTATTTCATTCAAGACTGCAATAGTCTGACATTCTTGATTTATTATAGAGGAAGAGAGAGGATCAAAACTTTGAGATAAGCTTTGAAGCTTGTCCTGTTCCTCTTTTATTTTCTTGTCAATTGCTGCTGTTGCCTTTGACCAGGATATACAAAATTTGTAGATGTCACCGCCATCCTTAAGAGCATTCTCTAAGCTCTTTATTCCAATGCTCACAATCTTCCTATCTTTAGAGATTAATTCTAATATTTTGGAAAATCTCTTATCCAAAAATTCCTTCCGGACCTTTTCTTCAGCTGATTTTTCTAGAGAATCAAAATGTGTATCAACACTGCTGACTAAGGTTTTTAGATTACCGGAAGAGGAGGCTGTCGGATCTATCTGGATTGATGGCATAATCTTTACAAGTACTCCGGAAGCAGCCTCTATCAACTCACAGTCTTCCATATGAGACTTCAGGAGTTTTTCATTTGCCTTGGCATTTGCAAATGAAGCTATCTTCATTGTTTGTACCGGAGAGAGAGAGTCAAAGTCGAATGGGCCTTTTAGAAGCTCCGGTTCATCAATCTCTAAAGTTTCTTTGCTCAAAAATTGTTGAACAGTTTGTGCAGTGTCTCTTGCTGGAGACAGATGTTTCTTTTCTTCTGCAGTCTTGGAACTGTCAACCTCTTTGTCTTTCACCCCTGCTTCCTTCTCCTGTAATTCCTCTTCTTCTTTGGATCCGGAGACTGTAGGGGAAACCGGAGGAGAGATGTTTGTCTGTTCGGGGCCCACTTCTTCCGGAACAGATGATTCCGGATCTGCAGCTGTTTCTGTACCTAAGTCCTCTACAACAGGAAGATTGAACCTTTGGAAGGCCTTCCGGAGGATCTCTTCTGTCTCTTGTGCCACTTTGTCAGTCTCACCAAGCATGAGTTGATTCATCCTGGCTTTACTTCTGAACTCATCTTTGCAGTCCTTGAAGATTATGTTCATTGTCTTGGGATCAATTTGAGGATATAGCTGAATAGCTATCTGCTCCCGGATCTCAAGATCTTTTGCATGAGCATTGTTCTTTCTTACTTCCAATTCCTTTTCTAGGCTTTTAGGAATAAGAGATATGATCTCAATGAAAGCCTTATTATATATGTTCAGATATTTGATGGTGGCTTCCTGCAGAGTCTTTTGGTCAGCCTCACTGAAGTCATCATAAGATTCAGTCATTGGTTGAAGGTTTCCATCCACCGTGACCGACTTGATTACATTCTCTAGGGACAGAGTGGTCTTTTCAACAGATACCTCTGCCATTTCATCCTTGTCTTGGCCTGTGGAGGGTTTACCGGATCCTTTCTTCTTCTGCTTCTTTATTTCTTTTACACCCTCATCTGACTCTGTTTCCTCTTCATCCTTTTGGCTTTCATAAGCCCTTGTGGCTTTTGTCTTGGATCTTTTACCGGATGCCTGGACTTCCGGTTTTGAGCTTTTGGTTGTGGGAGGTGCAGATCTCTTTGATGATCTGGTCCGGGTGGGAGTTTCAACCAAAGCACTTTCTTTACTTTTCTCTTCTTCCTCAGCCTTCCTCCTCTTTTCCCGGCTGGCATCAAGTGCCTCTTTTGAGATGCCTAGGCCTTGAGCAATGTGCTCTACTTCTTTTCTCACCTTTCTCTTAATCTCAGGTTCCCTGAGTTCTACATGTATTTTTACACTCAGCTCCTCAAAGGTTCCAAACCTTTCTGCCTTGGGATCTTTGGGCTGACTTAGCATGTGTTGAACATGCAGCTCCACTATCTGTTCATCCACTTCATACCCCATGGGCATGATCCAGACAATCCTTGGCTCCACTGCCTCCATTAGGCACTGATCAGTGTCAACCATGAAGCACACTGAGTCTTTGTATTTTTCAACAAGAGACTGGGGAATTCTCTCTCTTGCTTGCATCATGCTCTGAAAGTTTTTGAAGTATCCCCATAGAGCTGTATTTCTTGCTTTTGCATCCCCAAGTCCATGCAAATAGTCTCTTATCTGGACTGCAACAGGTTTGTCACTCTGCCATACCCATCCACTTGATCCGGGCAGCTCATTCATGAAGTAGAAGAATAGACATACAATAAGAGTACCATACTTAAAGGAATTCTTCTTGTCCTTCTTGATTTTTTGTATATTTTCCATTAATTGGCTTAGCAGTAGTTCGCAGAGATCATATTCTGCATTCTTTCTTAGCATTTCATAGGCTGTGTATACTGCAGTTCCGGATACAGAATTCTCCCTGCTGGAGTGATAGATCTTGTATCCTATTATCATGGATGCATACTTGATATCCGGATCCGAAATATCTTCAATGGTCATTGCCCTCTTATCAAATTTTGATCCAGTGGCCTCAGTTACAATGTTGTTCTTGACAGATTTGAGGATAGGTATCCCTCCGGAAGAGTATAGACCAGTTACTGCCCTAATTGCCTCTTTTGTGATCTTGTAGGGTCTATCCAGCCATAGAAAGTTGTCATGCATCCTGCTCAGTACATACCGGACCCATTCATCTTCTTCAAAGCTGGGGAAATGAATAAATTGCTCAAATTGTTTCTTCTGGATACCCTTATACTCTGGTTTAAGCTCAAAAGCATTGTCTATCAGTTGCTTGTGATAGAGGTCTCTTAATTTGAATTCCCCAAATTCCTCAATGCTTGCATGTATGTAAACCCTAATGTCTTCAGTATGTAAAACTCCGTGAGGAACACTAGAGAAGGCTCCTAGTGGATCTACCTCCAATGATTTGTAAGGATGTTTCTTGAATGTGGGGCGAGGTCTATCAGAGATCTTAACTATATTTGGAGTAGCCATTCTTCAAGGATTTACAGTGAGATAATGAAAAACGGAGAATACCTTATGCGTCTTCGGTTGGCACGGAGTGGTTGGATTGATTTCTTTATGCAATGACTTCGGCAGGAGATCCTTGGTGTGCTTGATGAATCTTGTTGCAGAGCTCCACTTTTCGCTTCTTCTTGAGTGCAGAATGAGCAAATGACTTTTGAGAAATCCCTTATATTGCTCCGCAAACCCTAATATCTGTCTGCAATAAATGCTTCACCTGCATTATTCCGGTTTGCCCTGTCTGGATAGCTTGGAGTATCTCGGATTAGTCCTGATCAGTGAATATCATCCGGATCTTTAAATCATGAATAAATCAAGGTAACATATTACAAGAACATCCCAAACACTCTGTCCAATCCGCAGAACAAGATAGTGCACTTCCGGATCTCTCCGGACCTTTTTGTAATCTTTTATCATACCGGAGCATCTCCCTGAACAGGTCTTACTTGATCGATCACAGATTCTTCATAATTCCATGCGGACCTCTGAAAACTTGACTGAAGCATCTCAAGACTCATATCTGCAAACCCTTTAATCCGCATCTTGTGCCACATCCGGCACCACTTGTTTGGCTGGGGGAACAGGATTTTCTTTGAGTCTCCCCCTGAGCCTGAGCTCACTTTTTAATTTCCGGAAGAAATATCAGCACCAGAGTCTGGTGCGGATCCAACCTCTACATTCTCTGAACTTTTCTTCACCCAAATCTTGCTCATCTGATTCCTAACTTCATCCGCATTCATCTTTTGTTTACCCTTGTCTTGATTCTGATTATACACCGGACCTCTTTTGTCCTGATTCTTGTTTCTGCAGACTTTAGCATTATGACCGGACCTATTGCAGATTTGGCAAATAACATTTCTTTGCATATTTGACTGATATCCTCTTGATTTGCATTGATTAGCCATATGACCTACTCTATTGCATGTAAAGCATCTACCTTTGAATGATTTGTTTTCTTGCATAATTCTGCATTCATGGGATTTGTGTCCATACCTTTTGCAGTTGAAGCACTGTCCGGAGAAGGATGAATTAATCTGATTCATTCTCATTCTGCACTGATTAGCTTTGTGACCAAAGTGGTTGCAGCTGTGGCAGTATCCATTGAAGGATGGATATCTTTGAGCATTTGGCTGTCTTACCGGAGGTCTTCTAGGCCTGCTCCTTGGATTTTCTGATCCAAGATTCCTCTGACCGGATCCGGAGCTTTCTCCTTTCTCATATCCCAAACCATACTTGTCATCTGTCCTCTTTTGACTTCCAAGAAGAACTTCAAGTTGAGCAGAACTTATCTTGAATTTCTCTTTATATTCATTTGCTGTTTGAAGGTCTCTTTTGAGAGAGGCAATTTGATCCTCAAGTTTTTCTTCATTATCTTTGGCATCTTCAAGATCAGATTCAAGATGTCTGATAATCCTGTCCATCTGGTGGCATTCTTCTGATTTTTCTTTAAGAGATTGTCTTAGATTGTCTTCAGCCTTTCTTTTTTCTTCAATCTCTTGAGTAAACTTTATAGTTCCTGATTCCATTTCATGTCTTAACATAATGACTTCTTTTGATAACTTTTCACATAACTTGGTTTGCTCAGTCAATTCTTCATTTGTATTGCTTTCTTCACTTTGTCTTGCCAACTGTTGGAGCAGCTCCTTTCTCTTTTTCATAGAGAGACTTAATTTGTCTTTTAATTCCCTCATGAACTCATCAGCCTGTTTGAGTCTTTCTTTTAATTCATTGACTTCAGAATTTGACTGTTCAAGATCCTCAAGGGCAGTCTTGAGTTGCTCCCTTAAACCATATGCATCCATTTGAATTCCCAGATCTTCCTCAAGCTGTTAAGCTCTATTAGGAGGAACCTTGCTCTGATACCAATTGTTGATAACTGAGAGGGGGGGGTGAATCAGTTATCCCAATGATTTCTCTATCTGAACTTTCTTATTAATTAATGCAGCATTAAATCAAACACAGAAAACATTACCATGAAATAAGAAACACATGACATAGTATTTTTGACGTGGAAACCCTGTTAAGGGAGAAAACCACGGGGTGATTAACCCAAAAATTATTCTCTGTTAGAAGAATAGGAAATTACAAAATGGCACTTGCCAATTAGGGCTCACTGCCCGAGCACACTGCTCACAAGAGGCTCACTGCCTACAAGAAGACACACTGTCTACAAAGTGATAAGAATCACAGTCTTGAACTGATTGGAAGCATCTGCATATGCTGGAGTTCAGTTCCGGTTAGGCTCAGTACACTGATCTGCTGCACTTCATCTTTCCTCTGTTCTTTATTCTGCTATCCTTTCACATACCGGATCTTTCTTGCTACTTCTGCTCTGTTCTAAACTTGTTCGCATATGTCTTCGCACATTCACACCCCTCACAACTAAATCCATCCTTTATATATATCCGCACAAGTAATTTCATCATCTTTCTAGTCGGCATCCGGAACAGTTTAGTTTCTTACAAACTTTGTTCTGTCGGCTGAATCCTTGCTCATCAAGCAATGCGGATCAAGCATATACTTGTAGATATCATCAATCATGTCAGCCAAACATGATTCATGCCTTCACAACCTTTATCATCAACAGTAACACATCCAGAAAGTAGTCTGATACTCTGTCAGTCAGTTCTTCCTCTGTTTTCACTGTCTCTCAGGAATCCGGTACTCAACTATTCATATCTTTTTCCTTGTCCATCACCGGAGGCTAAATCCTTGGAATATACCACTCAAGGTAGTCCTCTTGACTTGCCCAAATCCGCACTGTACCAAGACACTTCCTCTGAGAGATCCGGATCAATCTGTCGGACCTTGCCACATGCTCTGTTCTTGTTCACCGGACCACAACAATCTTTATTCTGACTTCCGGTAGAGATACATTATGACTTGCGGATATGTGGGATGACCTTTGTTGCCATCAATGACAACAACCATGAATCCATATAGTGTCTCTTGCCGACAAACCTAGCAAACAGGCGCCTTGGATAAGTACCATAGTGAAAACCTGGTAAATAGGCGCTATGCGTAGAGTCAACATCCATTGTCTGTCGAGTCCTATCCACTCCTTGTCCAGTTTGCAGTGCCTCTCCATCCATCCATAATAAAACCATTGACCTTGTTTGCATTTCCATCTCCCTATCTAGTATAGCTTGGAAATTTGTCAAATGTCCCTCATCGTCATCCCACGTCTTGATCTATGTCTACAGTTAACACTGTCTTGTCCTAGGTCAAGTCTTTCAATGTCTACTTCGGCAGTCACCCCTACAGTTTCCTCTACCAGAATGGGGGCAACTCTTTCCTTAACTTAGGTCTAGGATTGGTTCCTTGTTCGTGGTTCACAACGCGCTCTTCAATCTTTTCTCCTTTCCACAGGTAACACCCTTTAACGGACACATCACTCCTACGATAAGGATGTTATCTTCTCAACGCTTTTCCCCCATCATCACCTCCAACCAGAACTACATATCATCTCTTCTCAATCTTAAGGTACCTTGATCCCATGGATATGGGTATGTAGGCAGTCTGCATTATGAAGGACGTATCCAGTACTCAGGTACATAAGATCTCCCCCTTCCACCTTGATCCATCTCATCACTCTATCCCGAACTACATATTTATCATGTTCATCTTCCATCTTAAATGTGCCTTGATCCCGTGGATACAGGGTATGTAGGCAGTCTAGAATATGAAGGATGTATCTAGTACTCAGGTACACATGATCCATCATTCTCCACCCGTCTCAATCCATTAGCATGTCATCTTTCTAGTCTTCCATTTATCAAAATCCATTTCGCCTCGACTTGACTAAACTCAAGCAGCAAGCTAGCACATCCTTTCAAAGCAAAAGTCCTTAACAAACCTGAAGCAAAGCAACTTCCTTCCAGAGTCATCTACTGTCCTGCATACCAATTGCCAACATCAGCTAAGTCCTGCTTAACCAAAGCCCTAGATCAACAAGCTTGTCTTCTGCAAAGTGTTCCATTGTCGAGACCAACACACGCGTCTCCTGCGACATGTGGCATTTCTAGCAGCAAGACATTGTCTTTTTAGGTAGATAGCACCCTTTAACGGACATAGAGTTCCTACGATAAGGCTGTTATCTTTCCTATCCAATCTATCCTAAGCAACCTCTTTGGCAAGAGAATATGTTGGTTGTATGTTTACTTTGTAAGTTAGTCAATTTGTGTTATAGTTTATCTTTTGTTCCTTTTCCAATACCTATTCAAGGCTACCTTGATTTATCTATAATCTTGGTATGTTGCGATGCAGTACAGATTGGGGGCATAGTCATTGCTTTCTGTGTGCCATGTTTGAGGAATGATCTTTAGCATCTTTCTTAGCATTCTATTTACCTTATGTGTGTTACAACCTAGCATTTTGCATATTAATAATTCTTCTTGCATTTACAAGTATTGAAGTTTATTTTATGTTTAAGACTATGGCTTATTCACATGTTCCAACAAGGTTATATTATGTCTACGGGATCTAAGTTCAAACCACTTGCTTGCAGAGTCAACGTCCACGCACTCGGATATTACTGCACCTTGGTCTTTTATACCTTGGTAGCAAACTATCCACGTGCTATATCAAAAATAAGGATTGCTCTTTATAAACAAATGTGAAACCATTGCAACAAGCTCATCCATTTACACCATCCATTTTTCCATGGCCTTATATAGTTTTCCAGCAAAGATTAATCAACAGTCTTTCTCTTATGTTCTTTTCTGTCTCCACTTTCTTCTATTCAACCTCGCCTATCTCCAACAAATCTTCTAGTCGAGTGTCAACACAGTTCTTCTGTCGCTTCCATGTCTTTCCTCTCAAGTGGGCACCCTACGCCAGCTACACTGGGGCATCAATAAATTGTATCACATGTTCAACAATCATTTTCTTTAACGCAATGCTATAAACTACATTGCATCAAAGAGGGGCAAAATATAGACACCCTAAAATGACCAAGTCGTCACACTGCTCGCATCTCGTCATTTCTTCCTAATCACCTGCATTTCACACATTAATTAAATAATCTAATTATTTAATTAATTATCATCAAATTCTTCTAAATCTCCTAAATTCAACATTAATTAAATAAATTCTCTTTATTTAATTAATTAAATTAAATTCCTCTATATTCTTCCACAATTAAATAATTTTAATTATTTAATTTGATCTTTATCCTCTTTCCAAAAATCAAATCCACATTAATTAAATAAATCCAATTATTTAATTAATTCAACAAATTCCCTCTTATCTCCAATTAAATAATTTATATTATTTAATTAAATCAAAATCATTCTTCCAAAATCATGCACAAACAATTAAATAAATTTATTTATTTAATTTGCTTTCCAAATCTTCTAAATTAAATAATTCTGATTATTTAATTACTTCTTCCAAAATATCTTCTCTAAATTTAAATAAATCAATTATTTATTTAAATTACTTTTTTTCTTCTAAATTTGAGTTATCTCTAAAATAACTCAAGCTTTCTATATTTAATAAAGCAAAATATCTTCTTATTCTCATGCAAATCCCTTCTTCTTGTTTTAAATCACTTAACTGATCATTACATTCTGTTAATTGCTTTAACTCATTCTTCTATTCTTGATAACTCCTCTCATGCAAAAGAAAGCAAGACACTTGTCTTCTTCTCATTCGTTGCACATTCCTCAACTTATCTCCTCCGTTGATTCTTCTAAATTATCTGGACCGTTGATCGATCTTCCTTGAAATCTATATAAACCCCCCTCATCTCCTTCATTACCTCTCTCTTCGATCGTATTCTCAGGCATACTTAACAGAGCTTCGAGCATACAAAACGCGTCGATTGAGCACTCCCACGATCTTTTGACATTGATCTCTTGAGCACACTACTTGCTTGTTGCAGCTATGGCTTCGCAACTTCATTGAGCAATCCACATTCAATCCAAAGGAAACAATACAGATTTCGATAAAAGTCTCTATTTCATTGATTATTTGTCATGGCTTTTATTTAAATTCGTTTTCTTTATGTTATTGGGTTTTTGGTTTTATTAGTTTAGATTTAATCGATTTTTCCTCTTACACACACCTATGTTAGAGACCATCAAGGGTGGAGGTAAGGTGAAGTTTGTGTGGACAAAAGAGGCAGATCAGAGTTTTGAAAGTCTAAAACAAAAAGTTGCCAAATATCTTGTCTTAGTACTTCTTGATTTTAATAAAGTTTTCACCATTGAATGTGATGCAAGTGGGCTGGCCATAGGGGCAGTGTTGAGCCAAGAAGGCAGACCAATAGCCTTTTTCAGTGAAAAATTGAATGAAGCTAAGAGGAAGTATGCCTCTTATGATTTAGAGTTGTATGCCATGGTACAAGCTCTGAAAAAATGGAGGCACTACTTGCTTCCTAAAGAATTTATTGTATACACTGACAATCATGCTCTCAATTTTTTAAATGGACAAGAAAAGCTCAGTCATAGACACATGAAGTGGGTGGAAAGTCTTCAATCATACACCTTCATCATCAAACATAAGAAGGGGATAACCAATAAGGTTGCTAATGCTTTAAGCAGAAGGGTGTTGACAGTACAAGAAGTGCATCTATAAAGCATGGGTGTTGAGGCACGCAAAGGATTGTATGAAGAGGACCAAGATTTCAAGGAGATTTACAAGGTATGCAGTGAGTTTACCAATGCTTTCCATAGTGATTTTTTAGATTATACATTACAGGATGGCCTTTTATTCAAAGGAAGTCAACTATGTATTCCTCAGTGTTTAATGAGGGATAATATAGTGAAGGAAAAATATAGTAGTGGTTTAGGAGGACATTTTGGACTCAATAAGACTTTAGATCTGCTAAGAAGATTTTACTTTTGGCCAAAGATGCAATATGATATTAGAAGGTTTGTTGAGAGTTGCATGGTATGTCAAAGAGCAAAGGGGGTCTCAACCAATGCAGGACTGTACCAACCTTTGCCCATACCAAACAGACCTTGGGAAAGTTTGAGTATGGATTTTGTGATGGGGTTACCAAAGACAAGGACATGTTATGATAGTGTGTTTGTTATGGTAGACAGGTTCAGCAAAATGGTGCACTTTATTCCTTGTAAAACCACCAATGATGTTAGCTATGTTGCAGGTTTGCTCTTTAAAGAAATTATTAGGATTCATGGATTGCCTTTGAGTATTGTATCTGACAGAGACAACAAATTTGTAGGACATTTTTGGAGAACCTTGTGGAAAATATTGGGTACAAATTTGTCCTTTAGTTCAGCCTATCATCCTCAGACTGATGGCCAAACTGAGGTTGTGAATAGGTCATTAGGCAATCTACTGAGATGTTTGACAAGAGAACATGGAGGTAGTTGGGATGTGGTACTCCCACAAGAAGAATATGCCTATAATGATTCCACAAACAAAAGTACAGGTCTAAGTCCTTTTGAAGTTGTCTATGGTAGTCATCCTAGAGGAATTTTTGAATTGAGAGATGTTCAAGGGTTGGAAAAAAGGAGTGGACATGCTGATACATTTGCAGAGGCTATGAAAGAGATCCATCAACAAGTCAGAGATACTCTACACAAGAATAGTCAGAAGATCAAGGCTAGAGTGGATCAACGGAGAAGGGATGTGTAGTACCACATTGGAGATATGGTCATGGTTCATCTCAACAAGAACAAACTACCCAAGGGAAGCCACAACAAGTTAATGATGAGAAAAATTGGACCTTGTAAGATTTTAGAGAAATATGGTCCTAATGCTTACAAAATTGAACTCCTTGATGATATTGCTATTTCCCCTATATTCAATGTTGCTGATCTAACATTATATAGGAGTCCTGATATAGGAGAAGGTATAGAAGATTTTGTACAAGACAATGAAGAGTGGGTGCAACACTTATCACCAAAGGAACCACCTAAAATGGAGTGCATCTTGGATAGCAGGATAGCCAAGAAGACAAGAAATCAAACCTATTTTGAGCACTTGGTTAAATGGAAAGGACTTCCTGATTCAGAAGCCACATGGATGCTGGAAGAAGACATCATAAAGTAGGGTGGTGATTTGCAGCAGTTAGTCTCTAAGAGGACTTGAGACAACTTTCACCCAGGGAGTATGGTGCAGGAGCACCTAACAAATCATGCTTTGTGTTTGTAATAAGGTCAATTTGACCAATGCTGTTTTTTTGCAATTGTTGTTGTTCAATTTATAACTGACCAAGTGAGAACTGGTTGAAATAGGACAGTTGGGGGACATAGGCAGTTGGTCTTCCTCAACTGCTCCGAATCGGTTGGCCTCCCACAACAATGGGTTAAAAACATAGCAGAACGAGCATTTGCGGGTTCTGTTCGGGTCCTGTATTCTTTGTTGATGTTCTTGCTGGTATTGTGTATGAAATGTCTTGAAGAACAATAAATCTCTGTTTCATCCATTTTGTGTTTTTTATCTATTTTTAAGTGCAAGAATTTCTTACTGTGCACAATAGATTCTCCTTTTAGTAGTTTGTTACAGAATGGTTCATTGAAGCATTCCACTGGTACGATTCTTGTCGAGATCGGTGCAATGGCTTCATTGTACAAGTATGTGTTTTTGTTTCCTATTCGACGGCGCAGAGAATCCAAATGGAGTGTCTTGCATAGTAGATCACCTAGCATCTCCATGTGCTAGGGTTCGATTGAAGAGTAGATGAATCGTAGGGTTGCAGAGTTACTGAAGTCATTATCGGTGAGACCGAGGCCATCGAAAAAGTATTTCACTCTCAGATTGATAAGAATAGTCTGGCTGAGCATGGGAAGTCTATCAGTGTATCGGCCTAGTGAAACTGGAGTTCACCGATAGAGTTGAGTCTCACCGAACTTGAAGTCAGAATGCATCGGCACATCAGAAATAACAAAAGGAGATTTGCCAATAGTATCGAGTCTCACCGAAGACAAATGCCATCGGCGCATTGGGAGACAAGTTCAAAGTTCTGCCGATAGAAGTAAGTCTCAGCGAAGGAAGTTTCGTGGTCACATCGGTGTAAGTTTGATCATGGAGAGACTTAAGAAAGTCATTCCAACCGACGGTTATCTAACCGATCAAGGTGTATCGGTGGCCAGTAAGTGGAGTCTTGGTGATAGAAAACAAATTTGATTTTGTCTATGTTACCACTGCATACTCCCCATCATGGCCATCTAAGTAGAACTAGGTTTTAAAAATGTTTAGAGGTGACAGAGTGATAGGAATTTGGTCCAGATTGCTCCACATTGGAATATTATGGTCTGCAGATCTAGAGATATGTTTGGGATGTTGGTGTGTGTCCTCAACACAAGTGGTTTGTGGTTTGGAGGTCCACAAGCAATCGTTCTAGTGTGACAGTCATGACAGTTAGTGTTCTTAAGTTTTCAGATGGAGGTGCAAGTGTTTTTGGTGATTTGAGGTGATGCAGTTGTTCTTGTTGATTTCATTGTGCTTGCGGTAGTCTCTGGATCGTGTGCCTATTGTACTAGTGGTCTGCATTGAGGTTTGAGCTCATGGTTAAAGATTTCTCTTTGAGCATTGCTATTCTTTCCAATCTTGGCCGACCGGATGCTTAGTGCATGTTGCAGATGATCTAAAAAGAGTTCTATGGAGCGTGGTGTGTTGTTCGAGGGAGATTCAAGTCCTAGCTATGTTTGGCTGACAGTGTGATGGTTCATATGAAGCATTTTAAGTC
Organism: Cunninghamia lanceolata; assembly: GCA_027924645.1. Taxonomy (NCBI): domain Eukaryota; kingdom Viridiplantae; phylum Streptophyta; class Pinopsida; order Cupressales; family Cupressaceae; genus Cunninghamia; species Cunninghamia lanceolata. Next base: position 6,481,647 of record BSBN01001091.1, read on the forward strand.
TTGTGATTGTAACTACTTGTAATGGCTATCTTGGAGAATGTTCCAAATAGATGATTGTAAGGCTGACTTTGATGTTCATTCTATAGACACCTAAAAATGTCCAACACCTTGTCACTAGCACGTTTTGCCCTAAGTACCCGTATCATTCACCTAATTAGTTAAATAAATCTTATTTATTTAACTAATTTTCATTTATTCCCTTTCTATCCATTTATCCTATCTTCTATAATTAAATAAATCTTAGTTATTTATTTAATTATTCATGACCATTAATCCTCTCTAGTTAAATAATTATTTTTAATTATTTAATTAGTCATTTATCATTTTCCTATAATTAAATATTTATTTAATTATCTTTCTAGAATTCAAAATTAATTAAATAAATTAAATATTTATTTAATTAATAAGATCCTAAAAAAAACTCTGCTTTCTTTTATCCCATTATTTTCGAAGATTTATGAGGATTTAAAATAGAAAAACAAATCTTTTTATCTTTTTCCCTACCTTATTTGAAAAATCAAATCCTACCTTATCTTATCAAATCTTCTTCCCTTCATCCTCAAAAAGTCTATAAATATGGCCTCTCACAAGCCATTTGATAGATCATGGACTGAGTTTGATATCCTTACGCTGTCGAAATCTACTTCCAATCTTCTTCTAATCCTCTATCTATTTTCTTTCATCTATTTGCATCTATCATTTTCTATCATTCATCAATCCAATCAACGTTATGCTGTAGAATCAAGCAATCAACATTAATCGATTTGGGTAAAGCTAGAGTGTTTAGGGTGCAACACTCTCCACCTTATCAATGGATTGTGGATCAATGTGAAGGTTTGCATTTGATTTGTTTGCATTTTGTTATTGTTTTCCTTCATGTTTTATTTCCATGATTTCACATTCCAAAGTCGATGTCATGTATAAATAAGGGTTGTGAAGTCATGGAAATGCAGGGATGTAAGCGAAGATGTGGATGTAGTGAGGAAGTGAGTGGGAGCAGAGTAGAGGTGTTGTGCACTTCAATGGAACTAAACCTTGCATGAAGAAGATGTTGTTTCTTATTTCAATCTTTCAGTGTTAACATTGTGAATGTTCTTGTAGGTAGTGAGCTCTGGGCAGTGGGCTTGAAGGCAAGTGCCTTCCCATTTTTCTATTCTTTTAACAGAGAATAAATCTTGTGAGTTAACCCCCACCGTGGTTTTTCCCTTAATTGGGTTTCCACATAAAAATCCTAGTGTTATGTGTGTTGATTATGTTTCTGCTCATGTGTTGTTGATTCATGCTTTCATGGTTATATCACTAATCTGTTAATAAGTGGTAAAGAAGATTAAATGTAGCAAAAGATAAAAGTTTTGTGACAACTGATTCACACCCCCTTCTTAGTTGTCTTCCCTAATTTCAACAATTGGTATCAGAGCTGGTTCCTCCCAAAGAAGCTTAACCGCTTGAGGTGATCCAGGATGTCGACATACAAGAAGGACAATCTGAGATTTGATGAAACAAATTACTCTCTTTGGAAGAATCGGATGGAGTGTCATTTGCAGTGTATGGGTGATCCTTATTGGTTGATAACTAAGGATGTGTATAAGCCTCCAGAGAAAGGCCCTTCAACTCCAGATGGACTCAAAGAAGATGAATACAACATTTGAGCTAAAGAAGCATTGTTGAGTGCCTTGACTGATACCAAAATGACAAATGTCCTGGAATTGAAAACTTCTCATGAAATTTGGAAGAAGTTGGAAACTCTATATGAAGGTGATGCATATGTCAAATGTGCCAAGTTAAAGAGCCTGAAGGGTAGATATGTATGTTTGAGGATGAGTGAAGATGAAAACATCACTTCCTAAATGTAGAAGTTGAATGAACTTGTGAGCAGTATTAGGAGTGCTGGTGGAATACTAGAAGAATCAGAGATTGTTGCCAAGGTACTTAGATCCTTACCTACTTCATATAAGCATAAAGTTTCTGCTATTGAGGAGATCAGGACTATGACAACTGTTACAAGGGATCAGTTGGTTGGCAAGCTTTCAACATTTGAAATGAGTGAGTTTGGTGATTCTCTTCCTAAATCAGAACCTACTTTTAAGGCCAATGTTTTTGGGAAGCAAAGATTTGATCTAGGTGAAAGCTCTTCAAGAGGACTAACCAGATATGAGAAGGAAAGGAAGGAACTTGAAGAAGATGAAACAGAGCTTGAAGAACTTGAAGCCCTTTTCCCCAAAAGATTACTAAGAGGATCTGGTAAGTATGAAGGAAAGTTGCCTTTCAAATGTTTTGCTTGCAATAAGATTGGTCATTTTGCTTCAAGATGTCCGAAAACGGTTTCAAAGACAAACCCTAACAAACCTAGGTTTCAAAAGAAATGCTACTATGTCTAAGAAGCTGTTGATGAAGGAGTTACAGATGATGAATCTGATAAGGGAAGTACCTCTGGAAATGAATGGGTGTTCATTTCTATCAAAGAAGAAGATCCGGTGCCTACTGAATCTGCTAGCTATGTGAATGTGGAAAGTTCCTTGGCTGCTCAGGTTGAAGAAAAGGATGAATGGGTGATTGATAGTGGATGTTCTCATCATATGACAGGTGATAAGAGTAAGTTTATAAGTATGGAAAGGTATGAAGGTGGAATTGTGAAGTTTGGAGACAATTCAGCTGGTAGAATCTATCGTCGAGGATCCATCTCTCTTGATGGTAAGAATAACACTAATGATGTTTTGTATGTTGAAGGGTTGAAGCATAATCTCCTCAGTGTTGGACAGTTGGTTGACAAAGGGTATGATCTTCGATTCAAGGATGGAAAATGCAGAATCTTGGAAAGATCCAAAACTGAGATTGCATCTAGTACATAGACTAGAGGTAATATCTTTCATTTAAGTGGTACTGGTAAAAATTGTTTGATTGCTCAGATTGATCAGAGTTGGTTATGGCATAGGAGAATGTGTCATGTAAACTTTGATAATATTGTCAAGATAAGTACTACTTAGGCTGTGAGAGATCTTCCAAAGCTTGTAAAACCTACTAATAGCATGTGTAAGGAATGCCAATTGGGAAAATAGAGAAGAACTACATTCAAAAGTAAAGAACAATTTTCAAGTGGATTGTTGGAACTTGTGCACACTGATTTGTGTGGTCCTACCAAAATTAGGAGTTTGCAAGGAGATAGATATTTTATGTTTCTAATTGATGATTACTCCTGGATGATGTGGGTCACTTTCTTGAGAGAGAAATTAGAGGCTCTTGATAGATTTAAGGTGTTCAAGGCTAGGGTAGAGAATGAGATTGGTGTGAAGATAAAGTGTCTGAGATCAAACAGAGGTGGAGAGTTTATCTCTGATGAGTTTTATGCATTTTGTGAAAAGCATGGAATAAGAAGACAGTTATCTGCTCCTAAGACTCCTCAGTAGAATGGAGTTGTGGAAAGGAAGAACCAGACTATTCAAGAGGCTGCTAGAACCATGATGATGGAAGAAAATGTTCCACATGTCTATTGGAGAGAGGTTGTGAGTACTACTGTCTACACTCTTAACTAGGTGTAAATCAAAGGTAATACTGGTAAAACTCCTTATGAACTATGGTTTGGTAATGCTCCTACTGTGAAATACTTCAAAGTTTTTGGTAGTAAATTCTATATCAAAAGAGATGAAGATCTAGGCAAGTTTGATGCAAGATGTGATGAAGGAATATTTCTGGGTTATTCAAACCAAAGCAAGGCATACCGGTGCTTTAACAAGAGATTGAAAAGGATTGTTGAAAGTGCTAATGTACAAAGGTTGATGAAAGAAAGGAGAGACATTCCAAGTCTTGTGGATATGAATCAGATGATCAAAATGAAAGTCCTCAAACTTAGATTTAGATTGCTCCAAAGAATCCAATGACTCAAGAATCTAGTGCAAATATTGAGGAACAAGTTCAAGAAAATCCCAAAACTCCTAGGTATGTGAGGTTGAATCATTCTGAAGATCAAATTATAGGAGATAGAAATAAAGATGTTCAAACTAGAAGAAAATTTGCTAAAGTACAAGAAGAGTATTGTTTGATTTCAAAGATTGAACCAAAATCAGTGAATGAAGCTTGTAATGATGAAAGTTGGGTAAAAGCAATGGAAGAAGAATTAATGCAAATCGAAAAGAATCATACTTGGGATCTTGTTCCTAGACCTGAAAACAAAAATGTAATTGGAACTAAATGGGTCTTCCAGAATAAATTGAATGAAAATGGTGAAGTTGTGAGAAACAAAGCAAGATTGGTGTGCAAAGGATATTCTCAGTTAGAGGGAATTGATTTTGAAGAAACTTTTGCTCTGGTGGTAAGAATTGAAACACTCAGATTATTTCTTGCCTTTGTTGCTTACAGAGATTTCAAAGTTTACCAGATGGATGTCAAGTCAGCATTCCTAAATGGATATTTGGAAGAAGAAGTCTACATTGAGCAACCAAAAGTATTCTAGTTGTCTGATCAAGGAGATATGATCTATAGGTTGAGGAAAGCATTGTATGGACTTAAACAAGCCCCAAGAGCCTAGTATGCAAGATTAGATAAGTATTTGTTAAAGTTAGGTTTTAGCAAAGGTACAACTGGTAGTAATCTTTATTTCAAAATTAATCAAGAACACATCTTGATTGTTGAGGTATTTGTTGATGATATCATCTTTGGTGGAAATGAGAGCATGTGTAAAAAATTTGCTGATTAGATGTAGAGTGAATTTGAGATGTCCATGCTTGGTGAAATGAATTTCTTTTTAGGTCTGCAAATCATTCAGTCAGATAAGGGCATCTTCATATCTCAGTCTAAGTATGTAAAAGAGTTTTTGAAAAAGTTTAGAATGGAGGTTTCAAAACTAATAAGTACTCTTATGATAACCGGATGCAAGTTGAGTAAAGATGATGATTCCCCTAAGGTAAACCAGAAAAGGTATAGATCAATGATTGGATGATTGCTTTATCTGACTCATACCAAACCTAATATTATGAATGCAGTTGGCCTTGTTGCTACATTTCAAGATGGTCCTAGAGAATCTCATGTTGTAGCAGTCAAAAGAATTTTTAGATATATGAAGGGAACATCTGATTATGGCTTATGGTATCCTAAGGATGATGATTTCACTCTTCATGCATATACAGATGATGATTGGTTAGGAGATGTGGATGACATGAAGAGTACTAGTGGTGGTACTTTTTTCTTGGGAAAGAGATTAGTTTCTTGGTTGAGCAAAATGTAGGAGGCAATATCTTTGTCTACTATAGAGGCAAAGTATATAGCAGCACCAAGCAATTGTACTCAAGTTTTGTGGATGAAGCAAATATTGAAGGATATCAGAATTATGTTTGAAGAGCCTGTTACAATCTTCAATGATAATTCAAGTCTAATAAACATCTCAAAGAATCTGGTGTTGCATTAAAAAATAAAGCACATATCCATCAAGTTTCACTTTTTGAGAGAGAAGGTAAATGAGAATGAAGTTAGATTGGAGTTTGTTCCTTCAAAGGATCAGATTGTGGATATCTTCACTAAGGCTCTACCTAAGGACACTTTTGAGAATCTCAGAGGGAAGCTAGGGGTAATTACCCCTCCTATTTAGAACTAAGGTGCACTAGTATGCATCAATCCGGTGAAACTCACAGTCATATCTTGTGATCCGAATTGGTGTTAAGGGGATGCTACTCAGGGGGAGTAGTCACTATGTTAATTCTAGAGTTTAGTTTGGCTTTATCTAAGAAACAAAAAGGGTGAGAGATGATTGCAAATATGTGCCCTTTGCCATTGATTTCAAAGGAGGAGAGAAGTCATGTGAAAAACTTGGAAGTAAGTAGTTGCTGGTGAAAGGGGGAGCAATGAAGAAAATGATTACAAGTGGAGCAGTGAAGAGAGTGGTTGCAGGTGTGATAAGAGAAAGGGGGAGAAGTCCTTGTCTTGATGGTTGAATCAGTTTTTCACATCATATGTTGCCATCAATGACAAAGGGGGAGATTGTTGCAAATATGTGCCTAATCGGTGTTTTCATTGATGTCAACATATCCTTGTTGTCATTGGTGTCAACTATATCTTATTCTATTACTTATTTAGAAGACTTGTATGTTGAGGATATTGAGAAAATTAGCCTCTCTGGAAGAAACAAGTGAGTTACATATCTCTTTGTCAGAAACAGTGAAGATAGTGTAGTTTAGCAAAGTAGATTGCTCTACATTTCTGGTGAGAAGAAGATTAGAGTCTACAGACTAAAGGTTTTGTAGAGGATTGTCTAAAGTTGCTCTAGTTAAGATTTGAGAGGTCCGCATGGAGAATTGGTGAAGTTATGGCCATCTAAGTTTGGTCCGGATTGCTCCACATTGGAATATTATGGTCTGCGGATCTAGAGGTATGTTTGGAATGTTGGTGTGTGTCCTCAACACAAGTGGTTCATGGTTTGGAGGTCCGCAAGCAATTGTTCTAGTGTGACAGTCATGACAGTTAGTGTTCTTAAGTTTCTGGATGAAGGTGCAGGTGTTTTTGGTGATTTGAGGTGATGCGGTTGTTCTTTTTGATTTAATTGTGCTTGTGGTGGTCTCTGGATCATGTACCTATTGTGATGGTGGTCCGCATTGAGGTTTGAGCTTGTGGTTAAAGATTTCTCCTTGAGTGTTACTATTCTTTCCAGTCTTGGCCGACCGGATGCTTAGTGCATGTTGCGGATGATCTAAGAAGAGTTTTGTGGAGCATGGCATTTTGTTTGAGGGAGATTCAAGTTCCAACTATGTTTGGTTGATAGTGTGATGGTTCGCATGAAGCATTTTAAGTCTTGTGATTGTAACTGCTTGTAATGCCTATCTTGGAGAATGTTCCAAATAGATGATTGTAAGGCTGACTTTGATGTTAATTCCAAAGTTGATGTCATGTATAAATAAGGGTTGTGAAGTGGAAATGTGGGGATGTAAGTGAAGATGTGGATGTAGCAAGGAAGTGAGTGGGAGCAGAGTAGAGGTGTTGTGCGCTTCAATGGAACTGAACCTTGCATGAAGAAGATGTTGTTTCTCAGTTCAATCTTTTAGTGTTAACATTGTGAATGTTCTTGTAGGCAGTGAGCCTCCTTTGAGCAGTGAGCTCTAGGTAGTGCACCCGAAGGCAAGTGCCTTCCCATTTTCTATTCTTTTAACAAAGAATAAATCTTGTGGGTTAACCCCCACTGTGGTTTTTCCCTTAATCGGGTTTCCACATAAAAATCCTAGTGTTATGTGTGTTGATTATGTTTCTTCTCATGTGTTGTTGATTCATTCTTTCATGGTTATATCACTAATCTATTAATAAGTGGTAAAAAAGATTAAATGCAGCAAAAGATAAAAGTTTTTGTGAAAAGTTAAAGCTTCTGGAAACACTGTGTTTTTTTTTTCTGTCAACATTTCAGATCACACTCAATGATCCATCATCAGGACAAACTTGATCATGGACTATGTAAATATCATGTCTACAAGTTTTGTGACAACTGATTCACCCCCCCTCTCAGTTACCTACCCTAATTTCAATAGAACAATGAAACTTGCAAAGTTCTTTATAATGATTGGTGAATATCGACACCTTTTGAAACATAAAAAATAATCCACTGATTATGAATTGAGAACTATGAATTCACCATTGTACCATTGGTGTAACTAATGCCACTGCTACCTTTACAAACTTGATGAATATCTTTTTCCATGAATACTTGGACAAATTGTCCCAGTGTTCCTGGATGATATTTTAATCTATTATCAGAATGAAGATGAACATTTAGCACACCTCCATCTAGTTTTGCAAAGATTGAGAGAGCGTAATTTATATGGAAAATTATTAAAATGTGCATTCTTGATTTAGGAAGATCCATTATTTAGGGCACATCATATCTGAAGAAGGGATCACAATAGATCCAGATAAAATAAAGGCTATAGTGGAATGGCCAATCTCCAAAAATGTTTCAAAAGTAAGAAGTTTTATGGGATAGAACAATGTGACAAAGAAGTTTTATGGGATAGAACAATGTGACAAAGCATTTCAAATATTAAAGGAAAAGTTGACTACAACTCCTATTTTAAAGGTTCTTGATCCTAATGGGCATTTTGTAGTTGTCACAGATGCTTCTACCAAAGGACTAGGGGATGTACTTATGCAAGATTAAGGTGTAATAGCATATGAATACAGAATATTGAAGATACATGAAATAAACAATGCACCTCATGATCTAGAATTAGTGGCAATTGTGATGCTCTTCAAAAGTGGAGATATTTCTTCTTGGGTAAACCTTTTGAACTAAAAATTGACCACCAAGGGTTAAAATACATCTTCACTCAGCTAATTTTAATGCAAGGCAAAGAAGGAGGTTGGAGTTCGTAAGAAAGTATGACTTTGAGATAGAATACATTAAAAGCAAGGAAAATAGGGTGGAAAATTCCTTAAGTAGAAGGAGACATTTGATGGCCATCACAACCTTTAAAACCATCTTAAAGGAAAAAGTGTTACTAGAACAAAAATGTGATCCTTGGTATGAACAAGTAAAAACAACTTTGGGAAGTAATCTAGTTGAACCTAAGATTGTGGGGTACAATTTTGATAGGGATGGATTGCTTCAATATGCTAGCTTAAATGTATCTACCTAATTCTAGGGGACTTAGAACCATGATTTTATCAAAAGCTCACAATGCATCTTATTCAGGGCACCCGGGGGTAATAAAATGTACTATGATCTTAAGAAGTTATACTTTTGGCAAGGAATGAAGAATGACATATTAATCTTTGTGGCCAAATGTTTGGAATGCCAAAGGATAAAAGTAAAGCATAATCATCTAGCTAAATTCTTATATCCCCATGATATACCACATCAAAAATAGCAAGTTGTTAGTAAAGACTTTGTTCAAGGGTTACCTATGACATCCTATAGGCATAACACAATAATGGTGGTAATAGATAAACTCACCAAGGTGGCTCACTTTATACCTAAAAATTTAACTGATGATGCTCCAACCCTAGCTAAAAGATTTTTAAAGGAGATTTTTAGGTTGCATGGGAGAGATGCTACGTTCACTTCAAGATTTTGGACAACCATGCTATTAGCTTTGGGAACACAACTAAATTTTAGCACAACATACCAACCTGAAACAAATGGACAAATGGAAAGAACAAACCAGATAGTTGAGGATCTTATGTGAATGTATTGTATGAACCAATAGTCAAGGTGGGAAGAATACTTTCCATTGTAGAATTTGCATATAATAAATCCTTTCAGTCAACTTTAGGAATGGCCCCATTTGTTCAACACTATATGGCATGAAGTGTTGAACATCTTTGAGTTAGACAATCTAGAAGACATGATCATAATTCACCTAGAAATGTTGAAAGATATGGAAAATCAGATCAAGGCGATAAGACAAGGGTTGAAGGAGGCAACTAATAGAAAAAAGATTTATGCAAATTGAAATAGGGCTCTAATGGAATTTTCAATTGGAGAGAAGGGTTTCCTAAGAGTTAGAACTCACAAGAGCTCCATATCATTTGGGAAGAAGGCTAAGTTAGCCCCTTGCTATGTTGGGCCCTTTAAAATTCTTGAAAGGATAAATTTGGTGGCTTATCGACTAGCCTTACCTACAAGACTAAGTTGAATCCATGTGTCACTTATTAATAAATATGTACTTGTGTCATGTCCCTTTTTTTTAAATTTCTAAAAATAGCAAGTCGATAGTCTGAAAATAGCATATTAGGATCAATTGATAGTTTGGGAAATAATAATAAATTTGGTGACTTGGTTGAGATTAGAATATTATTTAAACACCAAATATATTTATATTTAATTATTTTCCCTACTTGGGTGTGGGATCCTCAAATAGCTTGTTTTTGGAATTTAGTGGCTATGACAAGCCAAAACAAGTGGCTTAGTGCATGGGGAATGGAAGAAATTAGTGGACACTTGGCATCAGAGGTTGCATGCACTTCATGCAAGAGAATCTTCCCCTTTGGGTTGTGAGTTTTTGAGTTGGCACTTTAATTGCATGTTAGTGCCTTGAAAAATGTATTTTGAGTTGTCAAAAGATGCTTTTTAAGTGGTACAATATGAAAGGCTAATTTTAGAGATGTTATAATGCATTTTATGACTTATGTAAGTGCCTAAATTTAGGGAAGAATATTTGGGTGTGAATCTAAATTTGGTAGAAGTTTCTAGATGTTCAAGGAGCCTATAAGTATTGTATATTTTGCATGCAGAGGGACTATTGCTAATTTCAAAATTTTCTTGTAGAGTTGATGCTTTCTACTTTCTCCGGTGGACAGGAAACCATTGGAGTGAAGCTTGTGGCTAGTGGAAATGAGTTTCTAGAATTTTGAGGGTAGTGTTCTTGGGTTGCAGATAACAATCTCACTTTAGAGGTTGCATCAAAGTTGAAGGATTGTAGTAGTTTTAGTATTGTGTGTGTTTGTAGGGTGTTTATAGAGATTTTTAGAGTGTTGTAAAGCTATTGTTGGTGTTGTTTACTGTAGCTGATGTGTTTTGGATGTGTGGCTGTGTACTTTTCTATTCTCCATCATTCCTTGCTTCAGTATTTCATGTATGGGCCTTGATATTGAGATTCCATCAGTGTTTCGTAGTGATTTCCATGTGTATTTCACCCTGTTTTGGGTGTTGTAGCTAGATGTGTGTTGTGAGGTGTTGTAGATGTGGTTTCTGTTGCAAATCAGTACTATAGGCATGATTATATGTTATTTGTATCAAATTTCCATAATAACAAAGATTTGGTGTGTTTGTGTGAATTTTGGTGTCATACAGTGAAGACTAGTTTAGCTAATTTGGTTATTTGGATGCATATTTATGTTTAATTGAAAAAATTATTTTCAGATCTGAGTTTTATAATAAATTTCAGATTGGGGAAATTTCAATAGTATTAGAGCAAAGATCTTGCTAGCCTGTAAGGTTTGAAAGACTTATGCTTTCCAGAGAAAGAGAAAAAAGATATTACCTACGGGAGCAAAGGAAAATAGTTGAAGGAAACCCAGTTGAAGAAAGAAGCACAAAGGGAAATAAAGGGAAAGGGAAAATGTCTAAGAAAGATGGTGAATTATTTAGGAATACATTATTGGATATCTAAGAAAACCAAAAGAAGACTGCAGATATCTTCCTTGAAACAAGAGAAGTCATGAAGATGTTATTGAAAAAATTACAAGGACCTATCACCATACATGAGAAAGATTATGTAGGTGAAGGAGGCACTTCTGGAGGGAGGGACGAAATATCTATTCCAAGGCCAAAAAATCCTATATTCTTACCTGAGAATGAAGAAGAAGGAGTTGTATCAACTGCAAATATAGAGACACCAATCATTGGGGTAACAATTAAGTGGTTTGAAGAATATACCAAGCAATTTGAAGAATTTGAATCCACTATGCCATTCAAGAGATTCCTAAAAATTCATGAGAAGGGTCAAAAGAGAAGAGAAAAAGAATCATAGCTTTAAGAAGATGCAATGGTTGAAGCAGAGCATAAGGAAGATTTAGAAGTTACAATAGCAGAACCAACAGAGCCACAAAAGATTGCTAAGGAAAACATTTTATTGTAGGAGGAAGAGAGACTTGAACTAGAGGTACAACAAGCTACAATTGTTGAAGGTAAAAATTCTATCATTAATGAAGATATTCCAATGATCTCTAGTGAGCTCTCATATTGGGAAAATATTAATTTTGATGAAGCTAAAGAGAGACCAGATTTGAATATCATAAATAGAGGACTAGTAATGGAAGAAAATGTTTCAATGATTTCTAATGATATCCAAGAAATGCCTATTGATGTTTTAAGCATGAAGGACCCAGTTCCATATGATAATAGTTAGAAAGACATCTATATTGATGAGCATGACTTTAGGAATGATGCCTCAATTGATACTTATTCTATTGAAGATGTTCATCATGAGAAGGATGGTACTATTTCAAATACCTCAAATATTTTCAAATCAGCTAATGAAGGTAAACATTTTGATTGCTTATTTGTTTACAACTTGAGATATAAGCATGTTGGTAGAAGCAAGGATTTGTTGAAACACTTCCATAGGATGTCATTACAATATTTATATCATAAAAAGAGGTATTCTAACAATATTGAAGAGATGAAGGGTGCAAAGTTGAAAGGAGATCCCTTCTCCCAACATCAAAATGTCTCATACATGAAGGTGTGGGATCCAAGTGTTTTATCCAAATCCAACATACAGATTGAAGGTAAACATTCTTTAGTAATAGAAGGTGTTTTTTTGCCCTTTAATGATTACATGAATAAAAAAAAAAGTGATGAAGTTAGGGAAGAATGGGATTTACTTGTTGGATGCAAAGAGCTCAAGATGGAGGAACATTCACCAACCTCCAAACTTCTAAAGTCTGAGACAATGATTTGTTCTCAAAGTAGCATGGTGGATGGATATGCATTTGAAGAAAATATTTTGAGTTGCAAGGATAGAAGTGTTGAGGGTATCTTAACAATTCCTACCTTAGCAAAAGGAGGATGATCTCATTATTGGAAGCCTAAGGTATGAAAATAATGGTCATATTTTAGATTTTTTGTTTCCTCTTATGTCACTATAAGATTTTGGTCATCATAGAAAGTATGCTAACAAGGATGATCTTTTAAAAGTCAAAGCAGAGAGATATATTAATATTATTATTGAGTTCACCATTCCTTGCATTTGGATTGAAAAAAAGTTTATAATAGATCATATTGGGTTTGCTATACATTCTAACCACTTTGTGAAGGGAACATATGACAACAAAAAAGTGTGTACCATTTGTGAAGCTTTGAACAATATTCCCAAGGATGAAGAACTTGTTTATGAATTGCAGGAGGTAATTTATTCCTCAAAGCTTAATTTGAGGACAAGATACCATCATATTTAGGTGTGGAATGTGGATACACACAGGATGGAATTCAAGAGTCACTTAAGGAACTTTGTGTTTTTTGGGACCCAAAATAATAGCAACACAACACTCTAAAACATTCCTAAATCACCTAGGCTAGGGACTATCATCAGGGTGATAGGAAGAGGTTTATCGATAAGTTTTTGGTTGTATAGGGTGAAAATTGATAGTTGATTTAAACTAAGTTAAATACTACCATTTCACCACTAAGCATTGGGAGGACAAGGATTGAGCTTGTGAACAAGCTTCTAATCACTTTGTCTGTCCCTTATGCTCGCGTGGTTATGAAACCTAAGGCCCTAATCAAGATTTTATCAAGTGCTTTCCTTTCAACCAAGTAAAACCTTAATTATGCCTTATATAAAAAATACATAGAAACTGATGAAGCAACTAGAAAAACTGAGTACAGAAGTGCAGAGGGAGGGTTTTAGATATAGTGTACCTAGATTCTAAGGGCTGCATGGACTAGGGCGCCCACTCCAATGTCCTGAAAGTTCCTGAATATGAAAATATTTTGCACAGGGTGTCTGAGGCTACTAAAAGGCTTTTAGATCCCAGAATAAACCCCTGGTTGGACTAGGGCGCCCATTCCAATGTCCCGCAAGTCTCAGAATCCAAAAATCTAAAAGTTTGTCGTGACTATACCTACAATATCCTTCTTTCTGTAGCTTATTTTTGTCAGAACCTGCAAAACACGATTTGCACATACAAAAGAAGGAAATTGTTGCAGCTATATAGGAGCTTGCCTTAGTCAAGCCTCATTTTTGGTATTTCTACCTCAACAATAGCTAGAGATAAAGATTTACAGAAGTGTGTGCAAATCTAACAATGTGTTATGCATAAAATCAAACCCTAGATGTCTCAATCAAGGGAAGATCAAAAACTTACTTTGTATCAATAAACACATACAACTTCACCTCAAGGAGATGAGATAAATGAAGACTTGCATGAACAAGAAGGAAAATCAATAATGTCTGCAGAGGATCTCCAAGGTTGCTGTTGGAGGCTTCAACCCTTCTCCTGATCATGCAAAGGGTGTACAAACCCTAGGAAGAGCAAGATAGACTTAAGATCTTGATTCCCAATCTTCATCCATTGTCTCCAAGATAGAAAATAAAGAATACTTCAAAGAGCTTCAACAAGTCACTGATCTTCAATAGAAATTGCAGTAGAGTTTTGGCATCAAGCTTGCATAAGAATTGTGTGTGATAAAATGATTTGTAAATGTCTTTTTATATCTAGCTTTAGGGAATTCAAATTTTGAAATAACGTCTCGATATCACGCGAAAACTGAGAATTTGAAAACGAAATCCTGAGGCACTCGGCAGGAACCGACACCCTGCCAAAATTTAAAATCCCATGAAACAAGGGAGGACTAGGGCGCGTGCGTCTAAGTCCTAGCCCCCAATTTCAACTTAGATCTACATTTTTGGGGGTTCTAGGGACCCAAATCTCAAATCTCTCTAGGTTCTATCAATAAGTTACCTCAAAAAGTGAATAAACTGCTCGTAGACTAAGTCAACTAGGGTTTTGGGGAGACTGAAAAAGAAAAGGTTGAGGGGTCACCAAGAATGAGGAGCTAAACTGAGCAAAATTGTACCATTCCATACAGGAGGACAATTTTTGACGTTACATTTAGCCCCCACTTTAGTGGCCATATGACACTACATGCATATGCAACTAAAGGAAAGTAAATACATCAATCACAAAAAGGATACCCAAAAGGATACTGTAGAGGAAGCCAAAGTGTTGTCACCGAGAAGGAAGAAGCCCCCAAGTTTGCAATCCTACAAGATCACAAAGTTAGGACCCGCAACCTACAAAGGAACACTTGTTAGAGAAATCAAAATCAAATCAGCCTGTAACCACCACTAATGAGTCAGTATCAAAATGCTAAGAGGGTTGAGTAATGAGGCAGGGAGGAAATTGAGGGAGATATATGCCTCCCCTTGTTTCTGCTTGCTTAGTCTGAGAGTAGAAACAAGGAGATATACACGTGCATAGATTTCAAAGGAGATGTGTTATGAGGGTCATTTGAAGAAACAACGCTCGACCATAACACATTGGGTAAGAACGAGAGTGGAACCAAGATTCCAATGCAACAAACAACATTGAAATCAAAGTTCAATAGCTCAAGAAAAGGGCTCAAGAGTGAAAGAGTGCACTTTTGCACCTAGTTAGGGATAGGATTTCTCACTCATTTACTTTATGTAAAAGGGAGTTGTCACTTACTACTAACTCATTCTTGTTTCTTATCATTGCAGAGAGAGAGAAGGAGAATAGGAGAACCACCATGTCGAGATGAGTCCATACTATCCACCACAACTAGAGATGCTCCAAGCCTGAGTGGCAGAGAGACGCTTTGAGGCAGAGGTAGGGACATGATTCTGTCCTTCTGTCATCTTTTGTTGTACATTTGCTTTCAATTTTTATCAATGTCTATGCTAAGAGGGGAAGCTAGATAGGGTTCCTAGATAGGGGCGCCTAGGTCCACCTAGGGTGCCAAAGTCTCTCTGGGGTGCCCTCATCCCACAGGGGTGTCAGTGTCCCTCTAGGGCACCCTAGTCTTCTTGGGGTGCCCTAGTCCACAAAGGACATAGGCCCTAGGCACAAGCACTCTATTCAGTCTTTGATAGCTTACTTTGATTTCTAGCGGGAATTCTGATACTATTGCTTTCCTTCCAATCTGTAGGATGTCCCTAAGATGCGTAAGCAAACATGTGGTCATCTGATGACACTTCTATGAGAGTGTGCTAGCACTTTGACTGCCACAGAGAGAGAATTTACATATGGTGGGCCTATGGTGGGTGTTTGAGATGCCCACAATTAGATTCCACTGTGCGATGCTTATGGCACTGATGGAGAGATGGCATGCAAATACATCCACATTCCATTTACCGACTGGCGAGATTACCATCACACTAGAGGATGTATTCAGGATCCTTCAACTGCTGATCCTTAGAGAGATAGTGAGGGTTGTTGGACATTGCTTAGTGGAGTATACTTGCGAGAGTCAGCTATACTACTTGGGTCGCACTGTTTCATAGGCAAACAAAGGACACATTCAACTCCATTTACTAGTGCAGGGATGCAGAGACATTCCCTTACTAGAGAGGATCATGATTGTCACAGTCGTACTAGCCATCACACCAGATGGACGAGACACTCACCTTCATGGGGGTCTTGTTCACAATATTAGAATGATGGAGGAGCATCAAACTGTCTACGCATGGGGGTGTAGTATGCTTGTGCACATATATCGTGACTTAGGGTGATATGTCCACTAGGAGATGCATAGTCTGATGATCTGTACATTACTACAGGTCTGGGCCTTTGAGTACATCAGGTGCACAGGATCGGTGGGTTTTCCTATAAAGGCAACATTCACCCATCTGCGTGTCTATGCCTATCCACTAGTCAAGTGTTGGAGGCATGACAATATGTTATACTGGAGAGTAGTATTTGATAGATTACAGCCTGGTGACATCATCTGGAGACCATATCGTAGCTACATCAGATGGCCTGGTGAGCAAAGGCATTTGGTTCAGATGTAGAGGGATCGGTTGATGACAAGTCACCTCGATCATGTTGTATCTTGGTTTTACTTTGACAGGGTGGCATGACAGTTCAGACAGGTACATGATGTTCCTGTAGTTTGTCTGAGCTATGCATGTGTAGCTCAGAGTGCAGTCAGAGCTAATATTGTCTGACGACTGACTATAGCAAATGTACCACTTAACGATGACGAGGGTCCTAAGGATGCAAAGCCAGTGTTAGATGCAGATGATGTTGGGTGTACCCAAGCATATCGGACCTAGTGGCACACAACACAGCCTACACCTATCTTTCCACCTAGGAATCCTATAGGAGATGCCCGACCTTGGGCCCGTCACGTGAGTGACACAGGGGTGGAGGACGATGTTAGTGATTTCGTGGGATACTATGATCTCAAGGAGGGTATGGAGGAGGACGAGGATGAGTCTGAGGAGGTCCCATCATAGTACGTCTTCAGAGCGAGATTGCAACAGAGCCAACAAGAGGTAGACACTGACAAGGAGACCAAGTCGAGACCGCGGTCCAAGGCTCATGGTCCTACTCCTACAGATGATGTGAGGCCCAGTCAGATAGAGCAAGGGGAGAGTAGTAGGTCTATGCTCCCAGCTACAAATTAGACAGTGCAGCTCATCACACCATCAGCGATCCGTGATCCATCCTGGCGAGATGAAGATTCAGGTTAGGTTTGATTTATTGGTTTATGTTTTGTATAGTTTATTATATGTGATATTGAAATGGGAGTCTAACATCTATCTCATTTTCTATTTTGTAGTTGGGACAGATGCATGGGGAGATTTTGTGAGTCATGTTATAGGAAACATAGTACCGATAGATGCCTCAGGGAAGTGGGTGCAGGCAGGTTATTCCCCACAATCATCTACTAGATGGCAAGCTAAGATATTTATGCCTATCGTCAGATATAGGACTGCTACAAAGGCCACACTAGAGTAGTCTGCACAAGAGAGAGGAGTTTTGACAGAGAGTTGAGCGCACCAAGGATAAGCTCAGGGCACAATGAGAGTATATGGTAGCGGTTCCTACATCAGAGAGAGCCAGCTGTCAGTGAGTTCTTACTGCGGGAGGTCTAGCAGGCTAGAGCTGATAGAGACAGGGTTCAGGCTAAGAGAGATCAGTACCAGAGGATGTACTAGGAGGCACATGAGTAGATGATAGAGATGAGAGATGATATCAGGGGGTTACGATTGTGAAGCATCTCTAGGAGTCATTCACGATCCATAGCCACACATGGTTAGGCTTCTATCACTCGCACACCACAAGGGCCTGAGGGTATTGGCGATCGAGGCTCAGCTATGTGATTCATAGACTTTAGGCACTACGACATCCCATTTTGTTTTGAGGGATAGTTGACTCGGATGTATACATATGAAACTGAAAGATATATATATACATATATATATATACATATATATATATATATACATATATATATACATATATATATATATACATATATATATATACATATATATATATATACATATATATATATATATATATATATATATATATATATATATATATATATATATATATATATATATATATATATATATATATTTCTTTTGATCTATGTGTAATGGCTTTTGATCTATCACATGTGATTTTTGTAAAAATGTGACTAGTGATGATGTCTAAATGCTATAATTAATACTATTGTGATATACTAACAATTCTAAAAAGAACATGAAGTAACAAACACAATGATTAATTATTTTACACATACTTAAACTTCCATGCTAAATTCAACTAATACAAAAGTGATCTAAGTAACTACTACTTAAACACGATACAACAATGATCAACTGAACAAAGATATAATGCTAAAAGAATTAAGACAAAATAGTAATAGCTTGTCAAAATTGAAGCTAATCTATGTACTACATTAGCTTGGAAACATTTAACATTAGATCTTTAAGCATAAAATCTTTTGAGGTGCACTGCATTAATAGGTTCATTAAGCGGCATACCTTTCTCATCGGCTAATTTATATGCTCCAGATCCAAAGGTTTCAGTGATTATATATGACCCAAGCCAATTAGGGCTGAACTTACCTTTTTCACCAAGCAGTGCATTTATGTTGCATTGTTTCATAAAGAACCAAGTCCCCAACATTAAATGAACATTGTATGATTTGCATATTATAGGCTTGTTGTATTCCTTTTTGATAAGCCTTGAGATGTTTAAGAGCGTTAATACATTTTTCATCAAGCATCTCAAGTTCCTGTAATCTTTTCTTTCATTCTATGTCATCATCCATGATGTCTCTTAGGGAAATTCGCAAAGAAGGAATTTCTAACTCCAAGGGCATTATTGCATCTACACTATAGACAAGATTGTACGGTGTGTTACTAGTAGTTATTTGAATACTTGTTCTATAAGCTCATAGTGCATAGGATAATTGTGTATGCCAATCATTTTTATGTTTATTAACAGTTTTTCTTAGAATCTATCTAATAACCTTGTTTGAAGCTTCTGCTTGGCCATTTAATTGAGGGTAATAAGGTGTAGAGAAGTGATGTTGTATATGATATTTTTTGAGGAAATGTTTCACATCCTCGTTCTTAAATGGTGTACCATTTTCTGAAACTAGGGAGGAAGGTATTCCAAATCAAGAAGTTATGTTATCTTGTATGAATCGACAAATTACATTGGTGGTCATTAATCGTAAAGGGACTGCTTCGACCCATTTTGTAAAATAATCAGTAGCAGTAATGATAAACGTATGTCCTTGAGAGGAGGGTGGGGAAATTTTACCAACGAGATCCAAGCCCTAGATAGAGAATGGCCATGGTGACATCTGGGCACGAAGCTCTTGAGCGGGAGCATGGATGAGGTGTTTGTGTTGTTGACATTGCAGGCATCTCTTGACGTAAGCAAAGGATTCTTGTTCCATATGCTACCAATAGTACCCCATACGTAACAATTTTTGCACTAATGATTTTCCACCGAAATGCCCTCCACAAGCACTAGAGTGAGCTTCTTCTAAAGCTATTAGAATCTCTGCATTACTTAAAAATTAGAGTAAAACACCATTGTAACTTCGTCGATACAAGACATTCGATAATATAATGTATCATGCTGCTAGTTTGCGTAAATGGAGTCAGGCATTCTTAGATGTTGAATCCAGAATGGTTCCATCGTGTAAATAGTTGAATATGTAGGAGAACCATTCATTAGTGTATGTATTACCATAGAGTTCTAAATTCTCAACTACAGGGCTTTCAATTACCGGTGTCTTAAGATTATGAATAATGAAGGTAAATTCCTTAGGAGAACCATCAGGGGATATAAGGGAAGTTGTGCTTGCCATTGCATCTGCATGCCGGTTATCTCTCCTAAGAATAGTATCAATTGAATATGATTTGAATCATTTTAAAAGAGATAATGCAAACTCACAGTACTGAGATAACTTATCATGTTTAGTTTGATATAATCCCATTATTTGTTTAACAATTAACTGGGAATCACCGTATATTGTAATATTCTAGATACTAAGAGTCAAGGCTACATGAAATCCAACAATAAGAGCTTCATATTCAGTTATATTGTTCGTGCATAAGAAATCTAAGTGATAAGATAAGGGGATCAGCTTACCAATGGGAGGTATTAATATAACACCTGCCCCGGAGCTATTTCGACATTTTGATCCATCAAAGTATAACTCCCATTTTTTATCCGTAGAGATTGTTAAAATCTGTTCATCAAGAAAAGCATTGACATTTTGTAGAGAAAAGGGCGAGGGAGATTCAACTAACTGATCAGCTATCACTTGCCCTTTAATTGCTTTTTGTGAAATAAATTTGAGATCAAATTCTGTTAACAACATAACCCATTTAGCGAGATGACCTGATAAATTTGTTCTTGCGAAGAGATGTTTCAAAGGGTCAAATTTTACCATTACATTCACTTCAGCATTTAAGAGATAATGTCTAAGCTTTTGAGTGGCAAACACTAAAGTTAAGCAATTCTTCTCTATGACTGTGTATCACACTTCATAATCGAGCAAAGTACAAATGATGTAATAGAAAACACATTATTTGCCTTCATCATTATGCTATGCTAATAAAGCTGCTAGGGCATTGTTAGATGCTGAGATGTATAACAGAAATAGTTTATCAGAAACAACAGGTTGCAAAATAGGAGGATTAGCTAAGTAATCCTTTAAATCATCGAAAGCTTTTTAACATTCAGAATTCCATTGAAAGCGAGAATCTTTCTTTAGTAGTTGCGTAAAGGGGCGAGTCTTATCTGCAAGTTGTGAAACAAATCGACAGATGGCCTGTATCTTTCCCTGCAAACTATGAAGTTGGGATATGTTCTTAGGTATTGGCATATTAACAATCACATCTATCTTTTTCGTATCAACTTCTATACCTTGATTTGAAACGATAAATCCAAGTAACTTTCCACTGTCCACGCTAAAAACACACTTACGGGGATTCAATCGCATATTATATTTTCGTATGTGCTCAAATATCTGTCAAAGATTTGTCACATGATCCTTACGATGGATGGACTTCACTAAAATGTTGTCAACATAATCTTCTAGAATATTGTGCATATAATCATGGAATATAAGAGTCATCGCACGTTGGTAAGTAGGTCTTGCATATTTAAGTCCAAACGGCATGACTACCCAACTAAATGTACCCCAAGGTGTTATAAAGGCTATTTTATACTGATCAAGAGGATTTATAAGGATTTGATTATATCCTGAAAACCCATCCATAAAAGATAGAAACTCATGTTTGGCTATGGAATCAACAATCATATCGATATTAGGGAGTGGAAAATCATCTTTCAAAGATGCCAAATTTAAATCCCAGAAATCTGTACACATTCTTATATGATCATCATGTTTAGTGACGGAAACAATGTTTGAGATCCACGGAGAGTAATCAATAGGTCAAATAAAGCTAGCTTGTAAGAGTTTTTCTATTTCAGCTTTAACAAGAAAAGCAATCTTAGGATTCATCTTACAGATCTTTTGTTTGAATGGCTTAACATCTAGCTTCAACACAATGTTATGCATTACAATCTAAGGATCTATATCAAGCATGTCCGAATAGCTCCAAGTGAACAATTCTGAGAATTCACCCAATAATTTCATCATTTCTTCTTTTTCTTCTACATCTAAACAATCACCAATAGGGATAACTTTTTTAGGATTATCCTTATCCATAACAACATTGATAGTCTTTCTGTTAAGGAGAGTACTATGGTCAAGGGGATTGTAGGATTGTAATTGTTCTTCCAGTTCTTCATTTTGTTCTACTATAGCAGTTATTGTGCTAGTAGTCTTTCCAAAATATGCATCATTGTTTAAACAATAAGGTAGGCCACGTTTATGGTGATAATGAGGAATACCATCATAAGCACCTAAGAAGTCCATTATCGCTTCATCTACTGTAAACATATCTAATGGAAGTGATTTTGGAGGACAATTGGTGTCAATCATCTTAGGGAATATCAAACTAAGTGTTGATATTGTATTCACATTTAGAGTAGGGCATTTGCAAGCTTTGAATTCCTTAAAAGGATTATATCCAATGCCACTTGAGTAATGTTGTGAAGTGGATTCGATAGGGACTTTGATTTCTTGTTGATATATGCCACAAACATTACCTACATAGTCACAATTTTTGTAAAGGATTCGAAATCCTCTGCCATAGAGAAAGACCATTTCTTTAGACGAAGGTGGAGCTTCATAAGTCTCATAATCAGTAGTGTAACTCAGAGTATTATCCTTATTTGTCAACAAAGAAGTCTTATGTTTATCATTCGAAGCATGTGACATGATCGACACGATATTTGATGTTTTAGGGATGGGGTTTTTAAGTTTATACTCTCCTATGGAGGAAGATGTGAAATCTAACGAACCCCAGTCATCACCAACAAATGCATTCGATTGCTTAGGCTCTTGATAACATTTTTAGAGGCAAGAGGAGATGACTATTCAACTTTCAGATTATTTAAACTCTTAGGACTAACAACATGCTTATGCACTTCCAATTGCATACAATTATCAGGTTCAGGATCCGAATGGATAGTATACAATTTACCTTTAAATATAAACTTAACCGAATGGTGTAAAGTAGAAGGAACTGCTCCTAATGCATGTATCCAAGGTCTACCCAAAATCATGTTATAAGATAGAGAAAAAGGCATTACATGAATCAAGGTAGGCACCATCACAGGTCCAACTTGTATAGGTAAAGTTATAGTGCCCATAGATTATCATCCAACATTATCAAATCCATGAATACTTAATGATTCTGATTTGACAGCAGTTATATCAACTTTAACTTTATGCAATAAATCAATACCACAAACATTAAGGGCTGACCCAATATCAATCATAACTCTCTTAACCAATGTTTTGTTAATCGTAATAAAGATAACCAAAGGATCATACTGCTTCTGAACCTCAAGAGATGGTAACTCATGTTGTTGAAATAAAATGTTTATTTTCATTGCATGCATACAATCTAGTAAAGTGGAAACATCATTTGGTTTAATAGTAGGAGGGATAATCATCTTTTGTAAAGCTTCTTGTAGCATTCCATGGTAAGTAGGTGAAGTTTGTATAAGTTCCCAAAGATATATTTTTGTAGGAGTAGTGCGAAGCTTCTCTACAAGATCATAGTCTTTACCACCTTTATATGTTAAATGAGGTGCTTGAGGAAGCATAGGTTGAGAAGTTGGTAAAGATATCAAAACATTTGTTTGTTGTGTACTTTGTTTATTATTCCAAGTGTTATATGCATGAGCAACCACATTATGATTGGTTTGTTGTAAGTTTTGTTTCACAATTTGTTTTGCACAATCATAAATGTGATCAAGAGATTGAGAAGAAGATGAAAGACCTTTAACAACAAGCACAAGTTTAGAGGATGGTTAAACCACATTTACACATAGAGTGACCACAATTTTCAATTTTTCAATCTCTTCTTTAGATTTAAGAACATAAAATGCATTTACAAATCTTTAAAATAGTGACAGCTTAGAGGCCATAGTGGAATGTTCAATTGAGATAAAGTCCTCAAGGGATTCATCTAACATATCAAAGTCATCACAACTAAATGACTCATCATAAGCATGAAAATCTTGTAAAAAATAATCTGACATTCTAACATGCTCTATTTAAACCAAGATTTAAATGCACAATGATGGCCTTTGTAAATAAAATACAATATCCAACAATAAATGCTAATTTCCAACCCTTTTAGTGAAAAGATAAAGAATATAATCCACAATTTAACATATGCAATTTCACTAAAGAGGTTTTTCAATCCAATTATGCTCTAGGATAGAAAATTATATCAAATCTAAGGTTTAAAAGGATGAAAATTCTTCAATCTCGGGTTCACCAAAATGTTTAGGGTGAAAATTGATAGTTGGCTTAAACTAGGTTAAATACTACCATTTCACCACTAAGCATTGGGAGGACAAGGATCGAGCTTGTGAACAAGCTTCTAATCACTTTGTCTGCCCCTTATGCTCATGTGGTTATGAAATCTAAGGCCCTAATCAAGATTTTATCAAGTGCTTTCCTTTCAACCAAGTAAAACCCTAATTATGCCTTATATCAAAAATACATGAAAACTGATGAAGCAACTGGCAAAAGTGAGTACGGAAGTGTAGAGGGAGGGTTTCAGAGACAGTGTGTTGGTAGGTGGCGACTGATCACGAAATTTTCTTTTAGGGCCAACTTAAAAAATCCTATTTTTTTATGACCAACATAAGAAAACCCTAATTTTTGTAACTGACAAAAAGGCTTGATAAAAGTGGCTAAGGGTTAGGGTTTTGAGATTGTATTGTAGCATTTACAGCGGTATTGAGTTGCAGGGATTGCTGATTGTAATCAGTTTGATTTACTAGATAATAATATTGGACTCTCTGTTTGGTGGATGTAGCTCGAGTTTGGGTGAACCACGTTAAATCTTGTCTCTCACTGTTATTAATTCTATGTATTTCATTTCTCTGTTTAATCTTTATTTGTATTTAATTGATAGCTTCTGCTGGCTAACCCTAACAAGTGGTATCAGAGCGGGTTGTGTTCGATTATCATCTACAGGAAGGTCTCACGGTTGAGTGGGAGCAATGGCGGACGAGGGTAAATTGAAGGTCAATAAATTCAATGGGCAGAACTATCAGTTATGGAAGATGCAGATGGAGGATTACCTCTATTAAAAGGATTTATGGAGGCCATTGGAAGGAGTAGCCAAGAAACTGGCAACAATGTTTGATGAGGATTGGAATCTTCTTGATAGAAAGACACTGGGAACCATTCGGTTGTGCTTGGCACTGTCGGTGGCATTCAATATAACGAAAGCGAAGACAACAGATGGTCTGATGAAAGCTTTGGCTAAATTGTATGAAAAACCCTTAGCCTCAAATAAGGTATTTCTCATGAAGCGTTTGTTTAATTTAAAAATGGTTGAAGGTGGATCTGTGACAGGTCATTTAAATGAATTTAATATGATTGTCAGTCAATTGACTTCTTTAAATGTAAAATTCAATGAAAAAGTTAGAGCTCTCTTGATATTATGTTCATTGCCTGAAAGCTAGGATAGTTTGGTAATGGCGGTTAGTAACTCTATTTCTGGTTCAAATACCCTAAAATTTGATGATGTTGTTGGTGTTATTTTGAGTGAGGAAATTCGTAAGAAAAGCTCAGGTGGATCCACATCAGGCAGTGTTTTGAATGCAGAAAGCAGGGGCAGATCAAAGGAGAGAGGAAAAGGTTTTGGAGGTCATGGGAAGTCACAAGAAAAATCAAAGGACAAAAGATCCCAAACCAGAGGACAAAAGGATTGCTGGTACTATGGGAAACTAGGTCATCTGAAGAAAGATTGCTGGTCTCGAAAAAATAAAGGAGACAAACAAGAAGGCAATAAGGAAGCAAATGTGGTAAGGAATAAATTTGAAGATGACGCTTTGATTCTTTCCCTAGATAATGCTGATGATTCATGGGTTTTAGATTCAGGGGCCTCATTTCATGCTACGCCCCATAGAAGTTATTTTCTTGATTATGTCCAAGGGGATTTTGGGCTGGTTTATTTGGGAGATAATGAACCCTGTCAGATTGTTGGAAAGGGAAGAATCAAGATTAAGTTGCAGAATGGGAATCATTGGCTACTACAAGAGGTAAGACATGTTCCAAGGCTCAGTAGGAATTTAATTTCAGTAGGGCAGCTAACTGAACAAGGTTGCACTGTTACATTTACTGATAAAAATTGGAAGGTTTCAAAAGGTACCTTAGTAGTAGCAAAAGGTGTGAAAGTAGGCACCTTATATCTTTGTACAGGTCATACTGTTCCTTCTACTTTAGATGTTACAGAGGAAAAACAAACAAGTTCAGGAACAGTTGCTGCAGGTTTACAGGAAGAGACTGGAAAAGTTGCTGCAGGTTCTAAAACAACACTATGGCATAACAGACTTGGGCATATGAGTGAAAAAGGTATGAAGGTACTTCATTCTAAGAAAGTTTTACCAGGTCTAAAATGTATTAATATGGATTTCTGTGAAAGTTGTGTGTATGGTAAACAAAAGAGAGTTAGTTTTCTCAAGGATGGGAAGCAAAAGAAAAATAAAAAGTTAGAGCTTGTGCATACAGATGTATGGGGACCAGCTCAGGTATCTTCTCTCGGTGCCTCTCGATATTATGTTACATTCATAGATGATGCAACTAGGAAGGTATGGATTTATTTCCTTAGGCAGAAATCTAATGTCTTTGAAACATTTAAAAAATGGAGAAGCTTGGTTGAGAATGAGACAGGTAAAAGATTAAAATGTCTCAGATCTGATAATGGTGGTGAGTATTGCAACAAAGAATTTGAAGATTATTGTTCCTTTAATGGAATTCGTAGGTAGAAAATGGTTCCAGGGACTCCACAGGAAAATGGAGTGGCTGAATGCATGAATAGGACAATAATGGAGCATGCAAGGACCATGAGATTGCATGCTAGGCTGCCTTTAAACATGTGGGCAGAGGCTGTCAACACTACTATATATTTAATTAATAGAGGTCCTTCAGTTCCTTTGGGCTATGGTATTCCAGAGGAAGCATGGATATGTAAGAAGGTCAGTTATTCTTTTCTAAAAACCTTCGGCTGTGAAACATTTGCACATATAGATTCTGAAAATAGAACCAAGCTGGATGCAAAATCAAAAAGGTGTACCTTTGTTGGATATGGCATTGATGAATTTGGTTATAGGCTTTGGGATTTTAAAAATCAGAAAATTGTGAGAAGCAGGGATGTTATATTCAATGAGAAGGCGTTGTACAAAGATCAGTTGCAGTAGCATGAGAAGAAAGAAAAAGATTATGTGGTGCTGGATGATACTCCAAATAGTGATGTTCCAGTGGTTCCTCATGCTCCGCAACAGCAACCTGAAATACCACAAACTCCAATGAATGTTAGACGGTCAACAAGGATAAGTAGGCCTCCTGAAAAGTTTTCTCCCTCTTTGTACTCTATTTTGTTAACATATGCTGGTGAACCAGAAGGGTATGATGAAGCTATGCAGGTGAATACACAAGTTTAGTGGGAGCTTGCCATGAAAGAAGAAATGGAATCCTTGCTAAAAAATTAGACTTGGGAATTATGTAAGTTACCTGCAGGTAAAAAGGCTTTACCAAACAAATAGGTTTACAGGCTGAAAGAGGAAGATGGAGGTAAGAAAAGATTTAAGGCGAGGTTAGTTGTAAAAGGATCTACACAGAAACATGGCATTGATTTTGGTGAGATATTTTCTCCGGTTGTCAAGATGATTTCTATTCGTACTGTTTTAAGTATTGTGGCTGCTGAAGATTTGCATTTGGGACAGCTAGATGTGAAAACTACCTTTCTCCATGGTGATTTGGAGGAGGAGATATACATGGCACAACCACAGGGATTTGAGGTCAAAGGTAAGGAGAAACAAGTGTGCAACTTGAAGAAGAGTTTGTATGGCCTGAAACAAGCACCTCGGCAATGGTATTTGAAATTTGATAGTTTTATGGCTAAGCAAGGCTACAATAGGTGTAATTCTGACCATTGTGTTTATTTTAAGAGGTTGGATAATGACATCTACATTATTTTATGTTTATATGTTGATGACATGCTTGTAGCTGGGTCTAACATGGATCACATAAGAGAGTTAAAACAGCAGTTAGCACAGTCATTTGATATGAAAGATTTGGGGGCAGCAAAATAAATCCTTGGTATGAAAATTTGCAGAGATAGGGAGAACAAAAAATTGACTCTATCTTAGGTTGCTTATGTTGAAAAGGTGTTGTAGAGATTCCATATGAAGAATGCAAAAGCTGTCAGCACACCTTTGCCTAGTCATTTGAAATTGACTAAGGAGATGTGTTCTAAGACACAAGAGGAGGAAGAGAACATGTCCAAGGTACTATATGCTTCAACTGTAGGAAGTTTAATGTATGCCATGGTATGCACGAGACCGGATATTGTACATGTTGTAGGAGTCGTCAGCAGGTATATGAGTCATCCTGAATTGGAGCATTGGAATGCGGTAAAATGGATTCTTTGATATTTGAGAGGTACATCCAATAAACATTTATGTTTTGGGGGCTTTAATGCTGATTTACAAGGTTATGTAGACTCAGATTTGGTAGGAGATATTGATACCAGGCAGAGTACTACAGGTTATGTCTTTACTGTAGGCGAAACATCGGTGAGTTGGATTTCCAGGTTGCAAAAGGTGGTTGCTTTATCCACCACAGAGGCAGAATATGTAGCTGCAACAGAGGCAAGCAAGAAGATGATATGGCTGCAATCTTTCATGGAAGAATTGGGTAAATAACAGGCTAACAATTCTTTGTATACAGACAGTCAAAGTGCCATACATCTTGCAAAGAATTCTGCCTTGCATTTAAAGACCAAACACATATAGTTGAGGTATCACTTTATTCGGTCGGTGTTGGATAATGGACAGTTAAGGCTGGAAAAGATACATATAGATGAAAATCCAGCGGATATGTTTACAAAGGCAGTGACAAGGGAGAAGCTGAGCTCCTCTTCAGCTTCGATTGGTTTTCTAGACTGAAACCAATAACAACAGAACAGTAGAGTCTAGGGTGCTTATTTCTAGTGGGAGCTGCATGCGCAGTGGTGTCGTCCAGGCTCAGTCTCTAAGTGGGAGATTGTTTGGTGTGGAGCTTGATTAGTCTCCAAGTGGGAGATTGTTGATAGGTGGCAACTGATCAGGAAAGTACTGTACACTAGCCATGTATCCTTGCCAGGGTTCAGGGCCAGGCTGGGCCCCGAGCGGGGGTTCGAGGGCGACAGCCCCTGAGAAATTTTTTTTAGGGCCGACTTTAAAA
The DNA here is from genome assembly GCA_027924645.1 of Cunninghamia lanceolata. Classification (NCBI taxonomy): domain Eukaryota; kingdom Viridiplantae; phylum Streptophyta; class Pinopsida; order Cupressales; family Cupressaceae; genus Cunninghamia; species Cunninghamia lanceolata. The sequence continues at coordinate 6,510,445 of BSBN01001091.1, forward strand.
ATCCTATTTTTTTATGACCGACATAAGAAAACCCTAATTTTTGTAATTGACAAAAAGGCTTGATAAAAGCAGCTAAGGGTTAGGGTTTTGAGATTGTATTGTAGCATTTGCAGTGGTATTGAGTTGCAGGGATTGCTGGTTGTAATCGGTTTGATTTACTGGATAATAATATTGGACTCTCTGTTTGGTGGATGTAGCCTGAGTTTGGGTGAACCACATTAAATCTTGTCTCTCGCTGTTATTAATTCTGTGTATTTCATTTCTCTATTTAATCTTTATTTGCATTTAATTGATATCTTCTGCCGGCTAACCCTAACACAGTATACCCAGATTCTAAGGGTTGCATGGACTAGGGCACCCTCTCCAATGTCTTGAAAGTTCCCAAACAGGAAAATCTTCTACACAGGGTGTTTGAGGCTGCTAAAAGGCTTCTAAATCCTAGAATAAAGCCCTAGTTGGACTAAGGCACCCAGTCCAATGTCCCGCAAGTCTCAGAATTCAAATATCTAAAAGTCTATCATGATTGTACCTGCAATATCCTTCTTCCTAGATCTTCTTTTCACTGGAACGTGCAAAACATGATCTACACATATAAAAGAAGGAAATTGTTGTGGCTATATAGGAGCTTGCCTTAGTCAAGCCCCATTTTCAGTATTTCTACCTCAACAATAGCCAGAGATAAAGATTTACAGAAGTGTGTGCAAATCTAACAATGTGTTATGCATAAAATCAAACCCTAGATGTCTCAATCAAGGGAAGATCAACAACTTGCTTTGCATCAATAAACACATACAACTTCACTTCAAGGAGATGAGACAAATGAAGACTTGCATGAACAAGAAGGCAAATCAGCAATGTCCTTGGAGGATCTCCAAGCTTGTTGTTAGAGGCTTCAACCCTTCTCCTGATCATGCAAAGGGTGTATAAACCCTAGGAAGAGCAATATAGACTCAAGATCTTGATTCCCAATCTTCATCCACTGTCTCCAAGATAGCAAATAAAGAATACTTTGAAGAGCTTCAACAAGTCACTGATCTTCAATGGCAATTGCAATAGAGTTTTGGCATCAAGCTTGCATAAGAATTGTGTGTGATCAAATGATTTGTAAATGTATTTTTATATCTAGCTTTAGGGAATTCAAATTTCAAAATAACATCCTGATATCATGCAAAAACTGAGAATTTGAAAATGGAATCCTGAGGCACTCAGTGGGAACCAACACCCTGCCAAAATTCAAAATCTCGTGAAACAAGGGAGGACTAGGATACGGGCACCCAAGTCCTAGCACCCAATTTCATCTCAGATCTACATTTTTGGGGGTCCTAGGGACCCAAATCTCAAATCTCTTTCTGGTTTCTATCAATAAGTTACCTCAAAAAGTGAATAAACTGCTCCTAGAATTAGTCAATCAGGGTTTCAGGGAGGCTGAAAAATAAAAGGTTGAGAGGTCACCAAGAGTGAGGAACTAAACTAGGGGAAATTATACCATTCCATATAGGAGGACAATTTTTGACGTTACATGGGTGATTTTGGCCAACTAATAGGAGTGGGTAAATTCCTCTTCTCTTTGATCTCAGATTAAACTCTGGAGGGATATTCCAAGGGGGTTTTATACCTGAGTAGGTATTAAAATCAAACTAGATGAACAACTAAAACTAAGAACAACCAAACCCAGATTCCTCTCTTAGCCCCAAATATGTCATTGAACTAAGAAAAGTTGGTTGTTATATGACTCCTATATAGTTGATAAATGCAATCCTATACAATTAGGATGCATGAAGATTACTTCTGCTTCTAAAAATAAGATGTATAGTTTTTGTTTTGAATATGGGTGATCTAAGGCTACTCAAACTGGTGCATATCCATTGGGCTACATAGTCACTACAACAAAACAAGCAATTAGCGCCTAAAATAGCAACAAAATTTAGTGCATTTGAGTCCATGAATTAGACACTTCTGCCGGCGCAAAACTCAGCGCCTAATTGCATCTCACTATTGTGTCGGGTTTAGCACCAGGTGTAACGTCATATTTATCGCCAGATTTAGTGTCGAGTTTAGCGCCGATATTTTGTGCCAGGATTAACGCCAGATTTAGCGCCAGAATTTGTTGCTTCCAGTTTGGCTTCCGATTTTGCTTCTATTTTTCTTCTTGTGTTGCTTTCAGTTTTACTTCTAGTTTTGCTTCCAATTTTGCTTCCGGTTTTGCTTCCCGGTTGGGTTCCACTTTTGCTTCCAGTTTTTCTTCTGGTTTTGCTTCCGGTTTCGCTTCCAGTTTTGCTTCTAGGTTTGCTTCCAATTTTGCTTCTAGTTTTGCTTCCAATTTTTCTTCCAGTTTTGCTTCTAGTTTTTCTTTTAGTTTTACTTCTACTTTTGCTTCCAATTTTGCTTCTAGTTTTGCTTTTGGTTTTGCTTCCAGTTTTTCTTCCAGGTTTGCTTCCAATTTTGTTTCTAATTTTGCTTCTAGTTTTGCTTCTAGGTTTGCTTCTGGTTTTGTTTCCAATTTCGGTTCTAGTTTTGCTTCTGGTTTTACTTCCAGATTTGCTTCCAATTTTGCTTCCAATTTTGATTATGTTTTGCTTCCAATTTGGCTTCCAAGTTTGCTTCCAGTTTTGCTTCTAGTTTTGCTTCCACTTTTGCTTCCCATTTTGCTTCCGGTTTTGTTTCCAATTTTGCTTCCAATTTCGCTTCCAATTTTGCTTCTGGTTTTGCTTCTAGTTTTGCTTCTAGTTTGGCTTCCAATTTTGTGTCTAGTTTTGCTTCTAGTTTTGCTTCCACTGTTGCTTCCAATTTTGCTTCTAGTTTTTCTTCCTTTTATTCTTCCGATATAACGTCGCTTGTTGCTTCCATTTTTGTGTCTTTTGTTGCTTCTAAAAATGCTTATTGTTTTGCTTACATTTATTAATTTAATATGTTTTATTTCAATTTAATTAGTTAAATATATCATGCCTCTTAAATAACTCATATGATTATAAAGTAATTAATTTAATTATTTAACTCATATGATTAAATAACAAGATAATTATTATAACATGATCATCATCTATAATTAAAACAAGTGAGTCAAATATCTATAATTTAATTGAATTTTACAACATCCATCCTAAGCAGTAAATTAAAATCATCATATGTAATAAATATCCATCCAAAAATCATCAACCACTTTCAATATATAAAAATTGACAAGTCAATACTGATAAGATCATCATCATATATAACTAAAACAAGTGAAATTCAAATATGCCAGTAGATCAATAACATGTCAAAATGATACATGTCCAATAGTTGACATAAGTAAAAATAATACATGTAAAATGATATAAGTAAAAATGATAAATTATGTAACTCAAAATGATATAAGTCAAGATGATACATGTCTAAATGATATAAGTCAAATTGATACATGTGAAAATGATACAACTCAATAATATGGTACTGCAGGCTGTGAAAATGATACATATGATAGTAACCATGAAAAGAGGCATCATAATGATATATCAGCAATGATCCATGATGCAATCTATATGATCATAAATGTCACTGGCTACTACCAGCAACTGCCTCATCATCATCATCATCACCATCGTGATCATCATCATCATCATCATCATCATCGTCATTGGCCTCATTGTCTTCTTTGCATAGGTCTCCTTTGACTATGGATGTGATCTGTCTCCTACACAAAAAAGCATGTACCATTTTATGCCCTTCAATCCAACTGCATCTGGGCATTTATTTAATTCCTCTATCTTTCATCAATCTCCTTACCTCACCACACCTGCTCACTTGTGGATAGATGTTTGAGAGAACATAAGTTGTGCAACATTTTTAGGATCCAAATCAAAAAGTAGTGTTACTGTAAATACTCCTAAGCCTATATTCATATGTGATCTATAGGCACCAAGAAAACACATGCATACAACCAGCATAGATTTAACAGGTATCTCAATGATAAAGTTTAGGGTGTCTTCAAGATAGCTAGCAATGGCAAGGAGGTCAACCATGCACGTAAACAGAGAGGCCCTAGTTAGCAGGTTGTATGGGGAGAAGGATGCTTCTCATTTTTAAGAATCCTAAGTCTCATTGCTACATATGTTGCTTAAAGAAGGGCCAATTTTAAAGTAGGTAGTTGTTTTGTCACTCATTTTGTACAATGAAATGATGAGAGTCGAGTCTCCTTATATCACTGCAAATTTGCATACAGTAACCTCCAATACAATAACACCATACAATGCACACTTAATTTTATGGTACCTTAGCCCAGACATGATGCTACAGAAATCTAAAGGTACCTCCTACTAAAGATGTCATGCCATAGACTAGATACCACTGTACTGTATATATCACATCTACAGTAAAACTTTCCTTCCAAATGTAGGGTTATAGTCTATGATTAACATGCATAGACCTTTGTAGTGTTTACAAGATAATTCCTTAGTCAACACCATACTAGTGTCCACAAGATGTTTCCATAGTTAAAATAAGAAATTAATGCTACTTTGCAAACAATAAGCAAGCCTTCGGAGAGCTTAAAGTTTCCATTTACATCCATGTACAATAACTTAATCAACCCTTAGGATTTTATGGACAATGAAATAGAAGGTCATATATTCCATTTATGAGTCCTCTATCCAAATGATGCAGTGATCACAAGTACATAATAAGTACTATTTTGTGGGTAGTACTCAAACATTCAAACACAGGGAAGTCCATACTAGGATAAATTTGTTCACAAACAGTCTCTAATTTAATAAATACTAGATTGAAATCACATTTCTAATTTAGTACAAGTCATTCCAATGAACTCAAAGGTCATTGTCATCAAATGAATGCCTTCATAATAGACTATTCTAGTTACAAGTACAATACAACTATTGCAATGTTACACAATTGTATGCAATTGACAAAACCCATTGTTTCCAAGAGTCAACTAGTAATCAAATGCAATCATGTAGTGTTGTTTCAACATTGTATTCCATTGTGGCTTCAGTAATGCAAACCTCATAACCTTGGAGGGAGTGTTGGGGGGCAAGTTGACCTAAACCAAGGATCCAAAACCATCCCAAAAGCCCACCTAGGAGTGGTATTATTAATCCCAAGAAGACCTCACATCCACAATTGAGAGAGTGGACATTTATAGGTGAAATACCAACACCATTAGGGTTTACAACCATGTCAAAAAGATAACCATGAACCAAGCTAGGTTTCCTCAAGACCCATGGTATGTTGCAATGATAGCATTCTAGCAATTCTAGCCACGGTTTGAAACTCCACCTCAAACTGTGACCAAATTAATGTAGCTTCCTTCATAGAAATCCAAAACACAATAACCAACAGTTTGCCACAATTCATAATTCCCATGATCTTAAGTCTGAACTCTCATAGTTAACAATATTTTCCTCATCCAAACCCTTTAGCATAGGCTTTCACAAGACCACATACAGTCACACAAGTTAAAGAAAATGTTTCACCAAAATCGTTAGTGTAATTTTACAAGAATGGATGACAAGGAGCTTTACTTCAAAGAAAGGTTAGCTTAGTTGAAGAAGACTAGTTGGCGATTTGAATCTTAGTCTTCAACCCAAACAGCAAGACACTCAGCCAACATGATGAGCACACCCATAGTCTCCATTCCTCTAAATCACTTATAGTCCAACCATCAACCTTCCTTCCTTGACCCCAAGAAAAAAAGAAGAATTCCCCCCCAAAATGGTTCCCCACTCCTTCCTTTTCTCCCTCACATACCCCAAAACCAAGCACATTAAAGACTAGTACTTCCCAAAGATGTTATGGTAGAGGAGAGTTAATGCCTACTGCCAATCATGGCTCCTTCTCAACAAAAAAAATGTGCATATTAAAATTTAAATGTCAACTATTATATTTCAAAGGTTTGAAATATAACCAACAACATAATTGTAATGTATGCCCCCCTTTAAGTCTTATAATAAAAAGGTTAGGAAACAAAGACTTGAGATAAACCCTTTGGTCTGTTCACTTAGGAGACCACCTAAAAAATCAATGATAACTACATCCACATGATCAACAACAATGAAAAGAAAACTATGAATAACAATCCACTTGAGTCAAAAAGACAAGAAGACCAATAGAAACCAAACACAACAAACATATTACAATAGTAACTGTTTGTCTCAAGTATCACTCTATAACGTCTTCAAAGATTATTGAAACTCAACACAAGAAATGAAAATTGACATATTAACACAACAATATCCAACTAAGTTGACCACTTGTTTTTGGGCTGCCCCTTTGCTCAAGAATGTTGGAGATGGTTGTGTGCCAAGCTGGGGCTGATTTCTACTCTTCCAAATGATATTAATAGTCTTTTTTTAGGATGGCCAATTAGAGCTTGGTTGGGGCTTCTCTGTAGTTTGTGGATAGTGTGCCCTTCTCTCCTTTTATGGGAGCTTTGGAAAGAAAGAAATGGGAGAATTTTTTTGAATTAGGAGATGTCTCTAGTTTCTTTTCTTAATCAAGTGGAGGCAGCCATCATAGAGGTGGTTAATTGCAGGGTAGGTTTGAGCTCCAACAAAGGTCGTGCTTTTACTAATTGGGGCAATTGTATGAGATTGTCTTGGTTTGGGCTTAAGATTCCCCCCCATGTTGGGGTTGGAGGGTTGTCTTTGGAGTTGGACAGAAGGAATGCTAAGTAGCAACCCCCCAAAGTTGGTTGGTATAAACTAAAATTTGACGAGGCTTCAAAAGGTAATCCAGGTCCTTCTGGTGCAAGTTGCATCATCAGATCTTGGCATGGAGACATCATTGGCAAGTTAGTAGTACCCTTGGCGGATGATACAAATAATGCTGCTGAATTTCAATCTTTGGTTCTGGGCCTTCTCTTTAGTAGGGAGCTCCAAATTGAAAACTTAGACATAGAAGGGGATTCCTCTTTAGTGGTAAATGTTGTAAGATCTGAATCAATGTTAAATTAGAAATTGATGGCTCACTTGGAGTGAGCTCTGGATATCTTGAAGTTCTTTAAGGCATTTACTATTAATCATATTTTTTGTGAAGCTAATGGGGAGGTGGATTTTCTTGCTAATGTTTATGCCGATGGTCAAGCAGTCAAGGTGGTAAACCTAGGGTCATGAGAATCTTATTTTACAACATCAAATGTTTCTCAAATTTTTTTGAAAGAGAATTTTTAGTTTAATTTGATAGGGATGGTGTTTTCCTTTTTAAGGCCATTAATAAGATTTGATTGAATCAGGATTATTCTTGGGTGAAAAAAGATTTTATTGGGAAATAGAGCCACCTTAGTACTTGGTGTACTAAGTGGTTAGTACTTCATTTATCGTGGGGTTTATTTCCTACATGGGAAGGTAGTTCCTTCGCTTGTGCGACTGACAAACCCCACCTACCGATGGGACACTCACTCAAGCCTACCATAAATTTTGCAAGATTGGGCATTAACGGTGATGCTTTCAGTTTTCTATATATTGAGGATTGGCTAAGGTAGTGCTATTCATTGCCAATATGGAGACGCCCATCCGGCTAACCTACACTAAAAGACAATTAGAATTTCTTGGGCAAATTTTAGACAGTCGGCTGAAGGGCTTGTGCAAAGTGAAAACAAAGTGGTTTATTGATGCAGTGAAGATGGTTTTGGGTCTGCATTTCCTTTCCTATGTGGACAGATATCATGTCAACACAGACATCTCCTCTTGGTTCCTTGCTTCATTATTCAACCTGGGTATGCCGAAGGCAGACGCTCTGGTTTGCCTTGTGAAACCTTCAAGGAGTCTATTTTGGGAGATGATGTTGAGACGATAGTTTTTGCAAACCTAGTGAATGGCATTCCAAGGGTGGGAGATCTTCTAAAGTTGCTCGACCCATAGGCATAGGTGGTGCATTTGCCTTTCCTTACTGATCTGGACAGGTAGAGGCTTATTACTCATCGGCTTTAGGCGATGCGAGGGAGGGACTTCATAGTCCGTGCTATAGGCATTATTTGTGAAGACACTCTGTTATGGATCCAACTCTTTATAGTATTCATGGAGTTAGACAAATTCTACCAAAAAGAGTAGCTCTATCTGCTTCCCCTATTTTGTTTATGAATTTTAATCTGTAGTCATCAATGGTTATGCGAAGGAAAAAAAAACAAAGTTTCTTGCTGCTGTTTGGAATGGGCAGAAATGGATAGTATATAGTCTATAGTGCTTATACCTGGATTTTCACAGTTAAGCCAATATTTTGTAAATAGCATATACTTTGTAATTATGCTACTCTCTGTAATTACAATTTTTTGGATAAATATATTTTGGGCTCTCACAACCTTTTACTGATTAAAAAAAATAATATCCAACTAAGTTATTGAAAATCAACTATTGATACCTCATTCTCCATCCAGATTACAAAATCGGTCCACTTTTTGCTTTGTAACATTTCCTTTTCAAATTGCGTTGGTTGCTGGCCATATTTCTCCCCCTGTCAAAACATGGCACATGGACTAGTTAAACTAATTAATATGCAATCATTTATTTTTCCCTAGGAAATAAAAAAATATCATTTAACATATTAAATATACTTACAAATGTACAGATCAAGGCCTGCAAACCTTTTTGGCCATTGTGATGAGTGGCACGAAGTTTGTCAAGCCTAGCCTTGGAGGCCTTGTCCTGAAACATATACTAATTCAATTTAGGTAAAGCACAAATAAAATTTAAAAATTGTTTAATAAATTTGATATAATCTTATGAGAAAATTCAAATACCTGCGTACTCTCCTCACCGGACTTCCTCCATGCATCAGACTTCTCATATGCTTTTACAAGCTCTTTCCATACTTTGAGACTTACATCAATTGTCCTTTTTTGAGCCTTTGCTCGGGAGGGATTTTTTTTATCTTTTTTGTTTGGTTGCACCAAAATCTCTTGCAGTTTTGAGACATTTGTAGCTTTATTTTCTTTATAGACCAACCTGTGCCAATTTAGTCTCCATGTCTTGGATAACTACTTTTTGTAGGTGCATGGGTATCTTTGAGAATGGAAAATGTAGATGGTCTTTGAACTGTTGAAGGCATGATTCCTTCAACCTATTCACAAACATTTTTCCAACATCTGTCATTCAGACTTCCCCTGAAACCACATCATATTCTATCTTGGTATTGTAGCTACCAATGCAAGATGTAAAACATGGCATGGTGGTCGAAGAAGTCTATGTCCTAGGAGTTGCTGGGATATTGGAAGCCTCTACTCCCTGTTCCACATTCTTAGAGGTTATTGTTATTAATTTCCTCCTGGATCTTTTGCCCGATCCATGACTGGTTGGGGAATCAATTGATTCCCTTTGACACTGTTGATTTGGTTGCAATGTTTTAGGGGCTTTACTAGATCATTTTTCTATGTATCTGGGAAGCATTGTCAAGTCAACACCATCCAATTTGTTCACTACATCTAACCCCAATATGGAAGCCAGTGCCTCTTTATCTTTGTCAGTCTCGTGTCCCCATATATATATAATAAATTTCATTTTTGAAATTTAGAAATAGAAAACTAAATACTAAAAATCAAAGAAACAATGGAAACATTTACAAATCTATAAATTGACAGTAAATTACCTAATTGTGGCCAGAGTTTGCTCCTTTCCCTCTATTGCTTGACATTTTGAGGTGACCTAGGGAAAATTATTTTCGTCTAGTCTGGGGAGGCAATCATAGCCAGGTATGAATTAACAGCGTGCTTGACCAATTGTAGCCAAAAACAAAAATGTAGCTAAAAACAAAACTTAATAGATTGTATTTTGGGTATGATGTACAAAGAGACCTTATTCGACAGGCCTTCTAAAAATGGTAAATACAAGTTATACTGCAAGCAAGGATAATTAACAACATTACTACTCAAATTTACCCTAAAGCGTGAGTACAACATCTTAGAAAAACTTTCTTTGAGCTCAAAACTATATAAAAATGGATAAAAACCTAGGTCAAGATTTAACTTACTTGCTAAAAGGTAGACGAGCAAGCTTGATTGAATGGAAGAGGTAGTTAAAAACCCCAAATTTAGCAGCTAGCTAAAGCAATTTTTCATCTTCTGGATGTCTAGAACCAAAAATAAATAAAATACAAATTGACAGATCTGTTGTAGAAACTTTTCAGTAACCTCCGTTTTCGACATAATAAAGTCGTCACTTCACAGGAAACCTAAAACAGAGGCAGAGTACACTGTATTGTGGGCTTAAATGTATTAACTTATTTTTGTTTTTTTTGTGTGGTATGTTTTAACACTGGCGCGAATTTTAAATTTTTTTTTGGATTCATTAGTTGGCGCTAAAGTCGACATTTCTAACTCCACCTTTTGTGCCAACTTTTAGACCTAAATGTAATCTCTTTGGGATGCCAAAACCGGCACCAAGTGAGCCTAATTTAGCACCATCATCATCCATCTCCTAAGAAAACATTTCCATTGCACCCTACACCACCTTTGCATCACAAGCTTCAACTTTTATGGGGATGTGTACAACCATTGGTTATGGTTCCCTTCCATTCCGTAATAAATCTACTATCATTCATCCACTATCCTACATACCCTCCACATACCATCCCTATGGTCCATGCTTTGGCATAAGTCTAACATAATCCACATCATAATCCACTATTTTTCCTACATAATCCACATCATAATCCACTATTTTTCCTACATAATCCACATCATAATCCACTTTTCTCCCCTCTAGAATTTGCGTCATAATCCACTATCTGCCTTATCCATTTGCCTTCCATGTATCCCTTACCAACATTGATGAGGGCACTCAACATGGTCCATGGGCGAGGACATCATTCTCTAATGGGACTATAACCTAATTTCAGTGTAGCTTAACGCAACCTTCAACCCTCAACCCTAAACACTATACCTTAAACCCTAATCCCTCAACCGTAAATGCTATCCCTAAAGCCTGAAGTTTCAACCCTTAAACTGTAAACTCTAAACCCTATTCCTAAACCCTCAACCCTAAACACTATACCTTAAACTCTAATTCCTCAACACTAAACCCTAAACACTATATCTTAAACTCTAATCCCTTAACACTAAACCCTAATCCCTCAACCCTAATCTTAAAGCTAAACTTAAAGTTTCCACTCATTCCACCATCCCCAAGGGATCCATAAATGCAAAATTAGATGCCTCTACTGATAAAGCCAAACATCCTAAGGGTCGTCATGCCTCAAGACTATGCCTTAAACCCTAATCCCTCAACTCTAAACCGTAATCCCTAAACTCTAAACCCTCAACCCTCAACACTATACCTTAAACCCTAATCCCTCAACTCTCAACCCTAATCTTAAACCTAAACTTAAAGCTTCCACTCATTCCACCATCCTCAAGGGATCCAGAAATGCAAACTTAGATGCCTCTATTGATAAAGCCAATAAATCTACCATCATTCATCCACTATCCTACATACTATCCCTATGGTCTATGCTTTGGCATAAGTCTAACATAATCCACATCATAATCCACTGTCTGCCTAATCCATTTGCCTTCCATGTATCCCTCACCAACATCAATGAAGGCACTCGACATGGTCCATGGGTGAGGACATTGTTCTCTAATGGGACTATAACCTTTCAATGCAACATAACGCAACCTTCAACCCTCAACACTAAACACTATACCTTAAACCCTAATCCCTCTACCCTAATCCCTCAACCCTAAATACTATCCCTAAATCTTGAAGCCTCAACCCTTAAACCTTAAACCCTAAACCCTATCTCTAAACCCTTAGCCCTAAACACTATACCTTAAACTCTAATCCCTCAACACTAAACCCTCAACCCTCAACCCTAAACACTATATCTTAAACTCTAATCCCTCAACACTAAACCCTAATCTTAAAGCTAAACTTAAAGCTTCCACTCATTCCACCATCCCCAAGGGATCCAGAAATGCAAAATTAGATGCCTCTACTAATAAAGCCAAACATCCTAAGGGTCGTCATGCCTCAAGACTATGCCTTAAACCCTAATCCCTCAACTCTAAACCGTAATCCCTAAACCCTAAAATCTCAACACTATACCTTAAACCCTAATCCCTCAACCCTCAACCCTCAACCCTCAACCCTCAACCCTCAACCCTAATCTTAAACCTAAACTTAAAGCTTCCACTCATTCCACCATCCTCAAGGGATCCAGAAATGCAGAATTAGATGCCTCTACTGATAAAGCCAATAAATCTACCATCATTCATCCACTATCCTACATACCCTCCACATACCATCCCTACGGTCCATGCTTTGGCATAAGTTTGACATAATCCACATCATAATCCACTTTTCTCCCCTCTAGAATCCACATCATAATCCATTTGCCTTTAATGTATCCCTTGCCAACATCGATGCGGGCACTCGACATGGTCCCTCCACCCTAAACCCTAATCCCTCAACCGTAAACGCTATCCCTAAAGCCTGAAGCCTTAACCCTTAAACCTTAAACTATCAACCCTATCCCTAAACCCTCAACCCTAAAGACTATACCTTAAACTCTAATCCCTCAACACTAAACCCTAAACCCTCAACACTAAACACTATACCTTAAACTATAATCCCTCAACACTAAACCCTAATCCCTCAACCCTAAACCCTAATCCCTTATCGCTAAACCTTAAACCCTATCCCTAAAGCCTCAACCCTCAACAATTGAACCTTAAATTCTAAACCCTATCCCTAAACCCTCAACCCTAAATAGTACTATGCCTTAAACCCTAATAATAGTAATCAATTGTGTTACAAAATTCATAATTAACCTAAGTCTTACATATCCATTCTACGAATTGTACCCTTTGCCTTTCCTAAGAACATATCAGCCCAATGTGACCCCATCGTTAGAACCTTTCACTTTGCTATACTGATGGCCCAATAAAGATATAGTATCACTATATTGGCAAAACAACGATCTATCGGGGTAACCTTTGAGGTCATCCCACCGATAAACTGACAAAATAGAATAAAATGATCTTATTGGGATAACATGCAGACATTGGTGGAAACCACATCATGGTTCCACTGACAGGCTAATAAAGTTGGTAGAAGAAGGTTATATCACCATAACATGTGGATTTTGGTGGAATACATATCACACTGTCCTGATGAGCCGATGAACTCGACAAGAGTTAGCTTATCACCGGAACATGTCAACTTCGGTAGAACTTATATATGAGTTCCCTCGACATGCCGATAAAACCAACAAAGACAAAAGCATCATTGTAGCATGTAAGGATCACTGGAACTAAGGATGAATTTCCACCGATAGCCCAAAATAACTATAAAGCATTGAGGATATGAAGAACATCGGCTAGACTAGGGCACATTGGGGCAACTTCATATGGAACCTCGCCGATGGACCAAGAAAGGGAAATTTATCAATGAAAGGGATGGACTTCAGTGGAATATAAAACAAAGCCTCAGCGATATGACAATGATTGTCAAACAAGATTAATGTGACATTCCAAGACAATGGTCGAATATTTGCAATTAATAAACCAGCTAGATGGCAAGATACACATTGATGGTGCATTTATGAGCTGAGATTGAAATAAGTTAATCCACCCCTGTAAGATTTGGCTGAAGAAAGGAGTCTAGAATTTTGACCTCTCCTAGAGCAAGGAGCTGAAAAAGGCCAACCAGAAATATATTTCAAGTAAGTATATCAGTCCTAACTATAAATTTATACTGTGTAGAAGCTTTGGAGTTTGCATTATGGAAAATAATCCAGAGAAACATAAAGCTAAAAAGTAGAAGGTCGAGAAAAGATCACTGAATCAAGATTTAACTGACCAATGCCTAAGGTCTGGGCCAAGACCAAAAAGAAGTGCCCAGACTAATCCCTCCATAGATAAATTGATAGACAACTATAAGGAGTTAGGAGATGTTTGGACCCCTCTTTGAGGGTATCAATTGTTTCTATATCATTTCAAGAAACAATATAGGTACGATCCTGTTTGTAACCCTTGGAGGTTAAATTTAGCAAGGCTAATAGTGTCTAATGTCTTTATCAATGTGGATTTGATTAAAGCCTTAGCTATCAAATATGAACCCAAAACAAGAACTATTAGATCACACACTGGTGACAATATACTGGTGCTTTCCAAGGATCTCATTGTGAATGTTTTTCAATTGGAATGTGGCTTTGACACGCCCATTATAGTCAGAGACCTATTCCTAGAGTATAGGCATATGGACACCAGTTATAAGAGAGGCAAGTTAGCTTTACACACTCTAAAAGATGACAAGGGTCAGATGAGGAAATTTTCCAATGCTAAGAACCTTCCATTTTCTGAAGAATTATTTGAGGAGTACTTTCATTACACTTATTATGCTACTAGTCAAGTCTTAGGTCTCGAGGTTCCCCCACAAATGTCAATTGCACCTATGGTGTTAGCTGGATATATTCAAACAAAGGGAGCAAGGCCTTTTGATTATGCAAGCTACATAGCTAATGCTCTGAACCATGGATTGGAGAAAATCAAACATAATAGTGATAAGATTAATTTCAAACACTACTCTTTGTCAATGCATTTGCTTTTGTACGAAGGGCATGGTAGAAGATGGTGGAGTTCAAAGATGAAAATTTGGGACTCATTTGACAATGGGGACCCAAAACTAGTGTAAATGTGGACTTCACTATGGGATTGTCGTTTTGACAGATCTCATTATTTTTGCTTTGAAGAATATTTTGTGAAGCCTCTAATGCAACTATTGGGACATTCTCATGACTATAGCCTCTCTCACAGGATGCAAAGGTTTCTTAGCCAAAGGAAAATGATCCAAAGACTAAGGTGGGTCATAACTAGGGAGATTGGTATGCCTTTTCAGATTGCACCATGATACGAGTCTATGGATTTGAGGGTTCCCCTTATCTATTGCCTAGGGTTGTCCTAGACAGAATTGCATACTTCGAAATTGTGAGACAATTGGCTAAATCTAATGCTATTCATCTAAAGAGGAACAACAAACAATCATTCATGCCCAACACTTTCTGCTTTGGGGAATTCACAATAGTCATGAATGAGGGTTATGAAGAAGTCAATGCCAAACTAGCACAGTATGGTCTCCCAATAGGAGATGAAAGAAAAGGTTTTGATAAAAAGGGTTTTATTCATAGAGCTAGGGTCTCACAGGGTCTGTCTGGTTATGAACATATTTTTTCAGAAGTAGATATAATTAGAAATTGAGACGTAGCCTCTACTAAAGATAGAATGGCTGTATTTAATAAAATTCTACTTGTAGAGGATTGGAAATGCAAGAATCTTCCTTCATACTCAAGATCCTTTTTCTGAAATTGAAGATCCACTATCAAGAGTTGAGCATCTTATTGCTCATGCAGATGAGATAATTGAGGGTGTGCCTTTAATTGATTTTGATATAGCTTACATACAATACTCTGGGACACAAGCTTAAGAGGTGCAGCCTCTGACTCACATACCTTCACAGCCAACCCCTAAAGTATCATTTTTTGTAGATACAGATATAGATGAAGAAGTGAGTGATGATGATATTGAACAAATGCAACCAATAAGTGCTCCTATTGTTCCACATTATGAGCCTCCTACAAAATTGAACCATGTAAAATTTGAGACTTCTGAGGATTTGTCTGATGACATCAGAGTTATGGCTGCTTAGAAGTTTGTCTCTGATGATGAATTTATTAAGACTTTTGAATTTAAATCTTTTGTATATGAATATCAAGGAAATAAAATAAGGCAAAAAATGAAAGATACTACACTTGAGCAAGAAATTGCCGCCTTGGAGGAATTGAAAAAAGAGATTGACAGAGAAATGGAGTCTATTACTTCAGAAAGAGGAAGACAACTACTCTAAGAAGCCAAGGTATTGCTTGTTCTAGGTTGGGATATGAGCTCTGCCATTGTATTTGACACGTTTAGGAGGAGGGAAGTTAAAACACTGAGTTTGACAAAGGAAGCAAGTGACAAAGTATACTCATGGTTAGGGTATAATGCAAATGAAGCCACTTTATTGATTTAGTCTTTTTATCCTCAAGATAAGAGACCAATAATAACTAGTGACCCAAATCAAATGTTTTGTCACCTCTTGGTCAAAAGGATAGGAGACATAGATCCCTTGGAAACTACTAAACAAAATGTTAATGTAGCAAAGTTCACTAAGGCCCAAATTGAGAAATTAATCAAGGAAAATGACAAGCTAAAGAAAGAATTAATATACCACAAGGAAAGATCTTCTCCCCATGGATCCAAAAAGACAAAGAAATGATAGAGGCATTAACATATGTAATCTATTGGAAAGAATGCCATGCTAAATCCTAGAAAAAATGTGAGAAGCTAGAAATGGAAGTAAAGACCCTCAAATACACCATGGCCTTTGAAATAATAAAAGAAAGGTTCAAAAAGATGTGGGAATGTTTAGATACCTATTGGAAATCATTCCAACAAACATATTCAGCCATTATAGAAAACAAAAGATTGCAGGAGAGGATGATGGAAAGGAAAGAGGAACTTTTAGACAAAAAATTTTTAACAGAACAAGGATTGCAGATGGATGATAAGTTGGTCAAGATGCATGAAAAGTATCATAATAAATTAAATAAGGAGTTGAATTCTTTTGATATCGCTCCCTCAATTCATGATGATACTGGAGAACCACGAAAATATGAAGAGTGGAAGGAAGATGTATCCATAGTTCTAAATACTGCTTTACAAGAAATCAATAATGAAGATATGATCATGCAAAATATTCACAAGTATCTTGAGAAAATGATGAACATGGAGCACGACATGAAAGGGATAGCCCTTAATGCTAACACATATGCAAAATAGGAGTATATTGAACATTTATCTGAAATTAATATGTTCCTATGCAGAGCAATTGATACGACTGACACTGCCATGAATTCTTAAGAGGGAATAAATTAGGTAGCAGACAAATGAAGCACCTTATGGAAAAATAGAAAGCCTTACTCAGGCCTTGAATGGTCATGGGATTCTATTTGCAGATTAACAGATTGGTGTTTTCTAATTAAAAACATTTTGTTAAGTTTAAAAGTATTTTCTTAATAGTTATGAACATATTTAGGTTCTAAAGAGGATTGAATGTGAAGAGGAGATTCCACATCAGAAAATAGAATGCCTTGCTCAGGCCTTGAATGGTCACGGGTTTCTATTCAGTGAATAACGGATTGTTTTTTTCTAATTAAAAATATTTTGTTAAGTTTAAAAGTATTTTCTTAACAGTTATGAACAGTTATGTCTTTTCTATTGTAATGGGTCTAAAGCTTGTTTGCATCTCCTATAAAAAGAGAGACCAAGACCTTATAAAAAGATATAGGGGGAAGAGAGGAGCTAGTAGTGGTAGATAGTAGAAAAAGTTCCATAATATTTACAAACTCAAAGACCATGTTGCAAGCATAATTTTGAAGAAGTTAATGGAAAATCTCTGATTCTGTGGTGCCATATTGGTATCAATTGTTTGTCAAAGTTATTCAATTATTTGGTTGTCTCCATTTTAGTGCTTCCTTATTATTTAAATTGATATATCACAGTTGCCTACCATATAAAAATTTATGATGGTTTCCTCTACCATAGGTTCATTGTGATTTCCGCTACTATAGGTTCTAGTATTGACTCTTGTCACAACTGCCTGCCATATAAAAATTTATGATGGTTTGATCTGACTGGTTTGGACTCTTTTTGACCTTAGATTCTGTGCTCAGATTAGGTCAAAACTCAATGAAGAATAGGCAATTAAATATAGAGATTTTTAAGGATTTAAGATCGGTTTCATGCATCCTTTATTAAATAAATTTTAAAGACACAATAAACTAATCTAATAGAAGCTACTAAGATCAAGTATAAAAGAAACAACATTTTTAGATATACGAATATTGTCAAAGTGTTTTAGGAATATAAAACTTATCAATTATAATATCCATGGCATCAAAAACAAAAATTATACTATGGAATCACGAATTATGGTAGAAAGAAGTTTGTATCATTTTTTAGATATATAAATATTGTCAAAGCATTTTAGGAATATAAAACTTATCAATTATGATATCCATGGCATCAAAAACAAAAATTATAATATGGAATCATGAATTATGGTAGAAATAAGTTTGTATCATTTAGTCCAAAATTTCTATCTCTTTGTGGAGCACTGTGTTTGTATCTCTGCTAGGGCCATAGGAGCATTACTTAGGATAAAGATTGACTTAGCAAACTAGAATAATAAATGTAATTCAAATATTTGGGATTTAATGGAAAAAAGTCAAAAAAATTTTAAAAAATGTTGTTTTTCCATCTAGCATGGTTCAAAATGTTTTTTATTTTTTTCTTTTTAAAACTAGAGTGAGGTCTAAGGGCAATGCTCTTGACCAAAGGTGGACCAATAGTTGTTCATTAAGTCATGTTTTGTTGGTGTGCTGATGTCGCATCACATAATTGGTTGTTTTTAAATCCAAAGGGCACATTTCATTCAATTATAGGTACTTATAGTCAACACTAACAACCTTAAAGTTACAACTACTACTGCTAAAGTTTTAAAAATATTGAGCCTTAAGTCCACAAACACTATATAAGCCACTTATCTCAAATTTTTATTTGACTCCATTTACCCAACAAGGCACTAGTCTCACCCATTTCATTTTATTTAAAACTCAAGGATTCAAACCATCTTGCTGTGATTTTTTAATTGTGAATGCAAAAACTCAAATCAATTCACTATACCTACAAATTGGTTATACAAGGATTCAAATCAGTTCACTGTATTTGCCAATAGGAATGCAAGGATACAAATCATTTGCATATAACAACTAGGAGGTCTACACAATTGAGGGCTGATGTAGAAAGGTTAGAGGATAAATGCAAACATATAGGAAATTTATATAATCTGTCAGGACACATTTACTATTCATGTGTGGTTATCTTGATTGGTTTCTTTTAACCTCTTGGTGGACAACTGTTATGTGACTATTATCATTGTTGTGTATTACATGATCCAGAGGAGGCCACGAAGAGAGGACGTGGACGGTGTAGAACTACTAAATTGTAGAGAGGAAAGTGGGTGGAAATAGATATGACAAAGGAATCTGTAGATACAATAGAGGTAAGAAGAGAAAGTAACCTCAACCAAAGGAGGAAGGTGTTTATGAATTCAAATGCTACAACATAGAGGAGATAAAGTCATTTTTTTGTCCATGAGGCCTCTGAGGTCAAACTTATTGGTTGAAAATGCACAGGAATGGTGATTAAATGTGATTCTATGATCAAGGGAAAAGTTTAAAAATTAGGATGGCCAAAACATGATATGAATATGTCACATATATGACTAAAGTGAGGTTTTGTGTTGGATAGCATATTTGTTGAAATGATATAATTGGTGTACTAAACATTATTTACTATGTTGTGTATTATAGGGGCCAGACGAGGCCATGGCAACAAATCGTGTCATATCAAATGAGGACACAACAGATGAAGCAGGACATCAGGTACTCAAATTTTGACTTAGCTTAGGAAAAAATGATTTGATGGAATTTTGTGATACATCCATCTTTTTTCTGTTGATAACTGAGAGGGGGGGTGAATCAGTTATCTTAATTATTTCAGCTTTCTAAACTTTCATAATAATTAATGCGGCATCAATTCAAATAAGCAAACATAACCATGAAATGGAAATACACATGACACAATATTTTTGATGTGGAAAACTTGTTAAGGGAGAAAACCACAGGGTGATTAACCTAAGATTGTATTCTTTGTTAGAAGAATAGAAATACAAAATGGCACTTGCCAATTAGGGCTCATTGCCCGAGCACACTGCTCACAAGAGACTCACTGTCTACAAGTTGTAACAAGAATAATAAGATACTTGAACTGATGTGAAGCATCCACACATGCTAGAGTTTAGTTCCAGTTAGGCTCAGTAAACTAATCTGCTGCACTTCATCCTTCCACTTCTTTTGTTCTGCTATCCTTTCACATACCAGACCTTCCTTACTGCTTTCACTATGCTCTTCTCCTTTTCTTTGCACACCACACTATGTAACTACTTTTTCCTTATCAAAATCCATTTGGTATATATATCCACACAAAGGATTTCATCCTCTTTCTAGTCGACATCCGGAATAGTCAATATTTCCTAAACTTTAGTCTGTCGGCTGAATCCTTGCTTCCCAAGTGATGCGGATCAAAAAGAAACTTATATAAGTTGTCTAATAAGTCAACCAATCATTAATGATACCTTAGGAATCTTTATCATTATCAACATCTCATCCAGAATAACTTCTGATGCTCTGACTGTCAATTCTTCCTCTATCTGTTCTACCAAATTGGACCCCAGTACTTAGAATCTTATATCTCTTCACTCTTTCAACACCGGAGGCTCAAACCCTGGAATCTATCAGTCAAGATACTCCTCTTGACTTTCCCAAGTCCGCACTTTCCAAGGATACTTCCTCTAACAGATCTGGACTTGACTGTCAGACCTTCTGCATGCTCTATTTTTGCTTACCAGACCTGTAAGCTCTTCAATCTGACTTCTGATAAAGACACACCATATCCTGCGGATGTGTGGGATGATCTTTGTTGCCATCAATGACAACAATCATGAAGCTCCAATGTGTCTCTTGCCAACAATCTCCCCCTTTGGCATTGATGGCAACACTTAGTGAAAAATGACTAAGTGTTATACTATACTCCCCCTTTGTTGATGCTTTCTTCTAATGTACATTTTATCGGAGCTCCCCCTTAGCTGGATTCCACATTTTTCACTATTCCTCACTCCCCCTTTGACATCAATAGCAAAGGGTAGGGTCCGCATACCAAAATTGCCCAAAAATTCAACTATACTTAGCCGCATAAGTATATAGATAGGTTTTACTTACATATACTGTAATATGTCTGCAAATGTTGTCTTCAATTGTACAACTTGTGTCACCCAACTCTGCTTCATCCTGTCCAAAATTGAGATATGACCACTCAATAGGAATACAAAAGCTTCTGCCCTCTTGAGATCTGTCGGATCACTGGTCCGGGCTGTGGTCTGGGCATCTGTTAGGGCCTCATGCATGGCCTCTAATTTGGGAATAATCACCCCTCTAAGCTCACTCATCCTGTTTATTATGTTTTTCCTCTCCTTTTCAAGTTTCTTAATCTAATTCATGACTACAATAATTTGACATTCCTGATTTACTATGGATAGAGTGAGAGGATCAAAATTCTGTGAGAGGTTTAGCAGTTTATCCTCTTGTTCCTTTACTTTCTTCTCAATATCCTTGGTCACTTTAGGCCAGGATAAACAAAATTTGTAGAAATCTCTGCCATCCTTGAGAGCATTTTCCAAGCTCTTTATTCCAATATCCAAAACTCTCCTATCATTTGCTATTATGCCTTGTAACTCCGAGAATCTCTTATCCAAAAACTCTTTCTGAACCTTTGCCTCAACTGACTTTTCTAATGACTCAAAGTGAGTGTTAACAGAATTAACAAGAGTTTTGAGATTACTGGATGTGGAGGCTGAAGAGTTCTTTTGGAAGGAAGGCATAATCTTCTCTAAGACATCGGATGCAGCTTCTATGAGCTCACAGTCTACCAGGTGAGACTTTAGAATTTTTTCTTTTGCCTTTGCTTGGGTGAAGGATGCTAGCTTCATGTATTGCATCAGAGAGAGGGAATTAAAATTGAATGGACCTTGAAGCAACTCCGGTTCATCAAATTCCATCATCTCTTTGGTCAAGAAGTCCTTGACTGCTTCTGCTTTGTCTCTTGCCAGAGACAGAACTTTCTCCCCTTCTGCAACCTTAGTACTGTCATCTGTGGTCTTTTCTGTTTGACCTTCTTCCTTTCCCTTCACTTTTTCTCCCTTCTCCTCTATTCTTACTTCTCCTTTAGATCCAGAGACTACAGGAGAATTTGGGTTTACTTCTCCTTGGACTTCCTCTTCCAAAGTAGAGGAATCTAAGTCCTTACCTTTTTCTTCACCTATCTCCTTAACCTCTTCTACTACTGTCTCAGTGGTTTCTTCCTTGTCACCCATGGCAGAGGGCTTATCACTTATGTCCTCTACAATTGGAATGTTGAATTTTTTGTATGCATTCTAGAGGATCTCTTCTGTCTCTTTCGCTATTTTGTCAGTTTCACTGAGCATAAGCTGATTCATTCTAGCTTTGCTCTGGAACTCATCCTTGCAATCTTTGAAGATCATATTCATTTGCTTCAGATTGATTGAAGGAAAGAGCTGAATGGCTATCTATTCCTGGATCTCAAGATCCTTTGCCCTAGAATTATTCTTTCTTATCTCTAATTCCTTCTCTAGGCTTTTATTATATACATTCAAATACTTAATTGTGGCTTCCTCCAGAATCTTTTTATCTGCTTCATTGTATGCATCATAGAATTCTGTTATTGGTTGCAGGTTCCCATACATAGTGACTGCTTTAACTACGTCATCTAAGGATAGAGTGGGCCTTTCAATGAATTCTTCTGCCATATCTTCCTTGTCTTCATTGGTAGAGGGTTCATCGGAAGATTTCTTCTTCTTCTTCAGTTTCTTTACCTCCTCATCTAATTTAGTTTCTTCATCATCCCTCTGGCTAACATAGGACCTTGTTGCCTTTTTATTTGTTCTCTTTTCTTCTTTTCTGGATGTTTGGACTTTCGGTTTTGATGCCTTTGAGCTTTTATTAGAGGTAGGTGCAGCCCTTTTAGAGGATCTGGTCCAGGAGGGAGCTTTTACCTGATCACTTTCCTTTTCTACTTCTTTCTTCTCTTTCTCTGCCCTTTCCATCTTTTCTCTATTTGCATCAAGTGCCTCCTTGGATATTCCAAATCTCTTAGCAACTTCTTCAACTTCCCTTCTCACTTTCCTTGTTGTCTCCAGTTGTCTAAGTTCCACATGAATCTTTACACTCAATTCTTCAAAGGTTCCAAACCTTTCTGCCTTGGGATCCTTGGGTTGACTAAGCATATGTTGAACATGTAGCTCAACAATTTTCTCATCCACTTCATACCCCATTGGCATGATCCACACTGTTCTTGGCTCCACTGCCTCCATTAGGCACTGATCAGTTTCTACCATAAAGCATATTGTATCTTTATATTTTTCAACTAAAGATTTGGGGATTCTCTCTCTTGCTTGCATCATGCTCTAAAAATTCTTGAAATAACCCCAGAGAGCTGTATTCTGTGCCTTGGCATCACTAAGCCCATGTATATAATCTTTGATTTGAATAGCTACTGGTCTATCATTCTGCCATACCCAGCCACTGGATCCGAGAAGCTCATTCATGTAATAAAAGAATAGGCAGAGTATCGAGCCACCATACTTGAAGGAGTTCTTGTCCTTCTTTATCTTTTGCATATTTTCCAAAAGTTGGGTTAGAAGAAGTTCACACAGATCATAGTCAGCATTTTCTTTTAGCATCTGATAGGTTGTATAAACTGCAGTTCCCAGTACTAAATTTTCCCTACTGGAGTGATAAATCTTGTAACCAATTATCATGGATGCAAATTTGACATCCGAATCAGTGATATCTTCAATTGTCATAGCTCTCTTGTCAAATTTTGATCTGGTTGTATCACTTGTTGTCTGATTCTTGATAGATTTGAGAACAGGTATCCCACCGGATGAGTGCAGACTGATTACTGCCCTAATTACATCTTTGGTGATTTTAAATGGTCTATTCAACCATAAGAAATTGTCATGCACTCTGCTCAATACATACCAGACCCATTCATCTTATTCAAAACAGGGGAAATGAATGCACTGTGCAAAATGCTTATCCTAGATGGCTTTATACTAAGGTTTGATCTCAAAAGAATCATCTATTAACTACTTGTGATAGATATCCATTAACTTTGATTCCCCAAATTCTTCAATGCTTGCATGAATGTAAACCCTAACATCTTCTACATGTAGAACCCCATGCGAAATTCTTGAAAAGGCACCTAGGGGATCAACTTCTAGAGATTTATATGGATGCTTCTTAAATTTAGAGCGAGGCCTATTAGAGATCTTCACAACATTCGGAGTAGCCATTTCCAACAAGATTTACAGAGAGATATTTAGTAATGAAAAAATACCTTTTTTGTTTCTAGGGTTCGCTGAAAGAGCTGAATTTGATTAGCTGGATGAAATGATTTCAATGGCTGATCTTTGAGAGTTGAGACAATTTGATGCAGAGCTCCTTTTTCTTTTCTTCTTGAGTGCAAATGTTCAAATGATGAACGAATGAACTCTTTTATTTCTGGGAAAACCCTAATTTTCACCCTGCAATAAATGCGCAACCTAATTCATTCCGGTTTGCCTTGTTTATCTTATTCAGAGACATAACCTTTCCAGATCACTGAGATAGACTTTAGAGTTATTCTTGGAGAATAGTGATAATCTATCTTCCTTTCACTAATCATTTGATCTATTCGTAGATCAAGATTCCATAGTTTGAATCATGTCGGGTTTAACTGTGAGAAACCTACTTCTCACCGGATGACTGAGGAACCGGATTAGTCCTCTACCTGTTTAAAACTTCTTGCGGATCTTTCATATCTTAATCACAATTTACTTGGATGTTTCTATGAAGCCCTTTAATCCACAATTTTCCTTGTGCCAATTCTGGCACCAATTGACTGGCTGGGGGATAATGTTTTTCCTTGAGACTCCCCCTAAGCCAAAGCTCACTTTTTAGTTTCTGGAAGGAATATCAACACTAGAGTCTAGTGCGGATCCATCCCCTACATTCTCTGTACTTTTCTTCACCTAAATCTTGTTCATTTCACTTTGAACTTCATCCGCATTCACTTTTTGTTTTCCCTTGTCTTGATTTTGATTATGATGTGTCGGACCTCTTTTGTCCTGATTCTTGCTTCTACAGAATTTGGCAATATGACCGGATCTATTGCAAATTTGGCAAACAACATTTCTTTGCATATTTGATTGATATCCTCTTGATCTGCATTGATTAGCCATGTGACCCATTCTATTGCATGCAAAGCATCTACCATTGAATGAATTGTTCATTTGCATATTTCTGCATTCATGAGATTTGTGGCCATACCTTTTACGGTTGAAACACTATCCAGAGAAGGATGTATTAGTTTGATTCACTCTCTTTCTGTACTGATTAGCTCTATGACCAAAGTTATTGCAGTTGTGGCAGTATCCATTGAAGGATGGATATCTTTGAGCATTAGGCTACCTTATCGGAGGTCTTCTAGGCCTGTTCCTTGAATTTTCTGATCCAAAATTCTTCTGACCGGATCCAAAGCCTTCTCCTTTCTCATATCCCAAACCACACTTGTCATCTACCCTCTTTTGACTTTCAAGAAGAACTTCAAGTTGAGCAGAACTTATCTTGAATTTCTCTTTGTATTCATTTGCTGTTTGAAGATCCCTTTTAAGAGAGACAATTTGATCCTCAAGTTATTCTTCATTATCTTTAGCATCTTCAAGATCAGATTCAAGATGTCTGATAATTCTATCCATCTTGTGGTAATCTTCTAATTTTTCCTTGAGAGAATGTATTAGATCATCTTCAGTTTTTCTTTTCTCTTCAATCTCTTGGGTAAACTTCATAGCTCCTGATTCCATTTCATGTCTTACCATAATGATTTCTTTTGATAACTTTTCACATAACTTAGTTTTCTCCTTTAGATCTCCATTTGTATCATTGGCTTCACTTTGTCTTGCCAGTTGCTAAAGTAGCTCCTTTCTCTTTTTCATAGAGAGACTTAGTTTCTCTTTTAATTCATTTATGAAATCATCAGCCTGTTTGAGTCTTTCCTTCAATTCAGTGATTTCAGAATTTGACTGCTCAAGATCATTTAGGGTAGACTTAAGTTGCTCCTTCATACCATATGCATCCATTTGAATTCCAAGGTCTTCCTCAAGCTGTTAGGCTCTATTGAGGGGAACTTGGCTTTGATACCAATTGTTGATAACTGAGAGGGGGGGTGAATCAGTTATCTTAATTATTTCAGCTTTCTAGACTTTCATAATAATTAATGCAGCATCAATTCAAATAAGCAAACATAACCATGAAATGGAAATACACATGACACAATATTTTTGATGTGGAAACCCTGTTAAGGGAGAAAACCACAAGGTGATTAACCCAAGATTGTATTCTCTATTAGAAGAATAGAAATACAAAATGGCACTTGCCAATTAGGGCTCACTGCTCGAGCACACTGCTCACAAGAGACTCACTGTCTACAAGTTGTAACAAGAATAATAAGATACTTGAACTGATGTGAAGCATCCACACATGCTGGAGTTCAGTTCTAGTTAGGCTCAGTAAACTGATCTGCTGCACTTCATCCTTTCTCTTCTTTTGTTCTACTGTCCTTTCACATACCAGACCTTCCTTACTGCTTTCACTCTGCTCTTCTCCTTTTCTTCGCACACCACACTATGTAACTTCTTTTTCCTTATCAAAATCCATATGGTATATATATCCGCACAAAGGATTTCATCCTCTTTCTAGTCAGCATCCGGAATAGTCAATATTTCCTAAACTTTAGTCTATCTGTTGAATCCTTACTTCCCAAGTGATGCGGATCAAAAAGAAACTTATATAAGTTGTCTAATAAGTCAGCCAATCATGAATAATACCTTAGGAATCTTTATCATTATCAACATCTCATCTGGAATAACTTTTGATGCTCTGACTGTCAGTTCTTCCTCTGTCTGTTCTACCAAACCGGACCCCAGTACTTAGAATCTTATATCTCTTCACTCTTTCAACACCGAAGGCTCAAACCTTGGAATCTATCAGTCAAGATACTCCTCTTGACTTTCTCAAGTCTGCACTTTCAAAGGATACTTCCTCTAATAGATCCAAACTTGACTGTTGGACCTTCTGCATGCTCTGTTCTTGCTTATTAGACCTGTAAGCTCTTCAATCTGACTTCCGGTAGAGACACACCATATCTTGCGAATGTGTGGGATGATCTTTGTTGCCATCAATGACAACAATCATGAAGCTCCAATGTGTCTCTTGCCAACATTTTCATAGTATTATTGAAATTTATAATGTATTATCCAATCTTGACATAAATCAATGCATGTTGTTGATTATTTTAGATGGAGATTGGAGCTAATGCAGAGCTAAAGCGTTTAACTAGCAAAAGAAAAATATATGTACATGGATGTGGACCTAAAACTATTAAATCACATAGACGACAGTGGGTGGAAGAGGATATGACAATGGATCCTATAGACACTACAAATGATTGCACTAAATAAGAGGTTGGTTAGGACTATAGTACATGGGATGAATACTTTGAGAAAATTGTTGTTTGTGGATGTTTTGTATGTCATGGAAAGAAATAATTCAAATGAGAGATTGTACAAAGATATTACATATATGATGAGCTTCCAGTTGGTAGTATGCCTCCTATAATAGATTTAAATCCAATAGGAATTATCATAAGGAATTTTCCAATTTGATATAAATAACATGTGAATTCCTTGGTAAGGATTTTGAAGAAAACATTGTTTTATATTATTTAAATAACTAATTTTTTTCTTAATGGATACTTGTAGGATAAAGTTCTTAGTTTAAAGTTTCCTAGATCACCGAATTGTAGCCTAGAGGGCAATGATCATTCATTAGATGATACATCTAACAAAAATATGTGCCAATATACCAGCTCCAAAGATGAGGAATTGATGAAAACAAGTAACAAAATAAGAACCAGTTTAAAGATGCATAATTTGCTTAAAGACAAGGGGAAGGTGGACTACATACCCTATGAGAATGAATGTGATGGAGATGATGACTTTCCCCTAAGTTTGAGATCAATTTACAAAGAGACATTTGATCGTCCACTATATTGCGCTTGTCCTAGTGATCAACAAGTACCTAGAGTGTACGAGGTGTTTCAATTTTGGGGATACAGCTACATGATACGACCCTCCAATATTCATGGAGCGAATCTAGGCCTCTTTTTCATCCAAAATGTACATGTGGGATCTAAAGATAGAAACAATTCAGAACAAACCACTAGGAGATTAATGCCATATTATGGTCCATCATATTACAGTGGTGAATGGAGAAGGTTAGCAGAATATAAGCCTAGCATGTCAGCATATGGTTTAAATTTGAATATGTATACACATCGTCTCCAATTGGAAAGTGGAAAAGAAATGAATAGAAGTCATCTTATGTATATATATGGATGTGCATACACACACAAAAATATTGCAAGATTTATAAATAGTAGTAAGGGAAGGGACCCTAATGTAAGACCGAATTGTCAATTTGTTGAGGTTATAAATGATAAAGATTGAGATATGGAAAGAGAGGTTGATAGATTCTTAATGGTTGAGGCTATTATGGACCTTACCATTGGGGATGAGTTATTGATTGATTATCCCTTCTTAAAATGCACTCCTGTACGAAAGAAAAGCGAAGAACAAGGTCTCCCTAAGGATGTTCTTAGGGGCAAAAAACCAAAGAATAATAAATGAGTGTGGACTGATGTTTTATAAACTATGTTGTCAAAATTGTGTTTTCTTTAAATTATTGTATAAAAAAGGTAGTCTATAAAATAATGTTCCATTATTCAATTGATGTATATATGTTCATACAATTTATATTTTTATTTTTTAAGCCATATTTGATTATATTTCTTTGAAATTGGTACATTTTGAATTTAGTGCAATTGTTGTCAAACATTAAATAATGCTTGCGTTTGTTGATAGGTAGAAGATGTTGATGAAACACATACTAATACCCAAGATCCAACTGGTTTATTAAGGTTTGGATGGGATGATCCAAACCATCCTTGAAACCATACCAGGTAGAAAAGAGCAACATTGAAGAGAATACTAGTAGCTGAGAAATTTGAACTGCTGATGAGATCCGCATACACTGATGACATGCCAGCTAGCCTTAATGATGATGATCATGATAGTGAAAATGCAGTGCATGAAGAAGGATTGAATGAAATGCTTACAGGTTTCTTTAGGGATGGAAAAAATGATGACAATAATGATCATATGGTTGATAGTAACGATGATAGCAGGGGTAATTACCACCAATGTAATGTTGATGATAACAACCTAAAAGACTCCATCAAGCAAGCAACGAAGAAACCCGTGTTCAAATCGGGTGCAAGTAGAACTTCAAAATTGGCATGCACATTAATATTATTAGAAATCAAGTCATTATTTGGTTGGTCAGACAAAGGATTCACTACCATACTAAAGTGAGATGAAATTTCTTACTTTGCATTGTCAATTGGTGTACATAATTCGTAAACATTCATCAACTTCATTTTTATTTCTTTAAGGGGAATTTAAAACCATATATTGTATATAAATAGTCCCAGTATAGATTGACATATGAAACATGTTCATCATAAGTCAAACATTCAATTGATTTAATCTCTGGCAATCTTACAGGGCACTAAAAACTAAAATATTCCCTGAAGAGAATGTGTTGCCATCAATTTTCAGAGAGGCGCGTCTATTGTTGGTTGAGTTGGGGATTAAATATAAGCAAATTCATTCATGTAAAAATGATTGCATTTTATACAGAGATGAATATGAAAATAAGGTAGAATGCCCTATATGCAGAGAGAAGAGATATCATACAGATGTACAAGGTCCTACAGTTCCAAAGAAGGTTTTACGTCACATGCCAATTATACCTAGACTTCAACGAATATTTCGTTGCAAGTCACTTGCACAATTGATGGACTGGCATGCAAAAAATAGGAGTAAAGATGGATTCATGTGAATTTTGGTTGACTCCAAAGCAATGAAACACATAGAGAAAAAATGGCCAAGAAAATTTAAAGATGAACCCTGTAGTATCAGGTTTGGTCTTGCAATTGATGGAGTGTTCCCATTCTCTTTCCTAAGCTCAAATTATAGTGTTTGGCTAGTCAGATTGATAGTATACAATATTCCCCCATGGATGAGTGTTAGAAAGGAGCACCTTATGCTGACTCTCATTATTCTAGGAAAATATCAAGTTAAAAACATGAATGTTTATCTTGTGCCTTTTATTGATGAGATGCAACTGCTATGGAAAGGCATAAGAATGTATGACCTATCACATCCCCCATCAAATAGGTCCTTCATGTTGTCTAGTGTGTTATGTTGGACTATTCATGATTTCCTAGGACTTGGTGTTTGTTCTGGTAAGATAAAATATTTACGTATTTAACTCATAATTTATTTCCATCCCAACTTTCATACTTAGTTTTATACTATTTTTTTGATATTATTAACATTACTTATTGAATTGCAGGGCTGGAAACAAAGGGGATATTTGCATGTCCAAGATGTACAGAACAATTTCAAGGGTGATATTCTAAAGATCTACATAAATTTATTTACGCAAACAACATGGTTTTTCTACCACTAGATCATAAGTTTAGAAATTGCCTGAAGAATCAATTTGATGGAAAAGTTGAAAATAGAGGCCCTCCCATGATTATAGGTCCAGTTGTTTTGGCTTAAGAAGTATGAAGATGCTGAATTGAAAGCTTGGGAGGATTTTTTTGATTAGGGTGATTCAATTGAAGAACCAGAACAAGTTGTAGTGATTATGCCACAAGGAATGAAAAGGAAATCCATATTTTATGAGCTCCCTTACTAGAAGGATCTATTAATATCTCACCTATTAGATCCTATACACATCTTCAAAAATGTCCCAGATTCTATAATTTGACATATATCAGGCAAAGAGAAGGACACCTTGTCTTCGAGGAGAGATATTGCTCTTTCACATACCAAAATTGATAGAAAACATTTGTGGCCAAACATGGAAAATGAAACATATATAGAAGCTCCATGGATTTTGAAAAAAAAAGAGCTAGACCAACTAAAAAATGTCATCCATTCAATAAGGACACCTATTGGCTATGGGTCGTCATTGGCTAAAGCTTTTATAGTTGATGGACATATCACAAGATTTAAAACACATGATTTTCATAATTTTATGAAGGTATTATATATCATCATTTAACATTTACTGTTAACATTGATTAAGTACTAAATATATTTTGATATTTTGTTGTGTGAGGAAAAATTACTAATCACCTTTTCATAAATGTGTTTGATAGCATATCATGCCATTGGCAATTAGGGGGGATTCATGTCTTATAGTTGACTTAAGGAATGCCCTAAATTGATTGTCAGTATTTACAAGGTATGTGGTTATATGAAATGTTCATGTTTGAGAGACAGAGATATTATATTGCATTTTAATTTTTGACTAAAGTTTCATACTAATTAACTATTCTTATATTAGGTGGGTGACCTCCAAGGAGATCCACGAATGTGAAGTGCCAAAATGGAAGAAGGAAATTATAGAAATTGTATGTGTATTTGAGAAGGATCTCCCTACAAGTTTCATGGACCTACAAGTCCGTTTACTTATAAACCTAGTCAATGACATTGAATTGGCAGGTGTCATATCAATGAGGTGGATGTTTTTCTTTGAGAGGTATATGAAAACTCTAAAAAGATATGTATGACAAAAGCCATGTCCAGAGGGTTGCATGGCTGAAGGGTATGTATTGAATGAAGCATTTTTCTTCCTGTGTGAATTCCTTGGTAAGAATTTTGAAGATGAGCCACTCTTCTGGGATGAAGAACGAGCATCAAATATTATTGGTGGAGAAAAACCACAATCTAATGGTGTTCAAGTAGAAATTAGTTAGTAAATTCATGATCAGTGTGGTTGTTTTTCTTGCAATCATTAATTGACTCTATAATTTATTTGTCAAATTAATAGCATGACATTTGGAGTTTGAAATAAACATGTTGACATGTAATAGGTGTAGATGAAAGTGCTATACTTGACAAGTTCAATCTGTACCACATGAAGTTTATGAACAAATGGATCGATCTGTATGATAAAAAGAAAGAAGTGTTAGAAGCAAGGAGATAGTTTAAGAGATCAAACCCAAGGAATACTCCACTTCCCACTAATCTTCTTGGGGAATGGGGCAAAGATTGCACACTAGAATGGGTTACTGAACAAATTCAAAATCAAATAGAAGATGTAGGTATAGATTCAAACATAACAGAAGATGAAATCAACATGTCTAGAGGATGTGAAAGAAAGATACAGTTGGAATTTTACAAAATGTTGTTTCCTTACAGTTTTGACACTATTAACTATTTTAATATTTGTCATTATATTTGTTTTCACTGAAATAAATGGTCTTTCACAGGTGAGAAAATATCTAGCAATGTGGTCATATGGTCAACATTATCGTGTAGAAAGTATAGATGTAAAGAGACGATCCTTCGATTGTGGCATCATGGTTAACTTCAAGCAATCCAGTTGATCAAGCTCAAAAGATAAGAATATAATTGAAGGGAATCTACAATATGTTGGGAAAATATAAGAAATTATTGAGTTGGATTTTTGCTCTTTCAACTGTTGTGTTTTTAAGTGTAGATGGTATGAAGCATTTGAGAGGACACGAAGACATGATATCCATAGTGGATTGTTTTCTATAGATTCCTCATGTTTCCTACTGGAGGATAAGGAGCCTTATGTTCTACCAATTCATTGTGAGAAGGTATTTCTTTAACTCAAACGAGAAGCAGTAGTGATCATTAATCTATTAATTCATAGTTTATTGCAAATATATACATGTGTCTATTAATCAATAAAATTGTTATACCATACGTCTAATATATGTATGTCGTTCATGTGCAGGTATTTTTCTATGAAGATATTTTGGACCCGAAATGGATATTTGTCATACATTATGATCCAAGATTAAGGCGTGTATTTGACTATGCATTAGTGGATACTGAGAAAAACAATGATGACCAACAAAATGAGAGAGAGGGATTAGAGAACATCGAAGAAATTGACATCCATGATGATATTGAAGATGGTTATGTTCAGGCACAAGAAGACAACAATCCAGAGTTACATGATGTTATGGAAGACAACATTATGGAGGGTATAGAAAATGATGATCCAAATGCATCTAGTAACAATATAGATGGTCTACAGTCAAATTTTGATGATGATGAAGATGATGCA
Source organism: Cunninghamia lanceolata (assembly GCA_027924645.1). Classification (NCBI taxonomy): domain Eukaryota; kingdom Viridiplantae; phylum Streptophyta; class Pinopsida; order Cupressales; family Cupressaceae; genus Cunninghamia; species Cunninghamia lanceolata. Next base: position 6,543,442 of record BSBN01001091.1, read on the forward strand.
GGTCAAGATGAGGATGATGATAATATTAAATACTTGAAAGAACATATGAACATTGACAATGATACACTTGATGACATTGTAGCAGACAATAATGTTAATGACCAAGACTTCTAAATTTTTAGAATTATTTGCAATCCATGTTTAAAAAAGGATGATTCTTATGGCCTAAACTTTGTAATGCTTCAGTAATATTATTTGTGTTGATACAAATTATCTATTGTAATATCCTTAAATTGTTCAATCTTTGGTATGAATCATTGGTAGAAAAAATTAGGATTACTTGGATGCTTCTTCCATTCATTTTGTATCAACATATCTTTGTGAAGACATAAAAGTTAATAAAATATTAATGCACGTAACTCACAATTATTTAAATAAGCAACTTTGTTAACTTTATTATTTTTAAATAGTTTCCATTTTTATGTTGAACATAATTTTGAACATGTAACTAAAAACATCCCCAGTAAATGCTTTACTGTATCAGCATATTCATTCACATAAGCACAATATTGAGGATCAATAACTGATATTCATTCAAATATAAGAAGAAATAAGTATGGCAAACATACGAAAAATACATAATGATAAGGCAATCATGGAGTTACACCAGTGCTTTGTCATAGGTAGTCTTCTTAATAAATCCATGTTAATGATTCCCAAAGTAGTGTCAAAACTAAGAGAGAGGTGTAGAGTCTAGGCTTCCTATTTCCAATATTTTGCAATGCTACAAAGAATGAGAGAATTGATGTGGTTCTCAACTTGCACATATGTGAGGCCACTAGAATTGTTGTTCAAGTGTTGCTAGTGTTTTAGTAATGTTGAAGTGTTGAGTTATTTTGGAATAGTATGCTTCCTAGATGAGTCTCTAGTGTGGTGTGGTGTCTAAAACATAGAGATAATTGAGCTTGTAGAGAAGCTTGTTAGACATGTAAAATTCACCAACCTATTTTCCTTGTAAGAGCTTGGTGTAGTTCTATGCACAATACAAGTCTGGTGGGTAGAGAGGTTCCTAGTCAAAGAAGTTGTGACCACATGAGTCCAACATTATGGTGAGTGCATGAACTAGATATTAGCTTAGGTAGTCAAATACCTTTTTGTCTTTAGGCTCTACTAGACCTAGGTCGGTGTACCTTGAAAGATATTGCAGATTTTTGTGTAACCTTCACAGTGGCAAACGGGTGTGAAGTAGATGTAAGGGTTGGAATGTATTTCTAAGGTTAAGGTTTGCAAATATGAATAGGGTATGAAGATTAATAGTAAATTGGACCAATGCTTTATCTATTGGGCAAAGAAATCAAGAGTCAATGGTGTAATGGATCTTTATTTTGAATTAACTCAGATTGTTAGGCACTTGTGTAAATCTCTATATTGTGTAGATGTGCAAGAATGTTGAGGTACAAGATTCTTCTTATAAATCCCAATGATATTTCCTCAAATTTCTATGACTTAGAATAGATTGTTCAAAGGTTTTTAACCCTGGGCAAAGACCAATAAACATTGACTACTCAACTAGATTTAAATCAACTTCCTTAGAAACCAATCACACAGATCATATAGTAACAACAAATGTATACTAAAAAATTAATGATATCATTGATATATTAACTTAAACAACTTGACAAACCACTTTGGAGAAAATCATGCAACTCATATATATTAACATCAACACAACAATTGAATAACATCAAATGTATACTGAAAAATCAATGATATCCTTGATATATTAACTTAAACAACTTGACAAACCTCTATGGAGAAAATCATGCAACTCATAAATATTAACATCAACACAACAATTGAATAACAACAAATGTATACTAAAAATATTAATGATATCCTTGATATATTAACTTAAACAACTTGACAAACCACTTTGGAGAAAATCATTCAACTCATAAATATTAACATCAACACAACAATTGAACATCAATTTTGGATCCACCTACTAACTCTAATTCTTTTTATTAATTTAGCAATTCATACTGGTTTGAAAACATAGATAGATGGAAATGGATTCTTCAAATACTGCTTTTATATTAAATATATGTCTCTGAAATAGATTGGATGATCTCCTTCATAGTAGCCTTGGTATGCTATTTTATAGGATGCAAACAAGCTTCGAGCCTGAAACATTGTACCTTTTCATAATAACATCTTTTGATAACTAATGCATAATTAACAAACATAAATTAAGATAAATCCATATGCAGCGATCTAATTCTGGCTCCATTAATCTCCATAGAGTGACCCATGACTCAAAGGCCTGGCAAGGTCGTCCTCATCTCCATAATACATATTGATACACCAGCATTGCTTGACAAAATTGTACTCCTTTTACTTCATCATAGCGCTCTGGATACAAATAGATTTATTTGAGTGATATGGTCGATGTACACTTGATCATCACATGGATCAATCTCAAGTAAACTACTCATTGTTGATTCCAAAATAAATATCTTTCCGAAACATGTGTAAGTATTCTCTATCATCCTTTCCTCATTATTTACATTTTCAAGTAGTGGTGGCAGTAATTGACCCAGTTCATTCCTCCAAGTGTCCTTGTCTTTTAGGTGCCCTCATCATTCAAGAAGTTAGGAAATGCCAAATCAATATTTTGATCAAAATCTTTCAAATCTGCTATCAATATACCATTAAATCTCTCATGTTCTTTCATCAATTCATTAGATCGTTTGAGCACTTGTTCCTCAGTGCTAGGTTTAGCATTCAACCCTTCCTTTGTTTCCAACATTCTGAGGTGTAGTCTTTTATGCTCTTGGTATAATTGATGTGTTATATTGTGTAAATCCCAAACCTTGTCGGTATTTTTCATCATGTGGCCAAACCTTCTTTGAATAAATTCAGAGGCCATACTATATTTGACAGTTTTCAATTCAGTTTCTAGCTGCTCACTTTTCTTTTGATTCTTTTCTGCCTTATACTTCCAATAATTCACATCTGCCAAGGCCTCTATTACCCTTTGATCACCTTCTAGGTATGGTGAGTAGTTGCTGGATGAAAGCAACTTATCTCTGTTCAAATCAATCTCTTATCTTAGCATAGCATTTTCTTTCTTATATATATTATTATCTTTCATTAATTTCTCAATTTGTGCTTTAGTAAACCTTGCAACTTTAAATTAGCAGTGTCCATAGGATCGGTATCCTCAATCCTTTGTATCAACAAGCTACCAAAAGCTTTATTAGGATCATCAATTATATGTGGTCTCTTATTTGGAGGATACAATGCCCATATAAGCAATGCTCTTTTATCAGGGTCATACCTTGATCCTCTTCTGATATCATCCATTGCCTCAATGCTGAGTTTCAACTTCTTATCTTGATTTATATTGAAAGAATCAAATACAATGGCTGAAGCCATGTCCCATCCAGGAATCAAAATCACACCTACATCTTGTAACAAGGTCCTTCCCCTTCGGGAGTCATTATCTCCAATTCATTGTCGATCTCCTTCTGAAGCTCAAACAACACCTCATCCTATATGTCAGGAGTGATATCTTTCATTCTCTTCCTAGCTTTTTGCCCTTGTATTCATATAAGAAGGCTTTAAACTTAGGTGTTTTGATGAAATCATCATCTGATATGAATTTACTGTTGGCTAGTTGCCTTATGTCTTCTGATAAATCATTTGGTGCTTCCACAGTGACAACTTCTCTGTCTTCAGGCACTTCATACCCCTCAATGGTTGGGTCATAACTTTGTACCCATTCTTCAAACTCTCCCTCTCCTTGTGCAATGTTTGTGTCTGCAGAGAAACTTATATCTGGTGTGGGTTGAGGTGACAAGTGACCCAGGGGTACTTCATACTCATCCTATGCATCTTTAAGTTGTTTTCCTTTTTTGTTAAATACATGGAGGGGAACATTCGTGATCAGTTCTGGTGCATGTTTAATCATAGTGTCTAGTCTTTCGATAGGATCATCCATATCATAGAAAACTCTAGTGTAGGTGGGGTTTTGGGCTACCCTCCAAGCCTCTGCTAACATGGTTTTATGGTACAAACTTCTTCTTTCTGCTACTGTAGTTTCATCACAATTTTTGATTAAATCTTCATCAACAAATAGGACATGATCATATCCCTTTAACTTCTGCTTTATTTTTACACTGTTTATGAAGTGTTCTGGATCAAAATTTCCTCTTGCATTTCCAAAAGGTAATTTGAATTGTTCTAATTTACTATAAATTAATTGATAACCTTTGTTAGAAAGTACTATGAAATCTCCAAAGCATAAAGTCCCAAGCATAAATGACTATTTACGCTAATTCTTGAGATGCATGAAGTCTGAGGAAGCCAATTGCCTAACAATTTCTAAGTATGCAACTCGATCTGGGCATGTCTTTGGTAGCAGGAAGGGTGGCCCTTCATATCTAAATACTCTTATCATAGTGCAATCTTAGAAACATACCAATCACCCCAATTATGGCTGAACATTCCCTCTTCATGTCTATCTTTTGGTCTCAAAAACTTTTGTATTTCCAATGAAAAATTGTGGCTACAAGGATGTCCAAACCATTTGAATATTGGTTTCACAAAAAACTTTTCAAAGTATAAATAATGGGATCTGTCACATCTGCTATCCCAAATAGAAGTCCACATTTGCACAGGTTTAATATCTCCATTTTTGTCTACGTCTCTTACCTTGAGATTTCTATCCCATAAGCCCATACATTGTCCTTCCTATAATACCATATGCATAAATAAAGAATAATGTCTGAATTTACTTCCTCCATTCTTAATAGACATTAAATCATCTTTTATATTATATGCCAGGTATTTAGTATAATCAAAATACCATGCATCATGACTTTGTATGTCTGCAGCTAGGACCATGGGTGCAATTTCCATGAACATGGAGGCCTCTATTCCCAATATCTGACAGGGAGAGTAATATGTGTTTTTGAAATAATCTTCAAACAATTTAGTTGAGTAGGGTGGATCTTCACCCTCTGAAAATACCTTAAGTTGTTTATTGTCACCACGAGGCTTGTGCAAGGGTAACTTCCATCTCTTATAATTGCTACTCATATTGCGGTACTCAACCAACAAATCCTTAATTCTGAATTTCTTGTCTAAACTTGTGTCTAACTGAAACACTGTGGATATATAGTCTCTGGTAATGGGGAAGAAACTAGTCCCATCATTGAATTCAATATAACAAGTCTTACGGTTGAATTTCTCTGCAAAAAACTTCAACAACTGGACATTTACAAACACATTCGGGACTACCAATTTACCCAAGTTTAGCCACCATGGGTTTGAAATGGGTTTATACCTATCCATTTTTCTGTAATGGGAGATAAAGAGATCATACCCTTTGACTGGTGTCCATATATCCCCAATATCCTTGTATAAATCTTCAAATTTCTCAGCATGTGGGTTTAGTTGGGCATTTCTTTTGGACTTTTGTCCTGACCTAGGACATTGGTCTAATAAATCTTGGTTTAGATGCCTATCCTTAGTTTTTTGTCTTTTACTCTTTAGGTTTTGAATTGTTTCTTCCATATTTTATCACTATGTCTGGATTTCAACTCTGTGATTTATAAATGTAGACTAATTTATAAAGTGCATTTAGGAAGTACAAGAACAGTTCCACTGTAGGAGTCCAATCAGTATCTGCAACAAGTCAAAAATCAATGAAAAGATGAAAGGATTAACATTAGGAAGCAGATGATGGTTTTATTCAAATTCCAAAAGTTCTAACCTGTAATCAACACGATGAAGGTTATTCAATTAAACCAAATGTAAGGATAAATATCAATGCACAAATTAAACACACACACATGTTATCAAAGTAATATGATTTGATTACAGATATCACAACACTAGGAATACAGTAAAATGTACCATTTATAACCACCAACTTTGAACACGTTACTTCAAAGCCATGCAAATTACAGGAAAAACTCAATTTTGAGACAACTCATAAAATATTCACCGAAAGATTGTCTCTAAATCATATTAATCATGAGAATAAAAGTGAATGTAAGAACAATTTCTTTATTTCCCTACAAAATCTCTAGAATGAAGAATTGGTAACTAAAGCAAAAGCCAAGGATTAGATTTTAGAAGCTGAGAATGTACAGTTGACAACAACCTTGAAAGCATTGAAGGAACAATTCTCTTCCTATAATGGGTTGATCTTAACCAATGGTTTTAAAGGTTAGGGTTAGCTGTAAACACAAAGTTGTTTTTGTTTTTTCCTTTTTTTGAAAAAGGTTACTAAACATTTCAATTTTTATTCAACACAAAACCCTGAAGGGTGGATTATGGTTATACGTAGGCACAATCTTAACCTTTTACACTTGCATCCATAGAAGGCTCAAAGACATGACAATAAAAACAACCGATGAGTTTAGAAAATTTATGTCTTTCTAGCTTCAAGTGGTTTTATAGTGGGAAGTATAGCTACTGCCACCACCTGTCCACAAGATGTTGCAAAAAAAGCTTGGAAACAAATAGAGAAAGCAATGAAAACTACTATGAAAATGGATTTTGGTGAATGTTTGGAAACAAATAGAGAAAGCAATCTCAAGGATTTTGGTGAATGAAAACTACTTACTTGACAAATCACTCTAGTCCTGAATTACTTATTCATCCACGCCCTGCACTTGTTCTTTGCAACACCCTCTGAATTCCCATTCAACAATCTTAATTCTATGCAATTAATGGCATCTGTGCAATCAATTATCATTGAACGAAATTTATTTTTTTTGAAAACAGAGCGTTAGATCGCCACCATTATGTCTTGTCACTTTATTTCGAGGTGATGTGTTTTGCAATATCATTTATTGTTCGAGATTTTGGTATGACCCTAATTGATGTTACTTCGATAATATGAGTCTCCTCGAACATGAAATCACCCTTTTGATATTTTAATTTCTTTTCGTCGCCTTTTTGGAGAGACCCCAAAAACCCTCTCTTCGACACAGTAGAGTTTCTTTGAAATACCCTTTACATTATCTTTTCATTGGTGAGACCCCTTCTATTGATGAGACTCTAAACCATATCACTTCGATATCCCAAATCACTTATCTGTTCGACTTTCGGGGTATCAATGAGACTTCTGAATGACTCTTACCGATATCCCCTGTCTCTTCGATTTGCTCATTACTTCAAGTTTTCGTGTGATTTTCCTTTTGTCTGCTTGTGCCTTTGGGTCATCAAAGAGAATGTATATTGAGTCTCCCCGACGTAGTATCATCTTTCTGATGTTAGCTATAGTGATTTTTTCATCAAATATTTTACGGTTGAGGTATACAATTTAGGGCTAATAAGGGAATGGTGATATTTTTTGGGTTCAAGTAGAACGTCTTATTAGGGATTATGGTGGGAATGGAAAAATTTTAAAGTCTACAATTTTGATCCAAAAACAATCCATTGAGGCTTAGAGGTACGGCACTAAATTCGGCGCTCATTTAGATGTTAATGTCGGTAGTCATTTAGACATTAAAGTCGACGCTAATGTCAGTGTTAATGTCGGTGCTAATGTTTGGGATTTTGGTATAACCCTAACTGGTGTTACTTCGATAATATGAGTGTCCTTAAACAAGAAATCACCCTTTTGATATTTATTTTCTTTTTGTTGCCTTTTTGGAGAGACCACAAAAACCCTCTCTTCGACACAGTAGAGTTTTTTTGAAATACCATTTACATTATCTTTTCATCTGCGAGACCCCTTATATCGGTGAGACTCTAAACCATATCACTTCAATATCCTGAATGCCTTAAAGGTTATCAATATTTTCATTTGATCATCATGACATGTTTTGGTGTCACGCCGAAGTACCTTATCTGTTCGACTTTTGAGGTATTGATGAGACTGCTGAATTTTTTTTGGTGTATGATGCTAAATTTGGCGCTAGTTTAGTCATTATAATCAGTGCTATAGGTGACACTAATGTGGGTGCTAAAGTCAGCTCCAATTTAGGTGCAATGTGGTGCCTAATTTAGTGCCTACTTGTTCTGATTGGTGCAAAAAATGCCAAAAAATGTGCCATCCCAACAAATAGCACCAACTTTTTCAAAAAATTGGAGAAAAATACATTAAAACTGTGGGTGAAAGCAAAAAATGGAGGAAAAAGAGGAGCCAATCATAGGGAATTGTTGTAGTGAGTCTAATGTAAAATAAAGGAAAACAATCACATAGAAGTGTATAACTACCTACTTGACAAATCAAATGCAAATAAATCACTATTGAATTGCTGAAAATACTTAAGAATCACACACCATACCACGTTTTTCCCTATGCAATACTGAAATGATCGTTCACAAAGCTTGGGAATGAATTAAGAACTATCACATTCATCAAATTAGAATGTACAATCATACCATGAAATGTGGTAAGAGAAAACTAGAACTGCTATTATAGTTTACTAAGAAAAACACCTACAGTAATGGAGAAAGACAACAATCTTATACAAAGATTTAAATTATATTACATACACTTTATGATTGATTCATGTATTGTTGGGTGAATATTTTGTTCTCAACTAACTAAGGACAAAATGGTTATATCAACAATAGTACACTGAGATTAAATCTCTCCTCTCAAAAAAGGGAGGCTCCCTTCTTATTGCTATCTGAATCAACTAATGATTAAACTATGCTTATTTACACTACAATTATCCATGGGGCATTTCCATTAACATATTCTCTTTCTTCAGAATAAGAGAAATGAATTATAATAAAGACCTTGATGATTACAGTGGCTAAGGAACTAAATAATACCAATTGTAGCAATAATAACCAATATACAATTCCATTAGATGAAAGAATAACAAGAAAGATACCAACACATAAGAGTAATTAGAAAATCCACAGGAGCACAAAATTTTTTGCCAGTTTCCACGATGATTTCACTTAAATAATCTATGCAACAAATTATAGCTCAAAGACTATTAACTCACAACACCACAAACTCACAAGAATATAGATGATACTTGCAGCACAAAGTCTGCAATCTCTTAACCACACTCATATACAAAACATATATCTCCAAAGATAATACAATAACACAAAGTTTACCAGTATTAAATCTGATTTCCTCTCAACAATGAAATACTAGATTACCCACAAATCAACTTCAAGATAATATGATAAGAGAGACATAAGAACACTCTTTCATATAACAAAAATATTTCCAAAACAAAGGTTGGAGATAAATTCACTTCATTTATTGATAAGTTCTTGATTCACACTTTCAACACAAAGTTTCAAAAATTTGGCAGAGCTTCGTGTAGACGTCTAAAAATAGTCACAACCACTTCCATCCACCTATGCAATCCAACCCTAATTCACCTATATCACTTCATCCGATCCATATATTAATTAAATAATTTTTAATTATTTAAGTAATTTATTCTCCACATTTTCCCTAAAAATCAAGTTCCTCTGTTATAGTTTATAAATTAAATATTTTTTACTATAGTTCATAAATCACATTTCAAAAATTAAATAAATGATCATATTTATTTAATTCCCTATTTTTTCCACTTTTGATTACTTTTTGTAATCATCATTATCCTCTTCTAATACATGTACATATGAATTAATTTTAATTAATTTATCATTACAAATCCCCATGTTTCTAGAAGTCCATGTGTCATCTTATGTACACACATGTACATGACAAGTGGTACTTTGGAAGCATGGTCAAATCTTCCATAAAGTGTGCATTTGTCCTATTTCTTCCACCCCACTCCATGTGTCACTATTCATGCTATAAAATTACATGTGGCACTATTTGAACACTATTCTTCTAATTTTAAATTCCACTTGTCCTCTCCATGGAATTTAAAATTCCTCACAAAATCCAATCCTTACCTTTTCATAAATGAGTCCTTACATGTCATACACCTACCCAATCCTAGCCATCCATCCATTAAAACTTACAATCTCATCCATTGATCATTCCTTGAATCTTGGAGCAAAACTCTCATCAAATCCAATCATGCTATTTGTCCAATTCTCCTTGCTTGAGGATCCTCAAGAAATCTCAACTATTGATCCTCCAAATTGATCCTAGCCCTTCAATTCCATCCCCAAAAATCTGTAAATTGAGGCCTCCACCCCCCATTTTTAACAAGTCATCATATGCAAAGAAACTCTATCTAATTGAGTGCTTAACATCAATAGAATTAGTGCAATTCTAAGTAGTATAGCATAGTATATCATCTATTAAGGCATGTCACTACTAATAGGCTTAGATAGGGTGCAATTCACATAGTTAGTGTATTAGTAGTTTAGCTCAATCTTGAGGTCTCTGAGACTTGGGATTAGGTTCAATTAGGATAGTTAGCATCCAATTTAGGATCCCACTTCTTAAGGTAGAAATTGTTGGCACGCCCGGTGGGACTCCCACCACCTTAGCACTAACAAAATTGCATGCTTTATGTGATTTTCCTTGTGACAGATCAGATCAACACCTAGTTTCTATAGAGTGGCGCCTATCTAGTGAATCAGCGCCTAGACCGTTACATCAGTGCTCAGCCTAACATAAGGTAAAACACTTGATTTTTATGGGTTTTTGGTCAATGTTAGTATTTTATGTTTGCATTAGGTCTTAGATGCCTTTTTACTAACTTTTTAGTCTTGTTAGCTCTTTGTTTTGCATGAAATAGCAATTTTACAAAGGGAAGGTGCTACCTGTCCCAAATCAACACCTATCATAGCGGATCAGTGTCTATCTAGCAAATTAGCACCCAGCCTGACATATTGGCGCCCGTCCTCACTTAGCATAGAACTAACATTTTGTGCACCTTTTTGTTAACCTTGGCATCTAATAAGTGTTTTTAAGTGTCTAACCATCATTTTCTGCAGGATTAACTCTCTGTTTTGCAGAAAAAGTGTATTTTACAAGGGGAAACTCTACCAAACTTGGATTAGCACCTGCCATAGCGAATGCACGCTCAGTCCCGCAGATCAGTGCCCATTCAAGTATATCAGCACCTAATCTTAAACATAAGAAATCTTTCATATTAATGCATATCTTTTATAAGGGTGCCTGGTTTTTGTATTAGTGCTTAGGTCTCTATATTAGCACCTAGCCTAAAGTTGATTTCTTGGACTAACATTTCTCTTGCAGCCTCATTCGATTGTCCAAGACCAATCATTCAAACTACTAACATTTCTTGCAGGGTTTTTGAAACATTTATTTTGGTGCACTAAAATGAACCTTGTGTGTGTAGCTTAGAAAACATTTACTTTGGTGCATTTAAAATAAACCTTGTTTGCAACAAACGTAGGAACACTTCAATTTGGGCACTTAAAAAAAAGTAGAATTGTTTGAAGTGTTTTGTGCGCTTGCACATTGTGTTAGTAGAACCCAAGGGATAGAATCAAAGTATCCTCTCCCCTCGCCTTCATAAGGATCTTGGGTGAAGAGAAATGGTTCTATTCTTTTCTTTTTCATTTTCTTAGAGAGGCCTGGGTTGTTGGGAAAAGAGGTACTCACCCCAAGGGAACGACCTCAAGTGGTACTTTTATTCAATTTGCTATATAAAAGAGGATAAGGTGAAAGCCAAGTCTAACTGGTATTAGCGCTTACCGTACATTGTTAGTTTGAATGGAGGTGTACCTTGTGTATATTAGACTCCTAGTAAGACCAGTTAAAGCCTTGAGTGGCTTTCTAGATGCTTGTAATGTGTCGGTCCCCCAAATATCCCCCATTAAACACCTTAAGGTAGAAGCCTACCCTTTTTTGACCTTGTGGCGATTTGTTCAAGGTGAGAGGACACATAATCCTCTTAAGATTCTCACCATATGGCTCCCTTGAGATGAGATGGGAATCCTTGGCTTAGCATAAGCTATACGTAGCTTTCCGGGGAAAGGGTGATTGCATCATCCTTCCAGTGCAGGAGGACCCTATCCATCCTCTCTCAAGAAGACAATACAATGGACATGCTGAATAATCAGTGTGTTTGCATTTGAGTTAGAGATTCCAAGTTCTAGGCTTGAGAAACCACCATACGCCTTGACCTTAGGTAGATTAAGCATTGTCTTCAAGTGTTGTCAATTGTGTTAAACCCATGGAAATTCGGGCCTTGAGGGGTTTCTCAAACATACACATGACAATATACCAACCAAACCTTTGGCCATTGTGTCTTCTTTCTTGATGTGTTTGTCTACTTGCCAAAAAATCCAACTCACCAACTTGAAAATCACACAAAGCCACCACTATCCTACATCAACACCTAGTTCCTGCAAATTAGCGCTTAGTCCTCTAAATCAGTGCCCAGTCCTCTAAATCAACACACATTTTCAAACCCAATAAAAAAGTCAAAATTGTGTCCTTTTGGTTGCCAACAATCCCCTTTCCATGTCATCCTTCGACATTACATGCCACCTTACCCATTTCCTTGTCCATTTGTCCTTCTTACCTTGTGATTTATCCTAATTATCAATCATTATCCTTGTCATCATCCTCATTAGTTTATAGATTATCCAAGTTATCCATAGTTACTTAACCCTAGCACATTAATAAACCCATCATTAACCATAGCATTATCCTTATAATAATTGATCATTGTCCCTAATCTACCCTTAGTCAAATCTTTGATTGGCATCTATTATCATCCCTAAATGATCCTACCATCCTTAATCAACCCCTACCAATCCATAATAAATCATTATCCTCAAATCAATCTAATCCTTACCTAATCACGTCATCCCCACCCATAATCAATCCTTATCTAAATCCATAATCAATCCAAATCACATCCAAATCCTAAGGTTATAATATTGATCAAAGCATCCTTTTGGTTTATGGTAAGCTTAAGATGTTATTGACCTTGAGTTTAGTATAAACTAAGCATTATCAACCTTCATCCTATTTTGCTTGGTGCATCTTGTCTACCCCAAGTAAAATAATCCTATTATCCTTTTGCTTAGGCTCTTTGTCCACCCTAAGTGCATAGGGTAATCCTTGGTCCTTAATCATTTGATCTAGATTATAAACTTAGAGTCAAATCCCCATCCATCATCATTGGTAATTCATCATCCAAATCTAATCTAAGTTTACCTTTTATGCCTCCCATCATGCGATCACAAGCTAGGAAGAAAATGGATGCACGTTACCAACCTCTCTCTCCTCATGACTCTACCATGAGTAATATGGAGGGATATGTCAACTGACCTGAAATGGGTGAAACATCAACTCATCCTCATCACCCATATTCCCCCACCTTTGTCAATTTTCTCAATGAAAAGTATTACATGACACATTTGACCAGTTCATTGACAACCATAAGGATGAATTCCTCGAACGTCTCATTGAACATGGCATGTGCCTTCCATACTCATATGATCATGACAAGCTCAAAACCATTTTCCATGACAAACCACCATCACCCATTCACAATCAACCATTGGGACATGTCGCTAACCCAAATGAAACCATCTATGATAATCCGTGGGTTAGCTATGCCGCCAACACCACTGTCATCCATACTCTTGATCAAAACATAGGGAGCAATGTGGTATCACAACCACAAGTATTAGAGCAACCTTATGGAATGCCTTCTCATATGATGCCTGATCCCAATATGCCTACTAATCCAAAGACTGTCATCCCACAAAACATGTCCAATATTTCTCAAAATGGATCCAATGCCAATCTTGTTCCACAACCTATTCCTCCTTTGAATATTCCTCAAAGGTCGATCATCAATCAAACAGTATTACCACCCACGACACAAACCCCCATCCAAACCTCTAATCTGTTCAATCAAACACAAAATCCCTTGATGAACTACACCAATCCCACGAACACATATCAATCTTCCACGCATCAACAACCTCCCCATGGGTCATTGATACAACCTCCTTATGTCACCCAACAACAACCACCACTTGAAAGTCAACAAACCATTCCACCATAACAAATGTATGGGTCTCATGTTTAAAAACAAACCATAGCCCTACCCCCATACGTCCAACAACAACAATACATCCATCCCCAACACCAACAATCATCATCACAATAACCCCCATACATGCCACAACCACCTCTTGCTAATCCTTTCAACCAAGAATGGCAAGAAATGAAAAATGCAATAAAAAACATCCAACTAGGGACTCAAAAGAAACATTATAAGTTTGAAGACTTATGTCCCTATCCATTTGATAGAAACATCACCATCAAACCTTTTCCTCAACATTTCAAAATACTAAAATTTGATAAATACAAAGGAAAAGGAGACCCTTGTGATCACATCAAGGAATTCTTCATGGCATGCCAAGAAGTAGCCTATGATGACCAATTCCTCCATCTTTTTCCACAAAGCCTAGGAGGACAAGCCCTAGAATGGTTCATGCATTTACCTTATGGCTCCATAGCCACTTTCACCAATCTTTTAGAGAAATTCATCGCCCACTTCTCATATAACATAGAGGATGAGATCACTATGCTTGACCTTTGCAACACCAAACAATGAAGTGGTGAGAGTTTCACCGCTTATCTAAAAAGATGGAGAGCCCTTGCTAGTAGGCTACCTTGGACAACCCCCGAAAAATAACTCGTTCATATCTTCATCCAAAATCTCAACCAAGAAATGGACTTCCACTTACAAGTACATTATGCATCAACCTTTGACAAAATCATAGAAAAAGGGGTCACCATTGAAAAAGCCCTTATTGCAAAAGGTTTAGTCAAAATCTACAACAGGAAAGACAACGGCAAAACATCCAACAACAAACCTAAAGTTTGGGCTAAAAACAAGAACACCGTAGGAGATGGTGCTACCAATTCTAAGTTCATTCAAATTACCACTCCTAAACCAAAAGAAATGAATGTAGTCCAAAATGTTTCAAACAATGTATCAGTCCCATCTGCTCCTTCCAAGCAGAATCCCCCTAACAATCCAAAATGCAAGTATACTCCCTTGGGTTAACCACTCAAGGTGGTATTTCAAAAGTTAGTCCAGGCCAACATGGTTGAGTTCCCCACGGCAAAACCATTTGATGAAAACCAACCCAAACCCACCTGGTACAAAGAAAATAAATATTGTGACTATCATCGCATAAAGAGCCATGCCACAAGCAAATGCATGAAATTGAAGAACTATATCCAAGACCTTGTTGATCACGGTGACATCCAAATAGAAGGAAACAATAACACATCACCCAATGATGGCCTAGGCATCTACCAAGACCCTCTTCCCCACCGCAACAATAACCAAACCACATCCAAACCATCATCTTCCAACACCAACCCTAACAACCAATCCAACAACATCACCTACAATAACTTTCTGCCTACTTACGACAATGTAGTGGGTTGAATTGACTTTGATTCTACTCATGTCGCCACCATCAAACTCAAAAATACCACCCCCGAATGTGCCATTACTACCTGCTGTGGGTGTGTAACTGTAAAGGGACCATCCCCATCCTCCACTACTACCACTTCCAAATACAATCTCCTTGACATCTTGGGAAAACCCCCAAATAAATCTCCATCTTGGAACTCCTCAAGACATCCACCATCCACCATCCACCATGAAATTCTTGATAAGGCCCTCCAAGAATCTCATGTTCCCACTGACATACCTCCCACTCAATTCCAAAACCTTGTCGCTCAACTATCTTCATCCTACCATCTCACCTTTAGCCATGCCAACATGCCACCCATCGATCCCATGCATAATAAAGCACTCCAAATTGAAGTCCAAATTGCCAACCATAAGATCAAGAGGGTCCTCTTCGATAATGGATCCGATTTGAATATATGTACCTTAAAATTCATAAAAATCATGGGGTATTCAGTGGCTGACTTAGAGTCTTTGGTCATCTCCATAAAGGCATACAACAACATGAAGAGTGAATCTGAAGGCATTATATGCCTCCCTATCAAGGTGAGCCCACTCACCATGCCCACTCTATGTCACGTGATTGATCTTGACCTTCCATATAATCTCCTCCTAGGCTGACCATGGTTACATGCCATGCAAGCCATTCCGTCCACCTACCATCAATGTCTCAAGTTCCCTCATAACATCATGGGAGTCATTATTCCTGCCGACCAACAACCCTTTGAATATTGCAAGGCCTTAGAGGTTGTTTATGATCAAAAATTCCATTGTCCAAGCACCTATGGGGACCATGTCAAAGAACCCTCATCCACTCCATCATCACCTGTAGACACCCAAAAATGACCAAGTCTTCCAATCACTTGCATTTTGTCTAATCTATCTAATCACCTACATTCAACATTAATTGAATAATCTAATTATTTAATTAATTTCATCAAATTCTTTCAAAATTTCAAAATTCTAAAATTCAACATTAATTGAATAAATTGTATTTATTTAATTAATTAAATTAAATTCTTCTATATTCTTCCAAAATTAAATAATTTCAATTATTTAATTAAATCATTATCCTCTTTCAAATTTCAAGTCCACATTAATTAAATAAATCCAATTATTTAATTAACTCATCCAATTCTATCTTATCTACAATTAAATAATTTTACATTATTTAATTAAATCAATTGTTCTTCTAAATTTAAATAAATCATGCAGATTTATTTAAATTATCTCAATCCCCTAAAAATAAATAAAATCAAATATTTTATTTATAATCTTCATATTCCTCTAATCTTGCACAAACAATTAAATAAATTTATTTATTTAATTTGCTTTTTCCCCTAAAAATAAATAAAATCAAATATTTTATTTATAATCTTATCTATTCCTCTATCATGCACAATCAATTAAATAAATTTATTTATTTAATTTTAGTTATCTTCCAATTCTTCTTAAAGTATCTTGTTAACTCATGTGCACAATCAGTCTTATTTTTAGAACTCTAAAAAAGACAAAATCACAAGTTGAGTTATCTATTCAATCAATCTTGTTTTCATCATATTTTACTAAAAATATCCTTATGGATTGACACATGTCGTGTGCACATTCATCATGGTTATTTATTTTATCTCCTCCATTGATTCTTCTGAATTATCTGGACCGTTGATCGATCATGTTTGAAACCTATACAAACCCCCCTCATCTCCTTCACAAATCCTCTTCGATCACTTATTCTCAGGCATACTTAACACTACTTTGAGCATACATCGCATCGATTGAGCAACATTATGATCTTTTGACATTGATCTTTGAGCACTTTACTTGCTTGTTATAAACATGGTTTCACAACAATATTGAGCAATCCACATTCATCCAAAGGGAACAATACAAATCTTGATAAAAGCTTTCATATTTCATTGATTTATTGTTAATGGCTTTTATTTAGATTAGTTCTCTTTATGTTATGGGCTTTTGATTTTGTTAGTTTATCATAGTCAATTTTTCTCATACACATTCTGGCACGCCCAGTGGGACTAACACTTGCTAACTTTTGAGTTTGTGTGGAACTAATCAAATTTTTGCAGCGTCTTATCACTCAAACAGAGAAAATGGGTTTCTCTAACATGTTCATGCAGGACGAGCGTTGAAGAAATCTCAAACTATTGCACTAAGTCTTAGAAACATATTGCCTTCTTAAGGGATAATTGAACAAATCATTTCGGCAATCTAAGTCTTAGGAACATACTGCTTTTCTTAAGGGACAATGGACATGTATGTGAAAACACCTCAATTTTCTAAGGGACAATGGACATGAATGCCAAACACTTCAATTTCATAAGGGACAATTGACAACTACAAACATGTGTGTGCCCAATTTAGTTGCACCTTATTTTTCTTATAACGGGACAATTGAACCTTTGTTTGACGTGCTTGCTCTTATATTTTAGTACTTCCTTTAGAAGGGCCTACTTTTGGATTGTCCTTCATCCAAAAGGGACGACCCTAAGTGGAGTTTTTTTTTGAACCGCTATATAAGACAGATAAGGCAAAAGCCAAGTCCTAACCGATGTCAGCCTTACCTTGTGGTGCCAAACTAAAAAGAGGTGTACTAGCTCTTTGTGAAAACTATTTTCACATTGAGCAAAGTGTTTGATACTCTTAGTAGGATTGGTTAAAGCTTTTAGTAGCTTGTCACATTGCTCGTAAGGCATTTGTCCCTCAAAATTACTAAGAACCATTCTAGATAGAGACTACCTGATCTACCTTCGAACATTGCGGTAATCATCAGTGCAAGGGGAATCGATTTAAGCCCTTAAGATACTCACCATTAGCTCCCATGAGAAGAGATAGTATTCCCTTAGCAATAAAGCTCTTGTGACCTACTTGAGCTTTCCAAGGGGAGGGTGAGATATCCCTACCTATCGTCTCTCGCAAACATACTAAATGTCTGACACCTTTATGGAATGACATTTTTATCGACAGAGTATTAAGCTGTGAGCTGATCTACTATAATGAAACCTTGTCTCTAGGGATAAAAAGTGCTTGATATTTGTTTAAAATTGTATTTGACTTGTGGAAACATTGGGCTTTTTTTGTGAGCCTCGAACATACACTATCTGTTGTGTTAGTCCCTTTTGCCAACTTTTTTTGCTGTGTTTTCTCTTGCCAAAACAAATCCAATCAGAACCAAAACCAAATCTATCAAAATTTGCCTTTTAAAACATCAGACACTACTTCAGTGCCTCTGGTATTATAGCAGCTCACCCTTGGTAGTACAGTAGCTCACTTTTGGTCACCATAGCTCACCTTTGGTATAGCAGTACCTCGCCTTTGGTAGCTCAATCCATCATCGTTGGTATTACAATAGCACGCTTTTTGTTGCATAGTCTTGCACCTCTAGTCAAATAGTATAGCGCCTTTGGTCCAGTGAATTGTGCATCAGATTTTGTCTTTGTCAAAACACAACCAGAATCCTAGCATTACTTTTTGTCCTAGTGTATTCCATGGTAACTACAAGGCTCCAGCAAACTATGAAGTCCAAGCAAGTTGTCCCTAGGAAGCGTAAATCACCTCCTCACACACCGCAATCAGGCCGTCTTAACATTACTCCCAAGGTTACTCCTAGAACACTCGTGGAAAGATCTACCAATTCTCCCAACATGTCGCACCTTGATCAACCAAACAATCCGTAAGAGGGTAGAACCCCTTTGGTAAGTACACCTCACTATACCACTGGCTTGCCTCCAGATTTTGTCCCACAAGGTTATACTGCCAATCCAGTCCCATCTCAGGAAGGAAGAGTCCCTTTGGTAATTACACCTCACTATACCACCGACATGCCTCCAAATTTTGTTCCACAAGGTTATACTGCAAATCAAGCCCCATCTCAAGAAGACTGACACTTTGAAATAGGTCAATCCTCTCAAGAAGATGGGCAAGATCTTGATGAATTCATACAAGATCCTAGAGTTGTAGCCGCCTTTGACAAAATCCTTAGCGAGAACCAAGATCATTTCTTTCACTTGCTTGTAGAGCAAGGAGCCAAATTACCGAAAGGCTTTGATCTATCCATGCTTAGCGAGCCTAACAACACCCAAGACACTATAACGACAGTCCAAACCATGTCAACAGTGACCACGCCTTTACCTGAACAAAGCTTATAAGGGAGAATGATTAAGAATCCCCTTTATCAAAACCCAATAGGAAAGAGGACCATATCACCGCTTCTGACTCCTATGGAGATCCACAAAAATCAATAAGAAACTCTCCAATGTCAAGTGGAGCTAGCTAAGCAAGCCACCTTAGCTCGATCAAATATACAACAAACTCCTAAAATGTCCACACCAATTGCAAGTGGAATTTTGGTTACCCCATCACAAATAGATTTTCCACCAAATTATAATCTGGGGAACAACTATGTAGCCATGCAACAAGGGTCTCAACAAATACCACCTCCTATATCATCAAACCTTCATGTCTCTCCACCAACTAGAGTCATGCAATCCCAACCACAACATTCTTCTAAACTCATCCCCAATCAACCATCGCAAATCACATCTACCTACGTCCCTCCTCCACTACGTTCATCAGCGCTAAATTACTTTCACACATTGCCTAGCCACCCTCAACTTTCCCAACATCAAGTTTCCCAAAGCTATGTGCCGCAATCGCAGCCTAACCCACACTTTAGCTTTCCTCCACCCAATTCTTTTCTTCAACCATCACAAAGCCAACATTCTTACCTAGCACCACCCCCACCTCCTCTGAATCAAAGCATCCAATCCCAAACCAATCTAAACCCAACATACAACACATACGACCCTAACCAATCTTACGACCCTTATAACACCAACGCCCATGGCTTACACTACAATCTTCCGTATGGGAAGCAACAACCACTTCTAGGACAACAGGAGATGTTTCCAACCCCTCCCACAATGATGGAGCTAAAAATCATGGAAGTTCAACAATAGCTCTCTGATCTTACGTTTGGCCACACCAAGAAAACCTTCTCATTGGAGGAAGTGTGTCCTTATCCTTTTGATCGGTCATTACCCATGATCCCTTTTCCTCAAAATTTCACTATTCCCAAGTTTGATAAATACAAAGGAAAAGGGGACCCAAAAGACCATCTCAGGGAATTCTATCTTGCTTGTTTCAAGGTCTCACATAATGACACGTATCTTATGTGTCTCTTTCCTTGTAGTCTTGGAGGTCAAGCTATAGAATGGTTCTCACACTTACCCATGAGAATCAAGTCTTTTAACGAGCTAGCAAAGAAATTTGCCACCCATTTCTCCTACAATGCAGAGCATGAGATCTCCATGACCGATCTATGCAACAATAAACAAAAAAATGGAGAAACTTTCATTTCTTTCCTTCAATGATGGAGACAAATGGCTAGCAAATTCCCTTTCAAGATACTTGAGAAACAACTTATTAGCGTATTTGTGCAGAACCTCAACCAAGAGTTAGGTTTCCATTTGCAAATTCTTAGTGCTACAACCTTCAATGAAATCACATACAAGGGAATTAATATCGAAAAGGTCCTCATTGCTAAAGGTGTGGTCAAAATCTTCAAAGAAACTAAAGATAATGCTCCTCAACACCAAACGAACGATAAACCCAAATATTGGAACAAAAACAAAAACGTGGTCAACAATGGTGTGGTTGATTCTAAACATGTCCAAACATTGCAAACACCTCTTCGGCTATCCAAACCAAGTCAACCTCAACAACAGCAACAACAACGGCAACCATATCAAAACCAACAACAATGACAACAAGAGCAGCCTCAACAAGATTACCCTCCGCAGCGTCAATTCACTCCCTTGGGAGAGCCCATAGAATCTATCCTACAAAAGATGTTACACAAAGACCTCATCACCTTACTCGATGCTCCCCCATATAGTGAACCTGTTTACAAAACTGCATGGTACAGAGAAAATGAATACTGTGAATTCCATAGGAGAAAAGGGCACAGAACTGCATCATGCATGAAACTGAAGCACCTAAACCAAAATCTCATCGAAGGCAACCAAATCTCTCTTGAAGATGATCCACCAGCTCAACACATGAACAAAGACCTTAACATGTACAAGGAACCATTTCCTCATCATAGTCCACCTCCTCCATAGGATAAAGGTAAAGGTGTCAACCGTGCTTCCACTTCTTTTGACTCCATTATGGGTCATTTTGAATAGAGTCAAGTATCTACCCTCACCATCAAAGGAAAAACTATGGATTGCACTGTTACAACTCATCATGGTCGTGTCACCATTTGTGGTCCTCCACCCAGTCTTCCAGATCAATCTGATTATAATCTTGTCGAACATCTAGGGAAAATGCCAACATAGATCTCTATCTTGGACCTTCTATGGTCATCACCTACACATAGAGTAGTTCTAGAAAAAGCCCTCCAAGAGTCTTCGGTTACTAACAACATAGCAGTCGCAGATTTCTGAGCTATAGTAGGCAACATTGCTTCTCCCTATAACATGGTCTTCTCTGAGAAAGACCTCCCTTCCCATGATCTGTGTCACAATGATGCCCTTCATATTGAGGTTCTCATACATAAGCACAAAATCAAACATATACTCATAGATGGTGGTGCTAGTCTCAACATCTATTCTTTAAAGTTACTTAAAAAATTGGGATACTCTGAGGATCATATCAACATTGATCAAAGTATTACAATCAAGGGATGTGATGATGCTAAATGCCATTCAGAAGGTGTTATCCACTTGCCTATACAACTGGGCCCCGTTATGTTGGAAACTAGGTGCCAAGTCCTTGACATTGAGCTACCTTCAACATTATCCTAGGCCACCCATGGATCCATGCAATGAAAGTTGCTCCCTCCACATACCATTAGTCTCTAAAGTTCCCATACAATGGTATGGAGATCACTATCCCAGGAGACCCCAATCCTTTTGAATTCTGTCGTGTCTTGCAAGGTAGCTATAAAAATTGCAACCAAGTGCCTAAAAATGAAAAAGCCCTTGAATCCCCACTATATGTTGATCTTGAAAATCTAACACAAGCCTCTACAAGTGAACCTAATCCTCTTCCTGAAATCAAAGCTCACATCCGTGATATAGGCTTTGGAACTTATGATGTCTCAAAATCTTGTTGTGTAGGGCGGATGCCTTTATCCCCTAAATCTTATGGCCAACCGTCCATTGCCAAAGTAACTAAAAAAGTAGCTATTCCTCCCCCAGCATTTCTAACCCAATTCCAATAGGGACGGTTATTGGAGGAGGAAATTATTGAGGACATTTCTTCTTGGCTCTATAAAGAGAAAGAACCAGTCACAATACCAGTCAATAAATATGCTAATGGCTTAAGGATAGTCAAACACATGGGCCCTTTAAAGTCAAAGGCGGCCTTGGGAAATAGAATCAAGGAACTATGGAACCCATTATTGTGACAAAGAAACTAGACAAGAAGGGTTTAGGGTTTGGTAGGAAGGTACCACGCGCCTTGGACATAGAGGGTATCCTCAACAAGGTGGCTGAATTCAACATTTTATGAGGATATCATCGATGACTCTTCCCTACATATGATTGACCTATTCACTGAATCCTCCATCTTTATGCTATCATCTGTATCCTTAACCTCCACCACAAACACCTAGAATGTAACACTTGTCTACCCTGAACTTATCAATTGGGACCAACAAGGGTCCCCCGTTATAGATGTATTTCAGAATGACGAAGCTATAGCTGAGTTCATGGGACTTCAGGAAGGTATCCCTCTTGGCGATCATAAAGCAAGTTTTGTAATGGAACTAGAGCCAATAGCTTATTTTGGTGAGAATGCCAAATCCTCCAGTCGCAAAAGTAAAAATAAAGAATGATCTCTAGGTGAAAACCACACCATGGCACCTCCTGATCACAAAATAGTAAAAAAAAAGGATGTATCCAAAGGTGAAAACCCAACTATGGCACCTGAGGATGGAGGATTTGACCTTCCCCTACCATCTAAGTATCAAGAGAAGTCAGCTCTCCTAGTGGAAGATTCTACAGAGATAAACCTTGGCATAGAGCAAAATCCAAAGACCACATTCCTAGCAGCATCATTATCAGAAATAGAGCACGAGAATCTTAACACATTCTTCTTATAGTGAACTATCAACTTTGCATGGACCTATGCTGATATGTCAGGGCTAGACCCTAAGCTAGTAGTTCATTATATCACAATTGATCCAAAAGTTAAACCAGTCAAGCAAAAGATGAGAAAAATGTACCTGCAGATAGCTGTCTTGGTAAAAGTGGAAATACAGAAGCTGTTAGATGCAAAGTTCATCTGACCTATTGATTATTCAGACTGGGTATCAAACATTGTACCTGTGTCTAAGCCCAATGGGCACATCCACATGTGCAATGATTTTAGAGATCTTAATAAAGCATGTCCCAAAGATGACTTTCCATTACCCAACATTGATATTATAGTAGACTTGACAGCAGGTCACAAAATGGTTTCTCTCATGGATGGATTCTCAGGCTACAATCAGATAAGGATAGTAGAAGAAGATCAACATAAAACAACCTTTACTTGTCCTTAGGGCAATTATTGTTGGTGCATCATGCCGTTTGGTCTAAAGAATGTAGGGGCAACCTATCAGAGGGCAATGACAGTGATATTCCACGACCTCTTTCATCATATTATGGAGGACTATGTGGATGACATACTAGCTAAATCTTTTAGGGCAGATCACATACAAGTTCTAGGACAGATCTTTGACAGGCTCGAGAAATACCAAGTAAGACTCAATCCAAAGAAGTGTGTCTTCAGTGTAACATCAGGGTAGCTATTGGGATACATTGTATCTTGTAGAGGTATTGAAGTAGACCCCACAAAATTCAAGGCTATAGTGGAGATGCCTCCACCAAAGAACCTCAAAGCATTAAGGAGCCTTCAGGGAAGGTTGCAATCCATTAGGCATTTAATCTCACAGCTAGCAGATAAATGTCAACCATTTCAACACTTACTCCGAAAGGATGTCTCATTTCGATGGGACGATAAGTGTCAAGTAGTATTTGATCAACTCAAAGAGTATCTGGCTACACCTCCTATATTGGTTCCACCAGTTGCCGATAAACCATTGATATTATACATCTCAATTACAACTTCAGCCCTAGGGGCCCTTTTAGCACAAAATGATGAGTCAGGAAAAGAGCATGTAATTTATTATATTAGTAGAACCTTAGTGGGATATGAACTAAATTATTCACCAATGGAAAGGTCTTGTTTAGCAGTAGTGTTTGCTTCCCAAAAGCTACGGCATTACATACTAAACCAACACACAAATCTTATAGCCAAAATTGATCCAGGGAAGTATCTACTAGCAAAACTAGCTCTCACAGGCAGACTAGCTAAGTGGGTCATGATCCTTAGTGAGTTCGACATTGAGTATATGGATCGTAAAGCAATCAAGGGACAAACCCTAGCAGATCAACTAGCAGAAGTACCCATGACAGATACACACCCTATGGTAGCAGACTTTCCGGATAAGAATCTCTTCACTCTTTCCAACTCCATAATGTGGAAGTTGTATTTTGATGGTTCCTACACACAGAATGGATCGGGGGTCGACATCTTGTTCATCACACCTCAGAATGACTATATTCCTAAGTCATATCAGCTTGCATTCCCTTGCACCAACAACATCATTGAGTATGAAGCACTCCTAATAGGTCTCAATACAGCAGTTCAATGGGACATCATAGAATTACAGGTATATGGAGAATCACAACTGGTCATTCTCCAAGTCACATATGAGTACCAAACAAAGGATGAAAAGTTGGTCCCCCACAAGCAACTAGTGGATGCCTACAAACCACACTTTGCTAGCATCACATTTGAGCAAATTTGAAGAGAGCATAACAAGGCTGCAAATTCTATGGCTTCTGTAGGGTCACTTATAGACATGCTTGCTAATAAATAGAAATGTGAATTCTTGATCGAGCAATTGTTGATACCCGTCGTCAACGTTCCAGTTACTGAAATCATCTGCAAACTTGTTGGTCCCAATTCCCCATGGTATGAAGATATCTATGAATACCTTAAAAATAGTACCTTTCCCTTTGACCTTTCATCCACCCAATGCAAAACCTTTATCCAACGATCCTCCCATTACACCATTCTGGGTGACACACTATATCGTCGGAGTCTCAATGGTATCCTCTTACGATGTCTTAACACTGAAGAAGCCGAAGCCACCTTATGAGACATACACGAAGGTGTCTATGGCATACATTCTACTAGTCCTAATCTCACTAAAAAGATACTTAGAACAGGTTACTACTGGCCTACAAAAGAACAAGATGCTACACAATTTGCTAAGAAGTGTCTACAATGCCAGCAACATGGAGATTTGATTCACGCACCAACTCATGAACTACAACCTGTGACAACTCCATGACCCTTTTCTCAATGGGGTCTCGACCTTGTAGGACAAATCCACCCATCCTCATCCAATGGCCACAAATTTATCATTACCGCCACTTAGTATTTCACGAAGTGGGTTGAAGCCATTCCCATGACCTATATCACCGATAAGCAAATAGCCAAGTTTATCCTTAACTACCTCATTTTTCGGTATGGTATTTCCCAAGCCATTGTTATTAATAACAGGAGAACATTCAAGAACCAAGATGTTCATGCCTTGTGCACACAATACAATATCCAACATCGCTTTTCAACTCCCTACTATTCGTAGAGTAACGGCCAAGCTGAGGCTTCCAATAAAACCATTCTCAAGATCCTCAAGAAAACAGTCAATGAAGTTGGTCGTGATTGGTACTTACAACTCAATCCTGCCCTATGGGCCTACCGCACTAGTATCAGAACACCAACTGGTGCCACACCATATGCCCTGGTCTATGGCTCTGAAGCCATCCTACCTATAGAGGTTGAGATCCCATCCCTCAAAGTATCCACGCAGGACCTGATCGGCAGAGAAGAGTATCGCACTTCCAAATTAGCTGAGCTCGAACTACTAGATGAGAGGTGCCTTGCAGTGCTTAATCATCTCCATGTCTATCAAAACTGCCTCCAATGTAATTACAACAAAAAGATCAAAGAAAGATGGTTTCAAGTTGGTGATCTTGTACTTAA
This sequence comes from Cunninghamia lanceolata, assembly GCA_027924645.1. Taxonomy (NCBI): domain Eukaryota; kingdom Viridiplantae; phylum Streptophyta; class Pinopsida; order Cupressales; family Cupressaceae; genus Cunninghamia; species Cunninghamia lanceolata. Next base: position 6,569,886 of record BSBN01001091.1, read on the forward strand.
AGAGAATCAAAGAAATCAAGCAGATCGAGAAAAGAAGGGCAAGTTTGAGCCTAACTAGTTAGGCCCCTTTATTGTCACAACAACATATGGATCAAGAGCTTATACTTTAGCTACACCTAACAGTATTCCTCTAGATGAGCCACTTAACAGTGTCCATCTCAAGAAGTTCTATGCCTGATCCTCAAAATATTCTAAAAAAAAAATCTGTCCTCTGGTGAAAACTTGGTAAACAGGCACCTTGGATAAGGACCATAGTGAAAACCTGGCAAATAGGTGCTATGTGTAGAGTCAGCATCCATCATCTATCTTGTCCATTCCATTTCACAACACTCTTCATCCATCCATAATAAAACCACTAACCTTGTTTGCATTTCCATCTCCCTATCTAGTATAGCTTGGAAATTCGCCACTGTCCATCGTCGTCATCCCGCGTCTTGATCTATGTCAACAGTTAGCTTTGTCCTATTCTAGGTCATGCTTTATGTGTCTTCTTCACCGATCATCCATGTAAATTCCTCTACCGAAATGGGGGCAACTCTTTCCTTAACCAAGGTCTAGGAATGGATCCTTGTTCGTGGTTCACAATCACTTCAATCTTTCTCCTTTCTACAAATAACACCCTTTAACAGACACATCGCTCCTACGATAAGGCTGTTATCTTCTCAACACTTTTCTTACATCATCACGCCAACCAGAACTACATATCATCTCACCTCAATCTTAAGGTACCTTGATCCCATGGATATGGGTATGTAGGTAGTCTAAAATATGAAGGAAGTATCCGGTACTCAGGAACATAAGATCTCCCCCTTTCACCTTGACCCATCTCATCACTCTAGCCAGAACTACATATTATCATTTTTTCATCTTTCCTCGTAATGTGCCTTGATCCCGTGGATACAGGGTATGTAGGCAGTCTGGAATACAAAGGATGTATCCAGTACTCAAGCACATATGATTCATCATTCTCCGCCCGTCTCAATCCATTAGCATGTCACCTTTCTAGTCTTCCATTTATCAAAATCCATTTGCCTTGACTTGACTAACCCAAGCAGCAAAACAACAAGCTAGCGCATCCTTTCAAAGAAAAAGTTCTTAGCAAACTTGAAGCAAAGCAGCTTGCTTCCAGAGTCATCTATTGTCCTGTTCTGATTGCCAACATCAACTAAAGTCCAGCTTAACCAAAGCACCAAGTCAACAAACCTGTCTTCTGCAGAGTGTTCCATTGTCGAGACCAACACATGCATCTCCTATGACATGTCACATTTCCTACAGCAAGACATTGTCTTTTTAGGCAGATAACACCCTTTAACGGACACATCACTCCTACGATAAGGCTGTTATCTTTCCTATCCAATCTATTCTGAGCAACCTCTTTGGCAAGAGAATATGTTGGTTGTATGTTTACGTTGTAAGTCAGTCAATTTGCTTTATGGTTTATCTTTTGTTCCTTTTCAAATACCTATTCAAGACTATCTTGATTTATCTATAATCTTGGTACGTTACAATGCAGTATGCATTGGGGGCATAGTCATTGCTTTTGTATGCCATGTTTGAGGAATGATCTTTAATATCTTTCTTAGCAGCATATTTATCTTGTGTGTGTTATGACCTAGCATCTTACATATTAATACTCTTCTTGCATTCACATGTATTGAAGTTTATTTTATGTTCAAGACTATGGCTCATTCACATGTACCCACAAGGTTATATTATGTCTAAGGGATCTAAGTTCAAACCACATGCTTGCAGAGTCAACGTCCATGCACTCGGATATTATGGCACCTTGGTCTTTTATACCTTGGTAGCAAACTATCCATGTGCTATATCAAAAATAAGGATTGCTCTTTATAAACATTTGTGAAACCATTGCAACAAGCTCATCCATTTACATCATCCAGTTTTCCATGGCCTTATATAGTTTTTCAAGCAAAGATCAATCAACCATCTTTCTCTCATGTTCTCTCCTATCTCCTTTCTTCTATCTATCATCAACCCAGCCTAGTCTGTCTCCAACAAAATCTTCTAGTCAAGCGTCAACATAGTTCTTCTGTCACTTCCCTATCTTTCCTCTCGAGGGGGCACCACACGCCAGCTACGCAGGGGTAGCTAGCTACACTGGGGCATCAAAAATTGTATCGTTTCTTCAACAATCATTTTCTTTGACGCAATGCTATAAACTGCATTGCATCAAAGAGGGGCAAAATGTAGACACCCAAAAATGACCAAGTCTTCCAATCACTTGCATTTTGTCTAATCTATCTAATCACCTACATTCAACATTAATTGAATAATCTAATTATTTAATTAATTTCATCAAATTCTTTCAAAATTCCAAAATTCAACATTAATTGAATAAATTGTATTTATTTATTTAATTAAATTAAATTCCTCTATATTCTTCCAAAATTAAATAATTTCAATTATTTAATTAAATCATTATCCTCTTTCAAATTTCAAGTCCACATTAATTAAATAAATCCAATTATTTAATTAACTCATCCAATTCTATCTTATCTACAATTAAATAATTTTACATTATTTAATTAAATCAATTGTTCTTCTAAATTTAAATAAATCATGCAAATTTATTTAAATTATCTCAATCTCCTAAAAATAAATAAAATCAAATATTTTATTTATAATCTTATCTATTCCTCTATCATGCACAATCAATTAAATAAATTTATTTATTTAATTTCAGTTATCTTCCAATTCTTCTTAAAGTATCTTGTTAACTCATGTGCACAATCACTCTTATTTTTAGAACTCTAAAAAAGACAAAATCATAAGTTGAGTTATCTATTCAATCAATCTTGTTTTCATCATATTTTACTAAAAATATCCTTATGGATTGACACATGTCGTGTGCATATTCATCATGGTTATTTGTTTTATCTCCTCCATTAATTCTTTTGAATTATCTGGACCATTAATCGATCATGTTTGAAACCTATATAAACCCCCCTCATCTCCTTCACAAATCCTCTTCGATCACTTATTCTCAGGCATACTTAACAGCGCTTTGAGCATACATTGCATCGATTGAGCAACATTACGATCTTTTGACATTGATCTTTGAGCACATTACTTGCTTGTTGCAAACATGGTTTCGCAGCAATATTGAGCAATCCACATTCATCCAAAGGGAACAATACAAATCTCGGTAAAAGCTTTCATATTTCATTGATTTATTATTAATGGCTTTTATTTAGATTAGTTCTCTTTATGTTATGGGATTTTGATTTTGTTAGTTTATCATAGTCAATTTTCCTCATACACATCACCCATACCATCCACATTATCATTTACTCCATAAGTAATCATCAATCCATCACAAGCTTCTACTTCATATTCCACCCCTACACCTCAAAAGGTCAAGATCATAGACAAAGGGTGTGGCAAATATGAGCTTCACAATGCCTTCCATGTGGGATAGTTACCATTGTCTCCCTGCTCCCATGGTCATCAACTTCAGAAGAAGGAACAAGAATAGCAATGCAGGATCAATAACAAAATTCCCTTTATACCAGCACAGGTCTCTCGAGGAGAGGAAGCTGAAGAAATAGCTTTGAGTGATTGGCTCTACCAAGATGAAACCACTGACACCTATAAATATGGAATACTTCAAAGAAAAATATCTTGTACCATTTCAAATTTGTACCAAAATGCCTTACCATGGGACGAGACTTAATGTCGATGAACAAGGTGTTACAGAACCCCTTCTGATTGATCCTACATCTCCCAAGAAATATGCTCAATACTTCTATTTAGGATATGCTCCACTAACTATAACAATCCATGGCCCTACTAAAATCTAGGTATAGGTAGCGAAATCCTCTTCTAGTGTTGAAAACATCACTTCAAATGTCATCATAGATTCATTCAAAGATCTTGATCTTTCATGCATCTTCTCTGACAACACCATCTTCATTATTGACTTGCCCCTCATTCATCCTGAACTCATTGCTTGGGATTATCAAGGACCCCTGCCTCTCGATGTATTTCCACACAATGAGGCCCTCTCCGCATTCCTAGTACTCTGTTACACCTCATAGTATGACATATGCTTACATGTCGATGCCTATTTTGGGGAAGAGGAGATCTTTAGTCCAAAAAATCAAAAATCAAAAAATAGAAAATTGTCCCCTAGTGAAAACCTCTCTGAGGCACTTTTAGACACAAAAGAGAAAAATAACGATGTATCTCCTAGGGAAAACCTCTTTGAGCCACTAGAAGATGAGGATCTCCATCTTCCTCCCATACCTTTCTACTGGAAAGAGCATTCCAACATTCTGATTGAAGGCACCCAAGAAATGAAGCTCGGCACAAAAGAATTTCCCAAGCTCACACATCTAGCAAAAAGTCTCGGCATTGAAGAAAAATCTAACATCTCCATAGTGCTTCATGAAGCACCTGATGTGTTCGCTTTGTCCTATACTAACATGTCTAGATTGGATTCATCCTCGGTTGTTCATCATCTTGTGGTACATCCTGATGCAAAACTTGTTAATGAGAAGCTCCGTAAGATGCACCCGCAAGTCACCTTACTCATAAAAGAAGAGCTACAAAAGCTATTATATATTAGCTTTATCCACCCGATTGACTATCCAGAATTGGTCTCCAACATTGTTTCATTTGCTAAGAAACATGGGGCATCCATTGTTGTACAGACTTTCGAGATCTTAACAAGGCATGTCTGAAAGATGATTTTCTACTCCCCAACATTGACATGGTTGTAGATCTCACAGTAGGATATGAGATGCTTTCCCTCATGGATGACTTCTCTAGATATAATCAAATTAGAATCACCCTTAAAGATCAACATTAAACAACTTTTACCTGTCCTTGGGGCACATATTACTGGAAAGTCATGCCCTTTGGCCTAAAGAATGCAGGGGCAACCTATCGACGTGCAATGACTACCATCTTCCATAACATGATACACAAGATAATGGAAGACTATAAAACATCCCGAGGTCTTGTGACAGATCTTTACATGAATCAGAGAATACAAGCTCCATCTCAACCCCAAGAAATGTGACTTTGGTGTAACATCAGGAAAGCTCTTGGGGTTCATTGTTCCCATAGAGGCATTGAGGTGGATCCTACTAAAGTTACTGCTATAATAGAAATGCCTCCTCCCAAGACACTTAAACAGCTCTGAAGTCTCAAAGGAAAATTATAGGCTATTCGTAGGTTCATCGCTCAACTCGCAAATAAGTGTCATCCCTTCGCCCATTTGCTCAGTAAATATGTACACTTTAAATGGGACCAAAATTGTCAACAGGCATTTGATCGCATCAAGGAGTATCTAGCTTCACCACCAGTCCTAATGGCACATATCCCTAGAAAACCCCCATTATTATATATATATCACCAACTTCAGTAGCACTGGGGGCACTTTTAGCACAACAAGATGATACCGGTTGTGAAAGGGCTATCTTCTACATTAGCAAGACTTTAGTTGGCTATGAGTTTAACTACACCCCTATGGTATGCGCATGTCTAGCTATTATTTTCTATTCCCAAAAGTTATGGCACTACATGCTAAGTCATTCTATCAAGCTCATATCTAAAGTCGACCCTCTCAAGGACCTGCTTTCCAGGACTTCACTCATAGGAAGAATGGCAAAATGGGTTATGCTGCTGAGTGAATTTGACATTATGTTGACAAAAAAGCAATCAAAGGACAGGTTGTAGAAAATCAGCTATCGGAAGCACCCCTCCTAGATTATCAACTGCTCTCCATCAATTTTCTAGAGGATTCCATCTTAACCATGAAAGAATCAACAAACTGGAAACTATATTTTGATCGATCCTTCACCAATCATGGTTCAATGGTAGGACTATTATTGGTGACCACGCAAGGTGACTATATACCTAAAGCATACAGTATTGCTTTCCCATGCACAAATAATGTGGTTGAATATGAAGCTTTGATCATTGGTCTCAAAACAATAGCACAATGAAATATCTTGCAGCTACAGGTCTATGGAGACTCTCAATTAATCATCAAACAAGTGAATGACAAGTTTCTCACAAAGGATGATAATCTAGTGACCTATAAGCAAATGGTTGATGAATACAAACTGTTCTTCACCTACATATAGTTTGAATAGGTACCTCTCCTTCACAACAAAGCAACTGATGCCATGGCTACTATTGGTTCCCTTCTGGATATGCCTCATGACAGCCATCGGTGTGAGTTTCTTGTGGAACAACTCCTAGTGCCAACATATCCTGTTGCTGAGTTAGAATTCATTTGCAAGATTGTTGGTCCTAAAAATCCTTGGTATCATGACATCTACACCTATCTCCAACATCACACGTTTCCTCCCAAATCCACCTGCAAACAACAAAGATCCCTCATTTGTCGAGCCACTCGCTACACTATCCTTGCCGACACCCTCTATCATCGAAGCTATGATGGCACTCTTCCTTGATGCTTAAACATGGAAGAAGCTTCCCTTGCCTTACACAAAGTCCATGCAAGTATCTGTGGAGTGCACACAAGTGGTATTGTCCTAGCCAAGAATCTCTTGCATACTGGATATTATTGGCCTACTATGGAACATGATGCATGTGAGTATGTGAAGAAGTGTAAGCCCTATCAGCGGCATGGAGAACTCATTCACGCTCCCTCTCATGTGTTGCAACCTATCACCACACCATGGTCTTTCTCTTTGTAGGGCCTAGATCTCATTGGCAAAATCCACCCATCCTCCTCTGAAAGACAAATTCATCATCACCACCACTGAATACTTCACTAAGTGGGTTGAAGCCATTCCTCTCATTTTTACCACAAGAAACCAAATCGCCAAGTTCATCCTTTACCATATCATCTACCGTTATGGTATCCCATCTACCATTGTTGCCGATAATGGTAAACCTTTTAGAAACCATGATGTTTGGGACCTCTGTGAATAATTCCACATCCAACATCATTGGTCCACTCCCTATTACCCACAAAGTAATGGCCAGGCTGAGGCAACTAACAAAACCTTACTCAAAATCCTTAAGAAAGTTTTCAATGAAACTGGCTGTGATTGGCACCTCCACATTCATCCTGCCTTTGGGCCTATCACACTAGTATCCACACACCTACGAGAGTTACGCCATATTCCCTAATCTTCGGGGCTGAAGCTATCCTGCCAATAGAGATTGAATTGCCCTCATTATGCATCTCCTTGTGTAAGCTTATCACTGATGAGGAATACCGTGTCGTACGCCTTCAAGACTTGAGCTATTAGATGAATGGTGCCTCAATGCCTTCAATCACCTCCAAGTATACCAAATCTAGCTTCACAGATCCTACAACAAGAAGATCTGTACTAGAGTTTGTAGTAGGAGACCTAGTCTTGAAAGAAAATCAAAAAAATCTATCAGAGTGAGAAAAGAAAGGGAGATTTGAGTCTAATTGGCTAGGACCCTACATTGTCACTGCAAAGTATGGCTCTAAAGCATACCACCTCTCCACCCTTGAAGGAGAAGAGCTTAACAAGCCCATGAATATCAATCACTTGAAGTGGTTCCATAGTTAGTCTGCTGAATATCCTATAGCAAAAATACAAAAAAAAATTAAAAAAATCCAAAAATAATAGTAAAGAGAAATAACCTGTGCTATAGTGAAAACCACTCCTTGTGGTGCCTTGGATAAGTGCCATGATGAAAACCTTCTTGCAAGCATCATGTGTAGGTTCAACCTGGATCCATTGTTCAAAATATCATCCCATCTTCACCCGCACTATCCAATCCACTTATCCCTTCGTCTGAGCTTCGAAACAAACCCATCACCTGAGCTTCCATTGTCCATCATTTCCAAAATGTCTCCCATATCCCAATGCCTAATCTCCACCTTTCCATGTCACATATTTCAACCACCATGTCACTCACTTGATCCTCTCATCCAGCACAATCCTTGGTCCCTTTGATAGTTTTTGCATAACCATCACAACTATGAAACACCATTTCACCCCATCAAGCAACATACCCACCTTACATTGTTTATCACTACCTCCCCTACCTATCGTGGTTTCTATACCATGGTACAATCAAAAAATTGACATCCACATCCTTTAAGCCAAACTTCATTATTTTACATGAACCAATCCCTCTCCTTACATCATCAAGTCTCCCAGAACTACATATCATCACCACCTGCATTGTAATGTGCCTTAATCCCATGGATACAGGGTATGTAGGTAGTCTAGAATACGAAGGAAGTATCTAATACATAGGTACATACAATGTACCCATCTAACCCACTTGTATGGTCCCACTTTCTTGAGCTTGTTGATCTCACCTGATCTACAAATGATACACTTGCTAGGCATCCTATCAAAGCATAACAATCCCATGAAAAATCTTTCACCAACAGATTATCTTTTCCATAATTAGCGGCCTGTGTCCCCCTGCCTATCCTTAGTTTATCTTAATCCACCATAGATTCTTGTCCTAGGATGCATCCTTCCTACAATGGACAAAATCATCAATCCTCCATCCATCCTTGGGCAAGAGATACAATGGCTATGTGTTTTGGGTCAGTCAATTTTTTTTTGGTCTTTGATTTTTATTTTGTGCACCATTCCCAAGTTGTTTCAAAGCTATCTTGATATCATTATATCATGGCATGTGGTGAAAATCTAGAATGGGGCATAGTCATTGCTTTCGTATGTCATGCTTGTGGGAGGTTCTCATTATTCCATCTTAGTATTAATATCTTGTGGATCGTAGGGTCGGTTCTAGCATATTAATCCCCTTTTATATCTAAGGTTCTTCATAACTTTTGTGTAATAAGGACTTATGCTATGAGTTCCCTTCCCTCGTCTAGACATGATTGTACTATTATGGGCATGTATGGGTTCATCCTATTATTTGCAGTGTCAAGTCCTATGCATGGATGCCTTGCCACCTTGGTTCCACATACTATGGTTCATAACATCCTATGCTATATCAACAGTAGCACTCAATTTTTATTGGCAGAATGTCTTAATATGATGTCATCCCTTTGTCCTATACATTTGCATCTACCCTCATCACCCCATCCCATTACTTTTGCTTCAAGATTCATCAAGGCCTACATTTCCATCACTCCCTACTTTCTACTAACCCATACCCCCCTACCATCTTGTGACCATTTTTTAGGGACCTATTTGCATATCATGATCACTCGCCTCATTGCCTTACCGACCCCTATGCATCCATCCTCATGCATTACCTTGCACCACAAACCTGTTAGTCTAACTATAATCATTCAAGTATCATATACATTACATATCATTCATCCATAAATAATCATAGATCATCCTGCATCACAACAACGATAGCATCACACATCCATACATCCATCATGACACATATATACACTCCATCCTGCATCCAAACACCACTCAAGTCATAACATCTCATATCAAAACCATCACAAGTACATATATAACATAATGACATACATAAAACCACCAAAAGTATACACATAATCATATATCCATCACATCATAAATCAATGCATCCATCATATATAACACAACAAAAATCCATACATCCATACATAACACATAATATATCAATCAAACAATCCGTCTCATATATATCAAAAATGTGATCATGATACAAAATGTGGTCCTCAAACTTGTCAAAAAATAGTACATGTATACATTATGCCCCTAGGTGGAGTTGTCCCTGCCTGACTCAGCTAATCCTGAATCCCTTTGAGGAGGGGCCCCCATATCCTTCTGACCTACCTATCTCGGTGCCTGTGGAGGTGGCATATGTGCTACCGTGCCTACCTATAGTGGTGAGGGCTGTTGTACAGACCTATTTGACCACCTTGTCCTCCTAGAACTAGAAGCTCCAGACCTACTACAATAGTTGGACCTTTGTCCTACTGGCACCTCATATAGTGACCTATAGTGTTGTGCCTCCCTACTAAACTCTTCTATCCACTACCATATCATCTCTATCATCCCTACCCCCAATGCCTAATGATCCTGATCTCTCTCCTATCCATCCCTCTGAGCTAAAGCCTATGCTTGTGTCACTTGCACTTATAGCCCTACAACCTACACCTATATGGAACCCGTTTGTGACAACTCCCCCTGTAACTGGGCTATGTGGGCATCCCGCTGCTACACTAAAGCCTTTAATCCTGACACCTCTGCCGCACCGCCATCTTTGATTTGTCCCTATAACTGGGCCACCAATCCCTCCAACTAGGCTACCCGTCCCTCTCGTTGGGCTATCTGTACTTGTAGCTGCGCTACCTGACCCTGTAGTTGGCGTATCTACTCCTATAGCTAGCATATTTGCATCACCACCACCAGTTGCATCACCTCCGCCATCACACCCAACATCTACATCCATCTCCTCTACATCCTCCCCATCCTCATCATCATCATCCTCATTATCGTCATCCTCCTCCTCCTTTGCTGCCACCTCCTCTAGTGCTACAAAACCCACTGGCACTATGAGTCCCACTGTCCTCTGCCGAGCCCACCACTCCTCATATGTCATTGTGGTCCCTACATCTACTATATCCCGTCTCACATCCCATGCCTGTGGCTAGAGTCCCTCGAACTCTGCTATAACCATTTGTGCATCAAGCACTAATCCCCACTACTGTTGCTCCTCTTGTATCCGTGCGAACATAGCCTCTACCTGTGGCACATCTTGCACTGAACTAGATTGCCACTGAACTCTCTCTAGTAGATACATGTCTATGATCAGTTGTGTTCACCCCATCAAGTATTGTGACTGCATCACATAACCTAGTTGATCCTTGTCCTCTGACCACCTCTCCACCTCCTTCCATGGTTGTCACACAAACTCCACTATCTCGTCCATCACCCACCTCCAGTATCCCATATTCCCCAAATGATGACACATCTGTTGTCCTCTATATGAATAAACAAATGGCTTATGTCATGGCCTCTCTCACACTGTCATTGGCCGAGTCACTAGGATATGCTCCCATGTCTAGATATGCAACAATGTAACACCATAGCCCAAGCTCCCTGATTGCTTGTATACCACTACATCCATGTCATGGTACAAATGTGCTAGTATACATGGCCCCCATGCGTAAACCATGCCATCACTCAACATCTGATGTAGTACAACTCCCTAGCCCACTGGGAATCCATGTGATCTCCTCTCTGGGACCAGGGTCCCTGCTACCAACCCTGCCAGAAATAGGGCCAATCGATCTAATCCCCTCTCTATCACTAGCTGGTATACCATCTCGATCCCATCAACTATATATGGCACCTACCTCAGGGCAAATGCCTAGTCCAAATACCCTGCTCTATGTGCATAATTTAGACTAGCCTCTTGCCATGTATGGAGACCTGTAGGATCCTCCATATGTCCTCCAATGTAATCATCATCGCCCCTGTGGGCAATAGGAAGGCACAACGCTCTGACTGTCATCGTTCCACTAGCACAATCATCATAGCCCTATTGGCATGTATCCTCAACATTTCTGCAATATACCAAAACCTGACTATTTGTAAGATGAACCTGTCAGTACCATCCAATTCCTCCCAAAACTTAAACATAGGTGGCCGCCTCTCTCGAGACTAAAGAATGCCCCAGCCCTCCTGACCATCCCACAAACGCATCATGTCAACCACTATTTTATTAATACTCATCTATTCTACTGATCGATGCCTTTCCCAAGGTGCTCTTCTATTGGTCAGGCGCCCCTCACCTAGCAACCACACCCATTGTCAGGCCAAGTGCACTTGTTAAACCTTGCATAGCCCTGCATTATCCCAACTGAGACACAATCCACAAAAAAAAATCCTCCCCCAGTCGGGCACCCTTTGGCGCCCACCCAATCTACCGCCTTGGCCTCCGGATGGGCGTTGCTCAACCAGGCAAGGCACCCTTGGTGCCTACCTAGGCTGATCAGAACTAGGCCGAAGCCTTGGCCTTCGGCTGGGCACTGCTTGGTCGGGCAGGGCACCCTTTGGCACCCACCTAGGTTGATCGGCACCGAGTTAGTGCCTTGGCCTCCAGCCAGGTGCTGCTTGGCCAGGTGAGGCCAATCGGTGCCAGAATGGTGCCACGATCCCCGACCGGGTGCCCACGAGCCCCCGACCCGGCGGATCGGCATCGGGCCAGGTGCCACGACGCTGAACTCGGTGCTAATTCCCCCCTCTCAAATGTGTGCCTTCCCAAAACAAACCAAAAATAAAAACTTTCATGCATGATAATCTAAGTGCCAATTTATCAAAAAATTCAAATAATGCCTATCCTCCCCCCACCCTCTAATTTTTCAAACCCTAATTTTGCCCTAGTCCTGCTAAAACAAAGCAATAAAAAATCACAGCAAGGATCAAATCCACTTACTAGCTATCCTGCCGCCACGGGTCGCAGGTACTCCCTCATCCGCTCCACTCAGTGCTCCTCTCATGGAATGCTCGCCATCACTCTGCTCTTCTATTCTCAACTCACTCCTCCAAATTCACCAAAGTAAAATGAGCTTTATGAGCTCCTTTTTACCTTTTTAACCCCCTTCACCCTAAATTTTTATCTTTTTCATCTTTTTAACCCAACTTTTTTTTATTTTTTTCATTTTTCTCCCCCAACTTCTTTTTAACCTTTTTTTCCTCTACCCACTCTCTTTTTTCCCTGTCTTTCACTCTTTCTTCCCTGTTCTTCAGTCTCAGGACCCATTTACCCCCCTTTCCGTCAACTTTTCTCCTTTTGCAAGATGTTGGTTTTTCTTCTGAATCAGCATTAGGGTTTGCCAGTTCTAATGCACAGGTAGATTCAGCCAACTGAATACAGGAGGTTGCGTGAGCTCCTCCCCTTCACTTCTGGTTCTGCCGCACCAAGGGGGGTTTCCCTACTTGATAAAAGTATAACCTTGACTAGCTCAATGACAGAAGGATTTAACTTGACATCAACAGGCAAAATACTCTCATGTATGGACCAAGATTTGTGTAACAAATCACAAGGTTGGCAACATTCTTGGACATGATGTCTGGTTGGGTATGAGAGCATGCAGGGATCCTAATCCTGCTCCTACAACTAATAGATGGAAGGAAGAGATGGTTTGATTTGAATTTTGGATGCAAAGCTAGACATGGTGTATAACCTCAACACAGAGCTAGATTGGTGCCTATCCAGGGCTTGGAGTCGGTAGACATACACCTGTGAATGATCAGCATGAATAGCTAAAACTGAATTTCAGGGGGATACACATGATATCTGCCTTACAGATATCTCCCAATACAGAGTGTTAAGCTGTCTATACTTATGGCATCCCTATTGCAGTAAGAAAGATACATGCAAAACTGGAGACAGAATCAGCATAACACATGCAAACATAGCATATAAGATTAACCATGAAATCAGTGGATTCATGCCAAATCGTACAACAGGAGATACATAAACTCACAAGTTTAGCTGTACAGAGCAACCAAAACGAACTGTATTGTGTTACAGAGCCAAAATGTTCAACTTTCAACAACCTAAAAATGAGTAACACTTCCTGCTTATAATAGCCAGAAAGTGTACTACAGCAATTAATTACATGGCTATTACAAAATCTACCAGATACAGATCCTTCAAAGGAATGGCGCTCAAAATTTATTACAACAACAGACAGAGGAACCTCGAGCCACGCGCCACTATCTGGAAGTCTTCATTCTCAATCAGGCAGCCTGATCACTTATACCATCGCCCATACTCCTGCTACAGTCGCCATTAAGGGCCTCAACCACCCGCGGTCGCTTGAAAACTGTCGCTGCAGTCAAAAAGAAGTTTCCCGCCAAAATGCCTCCTTCGCAGGTTCAAAAATAATGCAAGGGGATTAGTCCCATATGCATGGTGTGGAGACAACTTCGGCGCTTTAAAAGCATATTCACATACGTACCAAGTGTCGAGCGTTTTGCCGCGCTCGACACACGACCCTTCGCCCACAGTCCATCGCCATGACATACATTATCGACCCACCGCACAGATCTCCTACCGACCATAGCGGTCAGGCCGATCACCTATCGTAATCCCCTGTCGGCCAGAGAATACTCCATCGGAGGACCCTTCAAAACCTTCGCCGATCATATCAGTCTGGCCGATGGTCCTTCGCTTCCCACCTCCGTCGGCGAGACACACACCATCGGCACCACAAAAAACCCTTAGGCCGACAATACTCCTCACTCCGATAGACATCCTCCAAGTTCTCATCGGCCAGACACATACCGACGACCCCCCGACGGCCAAACTCCTCGCTTCCATCGGCGAGATCAACACCATCGGCCAAGCCCATGAATCCTTTGCCGACCGCTCAACTCATGCCAATGACACTTCCACCTATCGCCTCCGTCGGTGTGACCAACACCATCGGAGCAACACTTCAAACCTACACCGATGCACCAAGTCACCCTGATGGCACTCTTGATCGGGGTGACTTCCTCTATCGGCGAACCACAAAACATACTGGCTAATAAAACAAGTCTCGCCGATGAACACTTGAGATACCCCCATCGGCATGACCAACACCGTCGGTGGAACCACAATATCCTTTGCCGATAAACCAAGCTCTTGGTGATATACAAAGAACACACCATGCTATTGATATGATCGCCAAGACACATGAAAACTCATGCCGATGGGCAGAACATGATGACCCCTTCCATCAAGAAAGATGATGTGGATGCTACAAAACACTGAAGGGGTGCCAAAACTGGAAAAAAAATTTGGATTTTTTGGGATGGTGCCTGGATAAAAATTGTTCAAGAACTGACAGTCAATTCAGGCACCAACAATGGCTCTATCTAAGGATGCATGCCTCTTGTAGGCATGGCAAGAACCACAGAACTCTGGGATGCAGACCAGTCCCCTATCCATTGGGCACAGAGTCATGAAGTTATAATGATCTGCATCACCAATCAAACTTGATGGCCTAAGGCCACCAAGAAAAGGAGAACCAATATTTCCCTTTATCAAACACCTTATTCTCATCTACATACACTGGGTCAAGCTTGAGAGTGCTACCATGATCTGACCATAAACAAACCTGGTCATCTGCACATTCAACCTTCTGATTTAGCTTGTCACTGTCATCCCTGTGCAGATAACCCTTAGCATCCGGCAACAAGTGGATGCAGAATGTATCAGGCAATGCATACTCACATGGCATAGAACACAGGTTATCATTTGTATCAGCATTATGCATTGCAAAATGATCTCCTAGCTGGACTGAAAACTGAAAATATTCAAAGTCCACCATGCAGCTAGGAAAATCAGAGCTCATTTCATATGCTGGCCTCTCAAAAGAAAAGCTTTCAAATTCACAATTGTGTACATCATGTACACAACCAACAGTAGCACCAACCTGGAAAAGATCAGGCTCTGGCATCTCTTTCAAATTAGGCACATTTTCATAGTCACTTACCTGATGTATGTTGTTTTCTCTTTCATCAGGATGAGAAACAGAATCCAAACCAAAAACAATGTCTAGATCCTCACCGTACTCAAATAGATCCTCATCACCATATGTGTCAAAGATGGGTGATCCAGGTACATCAGCTTGATCATAGTATGCCATTTGTTCATGGGCAACAGAACATGCATCTTCATCACCAATGGATTCCCTTTGTGGAGGAGTATTAGCTTGTGTGTCATAAGCAAAATAGCCATCAAATGAAAAACAATCATGCTTTGAACTAGCACTTGTTTCAATCCCTAACTGCTCTTCATGATCTCCATGTGTTTGAAAGGAAGGCAATGGGTCACACATAGGACTGCTTCTCTGTTTGCTTATATCTTCTCTGTCTTGAGTACAATACTCACAATTGTCTCCACAGGTCCATTCCAAAAATTGCTCATTGCTGTCCACAACCTCGTTATTGTTTTCATGGTCATATGCCTCATCATTGCAATGGGAATCCTCACTAGTCCTTTCACTGGCATCCTCAACTGGTGAACAATCCAGTTGAGCAGTATTGTTAGCATTATGTTCAAATACAGCAGTCTCAACCTCTATGCTTTCATTTTCATTTTTATCTGCACATGATGCCATAATCATTTGGTCATTTGCAGCTTCACAACCATTTCTCACACCAAGGCCTGGGGACAGGGATATCAACAGGCACCCATTTCTGAATTTTTCTATATTTTCGGCGAACTTGTATGCCATCTACATACCTGTCACCTTGAAATCCCTCAGTATTGCACTAGAGCCCTCCTCAAAAGCTTCAAAGAATATGCCAACACAGGCTGAAATATCAGGTCTGAAGACTTCTGGGATCTGTGAAAGGGCTACTGCAAACCTATGACTGAAATCAACACATGGCTCTTCATCTTGTTTTCTGATTTTCATCAATTCTGCAACAAGATCAGCCGGTTCTTTTGCAAATTCCTCTTTGAAACAGTCAGCAAGCTCATCCCAATAGGCAAAGGATCTTTTTGAAAAGCTCAAATACCAGTCTTTTGCTTTTGCATCAAAGGACCTAACAAAAAACCTCATCCACATATCCTCATCTTTGAATGAATGTTTTCCCATGAACTCATGAAAATTTTGGATATGTGCATTCCCATCACATACACTGTGACCACTAAATCTGGGCATTTGACAGTATATCCTGGCAGACATAGTTTCTACTTTATAATCAACCCATGACAAATCTAATTGGTCATACAAAGGATCAAAAGGGCTGACAGGAGGTTTAGCTTTCTGACTGGCAAACACAACAAGGTTATCATGATTCAACTGGGCCTGCCTAGCCTCTAAGAATATCAACCTATTTTTTATCTCTTCTATTCTTTTATCATTCAAATCATCCCCCTTTTGACTGAGTATGGGATAATACATACTTGGAATCATGAAATTTCTATTTTCAGACATCCTTTGCATTCCTAAGACCTATAGCCTCCCCTGGCATCTAACTTATGTAGTAGAACAATAAATATAAGTGGGAAGAAATAGGGTACCTTTTCTCATACAAATGCCGAAGTCTGAAAAGCACATTTTCTGTCACAACACACATCAACTTTTCATGTGCACTTGAATCTTTTGCAGAGTCGCCACCTCTCCAAAGAGGACAAAATTTACAGCAGCTGAAAGCTCAACACATATTTTTCTGAGTTCATACCACCAGCAGAGCATCATCATTCACATGAAAGACTCCCCAGCGGAGTCGCCAATTTCTGTTGGTGACTCGGATGGGTCACAAGATATAACCCTTTCTCAAATTTCTTCCCCAATAGAGTCGCCAATTTCTGTTGGTGACTCGGATGGGTCACAGATATATTACTGGAGATGATTAGATAGTACTTTTACTTCTCAATCCCCAGCAGAGTCGCCATTTTATTGGTTTTTCTTCTGAATCAGCATTAGGGTTTGCCAGTTCTAATGCACAGGCAGATTCAGCCAACTGAATACAGGAGGTTGCGTGAGCTCCTCCCCTTCACTTCTAGTTCTGCTGCACCAAGGGGGGTTTCCCTACTTGATAAAAGTATAACCTTGACTAGCTCAATGACAGAAGGATTTAACTTGACATCAACAGGCAGAATACTCTCATGTATGGACCAAGATTTGTGTAACAAATCACAAGGTTGGCAACATTCTTGGACATGATGTCTGGTTGGGTATGAGAGCATGCAGGGATCCTAATCCTGCTCCTACAACTAATAGATGGAAGGAAGAGATGGTTTGATTTGAATTTTGGATGCAAAGCTGGACATGGTGTATAACCTCAACACAGAGCTAGATTGGTGCCTATCCAGGGCTTGGAGTCGGTAGACATACACCTGTGAATGATCAGCATGAATAGCTAAAATTGGATTTCAGGGGGATACACATGATATCTGCCTTACAGATATCTCCCAATACAGAGTGTTAAGCTGTCTATACTTATGGCATCCCTATTGCAGTAAGAAAGATACATGTAAAACTGGAGACAGAATCAGCATAACACATGCAAACATAGCATTATTCATATAAGATTAACCATGAAATCAGTGGATTCATGCCAAATCGTACAACAGGAGATACATAAACTCACAAGTTTAGCTGTACAGAGCAACCAAAACGAACTGTATTGTGTTACAGAGCCAAAATGTTCAACTTTCAACAACCTAAAAATGAGTAACACTTCCTGCTTATAACAGCCAGAAAGTGTACTACAGCAATTAATTACATGGCTATTACAAAATCTGCCAGATACAGATCCTTCAAAGGAATGGCGCTCAAAATTTATTACAACAACAGACAGAGGAACCTCGAGCCACGCGCCACTATCTGGAAGTCTTCATTCTCAATCAGGCAGCCTGATCACTTATACCATCACCCATACTCCTGCTATAGTCGCCATTAAGGGCCTCAACCACCCGCGGTCGCTTGAAAACCGTCACTGTAGTCAAAAAGAAGTTTCTCGCCAAAACGCCTCCTTCGCAGGTTCAAAAATAATGCAAGGGGATTAGTCCCATATGCATGGTGTGGAGACAACTTCGGCACTTTAAAAGCATAGTCGCATACATACCAAGTGTTGAGCATTTTGCCGCGCTCGACACACGACCCTTCGCCCACAGCCCATCGCCATGACATACATTATCGGCCCACCGCAAAGATCTCCTGCCGACCACAGCGGTCAGGCCGATCACCTATCATAATCTCCTGTCGACCAGAGAATACTCCATCGGAGGACCCTTCAAAACCTTCGCCGATCATATCAGTCTGGCTGATGGTCCTTCGCTTCCCACCTCCGTCGGCGAGACACACACCATCGGCACCACAAAAAACCCTTAGGCCGACAATACTCCTCACTCCGATAGACATCCTCCAAGTTCTCATCGGCCAGACACATACCGACGACCCCCCGACGGCCAAACTCCTCGCTCCCATCGGCGAGATCAACACCATCGGCCAAGCCCATGAATCCTTCGCCGACAACGACACTTCCACCTATCACCTCCGTCGGTGTGACCAACACCATCGGAGCAACACTTCAAACCTACGCCGATGCACCAAGTCACCCCGATGGCACTCCTGATCGGGGTGACTTCCTCTATCGGCGAACCACAAAACATACTGGCTGATAAAACAAGTCTCGCCGATGAACACTTGAGATACCCCCATCAGCATGACCAACACCATCGGCAGAACCACAATATCCTTCACCGATAAACCAAGCTCTTGGCGATATACAAAGAACACACCATGCTATTGATATGATCGCCAAGACACATGAAAACTCATGCCAATGGGCAGAACATGATGACCCCTTCCATCAAGAAAGATGATGTGGATGCTACAAAACACTGAAGGGGTGCCAAAACTGGAAAAAAATTTTGGATTTTTTGGGATGGTGCCTGCATAAAAATTTTTCAAGAACTGACAGTCAATTCAGGCACCAACACAAGAGATCACTGAAAAAATTGTTTTTTCGCTGATCTCTTGAGGGGGCATCACCTCATCACTTATTCCTCTTCTACTCACTCACCAAGGCATATTTAAAAAAAAAATTATATTCTTTGATATTCCATCAACCCGATAGCTATGACGCCATATCAAAGAGGGGCAAAATATAGACATCTAAAAATGGTCACAACCACTTCCATCCACCTACGCAATCCAACCCTAATTCACCTGCATCACTTCATCCAATCCATGCATTAATTAAATAATGTTTAATTATTTAATTAATTTATTCTACACATTTTCCCTAAAAATCAAGTTCATAAATCACATATCAAAAATTAAATAAATTATCATATTTATTTAATTCCCTATTTTATCCACTTTTGATTACTTTTTGTAATCATCATTATCCTCTTCTACTACATGTGCACATGAATTAATTTTAATTAATTCATCATTACAAACCCCCATGTTCCTAGAAGTCCACTTGTCATCCTATGTACACACATGTATATTGTGAGGCCTACTTTTACCTCACCTGTTATATTTTGCTTATAGTACTGATTTGATGGATTTGTGATGGACATGTGGATATTGGGGACTGTTGATCCCACACTTGGACCTTATTACTTTATCTTATGCTTGATTAGATAGATGGTTTATGCTTTGTGGATGGTTAGATCTCATGTTAGAATTCATTGATGATATGATGATTAGATGCTATGATTTCATTTAAAGTTATTGGTATGTGTATTGATGATGAAATTGATGATAAATCCTACATTATGTGATCCTGATTATACTTGTGAATGGTGAATGATTTCAGAGACATATATATGTTAGCATGTGGTTATTATTGATGTTATATGTGATTATGTGATCATGTGAGTGTTATATGTAGTTCACTTCGCTTTGGCTATTTGTACCATGTGCTATTAATGGGTTTGTGGAAGTGTGCAGGTAACTTTCCATGCCCATGGAAAATCAGAGGTTAGACAATAACCATATGTTATATCCCTGTTAAGCTAAGCTAGTACTAAATGGGACTAAGGTCATTTGTGTTTGAGAATGTTGATTATGTTGTATTTGATTTATGGTATTTTTTTAGGTTTAACCCTTTTTAATTTATCTCTTGATGTGTTGTAAAAATTGTAACGTTGGGTTTACACAATTTTTAGTGCTAAATGGTTGGAGCTCTTTTCAAGTGAATTTATGTGTTTCCAAGTGTTAATAATGGTCAAATATTGACCCTAGGTCATACCCCTAGGGTCTAGGACCATTCTTAACATGTTTAAACTTGTTTTAAACCATGTTTGGTCACCCAAACATGGCCCTTGAGTCAAGTGAGGAGTTTGGGGAGATGTGAGTGGTGGTTGGCATGTCACCATCTCACCTAACCTAACCTCACCCACTCGGGTAAGGTTACCCTTGCCTCAAGTGCTTTAGAATCTTTTTGAAGCTTCTCACATGTGTGAGACATCTTCCCTATGCTCTCACACATGTGTGAGAGAGCTTGTGGGGAAGAGTGTAGCTTAGTTGAACGAGAAGGTGACAGGTGTTGCCTCCTCATTCATGAGAAGCTTCCCTTGTGTGCTCACATCTCCCTATACTCTCACACATGTATGACAACATTTGTGGGAGAATATGTAGCTTTCTGGAATGGGGAGATGACAAGTGTCACCTCCTCATTCTTGTGGGGTTGTGAGAAGGGTTATGTAGATGGAGGAGAGGGTGACAAGTGTCACCTTCTCATCCATTAGGTTTTGAGATCCTTGCCTATTTATCTCTCTCCTTGAGATGAGATGAGGGTTCTTTCTTTTGGGATTTTTATCCTTGTGTTGGGGAGGAGAGAAGGAATTGTAGAACTTGAAGGATTTTGAGGACTTGTGGAAAGCTCTTCATCAACATCCTCCATCCTTGAAGATTGAGAGGTATTCATCAAGGCTTCAAGCCTATTATCTTACTTGCTTTTGCTTATGCATTATGTATGTATATGATTGTTATGCTTATGTTCTTTTTTAGTTTTGTGTATGTGGGTTTTAAAGGGTTATTGCGGTGAGCTCTCCATGTGAGCAATCTCACCTTTGTCTTGGGTGAGAGAGGTGTGAACCTCCTCGGTTTCCCCTCTTTGTTTTGGTATAGTTTTTATGGCCATGGCCTTGTGTTGCAACTTTGAGAAGTATGGTTTTATGGCAAGAGTGCCTTGGGATGGAAGTATGAGAAGTTTTTAGCAAGAGGCCAAGGTTTTATGTATATTTGAGTTTTTGGGTCTCCTTGAGTTGAGAGTAGTCCACTCTCTCACCCTTCAAACTCATTTTCAAAATGGGTTAGTTTTGTGTTTTACCTAGGGAGGGTGTTATTCTGTTTGATGTGAGTGTTTGCATCCTTTTTGGTTTGATCCTTGGTTATTGGAAGGCCTCCTAGCTTAAGGGTGGCCTATTAGTAGGCCTAGGTTGGGAGGAGAGCATGGTGATCTATTTTGTGTGTTTTGTAGGACCATTTGGTGGCTATGGAAGAGTTTGTCTTTGGGAAGAAAACATGGTGTTTAATGGTTTTTGTATTTTTGTGTAATGAGAGCATTGAGATCCCTCATCCCTATTTTTTGGGGTTGTATTACGTTAGTCCAAACTTGAGAGTTGAGCTCTCTTTTGGGTTGTAGACTTCTACCCTATTTGTAAACATTATAATTATCTTAAATAAATGGGGCAATAAAGATCATAAAAGCCCGAACCAATTCACTGTGTAATTTCTATATATTGAAGATAGGATTCCAACAAAACATACGATATATCTAACTAAATTGAGAAAAACAAAGTTTGCCCAACCAGCTAGAATTGTCCTCCATTGTTCCACATTACATATTTATAACATAAAATAATAACTGTCTTTTGAAAGATGAATAGTTTCTTGAAGACAACCATTTTTATAAAATAAAGTCTTTTAAAGTATAACTAGATAATAAAGAAAACATAAAGAAACAAATTCAATTCACCACCCCTTGATCTTCCTTAGGGTCTTCAACGCTCTCCACTGCTTGGTCTTCTGCCATCTTTTCTCGCACCTTCAACTTCAACTTGTATTCCTAATACTTAGTAATGTTGGATGTAATACTTTTACTCCCTGGAATGATGGTGTTCTACAACCTGGTTCTGAACTTGGTCAAGTTTTTAGCTACTTCTCCCATAGTTTCCTGTATCATTTCATCCTTGTTTTTATAACCACTAAGATAAACTTGCATATAGCCTAATTTGCTCAAAGATTCACCAGAAATAGTCTCAAGATCAGCAAGTTCACTATAAAGTAAATCTTTCATCTCTTTGTTGATATCCCTAGGATTGCGTAGGTTTTCTCTGAAGTCATCTAGAATATTCACTTAAAATGTATTACAATCCCTTTGAATGCCAATCATTAAATCCAGGTATTCTTGTAGAGCTTTATTGATATGATTAATAAGATTATCATACATGTTGAGCTTCCATTCCAATGAGTCGACCCAAGATAAGTCAATTTCCTGAGAATCACTAGCCAAATTTTCTTTTGTAAGTGTTATGGCATCTAGGGCCACTAACTCAGCTACTTCCATTGAAAGCACATAAGTACTTCCCTGTTCCTTTCTCACATGCTGAAGCTCATTGATCAATTCTTTTCTCTTATTGTGTATGAGAGCATAACTTTGTAACATCTTAGTCAACAAGAACAAAATATCACAAGACAATTTTTCAACCCATTCATTGGCAGCCTTAGAAAATTTTTGACTCTTTTTGATTTGTTTGACAGTATTCTCATCGATCCCGATGACTTCTGAGTTGGAGCTTTTTGAGAAGAGGGTGCCACTATTGAATGAATGAACTGGCTCAAAGACAAGATCTGAGATTGGAGTTTTACATTTTCCTTCGTCTCCTCCTTGGTTCTTTTAATCAAAGCAATGACAGAATAATTTGCATGATATGACTCTCCCTCAAGAGTGGAAGGGCCCAAGTCAATATGACTTATTTTATAATCTACCTCAGTTATGTCATTTTCATCCAAATCTTTAATAGGATCAACAATCGCTAACACCTGGTGGCCAGAAGTAGCATCATTAATCATCCTAGAAATTATCCTAGCCTTCTTAGGCTTTGAAGTTCCTTGTAAAAGCATAGCAATAGTGTTAATTCCTTTGGCCACAGTGGGGACATTCTTTCTCTTTTTCTCCACCACCTTTTTCAACCAACTAGGGGAGGAAGTCACATTGGTAGAATTCACATTATCAGGCATAGCTCTATTTACCTCCTCCAATGGGGAAGCAACAGGAACTTATTCATTGTCAGGTGAAGAGGATACATCAAGAAAATTAGGAAAAGAACTATCATTCACAATTGAGTCAAAAATGGGGTCAAGGTTCACTGCTACAGTTTGAACATTCTTTTTCCTTACAAGGGAGCTATCTAATTCACAAACTATTTTCAATTTGAGAGCATCATTTGGCCTCTCACCATCACCTTCAGACTATGAGTTGGAAATAGATTGTGACATATCAAGTGGCCGTGTAGAACTTTGCACAGTAGGGCTTTGTACTATTTTTTGCCTAGTAGCCCTCAAGCTACCTGACTCATGAGGTGAACCTGCATGCCTACACCATTTACTAGCCAACCAATCCTTAGTTCTTTTAATCACTAGTACAGAATGAACATGAATATCCACAACCTCCTTCTCAGACCAATTTATTCAGGGAAGGGGTTTTGACAGCAAATTTTGGTACTCCACATCAATCACTTTAGAATCTTCCTCGGCCTTTTCTAGAATATGAAGAGGTAAGACAAAGGCTCGGATTTGATTGATGGTAAGTCTCATGTAACTTCTCAAAACTTTGCGGTCATCTACACAGTCTTCCCAGAAATCTTCTAGGCTCGAATGATGTTCATATGAACTAGAGCCATAAAAGTTCTGCTTAACATAGTTTTTACTATTAAAGTATTGCCTTAAACACAAAGAGTGGAGATTAAATCTTGCTAATGCATACTCAACTCCTTTAGCAACATCCTTATTTTTGCAAGAATAAACTGACAAAGATAATGGGAAGGTGTAGGCCTTCTTCCTCATACTCTGATATTTAACATTTACAGCGGTCATTTGCTTACAAACTTCCAAAAAGACAATATAATCACATGGGTACTGAGGCAACTTGGTAGGGGCTGATTCATAACCTCCTAGTCTTAGATAGGTGAATCTATCAAATTGAATGTAGAAACTCCCAAATTGCATAATCAATGATGCAGCCTTAGGGGAAATCCTCATTTCAAAATTACAATTCAATTTTCTTACCAAAAACATCAAAAAGGCATCATTTACTCAGTGAAAGTCTTTCATCCTAACCTCCTTTGTGAACTAGGGAAGATAAGTGTACACAAGTGTATCTGGGGTTAGAGACCCATGTGGCCTTAACCCGGCCTAGACAACCTCTTGACTGGCTAGAATATAAATCAAATAAGAGCACATGTGAAATGGGGAGGTATTTTGAAACTTTAGTAGTTGCTCATTCAGGAGATGGCTTATCATTTCAGCCCAATCAATAAGCTGACCCTCACTACATGATGTAGAGGCACCAGGATAGATAGAGGTTTTCACAAATAGACAAGGTTTTCTTCACACTCTAAAACCAAATTCAAGGATCAGCTTGCAAAAGTGGGAACAATAGTTAACATCTTTGAAACCATCATGGAAAGGTTGGTTTGACATGCCATGGGACCCATCTAGACTATTAGCAAAGGCTAGACAAAATTGGTTTTAGGACTTCTTTCTTTAACCCACTAAACTTCTTGTAGCCCTTGAAAAATGAACAATCAGCAATAACTTTCAACATAGGCCTGCAAACTTAGATTTGAGACAATCTAGAGACACCCTTTTGGACTCCCCACAACATATTCCAAAATGGGTATGGGTTGTTTTGGACAGTTTGGTCCAACCTATAACCCCTCCTAGTGGCCTAGAGCCCCAATTAGGCCAAATTTACAAAGAGACCCCTATAAATTTCATGCACAGAACTTAATCAATGATTGGAGCACTTAGAAATCATGCCAAAACCAAGGATTTTGTGGGTTTTAGGTACCTATAGTCGACTACACCTTCAAAAGCATCTATGGTTCTTCAATTTGGCTTAATACATGAACATATTAAGTCCTCCTCACCAGAACTTGCAACTGCCAACTCCCTCTTCTCTGCAAACACCCAAATTAATTGAAATATAAATGGACACATCCATCCCACTCATCTTATGGCCCTGAGAGACAGTGGGATGGTCAAATTTCCATTGTTTGAAGCAAACCCTAGATTAGGTTTTGGTAGGATAGTTTTGAGAGAACCCCTTATATCTCCCTTCTACCAAGATATAAATGCACCAAACCAAGTTCAAAAGATAGACAACTCCATGCTTTAACAAATTAGATCATGAAAAAGTGAAAACAATTTTGTACCTTTGTAAAGTACAGCCTAGAGCAGCGTAGGAGTTCAGGAAATGCAGCCTTCCAGTGACCAACCCAAGGAGAATAGATGTTATTTTCTTCCTGATCAGTGTCAAGGCCTCAAACTAGTCTTAAATTAAAGTCACTTCACCATTCCACACATTCCACAAATTTAGAAGTCATGACAATTCCGTACTGGAATATGGTACGGACTATTTTTCTAGAAAATGCAGAAAAAGACAGTAAACAACAGAGAATTGGTTTATTATAGCATTGAAACTTCTTGCACACCATTTCCTATGATCCATGAGAGGGTTTTAACAAGTTTACAACATCCTTCATGATTTTGGGGTTGGTTGGCAACAAGAAACCACCCTCAAACTATTCAAAACTGTCAACTAACCATGATGTTTACAACATGTATTAGGAGCAGATATAGACAAACTACTGCCTCAAACCCCTCTAGAATCATATGTTATTCCACAATTTGTATTTCTAGGATGAATACAAGATGCATTTCCATGTTTGAAACTCATGGGGGATTGATCCATTTGGACTTGACTGCCTATATCAACTACTTGGCATCAAGGCTTTACAAATGGCTTCAATACAATCTCAAATGGTCATAAGACCTTATTACATCCTTCAAATGGTCTTCAAGACCTTATTGATATTCAAAAAAATATGAACAACATGAAGACAAAACATAAATCCTTATGGTCTCCTTGGTGCTCTTGCACCACTACATATCAACAATATAAAGTGGCACATCTAGAATTCAGAAGAACTAGCATCCTCATTACCCACCACCCAGTGCAACAAAGTGATGATATCTAAAATTTCATCTTTAAAATGTGCTCTTTTAAGTGTGGAGGGTAACTGAGACTTACCTCTTTTCTCTAATTTTAGCCAGTTGTGCACAATGGAATTCTTGCACCAGTCTTCATTTTCCCCAAAGAATTCTGCACCCTTGGCTACGAACATTTCTTCATATTCTTCCTACCTCAGAATCTTCAATGCATGAGAAATAGACTTGGAATCAATTCTTGCAATCACTGCTCCTTCCTTAGTCTTGATTTCTAAGATCTCGGGGTGTTATCTTTCAATGCATATGACAATTAAATATTCACAGCACACTAAAATAGGGAAACCCACTGCATGAGCCAGTCCACTCTGTAGAATCTTCTCTGCAAATGGTGACTTGTCTCCCTGCTGTAGATGAGACCAAAATACTGCCAAGCCTATGTGTCCAAGATCTGTGTCCTTTACTTTAGACCAATTGTTCTCAATTCTAGAGTAAGAGGAAACACCCTAAAATTTGAATTTCATCACCGCGACAAAATACCAAAGACAATAACAGAGCACAATGGATATGACAATTTAGACAAGGAGGAAAGTTGGTTGAACACTTAGACAATTTTGCTGAAAGAGTGAAATGATGTGCAGTTATGGCACTCTTGTCATGCTTTTAAATGCTCAACTAATGTGGTACCATTACCGCACCTTGAGAAATTAAATGCTCATGCTTTTAAGTTTGGAGGGTAACTAAGACTTACCTCTTTTCTTTGATTTTAGCTAGTTGCGTGCAATGGAATTCTTGCACCAGTCTTCATTTTCCCTAAAGAGTTTTGCACCCTTGGCTATGGACATTTCTTCGTATTCTTCCTACCTCAGAATCTTCAATGTGTGAGAAATAGACTCAAGATCAATTCTTGCAATCACTGCTCCTTCCTTAGCCTTGATTTATAAGGTCTCGGGGTCGTATCTTTCAATGCATGCAACAATTAAATCTTCACAACACACTGAAATAGGGAAACCCGCTACATGAGCGAGTTCACTCTATAGAATCTTCTTTGCAAATGGCGACCTGTCTCCCTATTCTACACAAGACCAAAATTTTGCCAAGTCTATATGTCCAAGCTCCGTGTCCTTTACTTTAGACCAATTGTTCTCAATTCTAGAGTAAAAGGAAACACCCTAAAATTTGAATTTCATCACAGTGACAAAATACCAGAGACAATAACAGAGCACAATGGATATGACAATTTAGACAAGGAGGAAAGCTAGTTGAACACTTAGACAATTTTGTTGCAAGAGTGAAATGATGTGCAATTATGATGCTCTTGCCATGCTTTTAAATGCTCAGCTAACGTGGTACCATTCCCGTGCCTTGAGAAATTAACCCAAAGATTTGTTCATTTCCTAAAAATTCTATAAAGGACATTTCATATTGGCGGTGTACATAGCTTTAAATGATCATTAGTTGCCTTGGGTTTCAGTCCATCACTTAGCCATCACTAGATCGCTAGAAATAGGAACTTTGGAACCTCAAGTCGTGGGTTCTGAAGTTTGGAGAACTGGTGACAAGGCAATAGCAAAGGGAACCAAGCAAGTTACAAGACACAACACAAGGAGTGGGGGGTCACGAGATCGTGGGGTTCAAAAACTTCAAAACTTAGTGATATGGTTAGAAAGCTTGGGGGAACAACAACTAAGTTAGAAAACCTAAAATATCAGTGACTTCAAGGATTTTCTAAGGTGAAGAAACATAACTTTTGGGGCTTATAAAAATACAATTGCACAAGATTGAACAATTGATATGAATGAGAACCAAACATGAGAAAAGGGGTATCAACTGGCTCTAAATGGGGACAAGGACCAATGGGACGCAGAGAATCTAGAAAAACATGGCCTAAAGCCTTATTCATTGGACAACAGAGGAAAAGTAGCAAAACAAAGAAAATGAAAACTATGGTACAAAATGAAGACTCATAACTCCTACCAGTCAAACAATTTCAGATCGTGCCCATTATACGCAAGAGGTAAAGAAGTGCCATCTGGATATTCTAATAAGAAAGAATTATCACCAACAACTTGCTTGATCAAGAAAGGACCTTTCCATAATGAATCAAAAATTTTATGTGCACCCTTGGGTTCTTTCCTTTTATCCCATAGAAGTACTGAATCTCCAACTACGAACTTTCTCTGCCTAGCACTTTTATCAAAAAAATTCTTAACCATCTATTGGTGTTTGGTGATTCTATCCACAACTATTTCTCTTTCCTCTTCTAATTTATTCATGTGCATAATTCTCTTCTCCAAAGCAGACTGGAATTCTTCATTTTCTATAGCTTTTTGTAATTCAGCACTAAGAGTTCTAGAGAAATAGGAATAGTACTGTTAATGCCATAAACAAGTTGGAAAGGAGACATACCTATAGCTCTTTTGTAAGTGATCCTGTCTACCCAGAGAGCATCATACAGCTTCTTATGCCATCCTCTTTGTCCTTCATCTACCAGTTTCTTAATGATTGAGATCAAATTTTTATTACTAAATTTAGCTTGTCCATTGCCTTGAGGATAATAATCAAATGAATGTCCCAAGCTAATACCATGTTCATAACATAAAAGAGTAATCTCAGAAGATGAAAAAGAGCTAGCATTATCTGTGATTATCTTTTTTCAAATACCAAATCTTACTATAATGTTTTCTTTTAAGAAATTGCATACCACTTCTGAAGTAGTCTGTCTCACTGGGATGGCTTCTACCCATTTGGTAAAGTAATCTATGGTAGTAAGAATGTGTGTATGCCTGGCACTTGAATTAGGATTGACAGGACCGATAAAATCTAGGCCCCATTGTTGGAATGGTTCATCAATCACCACAAGTTTCAAAGGCAATGCTGCTAGATGAGGGCGACTAGTAAATTTGGTGCATTTTTCACATTTGGACACCCATTGTTGAGCATCTTTTAACATACCTGGCCAATAAAAAACATTGTCTTAAGATTTTGAAAGTTGTCACAGAGGCAGAAAAATACCCACCACAGGCTTCATCATGGAAGGCTTTCAGAAGTTTCTTTTTTTGTTCCTTGTCGACACACCTGAGAAATGTCCCATCAACCCCTTTTTTATATAAATATCCTTCCCAAAGAACATACTGGATTTCAACTTTAGATTTCTTTTTTCTTTGGCTGATAAGTGAACATGACAATCACCATAAGTCAAAAAGTATGAGATATTTGAAAACCACTCATCCACTGTACTGGTAAAAAGGACCAAAGGCAATTGCTCGTCATTGGTGATTTTATTTTCTACAATTAGCCTACATAGACATTTCCCTCTCACCAGATTAGTAAGTCTAATGTCTACATCATATTCTTGAACTTTCTCTATCCAAGCCCCTCGTTTATTACATCTGATTTCTTGCTGTGTAAGGATATTTTTAACAACAATTTTAGAAACAAAAACAATTATATGTGAATGCAGGATGTAGAACCTAAAACTTTTTAAAGCTCTAACAATAGTGTAGGCATGCTTTTCAAAAGGTGTGTACTTAAACTCATAGTTTTTGAGAGTGGTACTCATAAATGAAACTGGAGCTTCAATGCCTTGCTCATTTTTCTGCATTAAAATGGCTGATAAAGTATGCTCTGATGCATAGCAATACACAATAAAGTCTTTATTAAAATCAGGACATACCAGTGTAAGTGAATTTGCTATAGCCTTTTTTATATCCTCAAACACCTTCTTTCCCTCACTGCTCCATTTGAAAGCTGGGTGATTTTTCATCATTTCAGCTATGGGTCTTGTCAACTTAGCGAACTCAAGCACAAATCTCCTCAAAAAATTCACCTAACCAAAGAACGATCTGGTACTATCCTTATTTGTGGGCAACCCCAATTGCATGATTTCTTTCACTCTCTCAGGATCAACCTTAATCCCATTTTTTGAAACAATGTGTCCCAAAAGCTTACCCTCTGTAACGGCAAAAATAGATTTCTTGGGGTTTAATGAGATCCCTTGTTCTCTACAATGCTATAATATAGTTTCTAAATCATGTATATGATGTTCTCTTTTCCTTGAAAAAACTATTAAGTCATCTAGATATACCACTATGATTTTATTTTTTAAATCCCCAAATGAGAGATCCATAGCTCGCTGAAAGGTAGCTCCTACATTAATGAGGCCAAATGGCATTCTATTGTAAGCAAACACACCAATGGGGGTGGTGAATGCCATTTTATGTTGATCTTCTAGAGTTACTTCAATTTGATTATAACCAGATAAACCATCTAACATTGACATCATCTCTAAACCTGCAATAGTTTGTAAAATGTGATCCATAACAGGCAGCGGATAATTGTCTTTTAATGAGGTTTGATTAAGGTTTCTAAAGTCAACACAAATCTTTATCTCTCCATTTTTCTTCCTAACAGGGACTATATTTGCCACCCATGTAGAATGATGGATTGGGTAAATAATCTTCACTTTCAACATCTTATCTATCTCATTGAAGATGGCCTCTGCAACTTTTGGGTTGTAAGTTCGTTGTTTTTGCCTGTAAGGTACAATGCCAGGTTCTAAAGGTATCTTATGTTGTAATTTTCTATTCCTAAACTTTTTCAAAATAGCATAACACCATGCAAAAACATCTTTGTATTTTATCAACAAAGAAATCAATCTTTCTCTTTCTTGGGAAGAGCAGCATTTCCCTATGCATACTACTTTGGGATCTCCTTCTGTGCCAATATTTACATGGTCATAATCAGCAGATGATTCAACATTGACCTCACCTTTCCATTTTAAATACTGATCATGTCTATTGAATAAATCTTCCAGAGAGACTAAGCCTTTAGGGATTTTGTTCCCTTTTAATTGAATCATTTTAGCCTCTTCTTTCCCATCAACATTGACATACCCATCTGTAACATCGTTACTTGCGCTATCGCTTTCTTTGAAGAAGATATTAGCAAAAGCTTCAACCTTTTCAAGGAATGAAATAATTTGTTTATCACTGTCAAACACCTGCCATTGATTTACATTATTAAGGACACTATGGCGATATATTAACTCAATTCTATAAGGTCTATCTTTAAAATCAGGATGTGGTAACAACAAAGATGCAGAAACAACTAATGAATCAACTCTTGTGTTTAGGTCTCTAGGTACTGATTCAATAGAAAAAGCATCAAAATCCTCAATGCAATCCCAAACTCTATTTCTATAATGTCTTAATCTACCATTTTTCATAGAATATTGTTTCCTAACCTATCTAACTATTAATTTTGCATCCCCTCTGACTTTCAATTGTTTTATTCCCCTTTCTTTAGCCAAGGCTAAGCCAAGTAAAAGAGCTTCATATTTGGTAGTAGTGTTGGTATTCTCAAATTCCAATTTGTAAGCAAAAGAAAAAATATAATCATCTAGGGACATTAGCACAACCCCTGCTCTTGAATCAGCATGGGAACAACTTCCATCAAATTCTAGTGTCCATAGTTCATTCTGTAAATCAGGGGTAATAAGGCTTGAACATTCTTCTTATGTAGAAGTGCACATATAAGTGTCTGGTCCTGTCTCAACAAATAAGATATCAGCCCTAGGATCTCTGGATTTTAAAACTGTGAATTTAGCTTTAGATTCTAGATTGAGACATACTTTCTTTCCTTCCAATGGTATTAAAGCATGAGACCAATCCATTTGTATCTCCCCTCCTAAGTCTCTGTAGAAACTTTTGCTCAGGAGCATGCCATAACTGGTAGGAATGTCAGCGACAAGAATAGTCAGTTTTAACCTTTTCTTGGGGAAGGCAGCTAAAGCGACTTATGCATCCTTTATCTGTCCTAAGATTGGAACTTGTGAGCCATCCATTGAAAAGAATTTACCATGAGAAGGAGTATAAAACAATCCTAAAGCTCTAACCATTTGAGCAGGCATCACATTATCAGAAGCTCTAGAGTCAATGACACAATTACTCAATCTAAAACCAGCTATGTAAAGGGACACATAAAAAGGTTCTGGTTTAGAGAAAGGATTTTGCTGACTCACTTCTTTTTCATATAGGTTTTGGGAAACTTATTCATCAATAGGCTCATTGTCCTCATTAGACACTTGGGCATTACTTTGAGAAAGAGAGGGTTCTTGTTTGATATATTTCACTAGCTGGTCTAGCTTGGATGGGTTGAGTCTAAGATATTTAGCTTGGGAGATCTAGATTTTGGTATTCTTGCATGACTCAACTATATCAAATGAACTAGTAACAATAGAATTAGGGAAAGGAACAAATGGTACCTCTGCAGACGCGTTCAAGGAGGTAGTGTTGTCAAGTTTCTTAGAACCAGAGGCAGATTGCTTAGATAATAGGTACTTTGGAGTGAAGGGAGAACCACTGGTTTGTCCTTTAGAGTCTACTACTTTATGGGTCTATTGTCCTCTAGTGAAGACCATATAGTTAGGATCAATCTCCGTGTAAACATCTTCTCCTTCTTCAGCTTCTGGTTCATACTCAAAGAAATTAACACTTGCGTCATAAGATGGCCCAGGTTCCTCTACGTAGGGTACTTTGGCTTGTTCATTGGTAGAAAGCATTTGCATGCATCGAACCATCTCTGGGCAGGTAGACCCATCATGATCCATAGCCAAATGAAAATTGCACATCATGTTGCTTTTACTAGTAGAAGGAGTGTTCTCAGTGGCTAGCCTCTATGTAGGTCCAGTTAAGGGCAAAGTCTTGTTATGACCGCCTTGATTGCCATAATCTCTTCTTGGTATGTCTTGATAAGGTGGCTGAAACTGTCCCTTTGGCATTTGCCTCCTAATGGTGATTATATCATTGGCTAAACTTTGTAAGACTGGGTCGGTAGAATTTACCTCAGAAGGTTTACCAGTCTGTAATTCTTTTTACCATTTTCTTGCTATGATCAAATTATCTTCTATAGATATAACCCTTTCTTGGGCTGCATCTAGATTAGCCGTCCCTTCTCTTTTAATAGTAAAACTAACATCTGGTGGAAGGGTATTAATGAAGAAACATTTTAACAAATCATCCCTAGGCCTCATGTTCTCGAGAATTCTATTATATAGCTTGTTAAATCTGGCAACGAATTCCCTCATTGGCTCCTATATTTCTTTCTTCATTGTGGCTAACTGAGTGACTAGAGTTTGTTCATTTTCTACAGATTTCAATCTACTTTTGAACTTCATTTTCAAGGTATTCTAACCATTAATGGAGCCATTAGGAAGATGATAGAACCAATCAGTGGTAGCATCAACTAGGGATTCTACGAATAACCTCATAGCTATGTCTTCATGTTGTACTGCAAGAATAGAAGAAGCAACAAAAAAGGCTTGCATATGTTCTTCTGGGGTGACCTTTCCATCTCCTTTAAACTTAGGTATATTTTTTCCTGACCCCTTAGGTAAATCATGTAATTGGGCTCCAAGATTGAGTGGACCTATGGTGGCTCCCCATGGGACAGGTGGAGGATGGGCCATGATAAGTGGTTTTTACATAGGGAAATTTACTTGCAAAGGAAGGGTCACTCCGTGTAAAAGAAGGGCTTGACAAGATACAGATGAAGTCTTTGGGAGGGTTTGACCAGGTGGAGGACATGAGGGTCTACTAACAAACCTAACCTTTTGATTAGGTGGAAAGAAGGAAAAGTTGATGGACTCTAAAAATGCAAAATCTTCGTCTACTATCCCCTTCTTTTTGTCTCCCCTAGTGTATCTTTTAGAAGCTAGATTTAAACAATGAAGCTTAATTAAAACAAAGTCTCCAACCTCACCTATTGATTAGCCCATGGAGGATTTTTCTGATTGTTTAAATGGTCTCTTTGATTAACTCCCCGGTTCTTGCGTCTATTGTTTGGAAGTGCTAGAATAGGAAACACCCTTTCTCTTTGTGGCATAGGTATAATTGCTTCAACAATAAGAATTTATTTAGCATTTTCAAAATGTCTGGCATTCTCTCTCATAGTCTCTTTGATCTCTTCTTCTTCTTCTAACACTTCATTAACTTGATGGTATTGCAGGTTAGACCTTATGTGTTGCCAAGCAAGCAACCTTAATCCAGTAATGATATCTTCTTGATCACCTATGAGCCAATCAACATTTGGTTGTAAAATAGGAGCATTATGCCTCTATAGAACAATTAGAGAAACTCAAAATGCATTCTTTAATAATCATGAAATCCCCAGCAGAGTCGCCAAAAATCTATTGGTTTACAGATTTGTCATCTAACTCTATATTCTTCCACTCAGACAAATGACAAATGTACCCATAGTTGGGTCAGAAATAATTGTATTTTATAACCAACCCTCTGCTTATTTAACAAGGTGGTATCTACCTTCAATTGATATTCAAAGAATCAAAATTTATGATGCTTTTAACCAAAAAGCAAAGAAGGAAATGCTTTTGACCATAAAGCTTTGAAATGAGATTTCAAACATATAAATGAACCAGCATTCATAGAAGTTCAAAGACTTCAAATAACTAAATTAAGAAAGTTTCAAATTATCATAGCTATATTATACCCATTCAAAGATAGATATATATAGCAAAGAGGTCATCAATATAAATTCTCCAATATAAAGAAAAATCTACATGAATATAACATTCAACATAAGCAGAATGATAGCCCAAACATCATGATACAAAGATCATAAAAGCCCAAACCAATTCACTGTGTAATTTCTATATATTGAAGATAGGATTCCAACAAAACATACGATATATCTAACTAAATTGAGAAAAACAAAGTTTGCCCAACCAGCTAGAATTGTCCTCCATTGTTCCACATTACATATTTATAACATAAAATAATAACTGTCTTTTGAAAGATGAATAGTTTCTTGAAGACAACCATTTTTTTAAAATAAAGTCTTTTAAAGTATAACTAGATAATAAAGAAAACATAAAGAAACAAATTCAATTCACCACCCCTTGATCTTCCTTAGGGTCTTCAACGCTCTCCACTGCTTGGTCTTCTGCCATCTTTTCTCGCACCTTCAACTTCAACTTGTATTCCTAATACTTAGTAATGTTGGATGTAATACTTTTACTCCCTGGAATGATGGTGTTCTACAACCTGGTTCTGAACTTGGTCAAGTTTTTAGCTACTTCTCCCATAGTTTCCTGTATCATTTCATCCTTGTTTTTATAACCACTAAGATAAACTTGCATATAGCCTAATTTGCTCAAAGATTCACCAGAAATAGTCTCAAGATCAGCAAGTTCACTATAAAGTAAATCTTTCATCTCTTTGTTGATATCCCTAGGATTGCGTAGGTTTTCTCCAAAGTCATCTAGAATATTCACTTAAAATGTATTATAATCCCTTTGAATGCCAATCATTAAATACAGGTATTCTTGCAGAGCTTTATTGATCTGATCAATAAGATTATCATACATGTTGAGTTTCCATTCCAATGAGTCGACCCAAGATGAGTCAATTTCGCAAGAATCATTGGCTAAATTTTCTTTTGTAAGTGTTATGGCATCTAGGGCCACTAACTTAGCTACTTCCCTTAAAAGCACATAAGTACTTCCATGTTCCTTTCTCACCTACTGAAGCTCATTGATCAATTCTTTTCTCTTATTGTGTATGAGAGCATAACTTTGTAACATCTTAGTCAGGAAGAACAAAATATCACAAGACAATTTTTCAACCCATTCATTGGCAGCCCTAACAAAATTTTGACTCCTTTTTATTTGTTTGACAATATTCTCATCGATCCCAATGACTTCTGAGTTGGGAGCTTCTTGAGAAGAGGGTGCCACTATTGAATGAATGAACTGGCTCAAAGACAAGATCTCAAATTGGAGTTTTACATTTTCCTTCCTCTCCTCCTTGGCTCTTTTAATCAAAGGATTGATAGAATAATTTGCATGATATGACTCTCCATCAAGAGTGGAAGGGCCCAAGTCAATATGACTTATTTTATAATCTACCTCAGTTATGTCATTTTCATCCAAATCTTTAATAGGATCAGCAATCTCTAACACCTGGTGGCCAGAAGTAGCATCATTAATCATCCTAGACATTCTCCTAGCCTTCATAGGCTTTGAAGTTCCTTATAGAAGCATAGCAACAGTGTCAACTCCTTTGGCCACAGTGGGGACATTCTCTCTTTTTCTCCACCACCTTTTTCAACCAGCTAGGGGAGGAAGTCACAATAGTAGAATTCACATTATCAGGCATAGTTCTATTTACCTCCTCCAATGGGGAAGCAATAGGAACTTCTTCATTTTCATGTGAAGAGGATACATCAAGAAAATTAGGAAAAGAACTATCATTCACAATTGAATCAAAAATGGGGTTGGGGTTCACTGCTATAGTCTGAACATTCTTTTTCCTTACAAGGGAGCTATCTGATTCACAAAATGTTTTCAATTTGAGAGAATCATTTGGTCTCTCACCATCACCTCTAGACTGTGAGTTGGAAATAGATTGTGACATATCGAGTGGCCGTGTAGAACTTTACACAGTAGGGCTTTGTACTATTTTCTGCCCAATATCCCTTGAGCTACCTGACTCATGAGGTGACCCTGCATGCCCACGCCATTTACCAGCCAACCAATCTTTATTCCTTTTAATCACTAGTGCAGAATGAACATGAATATCCACAACCTCCTTCTCAGACCAATTTATTCAAGGAAGGGGTTTTGACAACAAATTTTGGTACTCCACATCAATCACTTTAGAATCTTCCTCGGCTATTTCTGGAATATGAAAAGGTAAACCAAAGGCTCATATTTGACTGATGGTAAGTCTCATGTAACTTCTCCTCAGAACTTCCCAGTCATCTACACAGTCTTCCCAGAAATCTTCTAGGCTCGAATGATGTTCATACGAACTAGAGAAATAAGAGTTCTTCTTAACATAGTTTTTACTATCAAAGTGTTGCTTTAAAGACAAAGAGTGGAGATTAAATCTTGCTAATGCATACTTAGCTCATTTAGCAGCATCCTTATTTTTGCAAGAGTAAACTGACAAAGATAATGGGAAGGTGTAGGCCTTCTTCGTCATACTCTGATATTTAACATTTACAGCGGTCATTTTATTACAAATTTCCAGAAAGACAAATATAATCACTGGGGTACCGAGGCAACTTAGTTGGGTCTGCTTCATAACCTCCCAGTCTTAGATAGGTGAATCTATTAAATTGAATGTAGAAACTTCCAAATTGCATAATTAGTGATGCAGCCTCAGGGGAAATCCTCATTTCAAAATTACAATTTAATTTTCTTACCAAAAACATCAAAAAGGCATCATTTACCCAGTAAAAGTCTTTCATCCCAACCTCCTTTGTGAACTGGGGAAGATAAGTGTACACAGGTGTATTTGGGGTTAAAGACCCATGTGGCCTTAACCTAGCCCAGACAACCTCTTGATTGGCTAGAATATAAATCAAATAAGAGCACATGTGAAATGTGGAGGTATTTTGAAACTTTGGCAGTTGCTCATTCAGGTGATAGCTTATCATTTTAGCCCAATCAATAAACTGACCCTCACTACATATTAGCAATATAAAGCGGCACATCCAGAATTCAAAAGAACTAGCATCCTCATTACCCACCACCTGGTTCAACAGAGTGATAATATATGAAATTTCATCTTTAAAATGTGCTCTTTTAAGTTTGGAAGGTAACTAAGACTTACCTCTTTTCTTTAATTTTAGCCAGTTGCGCGCAATGGAATTCTTGCACCAGTCTTCATTTTCCCTAAAGAATTCTGCACCCTTGGCTATGGACATTTTTTCGTATTCTTCCTGCCTTAGAATCTTCAATGCATGAGAAATAGACTCAAGATCAATTCTTGCAATCACCGCTCCTTCCTTAGTCTTGATTTCTAAGGTCTTGGGGTCGTATCTTTCAATGCATGCAATAATTAAATCTTCACAGCACACTGAAATAGGGAAACCTGCTACATGAGCCAGTCCACTCTATAGAATCTTCTCTGCAAATGGTGACCTATCTCCCTATCGTACATGAGACCAAAATTATGCCAAGTCTATATGTCCAAGCTCCGTGTCCTTTACTTTAGACCAATTGTTCTCAATTCCAAAGTAAAAGGAAACACCCTAAAATTTGAATTTCATCACAACGATAAAATACCAGAGACAATAACAGAGCACAATGGATATGACAATTTAGACAAGGAGGAAAGCTAGTTGAACACTTAGACAATTTTGTTGCAAGAGTGAAATGATGTGCAATTATGATGCTCTTGTCATGCTTTTAAATGCTCAGCTGACGTGGTACCATTCCCGTGCCTTGAGAAATTAACCCAAAGATTTGTTCATTTCCTAAAAATTCTATAAAGGACATTTCATACTGGTGGCGTACACAACTTTAAATGATCATTAATTGCCTTGGGTTTCTGTCCATCACTTAGCCATCGCTGGATCACTAGAAATAGGAACTCTGGAACCTCAAGTCATGGGTTCTAAAGTTTGGAGAATGGCGACAAGGCGATAACAAAGGGAACCAAGCGGGTTACAAGACTTAACACAAGGAGTGCGGGGTCGCAAGATCGTGGGGTTTCGAAACTTCAGAACTTAGTGATATGGTTAGAAAACTTGGGGGAACAACAACTAAGTTAGAAAACCTAAAATATCAGTGACTTCAAGGATTTTCTAAGGTAAATAAACATAACTTTTGGGGCTTAGAAAAATACAATTGCACAAGAATGAACAATTGAGATGAATGAGAACCAAACATGAGAAAAGGGGTAAAAGTATGCAAAGAAAAATGTTGTGGAAAAAAAATATAAGCATGTAATTAGGCCTCATGTGCTCTAAAATTTTACCTTAAGTTTATTATGAATATGAAGGAATATAGATATGTTTGTCCTACATTGCTAAAACAAAATAATTAGTCTCTTGGGTTAAATGAAGGTTATTCTATTCATGCTTGGTTTATTCATTCTACCCTTCCTAGTTTATTGTAATATATATATATAAAGAAATGGTCTTACTATTGTTTTTATATGCTCAATGTTTCTTTTTACATAGTGAAATGTCTTCAGATCCCATATATCTATATATACATACATACATATCTATATATATCCTTAAATATTATGTTCTAAACTTAAACTTCATTTTTGATACCTATTAGAAGGCTG
This sequence comes from Cunninghamia lanceolata, assembly GCA_027924645.1. Classification (NCBI taxonomy): domain Eukaryota; kingdom Viridiplantae; phylum Streptophyta; class Pinopsida; order Cupressales; family Cupressaceae; genus Cunninghamia; species Cunninghamia lanceolata. The sequence continues at coordinate 6,609,603 of BSBN01001091.1, forward strand.
CATAGAAGCCATGTATTAAAGAAAGAGTGTTCATGGTTGTAGCAGTGTCAAACTTAGGGTTTTCGACCGCTTTTTAAATTTTCTTTGGCACGGTAAGACCAACACATGCCCTACACAGGGTTTGGTTCCTTGTGCATGGGACGAACTACATAACAAGGTGGGGCAAAGGCCCCAGCCCCAGACCCTCCTCTATATAAGTAGGGCGTCATGCACCTGGAGACTTAAATGCCTCCTACCTGTCGTCGGCCATGTCAGCCGCCCAATGTTTTAGCCTCTATGATTTGTTGTACCGCCTGTGTCTGTTTTAGAATTCCATTCGGCCCTTTGAATCATTGCTCTCTGTGGTTTAAAATTTGTTTATATATATATATATATATATATATATATATATATATATATATATATATATATATATATATATATATATATATATATATATATATATATATATATATATATATATATATATATATATATATATATATATATATAAGATGTATTTTACTCCCTATTTAAAATAAAAAATCCCCTGTTAAATAACAAGGGGTCTATGCATTAGTAATGCTGTTTAAATTTTAGTTTGTCCTGTGTTTTTCCACAATAGTGTATATATATATATATATATTGCTATGTGAAATAAAACCTCTATGTTAAATATTTTCTTTTAAAAAAATATAAGAGAGAGCATGGAGAATTTTAGAAAACTATTAGAAAACTTAGCAAATGGTAAATCTGTGCATTTTAATATCTTAGATAAACTTAGAGAAACAAAGGACAAATGTTAGAGGAATATATATTACAACCTGTAGGGAAATGAAACATGTTATAAAATCATTGAAAAACTATAAATCTTTCTTGTATCCTCATTGGGAAGATATCTCCCACTTAAGGAGATACCTTCCACTTGCTCCACATAGAAACTTGCATCCAACCAGAGAGCAAACAAGTTGTGAGTGAGAGAAAATGGAAATGTTGTGGAGATTATATAATGCCATCTCTAGGGTTTGGTGCCCTAAGTATTAAGAAGTGGTTAACTTAATTAAACTGGTTTAGTTTGTGCAACCCCACTTGGGTTTGGGAGACCACTTTGTCTTATGTGAGTGTGGGAGTTTGTAATTCTTTATTTATTAAATGAGTTGATTCCCTTTGTGTTTATTTTATTTATTTGAGTACTTGAATAATCCTTTTTGTAGCAAGTAATAAACAATCTCTTTGCACCTATAATTACTTTAAATTTTATCTTGTTGAAAAGGAAGCTATTGAGGTAGTTTTAATTATTTAATTTAATTTAGTTAAAACATTGGGAAGGAATTTGGATTTTTTTATTATTATGCATTTAATTATTAAATTTTGAAAGGGGTAGAGTATAGATTTTATTTTGAATTATTTTTGCAAGCCTCCTATAGTTGATGAGATGACATTATACTGTCGAAATCACTATAGGATTTAATTCTATTTGGACCTGTTATGCTGCCAAAATTTATCTAGAATTAATTGAGATAATTGTTTAATGTTAGCTTGATTATTTTATCCCTTTTTGCATTAGATGCTAGATTAATTGTTTAAGTCAGATTTAGTTAAAGTATTAGTTTTATTTTTAGTTCCTTAGGTCTATGGTGGACCTAAGGTTAGATTTCTATTTATATCAAAATCGTCCCACTTCACTTTAGTGCCTCTATGGTTGGAATCCCAAACAAAATCTAACCCTCTTGGTGTTGCTCCTTGCGACACGCACCCCCTTAGTGGCTTACATTTTGTATGGATGGTGAAGAGAGTGTCGCATCATCCCATTATGATTGACCTTCCCCACCTTCGAGCAATGCACCTAATGTTAGTTGAAGAGACAACTACGTTATGTGCGCGTGTTACCAAGCGCACATGCTGCGCACGAGGGGGTTTTTAGAGTCAGGTGGGAAAATTTTTGGTAATTTGTGTCATGAGCACATGGTGAATGTGGGCATGACATTTAGTATCAGAGCCAGGTTTAAACACTGGGCATTGAGGGCACATTATTTATTCCGCAATTTTATTTTAATTTTAGGCACCATGTTCTTGTAGGATGCCACCTAGATCAAGGAGAGGGTACTCATGTGCTAGTGAGTCTAGGGGAGCTAACATACGGGATGCTACACCTTCTAAGAACCAGCCACCAGTGGCACCTGATATTGGTCCTCAGATTCTTTAGGCTTTGTAGGCAGTGTTAGCGAGATTGCCACTAGTTGTGAACGGGCCGCATGTGGAGATTCTAGACACTACTACTGAAGATGGCATATCAGCTCACCGAGAGCACAGTAGGAGCCTGCCATGCCATGAGGAGCATGAGGCAGGGGTTGGGGTGGAGCCAATCCATCATGACCCATTTGGTTACGGACAGCTAGACGAGGTAGATGGCCCCGTTTGAGGACCCCGAGACCACAGAGACCCTATCAAGGATTTGCTTAGGCTGAATCCACCTACTTTGATGGGTACTTCAGAAGGAGATGAGGCTGAGGCTTGGCTCATTAGTATTGACTAGTGCTTTGTGTTGTATCCCTAAGGGAGAAACACAAAAGCACGTGTTGTAGTTCATCTTTTACATGATGCAACAGCAACATGGTGGTGCACGGAGGAGCACAAACACTACCTATCTTTAGACACACTTTTGTGGAACACTTTTTTGGAGTGCTATAATGCGCGTTGTCTCTAAGAGCACTACAGGAAGCATTGTATAGATGAGTTCCATGATCTACAATAGCAAGGTTCCACAGTTGCACAGTATGAGTGCATGTTTGTGGAATTGTCATGTTATGCCGAGTATCTTCAGGAAGAGAAACTTCTTGTGAGTCATTTCATCAGAGGCTTGAATCCTAGCATAGCAGGACTTGTTCGCATGGTAGACTCACGGACTATGAGCAAGGCTGCCAAGAAGGCACTCATTACATAGGAAGTCCATGGTGAGGCCATGGGTCACATCCACAGCTTCAGGATCGTAGTCATTAGCAGGACTAGGGTTTCCATAGACCCCAGCCACCTTAGAGGGGCAGTTTTAGACCTGCATCTTTACCTCCTAGACCTCCACAATAGCAGTAACAACACTATCAGTAGAGGTCATGGCCACAACAGAGGGCACAGGATGGTCCCAATCGAGGATGGCAGTCACAGGGTCTACGGAGAGACCAGCGTCAACAGGCACTGACTGCAGGACCAGCTAGGTCACAGCAGTCCTTTAGAGGGTCTCAAGGTAGTACACGATGACTTGGAGCACAACAGTCTAGTCAGACTTAGTTAGTGCATGTCCAGACTCGAGGACCTTGTTATGTATGTGGTGGTGCAAGGCACTTGTCTAGAGAGTACCCATAGGGATTTATAGCTGTAGGTCAGCGTGCTAGCAGTTTTGAGTAGATAGTTGGAGATGTGGGTCAATCTCACTGAGTATTTGTAGTGGTTGATAACCGCTAGGCTGATTTCTAGGCCTCCGTGATAGAGACTCCAGGTACTATTAGGGATGTTCCCATTACTATTTTGTTTGATTCAGGAGCTACCGACTCCTTTATTTCTCCATCGTTAGTGGAGCATTGATGGTTGGTGGCCTCTAGGCAGGATGTTAGGTGGGAGGTCAAGTTAGCTACAAGGGTCAGGATGGTCGTAGATTTAGTGGTCAGAGATTGTGAGTTAGCACTTGGTGCCTTCATGACAGTTGTGGACCTTAGGGTCATACAATGTAGTGTTAGGCATGGATTGGCTTGTGGCTCATAGAGCCAAGCTAGATTGTCACCGAAAGGTGATAGGTTGCCTCAATGATCACGACATAGTAGCATATATTGTGGGCATTCAGAAGCCCACCGTAGTACGCTTGATATCTGCTAAATAGCTTAAGCATTGTATGCGGAAGGGTTGTCAATTGTTTGCGATCATAGTCAGTGACAGATCAAAGGATGAGTCAGAGGCTTCACTTGATTACCATCCCATCCTTAGGGAGTTTGTGGATGTCTTTCCACCTGATCTTCTAGGGATGCCACCTCACAAAGAGGTAGATTTTCATATAGACCTTGTACTAGGTTATGAGTCAGTATCTTGTGCACCTTACAAGATGACCATGCATGAGCTCACGAAGCTCAAGCTTCAGCTAGAGGAGTTACTAGCAAAGGGGCACATCCGACCTAGTGTCTCACCTTGGGGCACACCAGTCATCTTCATGAAGAAGAAGGATGGGTCTCTTAAGCTTTGTATGGGTTATAGGCAACCGAATAAGGTGACGGTGAAGAATCGTTATCCTTTGCCTAGGATTGACAACTTGTTTGATCAGATGCAGGGAGCCAAAGTGTTCTCTAAGATTGACCTGAAGTTTGGATACCACCAGTTATGCATTACAAACGTAGATATCCATAAGACCACCTTTTGGACTCGCTATGGTCACTATGAGTTCACTGTTGTGCCCTTTGGTTTGACAAACGCCCCTACAGTATGCATGAGTTTCATGAATGGGGTGTTTCCAACATTCCTTGATCTGTTCATGATCATATTCCTTAATGACATTTTGATTTATTCATAGATTTAGAGCACAAGGAGCCCTTACGCCAGGTTCTACAGTGCTGAGAGAGTAGCAGCTTTATGGCAACTTGGTGAAGCATGCCTTCTTTTGATCAGAGGTTCAGTATTTGGGGCACATTCTATCTGGTGATGGTATCTCAGTAGATCCATCAAAGAGTAGAGCTATCAAGGATTGGCCAGCACCTACCAATGTCATAGAGGTTAGGAGCTTCATGGGGCTAGCAAGATATTATCGTAGATTTGTTGAGGGCTTTTCCAAGATAGCGCACCCTATCACTTCCCTTCAGCGGAAAGGGAAGATCTTCATGTGGATAGAACAGTGTGGGAGGGCCTTTAAGGTCTTCAAGGAGCATCTCACTAGTGCTCCTATCTTAACAGTACCTGATTCAGCAACAAACTTCATGGTATGTACCAATGCATCTTTAGAGGGCTTAGGTGTAGTACTGATGCAAGATGGTTGAGCGATCGCATATGAGTCACGAAATCTCAAGACCCATGAGATTAACTACCCTACACATGATTTGGAGCTTGCAGTAGTAGTTCACACTCTTGTTTGATGGGGACACTTCCTCTTAGGACATTATTTTGAGTTACACTCTGACCATCATAGTCTCCAGTATATCTTCATGCAGTCGAATCTAAATGCCCGCCAATGGCATTGGATGGAGTTCTTATGTGAGTACAACTTTGATGTGAATTACATCAAGGGGAAGGAGAACATGGTTGCTGATGCCTTGAGGTGGAGGTGCCATGAGATCGTGACCTTGAATTTGAGTGTGGATTTGAGAGGATGTATCTTACAGTATCTACCCGAGGATGAGTGGTTTCTTGAGGGTTAGCAGAAGATACTAAAATCTTGGGAAATTGACATGAAGGAAATGATAACAAATGCAAATCAAACAAATGCAAACCTCATATCTACTCACGATCCATTGATAGGGTTGAGAATGCCACACTTGAAGCACTCTAGCTTTACCCAAATAGATGAATGTTGGTTGCTCAATTCAGCAGCATAACGATATGATAGGGATTGGTAGATGGAAGATTGGATGAATACAAGATGGATGGATGAGAGATTGAGGGGAAAATTCGGTAAAGTAAGGATGCTAGAAGAAGATTCCCTTTTTTTGAAATGACTCAAGAGAGGCTACCTTTATAGAAAAGGCAAATTCAAATGGATGGTTGTGATTGCAAGATATGTTGGATGATATGGACAGTCTAGATTGATTAGGGTTGGATTAGGGTTTCCCACTCAAAGAGGGATTGTCGTCACATGACAAGTGTGCGATGGAGAATAAAGGGAATCTAATTCAAATATGTAGTTTGACATGTGAAGGCCTATTAAGTGGGAGATGAGACATGTGACATTTATCGCAATGTTATGATAGGTGAGGGAATAATTCAAATTTTTAATTTGAATTATGTGAGACATGTGACTAGGTGCAATTGATTAAATAAATGGGATTTATTTAATTAATTGGGAATGTGATCAAGTGGGATTAATTAAATAAAGTGGGTTTATTTAATTAATCAAGAAGGTGATTAAGTTGGACAAATGGGATGGGGAATTAATTAAATAATTATGATTTATTTAATTAATTGGCTAAGTGATTATGATAGGATTAGGAGTGGGGTAAGTGGGATTTGTGAGTGGGATGAGGTTGGATGACCTAGGACCTAGGGCAAAACACACAAGGTCATGTTGACAAGGTGTTGTGTTGAGACATGGACATTTTTTTAGTGTCTACATTTGCCCTTCTTTGAGATGATGTTGCGAGATGATAAGATTTATGTTAAGTAACATCATTTCAAAGAAGTTAAGGTATGGATAGAGGAAAAGGATAGGGTGATGATGCCCCCTTGAGAGGATAGGCAGGTTGGACAAACACCGGTATGCTCTCGAAATGAAATGGATTGGTGAAGGAAGATGGATAAGGGAATGGATAGAAGAAAGAGAAGGATGCATTATGCTGCAATGAAAGTGAGCAACCATGATTTTGATTTAGCGCTAGACGTTATGTACCAAGGTGACGATGTGTCTCATGCCCCAGCGTAATACAACCTTGTCTAAATACAAGATATGAATATTAGTTGGGTTGATACTGATGCGATACAAATGCAAGATAAAAAGATAACATACACAAGCAAGAAAACAAGCATGCACAAATGATACAAAAACAAACAAGGCATTGCCCCTGTCAAGTTGTAAACCAATGATTGATTAAGTGATTGATTGATGATAGTGTTGTCATTGTGGGGAATGATATATCCCTAGATCAACACAAAGATGTGGGAACGATATATCCCATTGATGATGATTATGTTTTGATTGATTTGGTTTATGACAAGGCTAGGATCAAGACCATGGATTGCAATTGGATAATTTGACAAGATTGATTAACTTGATTGGTATGGATAAATGAGGACTTGCATTTGGATCATTGCTTGGAGGATGAATAGAAGATTGGATTTGATGGAGATTGATTTGATGAAGTGATTGAAGAAGTGATGAAGACAGATGATAGAAGAATGATGAAAGAAAAAAGAGGAATATCATCTTGTGCCTGAATCTAGGCACTTCTTTCATGCTCTAGACTGCCTACATACCCATATCCACAAGATCAAGGCACTTAACGATAGAAATGATATGTAGTTCTGATTTTGTGTTTTATTGATGGGATGATATGGATTGGATTGATCAAGTTATGGATTGATTGGGATTGATTGGATGATGTTTCATGATTTGCTTTTGATTGTTTGATAGATTGGATGATTGATAAATTGGCTTGATTTGATGATGTGATTGGACTTGTTTTGATTTGATTATTCGATTGATGATTGGATTGTTTGATTTGGATTGATTTGATTGGAAGAATGTGATTTTGGTGATTTGAAGTGGAATGGTTTTATTGCTTGGATTGTGTTGGATTTTTAATTTTTTTAAAATTTTTTTGGATTGAAATATTTTAATTTTTTTGGGAATATTTGATTTTTTTGGGGGTTTTTGAAAATATTTTGGTTTTTTTGTGTTTTTAGGAATATTGTATTTTTTTTGTATTTTTGGGAATATTTTGATTTTTTGTATTTTTAAAATATTTTGATTTTTTAGGTTTTTAAAAATGTTTTGATTTTTTTGGGTTTTTGAAATGTTTTGATTTTTGGGGGTTTTTTGAAAATATTGGATTGGATGATCATTTTGATAGCCTTTATGCTAGGTGCCAATGCCAAAGGGGAAACCAAGTCTAGGTGCAAGGGAATGAATGGGATTGGACAAAAGAATGGATGATAGTGGATGGATGAAAGGATCATGATAAATGGATGGATAAAGGGATGTACGATAGTGGATAGGATGAAAAACTCACAATGGATGTATGCATAAGAGAGCAAAGATGTGATTTCCAAAGGCTATGTCGCATAAGAATAACATGCCCCATTTGAGGTGGAACACTTAGGATTTTTCATGACAAATCTTTAGGGTGATGAGATGATGATAGGATTGTGAAGGATTTGCTTAGTTTGGAGGAATAAGGTATGTCAAGAGATACCACAAAATATTTGTCCACATTGTGCCCCCAATCTTTATCAAGATCAAAAGAGGAAGGGAGGATGAATAGATGTGATATGATAGGGATGTGGGTGTATGAATAAGGATGGTAAGGTGGAAAATGATAGGAAGATGAGACAATGTGCCCCCAAGTGCACATGGCATAGAAGATCAACCTACACATGATGCTTGTTTACTAGGTTTTTGGTACTTATCCAAGGCGCCTGTTTACCAGGTTTTCACCATTGGACAAAGGGATTTCTCTTTACTTTTTTCTTTTCTTTTTTTTTTTTGACTTTTTTTGACTTTTTGAATGGGAAAGGGAGGATATGGATGGGTGGGAGTCAAGTTTCTAGTTCCATGTAATGGTATAGTCCCATTAGAGAAGGATGTCATCACAAATGGACCATGTCAAGTCATTATGCTCAAGATGTTGGTAGGGAGATGGCATGAAAGTGAGATGGATCAGGTAGATAGTGGATTATGATGTGGATTATGGAGGGATCAAAAGTGGATTATGATGTGGATTATGTAGGGGTGAAAGTGGATTATGATGTGGATTATAATGGACTTATGCAAAAGCATGGACCATAGGAAGGTGATGGGGGAGATATGTAGGATAATGTTTGAATGATGGACTGATGGAGGTATGGAAAGGAATCATGACCAATGGCTGCACACACCATGTTAAACATGGAAGATTTTGATTGGATGGTGGTTTAGGAAGAAATGGTGATGTTTTCTTAGGAGATGGATGATTTAGGACTTTTGGAACCCACATGGACTTAGTATTTTTCTGATTTTTGCTTTTCATGTAGGGCGGAGAAATTTGATATTTTTGAATGGAATGGATGGAAGAGGATGGTTGAGAGTTTTGAGATGTGGAAGAGGATGCCTTATTTGCCTTGATTGATTTTTGCTTAGGGACCCATATCCTTTTAGTTTGTGACTTTGCTTTTGGAGGTATGGGCTTGGATGGATTTTTGAATGTACCTTGCTTTGAATTTTTGGATTGATTTCCTAAGGCATTACGACCCTTAGGATTTGTGGCCTTTTGAGTGGAGGCGTCCAAATGTTTATTTTTGAATCCCATGTGGCAGATGAAATGAGTGGAAGCTCCTTGTTTAGACGATGTGTGCATTTGTTGGCCATGATTAGGATATTTATGAATGATTGGATAAGGGGTGTTGGTAGCAATGGTGGCAAAGTAGATGGAGGGATATTTGGAGTTGGAAGAAGTGGAGGTAAAGTGGATGGTGGAAGGTGAATGGTCAGATGCTTTTGACATTTGTAGGATGATGGGGGTGGAATGGCCACATATGTTTTAGGAATATGATGGGGTTTATGATGGAAGGAAGTGGATTTAGGAAGTGTGGAGGAAGTACCAACATCATTAGATTGTTGACCTTGGGGTGTGTATCCAAGGCCAAATGAGCGAGGAGGGACCTTGACAAGGATCGGCTCCAAAATGCCTTGTTCATGAAGGCCTAAACCTTTACCTTGGTAGTTCATGTTTTGGAGCATGCGATTGACTATAGGACTAAGTGTAGTTTGAACACTAGACTTGAGTTGATTATTAGATGGAGAAGGTAAAGTAGATAATGGTTGTTGGTGTTCTAAGGAGGAACACTCATGAATGAATGTGGATAGACTAGTAGGATATGGTAGATTTGAAATGGGATCAATGGTGGATGTGGAAGGAACATTAGGATCTTGATCATGTTCTTTTAGATCCAAGTTATTTGTTTGATCTTCTATGTTGGCTTGGGGGACAAGTGTCTCATCATGACAAGTGATATTGTGGGATCATGGCTAGGTGGAGAAGTCTCTTTTCTTTGAATGAAGGCCATGAAATGGGGTGAATGCTCAAGTAAGTCAACAAGACTTTCATTAGATGGAGCATGTAGGTCTTGGGTGTCTTGTTCATGGATAGTTGTGGGGTTATGACTAGGATCAAGTGACTCATGAATAGGTTCTTCATAGGTATCATCTTGATCATAAAGAAGGTACATATTATGGATAGATTAGACGGAGATGATTTGATCTTGATTAGGACTAGGGCTTAATGTTTTCACATGATTAGGATTAAACTCTTGACATACCTCTTGACTTGCTTGAATGGAAGTGGAAGGCTCTTTAATAAGCTTGATAGCTCATAGGTCGCATGATGGGGTTAGAAGACTAGACAAAGTGTTTAAGGACTCATGGGGAGGCTCAATAATAGGTGTTTGATGGCATGGCAATGTTTTATTCCTTGCTAGTAGCCAATGGATCACATCCTTTGCAAGGGTATGGGTGAATGGGCAATATAGTAGATTGATGGTAATAGTGGAAGTTGAAGGCTTAGGATTGGGATGGTTGGATGGATAATGGGAGTAGGATTTGGGCTAGATGGAAAGATAATGGAATTAGAGGGATGGGTCTTATCCAAGACAACCATACAACAATCTTCTAGGTTCTTGACCAATCTTTGAAATTGGACACAAGTGGATATGGTATGGCCCCTATACCTATGGTATGCACAATAATGGTTTTCATTATACCCTCTAGGTTTAACCATAAATGGAGAATATGTTTTGAGAGGGTACAGCTCAATCGAATTTGCTTGGACCAATTTCTCTAAAAGTATCTCTATGGAATCTTTTAATGAAGGATTAGTGGAACATGGGGATGAAGGTGATGAAGGCGATGAAGGGCTTGATAAAGGTGTTGGGACAAGACTAGTTGGCTTATGTGTTGGCATATGATTGGATGGTGAAGGTGACTCGAAGGAGGCACATGCTAGGTTGGTTTCTCCCTTGTCAAAGGATTTTAGGTCTTGCATAAGATAACTTGGACTTTCTTGATTTATGTACATAGGCCCATTTGGACTTGCTTGTTGTTCTTGTAAGGACATTTGATTACCATGTGGATAGGTTTGGTGATGAAGTGGCATGATAGGATTTGTAGGTGAAAGGTCTTGTGAGGTAGATTGTTGCAGACATTGGTTGATATGATGACAATGGAGTTAGGATCATTGGATGGTAGGCTTATGGTAGCACTTACATTTGGGGTGTTGCTAGGAATAGTGAGGCTGATTTGTGGTATGGATGTGGCATTGTTATGGAAAGATGTTGGATAAGGTGATGTGGACTGAATGTGATAAGTGGCTGGATTAGTTTGATATTGGCCTAGGACTTGATTTTGTGGGAATTGTTGATGCTGTGGTGACATAGGGTCTTCTACTTTTGTATATAGTCGGCTAAGTTGATGAAGTTGATTATGCATTCTTTTGGTGACATAAGGATCATTCTCATAGGTGTTGTTTAGAAATGCCATGTCCATGTTTTCAAGTGGTAGATGTGGAGAATTGATTGGATGAAGATTTGATAATGTGTAATGACCAGAAATGATTAGTGGTTTACTTGGATGGTGAGGATTAGGATTTCGAAGATGACTAGGATGATGAGATTGGATTGAGGTGATTAGAATGAATCGATTGGGATGAAAGTGGTTTAAATGAGAGACGTAGGTGATGATGTGGAGTGATTAGGATCAAATTTCAAGACCTTAGGATGATTTGATTTGTTTTCTCTATGCTTAAGGTAGACTAATGACACTTAAGTAATAGAGGGTTGATTGGATTGATTTGATTGGTTGACTTACTCAAGATAGACTAATGATCTCAAGTGAGTTTGGATAACGTTTGATGATGATCAACTAAGGTCTTGATTTCTAATTGGATTGATTTGGATTTTGATTGGGATGAAAGTAGTTGGAATGTGATTTGGCTTGGAATGATTGGATGATATGCGATGACTAGGATGATTAGGATGATGTTGATTTGTTGTACTGATGATGAGGATATGACTTGGATGTGATTAAGAATGGCAAGATTGTATGAATTGGATTGATTAGGATTATGACAAGGATGATTAGGGGTTGATTAGAAAGAAGGTGTCTTGGAATGATTAGGGTTTGAAGTGTCTTAGAAAGGGTGATTACGATGAATGTGATTGGATTTAAATGTGTTGGAAGAATGAGTTGAATGACTTGTCTTATGTGTTTGGTGTTTAGCTTGATGTGGCAATGTTCAATCAAATGATCACACATGTACAAACATGATTCACTAACACAAGACACATAAGAAATTTTGGATTTTGAAAATAAAATGTGTATACACCTAAAAATGACATGACTCTACATAAATAAATATTTTAAATAGTTATTTTATTTTAACATACCTCTATCAATAAATGAATAAATTATTTTATTTATTTGATTCATTCTCTCCCATTTAATTAAATGAATTACATTTATTTAATTAATTTTCATCCATATCAACTTTTTTCTTCCAAATAATTAAATAATTTTAATTATTTAATTAAATCATCCATTCTTCTAAATTTAAATAAAATGCAAATTTATTTAAATTAAATCTCCAAAAAATAAAATATATTTAAATATTTTATTTATTCTTCCAAATTATCTACAAAATAATTAAATAAATCTATTTATTTAATTATGCTTTCTTATTTTCCAAAAAATCTTCAATATCTTCTAAAAATAAATTCCTCTTGTCATACAAAAGCAAAAGATGAGTTATGTTGTGATGTTCACAACACGCCCCATTTTACTCCTTAGCAAAATGAGGACCCCTGCTGTGGTTGTTGCTTTTTCTTGTGTGTGTGTTGCTCTACTTGGTGGTAAAGGGAAAAAGAAGTGAAAAGTTACAAACCTTGTTAAAAATAAAGAAAAAATTGCATTAAGTACTAGGGAAGAATATGGATGGATTCCTTGTCAAAAATGAGTAAGGGTTGCTTTTTGAACCATTTTAAAATTCCCTATATTTTGCAAGTTATGAGTATTGTGGTAAAATGTACAATCGGGTTTGTATGTTGCATATACAAGGTCCTTTGTATGTCGGGTTGTTGTATATGCAAGGTCCTTTGTATATCGGGTTGCATTTACAAGGTCAAAACATACAAGGTCGCTCATATACAATGTCCTTTGTATATTAGGTCCTTGTATTAGTCACAAAATGGGTTGTCAAGTTTTCTAAGTAATCGGGTTGCATATACAAAGTTGTTTGTATACTTTAATACTTGTATGCATTTGGCTAACATTTCATTTCGGTACATGCAAGGTGGACCTGACACAACTCATAGTTGAAATTCATAATTGGTCAAGTCTGTTGAATGCATTTTAGGCTTGTATGTTTTGCAAAGCAGAAACATACAAAGCAAAATATACAAGGCTACATACAAGTCGCGGACCCGATGGAGTTTAGAAGTTTGAATGCATAATTGTTTAAATCTAGCAGTTGTATGTTATGTTTGTATGTTGGTGAAAGGAAAACATACAAAGCCGATATGCATTGCACATATACAAGTGTCGGAACTGAAGAGTTATGAAATGAGATTAAATTGTTGTATGTTTCTGACTTGTATGTATGTTTCAGTACATACAAAGTGAAATACACAAAGCTTTTATACATAGTGTGGAACTAAAGAAAGATTAAATTTCATTTAAACCAATGCATCCTGACTTAATGTATATCAAATAATGCATTGCACTTTATGCAGGCGTCGGAGCTGAAAGTGAATAAACTCTAGTTTATAAAAAAGTTGAAGTCCGAAAATGGACATACAAAGGCATTTGTATGTATTGGGCCTTGTATGCAAGGAAATATACAAGAAAAAGATTCAAGGAAGAGATACAAGCTAGACACGAAGAGAAAATTAAAAATAGAAAAGTCTTTGTATATTTAGCGCTTGTATGTTTACGATGTACAAGATGATATACAAAGAAATGATATGCATTCGCGAGATACAAGGAAAAAGGCGGGAAAGCAAAGCGAGAGGATTTTGAATCCATTTTAGAGCCCAATGGCATGTTTTTTGGTCAATGATGGTTGACTCGACCATTTTTTACATTGTATATGCATTTGGATACATGAATTTTCATATATTCATAACCCGATATCTGTGTTTGCACTTTTAGCCTAATTTAATGTAATGTTTAATCTTCTTGCTAGTTTATTAAATGATGATGCTTAATTCTTGTCTATTTGTAGGTGTGCAGGTAGATATGAAGATGGAGCTTTAATGGTGATGACATCATAGGAGGCGGATCGGATCGCAAACGAAGCAGGAGGAGTAAAGGCTTTCAATGCAGAGAAAAATGCAGGTGGAAAGAAACATTATTAAAAGGATCAACAGTTATTCTAGTGACTGTTAGGGTTTCCAAAGGGCATCCTTATGCTCAGTATGGGTATACTGCTCAGAGATTTTGGGCGAGATTTGTTTTCCACTGATCGATGTTGCACTTGAAATGCAGACTCTTGATTAACTAGGGTTTTGGAACTGTATTGGGGATAATTAGAGCTATATATTGAGCCCCTTTACTTTGTAAGGAGGGAGAGGTCAATCAATAAAAAATTTGACTAAGCCAATTTCATATAGGAGATCGGATTACTGAGACTAATGAGGACTAAATTGTTGAAATGTCAAGGTTCGTTCTTTAGATCATTGTAAATGTACTTGTTCTAAAGCATACCGAATGGAGATGAAGCTTCAGATTACATCTTGATTGTAAACTTTACGTAATCTTCAAGTTGATTTTTGGATATGTAATGGTGAATGCTGTGTTCAATAGAAGCACTTTCATTTTATTACATGTTGTTGTCAACTTTTCCTTTGAAGATTTGCACTGGATCATGTGGATTTGTAGAATGTCATGGTGAAGTATGATTCTAGTTTTCTTCTCTTCATTGCTGTATCAGAACATGTATGTGGATCAGTGATCTCAGTCAAGTAATTTTGAGAATCTCATCCTTTAAACCCTATCTTTGTCATTTCTTTTTCTTAATTTCATTGAATCACTTCCATAACTACAAACCATGATAAATAATAAGCAGAACAGAGAAATATGTTGACATCTCGTAGATAATTGAATATCATTAGCATATTTGAGCTAAATGCATGTAGTGTTGAAAATATCATGTAAAGAATTACAAATAATGGTAGAAATCATGCAAGTATCAACCTATAGACACATTATTTGAAGAAATATACTGTGTAGAGCAACCTTTCTGGATAGCATATTTGCAGAAAATAGAATCTATTGATCAATGTAAGGCCCCTTGAAATGGAAAACAACAACACACATCAACCACTGAGTAACATCAGTAGATTATGAACTAATCAACAGAGACTTGGGATCATGAATTCTTTGAATTCATCATATCTTTCAAGATAAATAAAGATTGTTGAGTATCTTTTATTTCATGTTTGTGTGTGAGTAACATCATCATCAACATAGAATTGGCGCTAGAAGGAGGGCACAAACAAGGAATCTATGGATTTCTACAAATATTGCTTAAATATCCTATTAGTTTCAAATTTTGACCATAAATACAGCCTTGGCTAGGGAGTTTCAACTGATCTTTACAGTAAACCAACCAAATTTCCTTAAATTTAAGAAATCTTGGCTCTCGGGCCAAATACCAGGTCCAGATCTAGTGGACTCTTGGAAGAATTACCTGTCAGAGGATTTAGACCTAGAATTGTAGACATTCATCACTCTCCTAATTCTAGTGCGTCCAAAGCTTCACCAAAGCGTGCTCCTGTAACTCCTATTGGCTTACAAACACCTATAGGATCACCTGTCACACCTCAGGTCCAACCTCAACTAGTCATACCTCAGGTCCAACCTCCACCGGTTGCAATGTCATTTTTTATAGCAAAGTCGCCTCTGACCTTCGCAGCATATCATGATTTGCCTAAGAATCCTAATAAAATTTGTCCTAAGTATCATCCATATCAGGATGCTGATGATCACATCAGAACTTTCAAGGAAGCTTGTTGTAGGGCTAGATATGAGCATCAAGATGTGGTATGCAGGTTATTTCCATTTTCCTTAGGGGAAGAGGCATATAACTGGTATATCAATCTTGGTCAAGGTTCAGTCGATTCATGGGATGCCTTGCAAAAAGATTTCAAGGATAGGTTCAAGGTACCTATATATCCTTCAATGAATTATCATTTGTTTGCCACAATCAAGAGATTTGAAGCTAAACCTATTGCCAATTTCCATGCAAGGTTCTAAAAGATGCTATCTAAGCTAGTTGCTCCCTATGTTGTAACAGATGAAGCTACTAGGAGCATTTATTACTCAGCTTTAGATCCCTTGACTTCCATGTTTATCAGGAGAGCACATCCTGGTGTAACAACTTTGGTAGGAGCTTTTGAAGAAGCTATCAAAGTCAGTCAGCAATTGGCTCCTACTTCCACACCAAATATTGCCTTCCCTACGCTTCCTGGTTATCCTACATATCCTATTCACCAACAAACCAATGGAGCCATGATACCTCTAGCTGTGATGCCAACCCCTTTGCAGATACCTCCACTCAGTATCATGCCACCACCAAATGGAAATGGCCAGATGTTACAATATCCAAGACAAACACAAGTACCTTAGGTTGTGGAACAATCCAACAATAACAATGGATCTTCCTTTTTCAAGCCTTAGACAAACAATGTAGTGGCCAAGGTTCAGGAAGAGAAAGAAGAAATAAAGGAGATATCAGCATAGTTAAGGAAACTCACCACTGAGATCACTCATCTAAGGAGTCAGAACTTCTATTCTCAGCCAAATCAGAATAGAGGTTATGCCAATGACAAACCTAATTATCCTGATAGGGGGTACAACAATAATTACAATAACAATGGCAACAATAATCCTCCTAGATAGCTTAGAGTGTGGAACACTAGGCCAAATAATGGTTCTATGCCATCACCCCTAGATAATCAGCCTCCTAGTGAACCTAAACAGACCACTAGAGTAAACCTTGCAAAGGCAGCACTTACAAACAAGTGCAGGATACATAACACCAATGCTCATGTAGAGCTAGACTATTCTCAATTCAGGATTGCTGCCAGTATTTTCCAAGCTGAAGTGTCCAATACTTTAGGAAATCCACCTCATGTAGAAGGAAATGAAATTGTCCCCTATGAATATGTTTCTACCTTAGTGCTAGAAAGCTTTATGCATCATCCTTATTAGTAGACAATTTCATCTCATCAGGATTACACCTCAACATGTGAGGAATCAGCCATGGCTTTTGAATCTAACTATGTTTTTCCCTTTGAGGATGAGAATGAGCCATCAATTAAACATGAGGAGGTACATGCTTATCAACAGCAACCTCAGGGTAGGCATAATTACAACTTAAGGAATAACTCAAACAGATCTGCTGATCCTTTGACCACATCCTTGCCTCCAAACAATTTCAACACTCCACCTGATCCCAAGGCAAGTAATAACCCTAGATTTCCCAAAGTCAATGCTTAGTACTTAGCACCATAGAATACAGTACCAAAAGCTGGTAATCTATCTCCTAAATCTGACAAATTGGTTACATATCTGGCAGATGAAATGAAAAAGATTAAAATCAGCCTGTCATTGTTAGAGCTGCTTAAATCCCTGCTATCAAGAAAGATTTCATGAAGTCATTAGATGATCCTACTCAAAAAAGAGGATAGTCATACCTTAGGTTAGTTTGGAAATAAAGATCATGCTGCTAGGGATGTTAATGTTAAACATAAAGTGCCAACCACTGTTCAAGTTGCAGAGAGTTCCCACATGACCCTATACAAAGACAAGAGTGAGTCACCTCCTTTCCTCCTTACCATAAGGATGTTTGGTAAGAATTTTCACAACTGCTTAGTAGACTCAGGAGCATCTACCAATGTAATGTCCCTATCCATATGCAATGCTTTAGGGTTACATCCTGCTAAATCATTAAAGAAAGTAACATAATTGGACAAAATAAAGGTAAATGTGGTAGGAGAACTAACTCACATTCACATGCAGTTAGCATCAGATCCCAGAAATCAGTACTATATTGATATTCAGGTAGTTGATATACCTAATACATATGGGATGTTACTCAGTGGAGACTGGTCAAAAACCCTTAATGGATACATGTCAACTGATTTTAGTCATATGTGGTTGCCCTGGAAAGCGATACCAAATCAAATAAGGATAGATGCTGAACCTCGTATGAAACACATGATCACTGAATATAACAAAACCAATGAAATCATGTATGTGGATGTAGAACTTAGAGTTTACTCCATCAGACCCCAGACCGTTAGCATAGAGGAGATCCTGATGTTTAACGTTCATAATCATGATGACGACCCTCAAGATGATAAAATAACTTTAGAATTTGATTGTAACCCTAAAAATGAAGCAGAGGTAGATCATTTCAAGAGTTTTGAGATGCATTTGCTTAAAGAGGTGCAATGATGTCAGTTGTTAAAAATGCATGTTCATGATATTCTAATTGATGGATGGTGCAAGTTGCATGATGAGGTGCATTCTGAAAGGACTTGTGATGCTTGTTTAGACATGTTGGAGCTAGAACAAGCATACAGTGAAGCATCTTCATCATCATCCACGGTGAGTTCTGCAGATAGTGATAGCAAAACTAATTTTTGTTTGTCTTCTGCAGGAATAGGAGAATGCACATATCAAGATGAAAGTTCTATTTAGATGACAAAAGAGATACTGGTATGCATCAAGAGTGATGCTAAAAGCAAGAAGGAAATCACCCCAGGGAGTGATTGTTTTGTAGAATCAGATTATGAGTTATCTGATGAAGATAGGGGCAGTAATCTGTCCAAGTTCGAAGAGTTTTTATCAAAAGAGATTCAAAAGATGACACAACAACAAAGATCCCCACAGGATGTTTTGATTGAGGGATGGTGCAGGTTACATGAAGCACCACATTCAGAAACTGCTTGTTCATTGTGTCTGCATATTCTGAAAAGGTAGATGTTGCCGAGTCCAAAAGAGTTTCCTTCTAATGGTAAGAGAAAAGAAGAAATATCAGTTAACATAAGGCAGATAAGGGGAAGTCTTGGAAAATTGAAACATCAAAGTTAAAATGGATATCCGATGGTGTAGATGCCAGAGCTAAAAGGAAGAAGGAAGGCCCAGACAAGCCTTTAGCTGGAGATAAGCCATGGATCCTCAGGTTTGATGGATCCAATTCAAAACAAGGAGCTGGAGTAGGAGTAGATTATCCATCTGGAAAATCCTACTTAGCAGCATACAGATTGCAGTTCCCATGTACAAACAATGTGACAGAGTATGAAGCTCTAATTCATGGGATATTATTTGCACTTAAAAAGAAAGTGAAAATTCTACATGTCTATGGAGACTCAGAATTAGTTGTGAGATAGGTAAGAGGTATATACTCTTGCAATTACAAAAGGTTGTCCAATTACAGACATAGGGTATGGGACTTGATAGAAGATTTTGATGCATTCAACATCACACATGTACCCAGAGAACAAAATCACAGGGCATATGCCTTAACCCAGGCTGCAAGTACTCTGGAACCTCTATTCATATCTGGTTTAAAAAGATTCTTAGTTGAATTAGTATCAATGCCTTCTGTGCCAGATAATGTAACTAATCTTCAAGTATTTGATGATGATCAGCATATATTGGACTTTATTTCCAATAGGGATATTTTTGAGGCACAGATCATAGATGAAAGGAATGTAGAAGATCATGTCTGGGAAGAAGAAGAAATCCTAGAGTTGCCTAGTAATAGGATTCCTAAGGGAATGATAGAGCTAGAAAGAGAATTTGATTTAGACAACATGCTGAAACAGAAGGATCTCCCAAAGGCCGATGGAGGACAGTACTCATAGGTTAACATTGGGCAGGATGATAAAAAAAGAAACATTCTAATTGGGAAGGTCTATATAGAGGAGGAGTTGGAAGGAATAACCCAAGCTCTCAAATAATATATCCATGTCATTGCCTGGACTTATGATGAGCTAAAAACTTATGACACATCAATCATCACTCATACTATACCTTTGAAGCTAGACGCCAAGCCTTTTAGGTAGAAACAAAGACCTGTCAATGCTTTATTGGAGCCCATCATTTTTGAAGAGGTTAAAAGGCTACTTAATGCCAGGATCGTGTTTCCTGTGAGACATTCCACATGGGTGGCAAACCTAGTCCCAGTAAGGAAAAAGAATGGTGACATCAGGTTGTGTGTAGACTTCAGAAACTTAAATAGAGCTTCTAAAAAGGATAATTATCCTTTGCCCTCTCTAGATGAAGTCCTGTAAATTGTGAATGGCACCAAGATGATGTCATTTTTGGATAGTTTCTCTAGTTACAACTAGGTGATGGTGGACAAAATAGACAGATTGAAAATTGCATTCACCACAAAGTGGGGCATCTTCACCTACAGGCACATGCCATTTGGGTTAATAAATGCTGGGGCAACATTTCAACAAGCAATGGACATAGCCTTCAGAGGCTTGATTGGTAAATGCATAGTCATATACATGGATAACTTAACAGTTTTCTCTAAAGATAGAGGAAACCATGTGGAGGACTTGAGAAAGGTGTTGAAGAAGTGTGAACAATACATGATATCCCTGAACCCTAAGAAGTGCATATTTGGGATAACCACAGGGAAGCTATTAGGCCACTTGATAATAGAAAATGGGATCATCATTGATTCTGATAGGGTGGAGTCAATCATGAAGATACAACTTCTTGGAAGCAAGAAGGAGCTCAAATCTTACTTTGGTAAGATTAATTTTGTTAGGAAATTTATTACTAGTTTTGCAGAGATTGTCAGACCCTTGAATGCCATGCTCAAGAAGGATGCCAAAATTGAGTGGACACCTGAAGCTAGAGCAGCTTTTGAAGATATTAAGAAAGCCATATCTAATGCTCCAGTTTTGATCAGTCCAGATTATACCAAGGATTTTTACATTTACTCATTTGCTTTAGAGCATACATCTGTAGTAGTATTAACACGGAGAAATGAGGCCAAAGAAGAAAATCCTATAGCCTTCATGAGCTGCCCTTTCAGAGATGTAGAACTCAGATACATGGATGTTGAAAGACAAGCACTTGCTCTGGTTTGAGTAGTCAAGAAATTCAGGCATTACATTCTGAGAAGTAAAGTGATTGTTGTAGTACCTTATGCCGCAGTGAAGATGCTTTTAATGCAAAGTGAACCAGGTGAGAAAAGAGCTAAATGGATCACTATCCTCCAAGAGTATGATATGGACATAACACCCATGAAGTTAGTAAGAGGACAGACATTGAGCCAGATGATATCAGAAATTGATCCTAATATCATGAGCCAGCAGTATGTTATAAATGCAAAGGATGATGGAGAATGGTACTCAGACATCAAACACATCATGATTACTAGAAGATGTCCCTTAAGATTATAGGCCTCACAAACGAGAGCCTTAAAGATAAGGTCATAGAAATACATGATAAAAGGAGGAGTCCTTTTCAAGAAAAACTACGAGGGGATATACCTTAGATGCCTGGAAAGACAAGAAGAAGACAAGGTGTTAGCAGAGTTGCATGATAAATTTGGGACCGCACATGGATCATCTTTACCTACCACTCATGCTATCCTCAGGGTAGGGTATTACTGGCCCACTATTTTTAAAGATACTGCTAAACACATCAAATGTTGTCATATGTGTCAGGTTGCTGTACATAGAGAAAGATATGCCGCCCAACCTTTGCAGCTAGTGATGGAGATGCACCCATTTGCTCAATGGGGAATGGACTTCATAGGACCTATCAATCCTCCATCATCTCCAGGCCACATGTACATTTTAACTATTACTAATTACTATACCAGGTGGACTGAAGCTGTCAGTAGTAAGACATGTAATGTTGAGGATGTCATCAAGTTTTTGGAAAGCAATATAGTAACCAGGTATGGAGTTCCTTATGCTTTGGTATGTCATAATGGATCTGCTTTTGCTTCAATTAAACTATCAAGATGGGCTTTTGATTATGGGATCATCTTGAAATTCTCCTCAAATTACTATCCCCAAGGGAATGGGTTAGTAGAATCCACAAACAAGAACCTATTGAACATCATAAAGAAATTGATAGAAAAGAACCCAAGGGAGTGGAACACTTTATTGAAATATGCCTTGTGGGTAGATAGAACCAGGAATAAGGCTGCATTAGGAAATTCTCCTTTTCATCTAGTGTATGGGGTGGATCTCATCCTCCCTGTTAACTTGAAGATTCCTACACTGCAGTTTGCACAAGAATACCTGGGCATAGATAATAAACAAGAAGTTAGGTTGCTTTAGTTGATGCACCTAGAAGAAAAAAGAAGTGAAGCAATTGACCAGTTTGCTAAACATCAGGCTATTGTCAAGCGCTGGTTTGATAAGAGAGCTAGAATTAAGGCTTTTAGGATCTCAGATTTAGTCCTGATGTGGGACAAAGCACATGAAAGGAAAGGAGATCATGGTAAGTTTGATAAACTCTGGATAGGTTCCTTTCAAATTTTTTAAATTTTAATTTTAGGAGACAACACCTACAGGCTTAAGACCTTAATTGGTGAGGATGTTCCATTACCAGTTAATGGATAGTTTCTGAAACACTATTTTCAAGCCTGAAGTAGTGCCATGACAGTCATGTGTATCATAGTGTACATTTTTGTATAGTTGTTTGTACAATCTATTTGTTTTGTTTCCTTTGTTGTGTTTCTTCAGCAGGGATGTTTATTTTGATTTAGAGTATGAAGGAGCAGACTAACAACCACTGAAAACAATGGAAAATTTAGATCATTCAGGTTAATTATTTGAAATTTATGCATAACTTGTTGTGACTGTCATGAACGTAAAAAGTTGTTTGACTTGTGAAATTTTGTATTCAATAACTGTGGGTTGAGTATTCAAGGAAAGTTTCTCACAATGACACACCTAAAATCCTTGGGTTTGTTGAACATACCAATGTAGATATTAGGTGAAAAATCAGAGGTCACCCTTGCTACCATTACAATTCTTAGCTTAATTTCAGCGAGTGTTCATTCCTTGCATCATGAAGTTACAACTATAATATCTTATGAAATCTCTATCAAATACAAAAAAAAATATAAAATAATAAAATGGATTTTATTGAAAATCTATATTAAGCCATCTAAGTAACTCTATTGGGGTTATAGACGCTCGCTGGCAGTGGGGCTCTACTTAGGAGAATTATAACGATAACCTTGTCGGGGCTATGGACACCTGCTGGCAGGAAGGCTCTATCCAATTGGCTATGAGGGAATAACATCAAATATGTAGTCTAATGTTAATCACTGGTTTGTTCAACTAATTTTTAAGATGAGGATTATTAATCACATGCACCCACTTAAACTGAATTAGAAAATTCATGCACCTTATTGAATACATTGAGTCTCAAGTTAAATGATGATTTGCAGAAAAGATAGTTAGAAGTTATGAATTTATTTCATTCAGTTTCCTTTAATGGTTTTAATTTGATTGTTTTGTTTGGTTGCTATTTGTTGTGATGTTCACAACACACCCCATTTTACTCTTTAGCAAAATGAGGACCCCTGCTGTGGTTGTTGCTTTTGCTTGTGTGTGTGTTGCTCTACTTGGTGGTAAAGGGAAAAAGAAGTGAAAAGTTACAAACCTTGTTGAAAATAAAGAAAAAATTGCATTAAGTACCAAGCCAGAATGTGGGTGGATTCCTTGTTAAAAATGAGTAAGGGTTGCTTTTTGAACCATTTTAAAATTCCCTGTATTTTACAAGTTATGAGTATTTTGGTAAAATGTACAATCAGGTTTGTATGTTGCATATACAAGGTCCTTTGTATGTTGAGTCGTTGTATATGCAAGGTCCTTTGTATATCAGGTTGCATATACAAGGTCAAAACATACAAGGTTGCTCATATACAATGTCCTTTATATATCGGGTCCTTGTATTAGTCACAAAATGGGTTGTCGAGTTTTCTAAGTAATCGGGTTGTGTATACAAAGTTGTTTGTATACTTTTATACTTGTATGCATTTGGCTAACGTTTCATTTCGGTACATGCAAGGTGGACCTGACACAACTCAGAGTTGAAATGCATAATTGGTCAAGTTTGTTGAATGCATTTTAGGATTGTATGTTTGGCAAAGTGGAGACATACAAAGCAAAATATACAAGGCTACATACAAGTCGTGGACCCGACGGAGTTCAGAAGTTTGAATGCATAATTGTTTAAATCTAATGGTTGTATGTTATGTTTGTATGTTGGCGAAAGGAAAACATACAAAGCCGATATGCATTGCACATATACAAGTGTTGGAACCGAAGAGTTATGAAATGAATTAAATTGTTGTATGTTTCTGCCTTGTATGTATGTTTCGGGACATACAAAGTGAAATATACAAAGCTTTTATACATAGTGCGGAACTGAAGAAAGATTAAATTTTGTTTCAACCAATGCATCCTAACTTAATGTATATCAAATGATGCATTGCACTTTATGCAGGTGTCGGAGCCGAAAGTGAATAAACTCTGGTTTATAAAAAAGTTAAAGTCCGAAAAGGGACATACAAAGGCGTTTGTATGTATTGGGCCTTGTATGCAAGGAAATATACAAGCAAAAGATGCAAGGCAGAGATACAAGCCAGATAGGAAGAGAAAATTAAAAACAGAAAAGTCTTTGTATATTTAGTGCTTGTAAGTTTACAATGTACAAGCTGATATACAAAGAAACGATATGCATTTGCGAGATACACAGAAAAAGGTGAGAAAGCAAAGCGAGAGGATTTTGAATCCATTTTAGAGCCCGATGGCATGTTTTTTGGTCAACGATGGTTGACTCAACCATTTTTGACATTGTATATGCAAATTTTCATAGATTCATAACCCGATATCTGTGTTTGCACTTTCAGCCTGATTTAATGTAATGTTTAATCTTCCTGCTAGTTTATTAAATGAATATGCTTAATTCTTGTCTATTTGTAGGCGTGCAGGTAGATATGAAGACGGAGCTTTAATGGCGATGACATCATAGGAGGCAGATCGGATCACAAAATATCTCAAACGAAGCAGGAGTAAAGGCTTTCAATGTGGAGAAAAATGCAGGTGGAAAGAAACATTATTAAAATGAACAACAGTTATTCTAGTGACTATTAGGGTTTCCAAAGGGCATCCTTACACTCAGTATGGGTATGCTGCTGAGAGATTTTGGACGGGATTTGTTTTCCACCGATCGATGCTGCACTTGAAATGTAGACCATTGATTAACTAGGGTTTTGGAACCGTATTGGGGATAATCAGAGCTATATATTGAGTCATGTTACTTTGTAAGGAGGGAGAGGTCAATCAATAAAAAGTTTGACCAAGCCAATTTCATATAGGAGATCGGATTACTGAGACTAATGAGGACTAAATTGTTGAAATGTCAAGGTTCTTTCTTTAGATCATTGTAAATGTACTTGTTCTAAAGCATACCGAATGGAGATGAAGCTTCAGATTACATCTTGATTGTAAACTTTACATAATCTTCAAGTTAATTTCTAGATATGTAATGGTGAATGCTGTGTTCAATAGAAGCATTTTTATTTTATTACATGTTGTTGTCAACTTTTCCTTTGAAGATTTGCACTAGATCATGCGGATTTGTGGAATGTCCTGGTGAAGTATGATTCTAGTTTTCTTCTCTTCATTGTTGTATCAGAACATGTATGTGGATCAATGATCTCAGTCAAGTAATTTTGGGAATCTCATCCTTTAAACCTTATCTTTGTCATTTCTTTTACTTAATTTCATTGAATCACTTCCATAACTACAAACCATGATAAATAATAAGCAGAACAGAGAAATATACTGACATCTCATAGATAACTGAATATCATTAGCATATTTGAGCTAAATGCATGTAGTGTTGAAAATATCATGCAAAGAATTACAAATAATGGTAGGAATCATGCAAGTATCAACCTGTATATGCCTAAAAATGACACGAATCATCCTAAATAAATAATCTAAATATTTATTCTATTCTTCTACCAATTAAATAAATATTCTAAATTTATTTAATCGATTTACTGTTCCATAATTAAATAAATTCAATTTATTTAATTAAAATTCTTCTAATTTCCTACACAATTAAATAATCATAAATTATTTAATTAATCCAAATTCCTCTATCCTAAGTTCTAAATTCCAAAAATCCACCTCACCTTTACACCTCACCTTTTCCACCTCACCTTGTCCACCTCATCAAGTTGCACATGTAATTAAATATATTTAATATTTAATTACCTATTTTTCTCTCACCCACATGGCCTATTTCTTCTCAAATTAGAAGTTAGTTAACTAATCAATCAAATCTGTTAACTAATTAGTCATTTGATTTCACTGGTCAATCTATTATGTTGACTCCTCAATCAACCCAGTTCACTGGTCAATCAATTCAGTTAATCCCATAATCCACTCTTCTAACTAATCAATCAAATCTGTTAACTAATTAGTCATTTGAGTTCACTGGTCAATCTATTCTATTGACTCCTCAATCAACCCAGTTCACTGGTCAATAATTCAGTCAATCCCATAATCCACTCTTCTAATTGATCAATCAAGTCTGTTAACTGTTCAGTCAATGGAGTTAACTCTCCAATCAATTTTGTCACATACCCTCTTTCATGATGGAGCTGGGACACTTGTCACATTTCTACTGGTTGCACATTCCTCAACCATTCTCAGCCATTGATCTTCATATCTCCTCTCAACCGTTGATTCTCATTCTTCTGAGCCTATAAATGAAGCTTCATCCCTCCATTCTATTCATCCAGGCTTTTGACATCGTTACTCTGCAGAAATATCACCAGCGCGCCTTTGGCACCCTTTTACCATTCACTAGCTTGAGATCACATACTTGCCTAGGAGCTCATCTTCATTGCATATCACAACAACCATTTACCATCGACTTCCTTGAACACAGCTTAAAAGAGTGCACTCTCTGAGGGCTCACTTCATCTGCAAAAGGACGGTTGTAATAGGCAAACAACAGAAGCATCAATTTCAGGGAAGGTTTGCTTTGTATTATTCATTGCTAATTTCATTTAATCTTTCTTGTTATCTCCTATTCTGTTGATGTTTGGGTCTTATATAATTCATTTGATTGATCTACATTTTACCCTTACATTTTTGGCGCCCACCGTGGGGCCCTTGCCCCTTTATCTCATCAAAATCTGAGCTCTTTTGAAGATAGGTTCCGTACAGGTCATGCAGAATCACGTACAGGCTACTTCGGTGCATTTAAACATTTCTACGGTGCATATTGATGCAGAGGCATCCACACTATAACCTTGACATACAGCATGGATGTCTGCAGCCGATCATCATCATCATCATCATCATCATCATATTTTGCTTAACACTGTCAGCATCATCATATTTACTGTCGCCGACCGATATCCTCCTGATGACAAGCCTTCGCCTTTTCGCATGTCAACAGCATCATCATATTCGGCAGCATCATCATGTTCGGCAAGCGCGAACATCCTCCTGACGTCCACTGTTCATCTCACCGACAACTTCAACCTTCACTATCTTCAGCATCATGATATTCAACATCATGTTAGTCAGCAGGATATGGAACATCCGGTTCCTTCCATATATCCTGATGATGACGATCCTTAACTCCACGCACCGTCCCCTCGATGCTTGCGTCACCCCGATATCCTGATGACGTATATCCTGATGATGATGACGTCATATCCTGCTGTTGGCCAAACTTAGCTTTTTCTTCGGCCCGTGATCAACCTGATCTTCTTCCTTATGCCGATACGCTCCTCCTCGGCACCTCCTGATGATGATCACCCCGACGCACATTCACTTCATGCACTCAACTGTATCATTCTCATCTTCACTTATCCGGATGACGATGCCCGAAGCGACTGCAGGATATTCACCAAATTATCCTGATGATGCCGTTTTGACAAATTTCCAGCCTTAGCGGATTTTCACTGTTCTGATCCGCCGAACCTCCTGGGATGACTCGATCCACTTCCAGGGTGATCTTCCACACTTTATCAGCTCGACCTAGCACATACCCATGCTAGGGTCTTCAACATCTCTCGACGGCGATCCTGCACACCTGCATGCGAACAAACAAACTAACACCTACCCTACTGTACATAACCATTCCACCGATTCGACGAATCAACCGGTGGAATGGATCAGTAAATCCATGAAACCACCAAAACTGCAGATGGATTACACAAAGGAGATCAAACAACAGATGAAAACAGGATCTTTATTGATTTCAAAGATGCAATACAATATACTGTTTCTCACACAGCACACTTTAACTCCCCTGCTCAATGCAATACTATACTATCGATCGATGATCTACAGTCAACCGATCCTCATCCTTAAATAGATTTTCCTGCGAGTACTACTGACCCGACTCCAAGCGGCTGGGAACTCTCCAGGCGGCTGGGAGGTCCAACCGAACATACATCATGACAGCTGTTCTAACAAACTAACTAAAAATAGCAAAGCCTGGTCAGCATGATCTTAATATGATCAGCATGACCTTATTACATGCATTTGGTCTTATCAGACCTTCTTGAAAACATAAACAAGACTCAAACTAACTAACTGCCTCATGAAGGCCAGCTGTCAGGTAGGTGCTCCTGCACCATACTCCCTAACAGAAAAGAACTCATGTCCCATGAGTTTAGTATGTGGAAGTCCTCCACCTTTACACTTTGCCTTTGCAGTGTTCTGCCCTGTTCCAGCTTTATCCTCTGCTGTCTCTTGGCTGCTCCAAGACTTCTGAACTGTAACTTGCTGTCTGGCAAGTAAACCCTCATGCCTGTCAATGTAGGCCCTTCTCTCACATACCTTGTGTTTGTCAGGTTGTCTGACCAGAACCTCTGTCTGAACTGCCTCTTGAACTGCTGTAATGTTCAACTCTATCTTTCTTTCAACCTTTATAGGACAAACAATAGTCCCAACTATGACAACATCCTTGTCATTCCTCTCAACTGGTTGCTGTTTGCAAACCTGTTTCTGAACCTGCTGCTGACCTCTGTCAGTCACAACTAAAACTTTCTTCAACCTGTTGTCCGTAACAACTTCTTTTCCTGCAGTATCTTTCTCTGCCTTTATGCCTGCTCCTATAGGCATCTGCACAAACTCCTTCTTTCCCATTAAAATGATTTGGGCTGCCTTCTATACTGCAGCATTTGCCTGTAATGGCATCAACTTAATAGTCTTCCCATCTTTCTTGATGGTATAGGTATTAGCATACCCATCATACAGTACCCTCCTATCAAATTGCCATGGTCTACCCAACAGTAGGTGACAACATTCCATGGGCAAAATGTCACACAAAACGCTATCATGATATGCTCCAATCTGAAAATCCACATATGCCTGTTCATATACCCAAAGTGATTGACTATCACTCACCCAAGATGCCTTGTAAGGGTGTTGATGTGGAATCCTTTCCAAATGCAGTTTATCCACCATTTCCTAGGATACCATGTTGTCTGTTGAACCAGTATCAATGACAACCTTACATACTTTACCTTTGCTCTTACATATGGTTTTGAAAAGAGCTCTTCTTTGTGGGGATTCTTTGTCAGGTACCTTCATGGTAGTCACTGTTCTTCTCATCATCAGAGACTCTCCACTCTCTGGGTATGCATAATTATCAGGCTCCTTATCCTTTTGATAAGTGTTTGAACTCTGCACACTTTGCTCTACTGTCTCTTCTTGCACAAGTTGTACTCTCTTGTCATTAGTTCTATCATTTCTGGATGATGAACCTTTGTTTTCTGGACATTTGAAAGATGGATGACCAAACTCACCACAGGTGTAACACTTTCCTGAAAATGTATTAGAACCTCTACCACCTCCAAATCTTCCTTTATTACCTTTCCATCCACCTCTGAAATTAGACTGTCCCTGTCCTTTACCAGTGTCTTCTTGACCCTCATTGGTTTGCCTTGTTGTAGGGGCTGCTCCTCTTCCCCTCGTATTGTTTCCTCTTCCTCTCATGGACTTATCATGTCCTCTATTCATCTTTTCTTCAATCCTGATTGCCATTTGATAACAATCCTCCACATTCTTAGGGTTAGCTAAAACTAACTCATCCTGTATGTTCAATCTCAAACCAGCCAAGTACCTAGCCACCTTTTCTACCTCATTCTCATGATGACCAGACCTCATGCTCAACTTATAAAACTCCTCAGTATACGCCTTCACATCCATTTCCTTCTGCCTTAAAAATTGCAGCTTCTTAAACATCTGGATTTCATAATCCCTAGGCAAGAATTTACCTTTGATCCTTGCTACCATCTTATCCCATGAAGTGATCTTTGACTTCCCTTGTTTCCTTCTCTCAGATTGTACATAATCCCACCAAACCAAAGCATGACCTCCTAACTTGGTCTTTGCAATCTTTACCTTCTGATCCTCAGCAACATCTTCACACTCAAAGTGATTATCAAGTGCAGCAATCCAATCCAGTAACTCATCCTCATTCAAACTTCCATTATACTTGGAAACATCAACCTTTACCTTAGGTTTATCACCCTGCACTGCCTTTAACAATTTTGCAAGTCTCTGGTCTTCAGCATCCAGATCTTCAGCTACCCCTTCATACTCTTCAACAGTATCTTCATCTTCTTCAGACTCACTGTCTTCCACTTCCCTCTTTTTGTTCTTTTCCAGGACTGTAAGCCTGGCTTGAAGTGCTTCAGCAAGCTCCTTCATCTTCCTCATCTCTCTGGCATGTTTCTCCTTCATTTCCTGCAATTCCCTTGCAGTACCACTACCTTTCGGAGGCATTTTGTCAACCTCTCACTCAACACACAACGCACAATCAACTCTACCTCTGCCCTTTCGGTGACAGAATCAACACACAACAGCCCAGACCTTTTGCTGAGCTCTGATACCACTATGATGCAGAGGCATCCACACTATAACCTTGACATACAGCATGGATGTCTGCAGCCCATCATCATCATCATCATCATCATCATCATCATCATCATCATCATATTTTGCTTAACACTGTCAGCATCATCATATTTACTGTCGCCGACCGATATCCTCTTGATGACAAGCCTTCGCCTTTTCGCATGTCAACAGCATCATCATATTCGGCAGCATCATCATGTTCGGCAAGCGCGAACATCCTCCTGACGTCCACTGTTCATCTCACCGACAACTTCAACCTTCACTATCTTCAGCATCATGATATTCAACATCATGTTAGTCAGTAGGATATGGAACATCTGGTTCCTTCCATATATCCTGATGATGACGATCCTTAACTCCGCGCACCGTCCCCTCGATGCTTACGTCACCCCGATATCCTGATGACGTATATCCTGATGATGATGATATCACAGGCAGCTCCTCAATATCCTGCTGCTCCGAAATATCCTGATGACGTATATCCTGATGATGATGACGTCATATCCTGCTGTTGGCCAAACTTAGCTTTTTCTTCGGCCCGCGATCAACCTGATCTTCTTCCTTATGCCGATACGCTCCTCCTCGGCACCTCCTGATGATGATCACCCCGACGCACATTCACTTCATGCACTCAACTGCATCATTCTCATCTTCACTTATCCGGATGACGATGCCCGAAGCGACTGCAGGATATTCACCAAATTATCCTGATGATGCCATTTTGACAAATTTCCAGCCTTAGCGGATTTTCACTGTTCTGATCCGCCGAACCTCCTGGGATGACTCGATCCACTTCCAGGGTGATCTTCCACACTTTATCAGCTCGACCTAGCACATACCCATGCTAGGGTCTTCAACATCTCTCGACGGTGATCCTGCACACCTGCATGCGAACAAACAAACTAACACCTACCCTACTGTACATAACCATTCCACCGATTCGATGAATCAACCGGTGGAATGGATCAGTAAATCCATGAAACCACCAAAACTGTAGATGGATTACACAAAGGAGATCAAACAACAGATGAAAACAGGATCTTTATTGATTTCAAAGATGCAATACAATATACTGTTTCTCACACAGCACACTCTAACTCCCCTGCTCAATGCAATACTATACTATCGATCGATGATCTACAGTCAACCGATCCTCATCCTTAAATAGATTTTCCTGCGAGTACTACTGACCCGACTCCAAGCGGCTGGGAACTCTCCAGGCGGCTGGGAGGTCCAACCGAACATACATCATGACAGCTATTCTAACAAACTAACTAAAAATAGCAAAGCCTGGTCAGCATGATCTTAATATGATCAGCATGACCTTATTACATGCATTTGGTCTTATCAGACCTTCTTGAAAACATAAACAAGACTCAAACTAACTAACTGCCTCATGAAGGCCAGCTATCAGGTAGGTGCTCCTGCACCACATATATAGACTGTTACGGTGCTTCTGTTATTTCTGCGCATATGTGCTTTTGAACGGCGCTTTTACACACTGTTACAGTGCATTTATAGTTGCTGCGCTTCCGTGTATTCTTACGGTGCTTTTGCTCGCTGTTATGGCGATTTTTTTTTTTTTGCGCATCTGTTCATTTGTGCTGCGCTTTTGAATATTGTTACTGCGCATCCATTAATACTGCACATTTATTCTTTTTGACTGCGCATACGTTCAATATTACTACGCATTCATTATTGCTATGCTTCTGTTGATTATTTCTGCGCATATGATCACTGAAGCTGCGCATTTGTAACAGACTGAGGTTTTAGTACTTTCTTAGGGGAATTTGCTAACTCTAACCTTTTCGCAGGTGTTTGCTGGAGCTATTTTTGTAGGATAGGATCAGGTTTAGTTCCATGTAGTTGCATCTAATTAGTTCACATTTCATTTTCTGAGGGAAAGTAAAATTGATGTTCATTCAAATCTTCATCTAGTTCTAATTAGGGAGAAAGTAACCGGATTATTTCTTGCTTGCATTGCAAACACCTTCCAAGTTATTGCTATCTAAGGTTAAAATTGAACTCATCAATGATCTTGAAGTTAAAATGAACCATTGCTATATCGTCAGATCAGAATTTCAAAGTTAACAATCTCGTGCTACGCGGTTTAAAATTGAACTCATCAATGATCTTGAAGTTAAAATGAACCATTGCTATATCGTGAGGCCAGAATTTCAAAGTTAACAATCTCATGCTACGCGGTTTACAATTGAACTCACTACTGCTTTCTGAGGTTAAAACTGAACCACTGCTATATTGCTAAACTCACTTCAAAGTTCTGTGTTTGAATAGATTAGCCCATTTAGTTTTTTCACTTTTAACTAGGGTGGATTAATCAGTGTATTATGTGCTTGCGAATGACAATAGGTTTATGCTCTCCCCTCTTCTGGGTAATCAGAGTGCCAGATTTGTCATTCTATTTGTTTAACCTTTAGGAGGGGCCTGCCCTTGGATGCACGCTTGTCCAAGTGGGAACGACCTTGAGTGGTAACAGGCTAATGCCAAGCCCTACCAAGCCACTTAAAATAAATTGTGCTTGAGGTGAAAACTTCCTGCAACAAGTGATGTTATGTTACATCGACAGCCAACCTCCCCCAAAACCCTCTCAGGCGCAACCCTTTGAGGCTGGGAGACTCCATAACGGAGAGTAGTGCCGCCGCACATGTAACCACTTGAACGGTTGCCCGCATTAAATACCTCTTGTTCTAGTGGCCCAAATCCCTTATAATCCATTTCTCGCCTAGGATTTTGTGCTTGCTTTTGTCCAAAATAGAGTTGAAAAAAACTACAAAAACAATGAAAAACTATAAAATATTCTTTGTGCTTGCTGTGTTTTCTTGTTGTTAATTCATAATATCAAATCAGGAAGACCTTTTCCAGCCAAAAAATACCAAAAATAGAAGAAAAATCCAAAAATTTTGCAAAAATATCAGAGCTACGCATATGCTCCTTTCTGCTGCGCTTTTGTAACGACTTGATGCACTTTTGTAACGACTTGCTGTGCATATATACTGTTGCTGCGCATATACACACTATTGCTACGCATTTGTATTTCACCAGAATGGTGCATATACTGCGACCTACGGCGCATTTGTTCATTCCTACTGCACATTTGTTTCTATGCATATTCGACAGTGAGCACTTGCCCTATTTTTGAGAAAATATTTTCACTTGATTGGAGCACCCATTTCAGCCTAGTTTCATTTTCTGAGGTTAGATTCAACCTTGCAGTCAGTCTACATCAATTTCACCCAAGTCTCTCTCTTTCATCACTCGTCACATTCACTTTCTGTCCAAATCCCTCTTGTCCCAAAGTCAATTTGTCCCATATCGATTCGACATAGGTCCCTTTTTCGTGTCATTAGTGAATTCACATAAGCCTAGTAGGTCACCTTACCTTTGCTAGTAGTCTTGTTGAACGACTAAGCCCTACACAGTAAGACTGGTATCGACTACCCTTACTAGAGGCCAACGTCTTGTGTCAACCGTCTTACTTGAAGTCATTGAGCGAGAGAATCCTTTGTCCAAATCTTGTCCTAGGTATCCCATTCACAATAGTCTCAGTCGGCACCTCGCCAAAATTTCTAATCTTGGTCCACATCATCCCACCCCACCTTGCATGGTTCTTACTCGATCCCAGTACAACAAGTAGATTGAAATGGCCGACGCATCTAATCACCTCGCCCCACCACGTGGTGGTGACGAAGAAATTTCTCATGAAGAATTAGTAGCGCACATCCAAGATAGCAAATTCCAACGCCTGGTAGAGAGGGTGCTCCTTGAAGACCCCAATAAATACTTCCACCATCTTGCTAATCTCAGAGTCAAACTCCCTGCAGACTTTGACATAAGCTCCATCATGGAAAATGTAGACAATGATCATGAGCGGAGACGTGATGATCATGAGAGAGGCACGAATGACACAGTCCTGAATGCAAATGATAGAGGCAAGAAACCCATAGATCAAAATGCTCCTATGAATGACGTGAGACAACAAATCGAAAGTCTAAAACAAGAAATATCCAACCTTAAGACCGGTACAAGTTCCAAGCAATACTCTTTGGAAGATATAGCTCCATATCCTTTTGACAAAAGTTTGGTCATGAAACCCTTCCCCTTTCAGTTCGGAATCCCAAAGTTTGACAAATACAAAGGGAAGGGGGACCCTAGAGATCATATCTGGGAGTTCAATGCCGCATGTTTAGAAGTAGCTCACAACGAGACCTACTTGATGAGACTATTCCCAAGATCTTTAGGTGGTCAAGCTATGGAGTGGTTCTTGCGCCTCCCACCAGGGATCAAAACTTTTGATGAACTTGTCAATAAATTCATAATGCACTTCTCCTAAAACATAGAACACGAGGTATCTATGCTAGATCTATGCAATACTAAACAAAAGAGTGGTGAGTCATTCGCCACCTTCTTACAACGATGGAGACAGCTAGCTAGTAAGTGTTCTTATGATATACCTGAGAAGCAACTATTGGAAATGTTTGTCCACAACCTAAACACGGATCTTAGCTATCAGATTCAGATACAATGCCCTACATCATTCTCCAAAGTCATTGAAATGGGCCTATTCATTGAAAAAGCTATGATCACTAAAGGAACTCTCAAGCTCTACAAGGACACACCTAATTCCAATTACACAACAGATAAATCAAAGTTTTGGACCAAGAACAAGAATGTGGTCAATGATGGGGTAGTTGACGCCAAGGCGGCAGCACCTAAACAACAACCCATATTCACTCTTAAGGGGGATGCAAACAATGGTGCAATCAACAAACCACCCTCTCGGGAGCCTAGATCTTGGTACAATTCAAACCCAAGGAGAAAATTTACACCATTAGGCGAGTCTCAAGAATCTGCACTATGGAAAATGTTAGCTAACAACGAAATTTCTCTACCGCCAACAAGTGATTACGAGCCTATAGTCAAACCTCCCTATTGGAAGCACACAGACTATTGTGAATATCACCAAGGAAGGGGGCATACAACTAACAACTGCATTTGCCTCAAAAATGTCATACAAGATATACTGGATCAGAATCAGGGAGGGACACAACAACATACCTCCAATGAAACTCATGTGGCCTACAGGGATCCACTTCTGAATCATAACAGGCCATATAAAAACAATGGCCACAACAACAACAACCATGGCCACAACAACAACGGCAACAACAGTAATGACACCAACAATAATCGCAATCGGCCAAATCAGAACAGCAGGACGAGTAATGCTAACTATGCAAGTGTTCCATTTGACTACACCATAAACTGCATTTCTGAACATATTCCACAGGTCAATGTCATTTCACCCAACCAACAACTAGGACCTAACCGAACTGGTTGTAGTATAATTACCTGCAGTGGTAAAGTCACACTCAATACCGTTCCTCCAAGGTCGTCACCATCTCCATCCAACTCCCGTCAGTATAATGTCCTCGACCAGTTACAAAAAACCCTGACTCATATTTCTATATTGGAGCTCTTGCGTCTATCTCCTTCTCATAAGGAGATTCTTGAGAAAGCCTTAGTGGAAACCACTGTCCCCACTAACTTGGCCCAAGAGAAGTTTCAGACCATGGTAGGTAATTTGACATCCTCTAATTCCATATCGTTTACTGAGCAAGATGATCTTTCTGTATCTCAACCCCACAACACCCCTCTACACATTGTCGCATTCATACACAAGCACCACATCAAGAGGGTTCTCATTGATGGGGGTGCCGGTTTAAATATATGCACATTGAAGCTAGTCCTTGCACTGGGGTTCTCCGAACAAGCAGTTGATCCAAGGAGGAAAATTACCATTAAGGCATATGACGAGGAAGAAAGAACCATAAAAGGAACGGTTGTCCTACCCATTCAAGTGGGACCGGTAATTAAAGATGTGGTGTGCCAAGTCCTTGATTGGGAGCTTGCTTATAATATTCTACTAGGGAGACCATGGATCCATGCCATGAAGGCTGTCCCCTCAACCTATCATCAATGCATTAAGTTCCCACAAAATGGCAAGTAGGTCACCATTCAAGGCGACCCCGACCCCTACCAACACTGCAATTCTTTCCGTGCAAAACCTGAATGTGTCATACCCAACAACCAAGCCTACATTTCCCCTACCCCGCAATAGGACCATACCGCTGAAGCTTCCTCCTCAAGACCCAAACCACTGAAACTTACCATAAAAGAAAATGGCATGGGGGAATACTCCATTGAGCATAGCCTCAACCTGGCCAAGATGCCTTTGTCTCCTCGCTCTTTTGGCCAACCCAAACATTTTCCAAAGCCATCTGCTCCTCCTGTAGCTCCCGCAAATCCCTTTGTAAAATGGGGGACCTTATCTGATGAGACAGAGGAGCGAGATCTCCTACAGTGGCTTTATGCTGAAGAAGAAAACACACCCCAAGAACTGCCTAAACTCCCTACAGAACTCTATGGGCAGGGTGAGACTATTTTGCACAGGATGGGGTACGAAGGACAAGGCCCCATAGGCCTCAGAAAAGAAGGAATCATCGAACCTATACAACCTTCTTCATCCTCTTCAGCTAGAAACACAACAGGTCTAGGGTACAAAGGCAAGGGTAAAGCCAAGGAAAATGCCTACCTTGTGGAGACAATCCAAACACGCCAAGTGGATAGTGACACAGATTCAGATGATTCAAATAAGTATGAGTGGGACGAGCTAACAGAGCACTCCTACGATGACAAAGAGGTTGACACCATCCAAACTCTTAGCCCCTACCATGAGGGACAAATGCAACAGGACAGACCACTGGAGTCTGATTTGCCCACCCCTGAGATTATGGCTTTCGAGGAAAGTTTAGATTCCATTGCGATAAACAACTTGGAAGAAAGTACCACCCAGAACACTACCCCTGTCAATGTCCATAACATTTCCATTCACACCATCAATGAATCAGGTCTCTCATCTGACTCCCTTCCCCTCTTACACCCTGAGCTTATTGACTGGGATCTGCAAGGAACCCCCCAATTAGATATGTTCCAGAATGATGATGCTTACATTGATTATATGGAACTTAGGGACCACTTGCCAAGAGGAGATCATAAAGCTAGTTTTGCTATCGAACTAAATACCGTGGCTTACTTCGGGGAGGGTGCCAAGCCTTCCAGTTGCAAAAACATCAAGATCAAAAATGGATCTGACAGTGAAAACCACCTTGTGGTAGTGTCAGATCATAAAATAGTAAAAAGAAAGGATGCATCTGACGGTGAAAACCCAACAGTGGCACCTGACGATGGAATGCTTGACACTCTCCCTAGTGATATGTATCAGGAAAGGTCACAAATTGTGGTGGAGCCAACCGAGCCCGTGAACATTGGAACCAAAGAGCAGCCCAAGATTATCCACTTTGCCAAATCTCTCACACCACCAGAGAAAACCAGATTTGTCCCATTCTTTAAGAAGAAGAGAGGTAGCTTTGCTTGGTCATATGCAGACATGCCAGGTTTGGACCCAAACCTAATTCTACATCATTTGCCATTGGATCCAGGAGTGAAACCTGTAAAGCAAAAGCTGAGAAAAATGCATCCTCATATAGCCCTTTTGGTCAAAGAAGAACTCAAGAAATTGCTAGATGTGGGGTTCATTAGGGCCATAGATTACCCAGAATGGATATCTAATATTGTGCCAGTGTCTAAACCAGATGGCCGGGTTCGACTATGCAATGATTTTTGATACTTAAACAAAGCATGCCGCAAGGATGACTTTCCACTGCCAAACATTGATATCATAGTCGACCTTACTGCAGGACATACAATGCTATCACTCATGGATGGATTCTTAGGGTATAACCAAATCAAAATAGCACTAGAGGATCAACACAAAATAGCTTTCTCTTGCCCATGGGGTACCTTTTGCTAGAATGTCATGCCTTTTGGGCTGAAAAATGCAGGTGCTACATATCAGCGGGCCATGACAACTATATTCCATGACATGATGCATGTAACTATGGAAGACTATGTTGACGACATCCTAGCAAAATCTCTCACAAGGGACTCACACCTGGACATATTAGAAAAAGTCTTTTAGAGATTGGACCAATTCCAAGTCAAACTGAACCCGAAGAAATGTGTGTTCGGGGTAACTTCAGGCAAGCTGCTAGGCTTCATCGTGTCGGCAAACGGAATAAAGGTAGACCTGGCCAAGGTTAAAGCTATAATGGACATGCCACCGCCCAAGACTCTAACTCAGTTAAGATCCTTACAGGGCAAGCTGCAGGCCATCCGCAGGTTCATCTCACAGCTGGCAGACAAGTGCCAACCTTTCAGCCATCTCCTACATAAGAACATTCCATTTAAATGGGATGAGCGGTGTGAAGAGGCATTCAACAAGCTAAAGGAGTACCTTATGAATCCTCCTATACTCATGCCTCCGATCCAAGGAAAACCTTTAATTCTCTACATATCTGCTACACCCACTGCTCTTGGGGCCCTTCTAGTACAACAAGACTACGAGAACAAGGAGCGAGCTGTATACTACATCAGTCAAACCTTAGTGGGCTACGAGTTGCAATACTCACAGGTAGAACGATCATGCCTTGCGGTGGTTTTTGCTTCACAAAAACTCTAACATTACATGTTGGCACATCCTGTCAAACTCATTACCAAGATCGACCCACTGAAATATCTTCTCAGCAAAGTAGCTCTCACAGGTCAACTAGCAAAATGGGTGATGCTTCTTAGTGAATATGATATAGAATATGTGGACAGAAAACCCATCAAAGGACAAATCATCGCTGACC
The DNA here is from genome assembly GCA_027924645.1 of Cunninghamia lanceolata. Taxonomy (NCBI): domain Eukaryota; kingdom Viridiplantae; phylum Streptophyta; class Pinopsida; order Cupressales; family Cupressaceae; genus Cunninghamia; species Cunninghamia lanceolata. Next base: position 6,649,241 of record BSBN01001091.1, read on the forward strand.
AACTGGCTGAGGCACCATTACAAGACACTTCACCAATGCAGTTTAAGTTTCTCGATGAGTCTTTATTCACTTGTCAACATCTCCTTGGAAACTCTACTTTGACAGATCTTACACCAACCATGGATCGGGGGCAGGTACCCTATTTATCACTCCCCAAGGCGACACAATTCTGAAGTCCTACAGGTTGTTATTTCCATGCACAAACAACATAGCGGAATATGAAGCCTTGGTAATTGGTCTCAAGATGGCCATTGAGTGGAAAATCCAAGCACTATGTGTCTACAGTGATTCTCAGCTTATCATAAATCAGGTCAACGATGAGTATCAAACCAAAGACGAGAAGCTCATCCCATACAAATGGATGGTCGACAACCTCAAAGAACACTTTGGGACCATCTCCTTCGAGCAAATACCCAGGATAGAGAACAAAGCAGCAGATGCACTGGCTACCATAGCCTCTCTTCTAGAAATTCCTGAATATGAGTCACGGTATGAGTTCTTAGTGGAAACCATCCGGCAACCGGCTTATGATCTCCTTGAAACCCATTCCATTTGTCTCCTAGTCGGATCTGATTCACCTTGGTATGGTAAGACTTACACTTACCTCAAGGACAATATTCTCCCACCAGACCTCTCTTCCAACCAAAAATGAACTTTCATCCGACAAGCCTCTCGTTACACCATCATAGCCGATACCCTTTACCGACGTGGTCTGGATGGTACTTTCCTCCATTGTTTGGAATAAGAAGAATCCATAACTGCCTTACAAGACGTACACGAAGGGATATGCAGAACACACTCTAGCAGTCCTTCCTTATCCAAGAAACTCATGCGTTTGGGTTATTACTGGCCAAATATGGAAATGGATTCATATCAGTTCGTCAAAAAGTGCAAACAGTGCCAAATACACGGGAACCTGATCCATGCACCTGCTCAAGAGTTGAGACCTTTAATGACACCCTGGCCCTTTTGTCAGTGGCGACTTGACCTTGTGGGAAAAATTCATCCACCCTCTTCCAACGGCCACAAATTCATCATAACCGCCACTAAGTATTTCACAAAGTGGATTGAAGCCGTTCCCCTAACCACCGTCACAGGAAAGCAAATTTCCTCTTTCATTTTGAATTACATTATCTGCAGATATGGCATTCCTTCATCCATCATAACGGATAATGGAAGACCATTCAAAAATTAGGATGTCCAGGAAATCTGTGAGCGTTTCAAAATCCAACATCGTTTCTCCACTCCATACTACCCCCAAGGTAACAGCCAAGCTGAGGCATCGAATAAAACCATTCTGAAAATCCTAAAGAAGACTGTCAATGAAGCTAGCCATGATTGGCGTGTCCAACTCAACCTTGCTCTGTGGGCCTACCAAACCAGTATATGCACTCCCACAGGTGCTACACCCTACGCCCTTGTCTATGGTTCAGAAGCCATCCTCCCCATTGAGGTCGAACTACCATCCCTCAGGGTGTCATTGAAAGGTCTCATATCAAACGAAGAATACAGAGTCTCCAGGTTACAAGAACTAGAGCTGCTAGAGGAAAGACTCCAGAAAGCCTTCGATCATCTTAAAGCATATCAACAGATGATGTCAAGGAGCTATAATCACAAGGTTCGCCCAAGATGCTTTAAGGTTGGGGACCTAGTTCTAAAAGAGAACCCTCGAAATCAACAAGACAGAGAAAAGAAAGGCAAGTTCGAGCCTAACTGGCTTGGGCCCTATGTGATTGTAGCTGCTTACAGATCGGGGGCATATCAGTTGGCCACTTCAGAGGGTGAGTTGTTAGATGATCTAATCAACAACATGCACCTTTGCTGGTTCTATACCTAGGAGAACCCCAATGCAAGGGAGCACAATAGAATCAAAAAATCAAAAAAATCAAAAAAAAATTTGTAAAGAGAAACTACCAAAAAAATCAGAAAAAAATAGAAAGCATACAAAAAAATCATCCTTTGGTGAAAACCTGGCAAACAGGCGCCTTGGATAGGTATCATGATGAAAACCTGGCAAATAGGCGTCATGTTTACTTTCTAGCTTCTCGTGCAAATAAAAGCAAGTGGCGAAAACCTAGTAAACAAGCGTTACTTGTGATAAACCGCCTTCTCCATCTTTGGGAATCCAATCACCCTGAGTCCATTCTTTCTCCATTTGCCCCATTCGACCCATATCTATCCCACACATAAACACTTGACAGTTACCTATCATGGCTTGATACTCTCCTTGTGGCCTTGTCAACCAAGGTTTTGTCCCATACCGTCTCCTCAATGTGAGCCTAGCATAGGGTCTCTTGTCAGTGTCCATGGTCCAAGTCCGTGAACTACGTTGCCTCTGCGCCGTCACGTAGGCAAGGCCATTATTCTAATGCACCCTCGAGGCTTCCATTTCTTCCATGGTCCCATTCATCCCCTTTCTTGTCTTCATTCTTGTTGTCTTTCTTCTAGTCCATCCATGGTCCATCAGGGTTTACCCTGAACTACGTTGCCTCTGCATTGTCATGTAGGCAAGGCCATTTAGTAATGAGCCCCCGAGGCACTAGGTCAGTCCCTTAGGGTCTGTCTCCCCAATAAGGATTGTGCAATCTTCTCACCAAGCAAGCAAATGCAAGCAGAACCTGTGCCTCAAGTAGAAATCGTGACTGTGAGTATCTTAACCTATCCAATGCAAAGCAAATACCCAAGGTCTTCTAAATAATTTTATGCAAATTACGGCAAGAACTAAACACATATCAACGCAGACATGCTTTGTAGATCAGAAACATGGTTAACAGTTCGAGTCCTAATTTTTGCTATCATACCTTCCTATGCTACTCGAGGATGCCAAAAGCTAGAGATGCTATGATGGGGGCATGATTACTTTCTTTGTTTGTTGTTTGTGGATTAAACTTTAGTAATGTGAAGCCTTGTCTAAGGACATGATCGGCAAAAGATCATTGAGAACATCAAAGGTATAACATGAACGGGGGCAATCCTTGTTTGTTGAAATGCAAGAAGTACTTAGGTCATCTTGGTTCAATTATACCTCGATGCTTGTATTAACTTGCTAAATCACAATCCATGTAAGCGGTACTCAGGTCATCTTGATTTAATTATACCTCGATGCTTGTATTCACTCACAACATTTCAAAAAAGTACCACAAAAAAAATAATGCCCAATGATGAAATAAAGCACTCCAATAGCAAAGCATCCATCCTATATCCATTTATACATCCATACCATACCCCATGCAATAAAGATCCAACAATGCAGAGTATCAATACAAATAAAAGCTTGTGAGTTCTTCTATCGAGTCTTTCTTCTATCAATCATTTTCTATCTACCATCATATCTTTCATCCTTGTCCAGTCAGTCTAAGCAATGATCCAAATGCAAGCTTCATCCTTAATCCATACCAATCAAGTCAAGTCAATCTTACACAAATGATCCAATCACAATTAGTGGTCTTGATCCTTGTCTGGTCGTAAACCAACTCGATCAGTTAATCAATCAATTGTCTTATACAGGATGTTGCATTGTTGAAATTAGACCAACACACGCGTCTTACATGACATGTTTCATTTCTTGAAACCAGACACTATCCTTCATGTTGCTCTAGGGATCTATCATTCCCCGCCATGACAACACGCCTGCCATGTTGGTCTAGGGATATATCGTTCCCCGCCATGACAACACTGTCATATATCTTTATCAGTATATCGTTGGTTTACCACTTGACAAGGGCAATACCTTGTTTGTTCTTGTGTCATTTGCGCATACTTGCTTGCTTGCTTGTGTGTGTCATCATTCCATCTTGCATCACGTATCATTCGACTCTTTCTTCAATCGATTTCTTCATTCTTACCTATCCTAACCCCTTCATCTTCGTGAGATTGTCCGTCTCTGAATCTTTCACCCTTTTCCTGTCCAATCTCCTGAGGGGGCATCCTATCATCATAACTTGTACTAGGGGCAAACTGGGGCATGTATCACTGTCAGCCTATTGATTTCTTTGAAGCAACACTATAAATGGCATTGCATCAAAGAGGGGCAAAATGTATACGCCTAAAAATGACACGAATCATCCTAAATAAATATTCTAAATAATTATTCTATTCTTCTACCAATTAAATAAATATTCTAAATTTATTTAATCGATTTACTGTTCCATAATTAAATAAATTCAATTTATTTAATTAAAATTCTTCTAATGTCCTACACAATTAAATAATCATAAATTATTTCATTAATCTAAATTCCTCTAGCCTAAGTTCTAAATTTCAAAAATCCACCTCACCTTTTCCACCTCACCTTGTCCACCTCATCAAGTTGCACATGTAATTAAATATATTTAATATTTAATTACCTATTTTTCTCTCACCCACATGGCCTATTTCTTCTCAAATCAGAATTTAGTTAACTAATCAATCAAATATGTTAACTAATTAGTCATTTGAGTTCACTGGTCAATCAATTCAGTCAATCCCATAATCCACTCTTCTAACTAATCAATCAAATCTGTTAACTAATTAGTCATTTGAGTTCACTGGTCAATCTATTCTGTTGACTCCTCAATCAACCCAGTTCACTAGTCAATAATTCAGTCAATCCCATAATCCACTCTTCTAACTGATCAATCAAGTCTGTTAATTGTTCAGTCAATGGAGTTAACTCTCCAATCAATTTTGTCACATCCCCTCTTTCATGATGGAGCTGGGACACTTGTCACATTTCTACTGGTTGCACATTCCTCAACCATTCTCAGCCATTGATCTTCATATCTCCTCTCAACCGTTGATTCTCATTCTTCTGAGTCTATAAATGAAGCTTCATCCCTCCATTCTATCAATCCAGGCTTTTGACATCGTTACTCTACAGAAATATCACCAGCACACCTTTGGCACCCTTTTACCATTCACTAGCTTGAGATCACATACTTTCCTTGGAGCTCATCTTCATTGCATATCACAACAACCATTTACCATCGACTTCCTTGAACACAGCTTAAAAGAGTGCACTCTCTGAGGGCTCACTTCATTTGCAAAAGGACGGTTGTAATAGGCAAACAACAGAAGCATCGATTTCAAGGAAGGTTTGCTTTGTATTATTCATTGCTAATTTCATTTAATCTTTCTTGTTATCTCCTATTCTGTTGATGTTTGGGTCTTATATAATTCATTTGATTGATCTACATTTTACCCTTACACAACCTATAGACACATTATTTGAAGAAATATACTATGTAGAGCAACCTTTCTAGGTAGCATATTTGCAGAAAATAGAATCTATTGATCAACGTAAGGCCCCTTGAAATGGAAAATAGCAACACATCCACCACTGAGTAACGTCAATAGATTATGAACTAATCAACAGAGACTTGGGATCATGAATTCTTTGAATTCATCGTATCTTTCAAGATAAATAAAGGTTGTTGAGTAACTTTTATTTCATGTTTGTGTATGAGTAACATCATCATCAACAAGTTAAAGCAACTTTGCTCTTAAATTAGAAAAATATATTCTAATTTAAGAAAAACAAAACTCATCCTCATCAAGAAAGTAGTTAACTCAACAACGCTTCTTTTTGAATGACACATGTCCTTCTATTCGTGCACGTTCTCTCAAACATTCTCCTCCATTGATCTTCTTATTTCTTCTCAACCATTGATCTTCTCTCACACAACTCTATAAATACAACCCTATTCTTCTTCATTTTATCATCCATCATTCAAGTAAACTTATCCTGCAGGAACTATAGCGTGCCATTGGCACCCCATTGCATATCACTTCATCAATCATCCATTCACATTTGTGTTGAAGCTCATCTTCAACACAATCAAGTATCCTAGCCACTTCTCCTTGTCATCTTGAGGAATTGAAGCAAGGAAGCGAACTTCTTGAGGACCATCTTGATCACCCCAAGATCAAGAAAGAAAAGGCGAACAATGGAAGTCGAAAGGTAAAAGGTTGTAAGTATCTTCTTTATTTTAAAATCTTTTTTATCTTCATATTTCATTGATGTTTGGGTTTTTAGTATTCAATTGATTACTCCCATTTTTACCCATAAAAAATGTAATGATGATTAAACAAGCACAAGTGGAAGACACATCAACAAGCCCTATGACTAGTCAAGTGGGGTATGGCCAATTAGGTCTTAGGCTATCTATTGCACAAGGTTGACTATGGAATTGAAAGTGAAATCCTACCACACAGCTGGGAGAAAGGGGTAACCCACCCTTCAGCTTCACTTCCCAAAGGTATAAAGTTCCTTAGGGCTTAGCCAAGAGTGACAAGATTTTAAATCCCAATGAGGGTGTTTTTCGATTCAGCCTTGAATGAGGTCATCCCTTGGAGTGGTGTGTCTCCAAGCAGGCCTCCTAAAAAGGGTAAACAAAAGTGAACCAAGTGAAGTGTTTTTGATATCCAAGATCACCTTGTGGTGTCAGGAGAGAGCATACACACGCACACACTTGACTCACACTCACACTTGTAAATTAACCTTTAGAAATCAAAATGTGAGGTGTGAATATGAATGGATAAGAGGTGTTTTTGATTCTCAAGATCACATGAAGCACATGAGAAGAGCATACACACCCCTAATCACATACAAATTCACCAAACAATAAAGACACTTGTTCTTTTTTAACCCAAAGTCAAGATGTGTGATTGAAGACAATGGTTAATTTTAGCCCAATTTTTTTGAAGTGATTACTAAAGCAATATTCATTTTAAGCCCAAACTAAAATGTGTGATGTAAATAAGATTATGAAGAAATGAGAAATAGAATGAGTGCACTTGATTATTTTTCTATCCAAGTTTCTTTGTATGCTAATTAAAACATTGTTCCAGGCTTGTAAGGTCACCTGCAAGCCACAAAATTGAGAAAGAAGCAAGTAGACTAGCCAAGAAGATCGTTATGCAAAAATTGAGAATCTAATAAAATCTACTAAAAATGAACTGATATAGACAAATGAATTGCATTAACAGATTCTTCAGAAAATTCTATGCAATTTTTAAAAAAAATTCATTGAAAAAGGATGAAATTTGCAAAAGATATGTTCGATTGAAGTTTTCATGCAAGTTTGACTTTGACTGTGAAAAAAAGCTGATAAAATGGTATAGTCACCTAAAAATTCCTTCACAAATGTGAAGTACTAAAGTCCTCTTTCCAATGACTATCAGTTTGTAAAATTTCACCTCCGTTTTCTCTAGTTATGATCAAGTGAAAAAATCGGCCTCCTTTGGCATGTAGAAGGCACAAGAGGTCAACTGACTGCTAACCCTGACTGTTAGTGGTCAAAGGTCCTGCTGGTCACATGTAATAGTTTAGCCTTGGTAGCTATCTCTAATGGTTAAGGTTTGACAGTTAGTGCTTAAATGGGCTCCTGGTCACCTATGTGACCAGGGGCCAAAGACCAGCAAAAAAATTTAAAAAGATAAAAGAGAGCCCCCAGCGGGGATGCCAGCCTAGTTACTAATATGACCACATGCCTTTAAAGATTTCCACCAAAGGTAAGTTAAACCATAAATGATTTGAATGATCATAACTTGAACGCTAAATATACCTTGAATTGGGCAATTAGGGTTTAGGAGATTAGAAGGGGAACCAGGGCGGCGGCTGAGTCAGTCGTCACCAGTGGTGGTTAGGGCACACACAGGTGTAGCAATTTGGGAGCGGTGAGTAGCGGAAGAGAAGCTAGTAATGGTGGTAGTTGGATATCTTGGGCACAGGGTTTGGATGCAGGTCGACAGCGAGGGTCAGTGGATGGTTAGTAGTTTGGCAAGCGGAGGGGAAGTGTCAACGAGGGTTTAAGAAGGCTGATCCAAAGGAAGTGGGGGACAATTAGGTCATCGCCAGGGATGGCGACACAGGGCATCCAATGGCAGAGATGACCTTAGATAGGTGTCGAGAGGGAAAAATGTGGGGACGATGGAAACCTATGAGCAGTTATGAGCTTTCACAAACAGCGACCGAATGATGATTAATAGAAGGAGCTTCGACTGGTAGGTCGAAGGCTTTGCACACTAAAAAATGGCAGATTTAAACAAGACTACCACCTCTGCATGAAACAATGATCAAATCTTTGGAAACCTTCGAATACCACAAACAAGGGCCAAAGAATGCTGGCGATGAGAAGAGACCAAATCGGTGTCTTGCAGTGACCTCAACACCCAAACAAAAGCTAAATGTCTTGAGCAGAGAGCTTGAAAGGGATGCAATACACAGAGTATGCTCACCAGCCAACACAGAATAATGACAAGGGATGTTACTGGCAACCTTAATCTGAAAGCATTAGCAATGGTTCTCGACGAAATCACTTGAAAGCCATAACATGCAAAGAAATCAACTTCAATCTACGACAAAGTTCTTTAAAAGATGTTGTGACGCCTGACAGACTGTCAAGGCCCAATAGGCTTTGGAATCGCAAATGGGAGGATTGACGATGGAAGATAGAGCTCAGGTGGTGGAGGGTTTGGTCACCCCTAAAGGTGGCAACTAGAGAATGTTCATATGACAGCGACCGAGATATCAAGTAGATCAAAGTCTAAGACGAAGGTTTTTTAGACGGGTGATTGATAGCAACGAAGCCTGAAATTTTGTGGTGGCTGCTATGGCGATGGGTTCAAATGTAGACTGGAAGAGACATGAGGGAAAAATCAGCTATGAAGCAGACGACAACTGAGCTCTGAGATCAATGACTCAAACTGGGGATGGGATCGACTATAGTTTTTTAATGGGGGAGACTACAGATTAAACAAATATGGGTGGCGACTCCCAGAGACACCCAGCTAGGGTTTTATCTGTAGTCTCCTACTGAATACCTGCAACTTCAACCTTTGAACCTGCAATGACAAAATCAAATCCCACGAAAAACCTGCAACAACGAAATCAGATGCAATGGCAGACCGTACGGTAGATCCGTATAGTACGGTCTGCAAACTAAAAAATTTTCAAAATTTTTCAAAAATTTTAGTCACAAAAACCTATCATGTTTACAGTCAAAAAACTCAAAAATAGCATCCTGATTGTGATGGTGGGGTCAGTTTTTCCCCAAGAGCCAACTTGCAATAGCTCACCCCCAAAACTTGCAAATTTTTGACAAAACTAGGGTTAGGAAAAAGTAGAATTTTGACAACAAAACCCTAGAAAAATGTTGATTAGATCCAAGAAACTGGGTGTGCCAAATGAAATCTTAGGAAATCGACATGAAGGAAATGATAAAAAATGCAAATCAAATGAATGCAAACCTCATATCAACTCATGATCCATTGATAGGGTTGAGAATGTCGCACCTGAAGCACTCTAGCTTTACCCAAATAGATGAATGTTGGTTTCTCGATTCAGCAGCATAACGATATGATAGGGATTGGTAGATGGAAGATTGGATGAATGCAAGATGGATGGATGAGAGATTGAGAGGAAAATTTGGTAGAGTAAGGATGCTAGAAGAAGATTCCTTTTTTTTTAAAATGACTCAAGAGAGGCTACCTTTATAGAAAAGGCAAATTTGAATGGATGGTTGTGATTACAAGTTATGTTGGATGATATGGACGGTCTAGATTGATTAGGGTTGGATTAGGGGGGATTGTAGTCACATGACAAGTGTATGATGGAGAATAAAGGGAATCTAATTCAAATTTGAATTAGTTTGACATGTGAAGGCCTATTAAGTGGGAGATGAGACATGTGACATTTGTCTCAATGTTATGATAGGTGAGGGAATAATTCAATTTTTAATTTGAATTATGTGAGACATGTGACTAGGTGCAATTAATTAAATAAATGGGATTTATTTAATTAATTGGGAATGTGATCAAGTGGGATTAATTAAATAAAGTGGGTTTATTTAATTAATCAAGGAGGTGATTAAGTTGGACAAATGGGATGGGGAATTAATTAAATAATTATGATTTATTTAATTAATTGGCTAAGTGATTATGATAGGATTAGGAGTGGGGTAAGTGGGATTTATGAGTGGGATGAGGTTGGCTGACCTAGGACCTAGGGCAAAACACACAAGGTCATGTCGACAAGGTGTTGTGTCGAGACATAGACATTTTTTAGTGTCTACAGATACAATTGCATAGGGCCCTTAGGGGCAAGTTTGCAAGATACTCTCTTGAGGCAGATGGTCTCCTACAACATCAACATCACATCTATGTACTCCTTTTGGAGATCTTTGATCATTCATTTTATCAAAGACTCATAAAGCACTGTATGCAGCACATCCTAGGGTGAAGAAGATGCATGCTGATTTGAGAGAGTTGTATCATTGGGCAGGGTTGAGACATGATATTGTAGAGTTTGTTGCCCATTGCCTTGAGTGCTAGAGGGTGAAGGCCAAGCATCAGCATCTAGCAGGACTACTTTACCCTCACGAGATACCAGAGTGGAAATGGGATATCATTTCCATGGACTTCATTGTTGGTCTACCTTTGTCAACTCGCTACCATGATGCCATCATGGTGATAGTTGACAAGTTGACCAAGGTAGTGTTGCAAGTATGAGGTAAACTAGTGTTGTCATTGATGTCAACATACTCATATTGCTTTGACAAGAAGGATTCAATGAGCAGTGTGCTGAGGATATTGAGAAAATTAGCCTCAGTCAGGAACAGTAAAGAACAGTGATGAGAAGAAGGCAAATGTACTGTATAGGATGCGAACCGGAGGATGCGGATTAAAGGGTTTGTAGATATGAGTCTTGAGATGCTTCAGTTAAGATTTCAGAGGTCCGCATGAAGATCTGAAGGAGTTGTGGTTGTCGGTGTAGAACCGGTTCCGGCAAGTATTCAGAGGTGACAGAGGATCACAAAAAGGTCCGGTGAGGTCCGGAACTGTATAATCCTAATCTGCAGATTGGAAGGAGTCTTTGGAATGTCCTTGTGATGTGCCATCTCGAGTTGTGTATAATTTGGAGGTTCGGAAGTACCTCCTGCATTATGACAGTGGGGACAGTCTGTGTTCTTGAAGTTCTGGATGAGGAAGACAAGAGATTCCAGTAAGTAGAGGAAGTGCGGATGTATCCGGTCATTCAGGCAGGCTTGTGAAGGTTCTTGGATCATGTTGAGGTTGTGTTGTTGGTCCGCATTGATAGTAGAGCCCAGAATTGAAGTTATTCTTCTGGATGAAGTTCTTGCTCTGTTTAGCCGACCGGATGAGTTGTTCATCCTGCGAATGTTCTTGTGGTGGCCGACCGGATGTGTTATTCATCTTGCGGATACTCTTATGGTTGTTTGCTGACTTAGATGTTTGTTCCTAAGTCGATGTCTTGTATAAATAACGGTTTGTGAGTTCATTTCGTGTGTGGATTGTGTGGATGAGTGTGGCATAGCGAAGAGAAGTGCGAAAGGCAGAGCAGAGGTTTTTGGGCTTAAATGGAACTGATCCGGACATGGTAGAGATGTCATTCTCCAGTTCAAGATTGTGATTCTTATCACTTTGTAGACAGTGTGTCTCCTTGTAGGCAGTGGGCCTCTTTGTGAGCAGTGTGCTCGAGCAGTGAGCCCTAATTGGCAAGTGCCATTCTTTTTCTTATTCTTCTAACAGAGAATAATCCTTGGGTTAATCACCCCATGGTTTTTCCCTTAACCGGGTTTTCCACGTCAAAATCTTGGTGTTCAATGTGTTGATGTTTATCTGCTCTTGTGTTTATGTATTATGCTTTCATGGATGATTAATTGATATGCTGTTAACTAACAACGAAGAATCAAGTGTTTGAAAGAACAAGAAGTTTTATACAACTGATTCACCCCCCCTCTCAGTTGTATGCCTTAAATCCAACAATTGGTATCAGAGCCAAGTTCCTCTTAAAGGAGCTTAATCGCTTGAGGAGATCCAGGATGTCGTCATACAAGAAGGATAGTCCGAAGTTCAATGGAACCAACTTCACTCTCTGGAAAGGTCGCATGAAGTGTCACTTGGAATGTATGGGAAAAGCATACTTGGCTATGGTCTCAAAACCATATGTACCTCCACAAGGTGGTCTGACAACTCTGAATGAAATCACAGATGCTAAAAATAATCTGCGAACCAAGGAATCCCTACTAAGCGCATTGAATGATTCAGATCTCTCAAATGTTATTGACCTACCAACTGCATATGAGATCCTGACTAAACTGGAACTTCTGTATGAAGGAGATGAGTTTGTCAAAAGTGCAAGGTTGCAAAGTATGAAAGGGAAATTTGAAAGATTGAAGATGAGAGATGATGAAAACATCACTACCTTTATGCCAAGAGTGAATGAGCTGGTATGTGGAATTAGAAATGCTGGTGGAACTCTAGATGAAAATGAGATTGTCTGCAAAATCCTAAGATCCCTTCCTGCTGCCTACAAAATAAAGGTTGCTGCCATTGATGAATTCAGAGCCCACACAACTGTCACAAGAGAACAACTGGCTGGCAAACTAGCTGCATTTGAAATGACTGAGTTTGGAGATGATCCTCCCAAGACTGAATCTGCTTTCAAAGCCAGTACCTATGTGAAAGGCAAACAGAGATTTGATCTGGGAGAAAACTCATCAAGGAAGATGTCATGGTATGATCAAGCAAGAAGAGACATGGAAGAAGAAGAAGCAGAAATAGCTCAACTTGAAGCCCTCATTGCAAAGAGACTGCCAAGAGGATCCAGTAAGTATGAAGGAAAACTACCCTTTAAGTGTTTCAACTGCAATAAGATTGGTCATTTTGCTTCAAGATGTCCGGAAAGATCTGCAAGGTCTAATACTAACAGACAAAGGTTTCAAAAGAATTGCTATTATGTTCATGAAGAAGATGACAATGAAGGAGTAACAGATGATGAATCAGAACTAGGAAGCAAATTCAGAAATGAGTGGGTGTTTATTGCCATCAAGGAAGAAGATTCATTACTCTCTGAATCTGTCAATCACAAAGTTGTTGAAAAAGCTTTGGCTGCTCAAGTGGAAGAAAAGGATGATTGGGTTATTGACAGTGGATGTTCTCACCATATGACTGGTGACAAGAATAAGTTCTTGAATTTGGAAAGGTATGAAGGAGGAATGGTAAAGTTTGGTGACAATTCTGCTGGCAGAATCAGAGGCAGGGGAACTATTTCCTTTGATGGAAAGAGCAAAACAGGTAATGTACTATATGTTGAAGGATTGAAGCACAATCTTCTCAGTGTTGGTCAGTTAGTAGACAAAGGCTATGATCTTCAGTTTAAGAATGGAAAATGCAGAATCTTTACAAGCTCTGGAACTGAAATTGCATCCGGTACTCAGTCAAAAGGTAATATCTTTCATCTGGTTGGTTCAAATAAAAGTTGTTTGTTTGTTCAAATTGATCAGAGTTGGTTATGGCATAGAAGAATGTGTCATGTAAATTTTGATAACATCATCAAGATAAGCAATACTCAGGCTGTAAGAGATCTTCCAAAATTGATGAAACCTACAAATAGTTTGTGCAAAGAATGTCAGCTAGGTAAACAAAGCAGAGTCTCTTTCAAAAGTAAAGATCAGTCTTCTACCGGACTGTTGGAATTAGTACATACTGATCTCTGTGGTCTGACAAGAATCAAGAGTCTGCAAGGTGATAGATATTTCATGTTGTTAATTGATGATCATTCCTGGATGATGTGGGTTACCTTTCTAAAAGAAAAATCAGAAGCATTTGAGAAGTTCAAAATCTTCAAAGCTTTGGTGGAGAATCAAACCGGATTGAAACTAAAGTGTCTAAGGTCTGATAGAGGTGGTGAATTTACATCTGGAGAGTTCATTGATTATTGTGAGAAGCAGGGTATAAGGAGACAATTATCTGCTCCTAGGACTCCACAGCAGAATGGAGTAGTTGAAAGAAAGAACCGGACCATCCAGGAAGCTACCAGGACAATGATGTTGGAAGCAAATGTTCCTTAGATGTTCTAGAAAGAAGCTATTAGCACTGCAGTCTACACTCTAAATCGAGTTCAAATCAGAAACAATACCGGTAAGACCCCCTACGAACTCTGGTTTGGCATCACTCCTACTGTGAAATATTTCAGAGTATTGGGTAGCAAGTGTTATATCAAAAGAGATGAAGATCTAGGAAAGTTTGATGCTAGAAGTGATGAAGGAATTTTCTTGGGTTACTCCACTCAAAGCAAAGCATACCGGTGTTACAATAAGAGACTGAGGAAGATGATAGAAAGCACTAATGTGAAAGTTGATGAAGGAATTGAGAAGTCCTCAAGATTTTATGAATTTGATGAAGATGACCAAGACGGTGTTCAGATTCAAGGAACTCAATCCTCTCTGGTAAGACAGAGTCAGCCTGATCCGGTAAATCAGGAAGAAGAGATAGGTTTGAATGAGCCTGATCAAGAAGCAGCAATGCAGGATACTCCCAAAATTCCTAGGTATGTAACACTAAACCACTCTCAAGATCAGATCATAGGTGACAGAAGCAAAGGTGTGCAAACTAGAAGGAATGTTGCTCAAAATCAAGATGAATGTTGTCTGATTTCAAAGATTGAACCTAAAACAGTAAATGAAGCCTGCAATGATGAAAACTGGACTAAAGCAATGAAAGATGAATTAATGCAAATTGAGAAAAAAATCATACTTGGGATCTTGTTCCCAGACCTAGAGACAGGAATGTGATTGGAACCAAATGGGTCTTCCGGAACAAACTGAATGAAGCTGGTGAAGTTATCAGAAACAAAGCTAGATTGGTCTGCAAAGGCTACTCTCAAATAGAAGGAATTGATTTTGAAGAGACCTTTGCTCCGGTGGCAAGAATTGAAGCAGTCAGATTATTTCTTGCATTTGCTACCTTCAAAGACTTCAAGGTATATCAGATGGATGTCAAGTCTGCTTTCCTAAATGGTGATCTGGAAGAAGAAGTTTACATTGAACAACCGGATGGATTTCAATTGTCTGATAATAATGATATGGTCTGCAAGTTGAAGAAAGAATTGTATGGACTAAAGCAAGCCCCAAGAGCATGGTATGAAAGGTTGGATAAGCATCTTGTGCAGATTGGATTCAACAAAGGTACTGCTGACAGTAACTTTTATTTCAAAATTGTTCATGAAAACATTTTGATTGTTGAAGTTTTTGTGGATGATATCATTTTTGGAGGAAGAGATAGTATGTGCAAAACTTTTGTAAATCAAATGAAAAGTGAGTTTGAAATGTCCATGCTTGGTGAAATGAATTTCTTCTTGGGTCTGCAAATTACTCAAACAAAGAAAGGAATCTTCATTTCTCAGACCAAATATGTGAAAGAATTGTTAAGGAAATATGGTATGGAAGATTCAAAACCAATGAACACTCCCATGGCAACCGGATGTAAGTTGAGCAAAGATGATGACTCCCCAAAGGCAGATCAGACAAAGTATAGATCAATGATTGGTGGATTGTTGTATCTCACTCAGACTAGACCAGATATAATGCAGGCTGTTGGTCTTGTGGCAAGATTCCAGGCTGATCCTAGAGAATCTCATGTTATGGCAATCAAAAGAATTTTTAGGTACCTGAAAGGAACAGTTGAGTATGGTCTATGGTACCCTAGAGATCTAGATTTCTCTCTTCATGCTTACACAGATGCAGATTGGGCAGGAGATGTGGATGACCGGAAGAGCACTAGTGGTGGAGCATTCTTTTTGGGGAAGAGATTGGTTTCTTGGCTAAGCAAGAAACAAGATGCAATATCTCTGTCTACAACTGAAGCAGAATACATTGTAGCAGCAGGTAGTTGCACTCAAATCTTATGGATGAAGCAGATGCTAAGAGACATTAAAGTTGAATATGAGGAGCCTATCACAGTTTTCTGTGATAATTCAAGTGCAATTAATATTTCTAAGAATCCGGTATTGCATTCTAAGACTAAGCACATATCTATTAAGTTTCACTTTTTGAGAGAACAAGTGAACAAGGAAGAAGTCAGATTGGAGTATGTTCCCTCAAAGGATCAGATTGCAGATATCTTTACTAAACCTCTTCCCAAGGACTCTTTTGAATATCTCCGGGAGAAGTTAGGGGTCATGGCCCCTCCGGTGATGAACTAGGATGCACTGATGTGCATCAGTCCGGTGGATATCACAGTCATATCTTGTGATCTGGATTGATGATGGGGAGCTGCAACTAAGGGGGAGCAGCTGGTATGATTCTGATGTATTAGAATTGCAAGTATGAGCCCTTTGCCATTGATGTCAAAGGGGGAGAGAAGACATGTGAAAAACAAGTAGCTGATGATCAAAAGGGGAGCAGTAAATGAGGAGAAGACATGTTGCTGATAGGGGGAGAAGTGACAGAAAGGAGAAGTTTCTTGTCTTGATGGTTTTTCACATCATATGTTGCCATCAATGACAAAGGGGGAGATTGTTGCAAGTAGGAGGTAAACTAGTGTTGTCATTGATGTCAACATACTCATATTGCTTTGACAAGAAGGATTCAATGAGCAGTGTGCTGAGGATATTGAGAAAATTAGCCTCAGTCAGGAACAGTAAAGAACAGTGATGAGAAGAAGGCAAATGTACTGTATAGGATGCGAACCGGAGGATGCGGATTAAAGGGTTTGTAGATATGAGTCTTGAGATGCTTCAATTAAGATTTCAGAGGTCCACATGAAGATCTGAAGGAGTTGTGGTTGTCGGTGTAGAACCGGTTCCGGCAAGTATTCAGAGGTGACAGAGGATCACAAAAAGGTCCGGTGAGGTCCGGAACTGTATAATCCTAATCTGCGGATTGGAAGGAGTCTTTGGAATGTCCTTGTGATGTGCCATCTCGAGTTGTGTATAATTTGGAGGTCCGGAAGTACCTCCTGCATTATGACAGTGGGGACAGTCTGTGTTCTTGAAGTTCCGGATGAGGAAGACAAGAGATTCCAGTAAGTAGAGGAAGTGCGGATGTATCCGGTCATTCAGGCAGGCTTGTGAAGGTTCTTGGATCATGTTGAGGTTGTGTTGTTGGTCCGCATTGATAGTAGAGCCCGGAATTGAAGTTATTCTTCCGGATGAAGTTCTTGCTCTGTTTAGCCAACCGAATGAGTTGTTCATCCTGCGAATGTTCTTGTGGTGGCCAACCGGATGTGTTATTCATCTTGCGGATACTCTTATGGTTGTTTGCCGACTTAGATGTTTGTTCCTAAGTCGATGTCTTGTATAAATAATGGTTTGTGAGTTCATTTCGTGTGTGGATTGTGTGGATGAGTGTGGCATAGCGAAGAGAAGTGCGAAAGGCAGAGCAGAGGTTTTTGGGCTTAAATGGAACTGATCCGGACATGGTAGAGATGTCATTCTCCAGTTCAAGATTGTGATTCTTATCACTTTGTAGACAGTGTGTCTCCTTGTAGGCAGTGGGCCTCTTTGTGAGCAGTGTGCTCGGGCAGTGAGCCCTAATTGGCAAGTGCCATTCTTTTTCTTATTCTTCTAACAGAGAATAATCCTTGGGTTAATCACCCCGTGGTTTTTCCCTTAACCGGGTTTTCCACGTCAAAATCTTGGTGTTCAATGTGTTGATGTTTATCTGCTCTTGTGTTTATGTATTATGCTTTCATGGATGATTAATTGATATGCTGTTAACTAACAACGAAGAATCAAGTGTTTGAAAGAACAAGAAGTTTTATACAACTGATTCACCCCCCCCCTCTCAGTTGTATGCCTTAAATCCAACAGGTAGCACACTTTTCACAGGTATGCACAATGTATAATGCTCCAGCAGTGGTGAGGGTCTTCTTGAATGACATTGTGAGACTTCATGAGATTCCTCATCGCATCATATCAGACAGAGATTTAATGTTCACACCAACTTTTTGGAGAGCATTACAGTAGGCGTTCGGCACTTAGCTCAACTTCAGTTTAGTATATTACCCTAAGACAGATGTGTTGATTATCAAGAACACTAAGAGGGGGGGTGAATCAGTGTTCTATAAACCTTTTCTTGCACTTTTACTTTTAACCATTTCAAAGGATTAATCAAATAGAAGTATAATATACAAATGAAGAGCATCCACAAAAGCATGACACATAACACCAAGATTTTACATGGAAAACCTAAAAAGGGAAAAACCATGAAGAGGATTAGCTCTCAAATATATATTGCAATCTTTACAAAAATAATGTTCAGGCTTGGTCACTCCACGGGCCTAGAACATGTTGGCTCACTGCCATGAAGTACAACTGGTTAGCAAGCTCACTGCCTCAACCCTAAACCTAGCAAGATTACAATAAGGGTTGTTAAACCCTGTTGAAGGCTCACTGCCTTGATGACGAAAGCTTGCTTTCAATCAGATTGCACAAGAAAAATGAATACTGATTAAGCATCTGTCATTATGTCAGGTGTAGTTATTTAATAGCTAAATTCTGAATCCCAACTCTTCATACTCATTGACTTGTGTCACCACTCTGTTATTTGCATATTCGCATCACACCCATGTATTCTCTATTCTATTCTACCTCTACTATTCTCTGCCTCTTCTTTGCTCTTCCTTTCGAACCTTTCTTATTATCTTTGCATCTTCTCTCAAAGACAACTTTTCCATGACTCAACTACAAGTATTTATACACTTCAACAACCTTGGAATGATCATCAAGGTCGGCATTACAAACATTTACAAAATAGGTCTTGACCTATTACAACATTATGCAAGGGAAATGAAGTAAATATGTATGTAGATCATGCCATGCCTTAGCTAGGACTCAAACATGATCTTCCACACCACAATACACTTCCACAATCTTCAAGGGATCTTCGTAATTACTGGAGTTAACCAAGTCGGCCAAGACTGGTTACACGTTACACTATCTAGGAACAATTTTAAAACACGATCTCAATTCCTTAACATAGACCAATATCAATATAGGAACATGATTAGGAGGCATCCACAAGCACGTTATAATCACCAGGAGCAACTGCACAAACCTTAGCCACTTTAACAATAGGATCTTCTTTACCGGAATACATTAACTTCACTGTCTTCGACTATCATAAAAGAAAGATAGCTTGAGGACCACTAAAACATGAACCACTGCAATTGTAGGCACTTATCATCATCCCAGACTTCCCTCCAGAACCACAGAGCAAAATACTTTATTTTGAAGGAATGTGGAGCAGAATACTTTCTTCCTGTCCTAACTGAACTTACATAAAAAGCAGGTTCCTCTCTAGTGAACACAACTCACTCAGATCTTCATGTAGAGGGCTCAAACCTGGAATGTAGCATCCTTAGTCATACTTCTAACTTACTTCTAATCCACATACCACAATCTTCAAGCATAAATAAATGCAAAGTAGTTTACTGAACTGTTCTTTAGCATACAACTCACTGTCTGTACTGCACTTCTCTATAACTCACTTGTTTCTTTCAGAGAGGCTAATTTTCTCAATATCCTCAACATACAAGTCTTCTATACAAGTAATAGAATAAGATACAGTTGACACTAATGACAATAAAGATATGTTGACATCAATGACAACACCGATTAGGCACATACTTGCAACAAGATGGACAGACTGAGAGGGTGAACCAGGTTGTAGAGGACATGCTTCACATGTATGTGATGGATCACCAGTCTAGTTGGGAGGACTACCTGTATCTAGTTGATTTTTCCCACAATAATGGGCATCATAGATCATTAGGTATGCCTCCCTATCAGGCCTTGCAGGACTCCTTTGAGTTGGGACCGTATCGAGGACAGAGTACCTATTGGACCCAAGTTGGTACAAAATATGGAGCAGCATGTCACTTTGATTAGACAGAGATTGCAGGAGGCATAGGATCACCAAAAGAAGTATGCTGATGCCAAGAGATTGGATCAAAGCTTCTTAGTGGGTGATAAGGTGTTCTTGAGAGTGCAGCCGCATAAGAGTCCAATCCATTATGGAAAGGGCTCTAAGCTTGCACCTCATTTTGTTGGACCTTTTGAGATCTTGGAGTGGATAGGACCCATAGCTTACCATCTTGCCTTGCCACATAGTCTGTCATGCATCCACGATGTGTTTCATATTTTTGTGCTGAGGTGTTATATTTATGATATGGCTCATGTTTTGGACTGGGATTCCTTACAGGTAGAGTTAGATGGGTAGCTGGCTTTGGAGCCAATTCACATCTTGGCTCGTCAAATGCTAGGCCTTTGAGGCCGAGAGCTAGACTAGGTCAGAGTTTAGTGGGACTGTTATGATGAGGTCTCGACAACATGGGAGGATGTTACTAGTTTGAGGACACTCTATCCTCACCTCTTTACTAACTTCTAGGAGGAAGTATAGTCTTAGGGAGGAAGATGTGAGGCCTACTTTTACCTCACCTATTATATTTTATTTATAGTACTCATTTGATGGATTTGTGATGGACATGCGGATATTGGGGACTGTTGATCCCGCACTTGGACCTTATTACTTTATATTATGCTTGATTAGATAGATGGTTTATGCTTTTTGGATGGTTAGATCTCATGTTAGATTTCATTGATGATATGATGATTAGATACTATGATTTCATTTGAAGTTATTGGTATGTGTATTGATGATGAAATTGATGATAAATCCTACATTATGTGATCCTAATTATACTTGTGAATGGTGAATGATTTGAGAGACATATATGTTAGCATGTGGTTATTATTGATGTTATATGAGATCATGTGATTATGTGAGTGTTATATGTAGTTCACTTCACCTCATCTTTATGTACCATGTGCTATTAATGGGTTTGTGGGAGTGTGCAGGTAGTTTTCCATGCCCATGGAAAATTAGAGGTTAGACAATAACCATATGTTATATCTCTGTTAAGCCGACCTAGTCCTAAATTGGATTAAGGTCATTTGTGTTTGAGAATGTTGATTATGTTGTATTTGATTTATGGTATTTTGTTAGGTTTACCCCTTTTTAATTTATCTCTTGATGTGTTCTAAAAATTGTAATGTTGGGTTTGCACAATTTTTAGTGCTAAATGGTTGGAGCCATTTTCAAGTGAATATATGTGTTTCCAAGTGTTAATAATGGTCAAATATTGACCCTAGGTCATACCCCTAGGGTCTAGGACCATTCTTAACATGTTTAAACTTGTTTTAAACCATGTTTGGTCACCCAAACTTGGCCCTTGAGTCAAGTGAGGAGTTTGGGGAGATGTGAGAGGTGGTTGGCATGTCACCATCTCACCTAACCTAACCTCACCCACTTGGCTAAGGTTACCCTTGCCTCAAGTGCTTTAGAAGCTTCTTGAAGCTTCTTACATGTGTGAGACCTCTTCCCTATGCTCTTGCACATGTGTGAAAGCACTTGTGGGGAAGAGTGTAGCTTAGTTGAATGAGAAGGTGACAAGTGTCACCTCTTCATTCATGAGAAGCTTCCCTTGTGTGCTCACATCTCCCTATGCTCTCACACATGTGTGAGATAATTTGTGGGAGAGTATGTAGCTTTGTGGAATGGGGAGATGACAAGTGTCACCTCCTCATTCTTGTGGGGTTGTGAGGAGGGTTATGTGGATGGAGGAGAGGGTGACAAGTGTCACCTTCTCACCCTTCAAGGTGTGAAAGCCTTGCCTATTTATCTCTCTCCTTGAGATGAGATGAGGGTTCTTTCTTTTGGGATTTTTATGCTTGTGTTGGGGAGGAGAGAAGGACTTGTAGAACTTAAAGGATTTTGAGAAGGACTTTTGGAAAGCTCTTCATCAATATCCTCCATCCTTGAAGCTTGAGAGGTATTCCTCAAGACTTCAAGCCTATTATCTTACTTGCTTTTGCTTATGCATTATGTATGTATATGATTTTTATGCTTATGTTCTTTTTTAGTTTTGTGTATGTGGGTTTTAAAGGGTTGTTGGGGTGAGCTCCCCATGTGAGAGAGTTCACCTTTGTCTTAGGTGAGAGAGGTGTGAACCTCCTCTGTTTCCCTTCTTGGTTTTGGTACTATTTTTATGGCCATGTGGTTTATGTTGCAACTTTGAGAAGTATGGTTTTATGGCAAGAGTGCCTTGGGATGGAAGTATAAGAAGTTTTTGGCAAGATGCCAAGGTTTTATGCATATTTGAGTTTTTGGATCTCCTTGAGTTGAGAGTAGTCCACTCTCTCACCCTTCAAACTCATTTTCAAAATTGGGTTAGTTTTGTGTTTTACCTTGGGAGAGTGTTATTGTGTTTGATGTAAGTGTTTGCATCCTTTGTGGTTTGATCCTTGGTTATTGGAAGGCCTCCTAGCTTGGAGGTGGCCTATTAGTAGGCCTAGGTTGGGAGGAGAGCTTTCCGTGGGCATGGTGATCTATTTTGTGTGTTTTGTAGGATCATTTGGTGGCTATGGAGGAGTTTGGCTTTGGGAAGAAAACATGGTGTTTAATGGTTTTTTGTAGTTTTGTATAATGAGAGCATTGAGATACCTCATCCCTTTTTGGGGGGGTTGTATTAAGTTAGTCCAAACTTGAGAGTTGAGCTCTCTTTTGGGTTGTAGCCTTCTACCCTATTTGTAAACATTGTAATTATCTTAAATAAATGGGGCAATAATTTTATCTTCTTTTCATTGTTGGAGTAATAGTATATATATCTCTCTTCCCTTAATTGTTTTTGGTATGCAAAGAAAAATGTTGTGGAAGAAAAAATCTAAGCATGTAATTAGGCCTCATGTGCTCTAAAATTTTACCTTAATTTGTCCATGTCTTACAACACCTTGTCAAATACAGTACTTGAGACATCTTATGACATTTTGTCCTAGATCCATTTCATTAGCCAATTAATTAAATAAATCGTATTTATTTTATTAATTTCCCACCTTTCCTCTAATTTAAATAAATAAAATATTTATTTAAATTAGCCCTTTCCCACCTTTTCCAACTAATTTAAATAAAAATTTTATTTAAATTAGCCTAGTCCTCACCTCTCACTACATTCAAACACTTGTCCATCTCCTACAACTCATGAAAAGGGTAGTACAAATTTCATTTAATACACTTCACATGCACAACTAATTTAAATAATCTTTTATTTAAATTAGGTCTCATTTATTCTCCATCTCACACTTGTCACATGACTACAACTCCTCATGGAGTGGGAAAACCTAATCAATCTTGACCATCCATATCATTCAAAATAACTTGCAATCACAACTGTTCATCCAAATCAGTTTTTCTTATAAATCAACCCTCTCCCAAGCCATTTGGGGGGGTCAATTGGCAAGTAGCCTCATGCTATCAAAATTCCTCTTCATTTCCATTCTCATTCTTCATCTTCAATCTTATTGGTATGCTGCTAAAGTGAGCTCCATCAACAATAATATTCAACATTTTGCATGCCTATGCAAGATTCAAAAGGGCAATGGAGGAGAGCCAAGCTTAGCATAGAGATTTGATTTACTTTTCTTTCATGATTTTGATTTCTATGTTATCTTGTACTTCATTGTTTAGTTAGGGTTTCATGATTGATATGAGTGATTTCTCCATGATTTTCCCTAGCTTACATTAGTGAACCCGACGTGAACTGACAAATTTTGTGAATTTTGTGTGGATTTGACAAATTATTGGTTTTATAGGTTGTGCACCACATCTGTGGCTTTTTGCACCACATCTATGTCTTTTTGCATTGCATATGTGTCTTTCTACACCGCATCCACTAATTCTTGCACCGCATCTGCTGATTCTTGCACCGCATCCACTGAATCCTGCACCGCATTTGCATAATCTACTTGACTAGTGATTAGGGTTTTCTAAGGCTCTCAAGGCATTTTTTTCATTTGAATCTTATTTTTAAGGAGTTTAAATTCTTTATCTATTTTTCTAACCTTGTAATAATCAATTTACATCATTAGGGTTTATGTTCATCATTAGGGTTTCATGTATGGGTGGCTTTTTATCAAATTTCATGTGTTTTTGATGCCCATAATATAGTGTGATGCATCTGCAAGTTCTGTGACACATCCGTGAGTTTTTGTGATGCATCTGCAAGTTTTTGTTATGCATCTGCAAGTTTTTGTGATGCATCTGCTAGTTCTTGTGACACATCTGACTATTTTGCTCATAACTTCATCATACAATATCAAAATTGTGCAAACAAGGGCTTGATGGAAATCTGATTTAGATGACTACACAATGGTATGGGTTTTATCAGGTGACCTCATGAGGCTAGAACAACATTGCATTAGTCATACACAGCAGATTGGAAGCAAAAAATTTAGGTGCACTCCTAATCTTTCATTTCTCATTCAATCAAATCAAACATTGCTTGTCTCACACTTCGATTTGGGCTCTTAAAATGAAATCTTTCTTGCATTCACACATCAAAATTGGGTATTAAAATGAGCAAGTGTCTTCCATTCACATTTTGACTTGTGCATAAAAAGAACTAGTGCTTGAACTACTTGGTGAACTTGATTGCAAGTAGAGATGTGTATGTTCTTCTCATGTGCTTCGTGCCATCTTGAGAATCAAAAACACCTCTCATCCATTCATTTTCACACCACACATTTTGATTTTCTTAAAGGAAATTATAAGTGTGAGTGTGTATACTCTCTCCTCACACCACAAGGTGATCTTGGAGATCAAAAATGCCTCACTTGGGTTTGATTTTGTTATACCCTATCTAGTAGGCTTGCTTGGAGACACACCACTCCAAGGGATAACCTCAACTAAGGCTAAATCAAAAGACATCTCCATGAGATTCAGAATTTTGTCACTCTTGGCTAAGCCCCAAAGAACTTTATACCTTTGGGAAGTGAAGGTGAAGGGTGGGTTATCCCTTTCTCCTGGTTGTGTGGCAGGATTTCTCTCTCATGTCATTTCCTTAGTCAACCTTGTGTGACCTAGTTTAAGACCTAGTTGGCCATACCCCACTTGACTAATTCTAGGGCTTATTGATGTGTCTTCCATGTGTGCTTTTTTAATCATAATCACATTCTTCAAATTTTAAAATTTAAAATTGCTTGTGTCTTGCATGAGTGATTCATGTTTGTACATGTGTGATCATTTGTTTGAACATTGCCAAATAAAGCTTTAAACACCAAACACACAAAGACAAGTCATTCTAAACAATCTTTTGATCCAGTCAAATCCAACCATCTTCATCCTAATCATATCCTATTTAAACCCTAATCATTCCAAATCCCCTTCTTCCAAATCAAACCCTAATCATCCTAGTCATCATCCTAATCAATCCAGTTCATACAATCGTGTCATTCCTAGTCATATCCAAGTCATCCCAATCCAATCATAATCATATCATTATCACTCTACAACATCAAATCAACATCATTCTAATCATTACACATCTTCCAATCAATTCTATCCTAATCATTCCTAATCATAGTCTAAATCATTTAACTTTCATTCTAATCATACCCTAATCCTAATCATCCAATCACTTCATTTCACATCATTCCACATCACCCTAGTCCTAATCAACACTTGTAAAAATGGTTTTAATCATAAACAAGCCCAATCCCAATCCTAAGCCCAAAATCGTAGTCCAAGGGGGCCATCCCTCTAGTGCAAATAGTGAGACAAATCATAAGCGCAAAATCACAATTCAAGGGTGTCATCCCTCTAATCATGAGACAAAACCTAAGCCCAAGATCATAATTCAAGGAGGCCCTCTCCCTAATTCATAAGTTGAAAATAAACCAAGACCTAAAATCACACTTCAAGGGGCCCCTCCTACCACTTCTAAAGATGACATGAACTATGTTGTATACCTTGAGGAGCAAACTAAAATACAAAAACTTAAACACATGTGTGACACCATGCCCACATTTGAGAACAAAGTCCTAACATCTGAACTCCAAAACCTCCTAAAAACACTTCACCAAGTACCCCAACCCTTCGACCAACCAACCATACAACGACTTCAATCCCTCTTCCAAAAATTTCAACAAATCAAATCACCTCAAATCTAATGCCTCCTAGTCCAAGCCCAACAATTCATGGCCACTTGTCAAATCCAACAACCACATCATCCTCTATCCATTCATTATCAACCAATGCCACCTCAACCTTTTGTGCCATTCCCCTCTACTTCATACCAATCTAATTCATCCATATGCCAAGTCAATACCACTTCAACTGATCCAACTTCTTTCCAAGTCAATCCTACATCAACCTATCAAGTCACTTCACAACAAACACATGTGAACTTAAGTTCTCTACAACAAGTTCAAATGCCTTTATGCTCTAATGCCACCTATGACAAGGTAAACACCAATCAAGGTCATGCATCTTATAAATATATCATTCCACTATCCAATCAAAAGCCTATCCTAAAGCCACCATGTCATAGTCCTAATCCAATGGTCCCTACACTTTCCAACCCATTAAACCCTTCATTAGCCTTACCATACTCTAATCCTCTTGCCAATACATCAACTCCACGTCCTAAGTTCAAGCATTACAAAAGTAAACATGTGGAGTTACCCAAACCCACCAAGCCATTCAATTCATTCGCTCCTCCATCCAATCAAAATCAAAACCCTAAGCCAACACCTTCCATCCCTCCACCTACAAAGGATGTGACCCAAGGGCTACAAGTAAGGAATCAAACATTGCCATGTCATCCAACACATATGTTTGAACATTAAAAAGAGTCCTCAAACACCATGCCAAGTCCTTCAAACCAACCATGTCATGCACAACCCCTTGAGCATAATCAAGAGTCTCCCTCATTGAGTCCATGTCAACCTCCATCACATCCTTATGTCATCAATCATCAAGAACATATCAAGCCTATCCAAAGTTTTTCCACATCCATTCAAACAAGTCAAGAGGTATGTCAAGAGCACAATTCTAAGCATGAAGAAAAATTTAACCCTCACTCTAGTCAAGATCAAATTATTTCCATTCAACCTATCCATAACATGTACCTTTTCCATGATCAAGACATTATGCATGATGATGAACTTATCCATGAGAACCTTGATCCTATTCATACCTCTACAACCATTGATGCACAATACACCCAAGACCTACATGAACCACCTAATGCAACTCTTGTTGACCTACTTGAGCATTCACTCTGTTTCATGGCCTTCCTACAAAGTGAAGAAACTTCTACACCTATCCATGATCCAACCACTTCCAGTTGTCATGATGAGACACTTTCCTCCCAAGCAAGCATAGAAGATCAAACAAATAAATTGGATCTTAGTAAACACAATGATAATCAAGCTCCTAATGATCCTTCCACCTCCACCACCAACTCCATTTCAAATCCACTATCACATCCTATTGGTTTATCCACTTTCATTCATGAGTGTGCTTCCTTAGGACAGCAGCAACCTTTGTCCACCACTTCACCTTCTGATGCAGGAGCATCTAGTGGTGTAAGGGCAATCTTGCATCACCCAAAAAGAAGATGATTCAAAATCATTGTAGTTGTTTTCATTTCTTTCCATAATTAGTGTTTTTGGTTCCATAATATCCAGAATAATGATGTAGGACTTTCCGTTTTTCCAAAACTACTAAAAATAGCAACTTGCCTGTTTTGGAAAGTGTACCTGTGATTTTAGGAAAGTTTGCATTTGGGCACGGATTGAAGCGAAAACTTATAGAAAGTTACATAACAAAAATATAAGACCTTTGGCGAAGGAATCAGGGAAAGATCATTTGTGAGCTGAAAGATATTAAAGTTTTTGTTTTCTGAAAAGCCCCTAAAAATTTCTGAAATGAGATATGAGGCACTAAAACATCCTATAACGTCCCAAAAAGTTGATAGAAATCCATTTATGGATTTCTAGCATGATAGTTCACATCGCGAGCTTTCCAGTGCATAAAATGGTTCGTCAATTGGACACCCAGATCAAAAGTTATGCTTCCCAGAAGTTGACCTACTTTTGGAGGGAGTTGTAAATTTTGAAATTTAGCTGGAGGCCACTAAAAAGTGTTATTTATGGCTATTTTGGGAACTTTGGGCAATAGTAGAGTTAAGGGCGCTAGTGTAGACTCAAGAATAGGTGGGAAAATAGAAACCCTAGCTGATTTGGGGTTATAGAAGGCTGAAGATTATAGAGTTTTGAGGTTGGGAAAGTTGTAATGTGTTGCAGCTAGTAGAGGATTCATCCTCTGATTGTAATTGAGCTTCTACAATGTAATGAGTTACCTAGATCAATAAAAGAAAGTTCCATTTTCTGTGTTCAATTTTTGTTGTTGTGTGTTTTGTGATTTACCCCCTTCATCAAGTGGTATCAGAGCAAGGATTCCTGTGTGTAGACAGATCGTTGACCATGAGGCAGTTTGCACCAGGACCTGAGCTTGTGGGTTTGCTATGGAGATCAAGATGCCTCCACAAAGAAATCATATTGGAAGGAATGCTTTGACAGAAGAGGGTTTTAGAGCCCTATAAAGGTAAATTGATGCATTGCAAGAGGAGCTATGAAGAGGGTTTGAGCCGAGAACAAGAGAAGAAAGCGAAGATGAAGCTAAAGAGGAGCTATCTGAGGAAGAACAAGAAGCTGTAGGAGATCCTGCAGAAGTTAGGTTGTTGAGGGCCATTTCTAAGATCAGAAAGAGGCCCAGGATCAAAGTTTCTACATATTCTAGAGATTTGAATCTGGAACAGCTTATTGATTGGATCAATGACATGGAGGTGTATTTCGAGTATGAAGATGTGGAGGACCCAGATCGGGTCAAGATTGCAAAAACAAAGTTGAAGGGCCACGCCGACATTTGGTGGAAGGAGGTCCAATTAGAGAGGAATAGAAGAGGAAAAGGAAAGATCACCAGATGAGATCAGATGGTGGAGAAACTGAACAAGCAGTTCATTCCTGTGGACTATGAGATGGAGTTGCTGAAGAAGCTACAAGGACTGAAGCAAGGTAACAAGTCTGTTAAGGAGTATACAAAAGAGTTTTATAAAATTACTATCAGGACAGGCCATGCAGAGCCCAACAAGGAGAAGGTATCCCATTACATTAATGGGTTGAGGCCGAGTATTCAAGAGGAGCTAAGTCTAGTTAGAATGACCACCATAGAAGATGCATACCAATTTTCCCTGAAGGTGGAAGAGAAGCTGAATAAAAGATTTGACAGCAAGCAAAGGGGAAGAGGTCAAGGCAGAAGGACTAGTGGAAGACCCTTTGGGGGCTGAAATGAAGATGCAAAGAAAAGTAAAGAAGATGGCACCAATCAAAATTAGAGAGGAGATAATACCTACCACCCCCGTGACCAAAATAATGGTGAGCAAAGAGGAAGAGGAAAAGGCAGACCTGGGCAAGGACCTGGAAGAGGAGGTTTTAGAGGAACCTGTTTCCAATCTGGAGAAGAAGGGCATCGAGCATACGAGTGTCCGCAACATCAAGGAAGGACAAATAGAAGACTTGAAGGCAATGCATGAGTTGCACATGTAGATGAAGATGCACATTCTGAAGATGCTGAAAGGGGAGAAACCCTATTTGTCAGAAGAACCTTGTTTAATGAGGAGAAAGAACCTAATCAGAGGAAGAGTTTATTCCACACAAGATGCAAATGTGAAGGTAAGTGTTGTGATGTTATTATTGACAGTGGAAGTACTGACAATCTTGTTTCAGAGGAGATGATTAACAAGTTGAAGTTGACAAGAAGAAAGCATCCACATCCATATCAGATTGCATGGTTGCAGAAGGACCACAGAGCTTTGGTCAATGAGCAGTGTTTAGTGAAGTTCAAGATTGGGGACTACCATGATGAGGTGATGTGTGATATTATATCGATGGATGCATGTCATATGCTGTTGGGGAGGCCCTAGTAGTATGATAGGAGCGATGGCCGTGCAAACACATATTCCCTAACAAAGGATGAAGTTCGTCATAAGTTGAAGCCCTTGAAGGAGGTGGAAGAAAAGGTATGTAGTACTGCCAGAATTTGCTTGGTAGATGGTAAGAAATTTTTGGAGGGTATGAAGCATGACCGTCATTACTTTGCATTGATTCCTAAGATTAGTCAAGAGAACTATGAAGATGTACTAGCAGAAGTTTCAGATATGTTGGAAGAGTTCCAGGACATTATCTCTGATAATGTACCAAAAGGTTTACCACCAGTAAGGAAGATAAGTCATCAATTGGATTTGATACCAAGAGCTAGTTTGCCAAACAAGGTAGCCCACAGAATGACCCCTGCAGAGAATGAAGAGCTGAACAGACAAGTTCAGGAGTTGTTGAGGAAGGGACTGATAAGGGGGAGCCTAAGTCCATGTGTAGTACCTGCAGTACTAGCACCAAAGAAGGATGGAGAATTGAGGATGTGTACAAACTCTTGAACCATCAATAAGATAACGATCAATTATAGATTTCCATTGCCAAGAATGGATGACATCATGGATTGTTTGAGTGGAGCCAAGTACTTCACAAAAATGGACCTGAAGAGTGGGTATCACCAGATTCGTATCAGAGAAGGAGATGAGTGGAAGACAGCCTTCAAGACAAAGGAAGGTTTGTATGAGTGGTTAGTCATGCCATTTGGGCTAACCAATGCACTGAGCACATTCATGCAGCTCATGAACGAGGTATTGAAAGAATTTTTGGGAAGTTTTGTTATTGTTTATTTGGATTATATTTTGATTTTCAATAAGACTTGGGATGAGCATCTGATGCATATCAGAAGAGTTCTAGAGAAGCTAAGGGAGGAGAAGTTGCTGATTAATCTAAAGAAATGTAGTTTTACAAAGAAGGAGTTGGTATACCTGGGATTTGTTGTCTCAGAGGAAGGTCTTAAGATGGACCCAAAAAAAGTAAGGGCTATCATTGAATGGCCTACACCAAGGAGTACAATAGAGGTAAGATCTTTTCATGGTTTGGCAAGTTTCTACAGAAAGTTTATCAGGAATTTTAGAAGCATTTGTGCACCCCTAACCAAGACAATGAGAGGGGATAGAAAAGAGTTTAGATGGACTAAAGGAGTAGACAAGAGCTTTGATACATTGAAGTAGAAATTCATAGAACAACCTATTTTGGCACTTCCAGATTTTGATAAGGTATTTCAGGTAGATTGTGATGCTAGTGGTAGTGGTATAGGAGCTGTTTTGAGTCAAGAAGGTGAACCCATTGCCTATTTTAGTGAGAATGTTAATAATGCCAAGAAAAAGTATTATGTTTATGATCAAGAGTTTTATGCAATAGTTCAGGCTTTGAAGAAATGGAGACATTATTTGTTGCCAAAAGAGTTTGTTTTATATACTGATCATCAGGCAGTGTAGTATCTTAATAGTCAAGGCAAGTTGAACCAAAGGCATTTAAAATGGGTTAAGTTTTTGCAGAGCTATACTTTTGTTTTGAAGCACAGGAGTGGGAAGTCCAATAGAGTTATAGATGCCTTGAGAAGAAGGCAAAATTTGTTGACAAAAATGAAGATAGAGGTTGTTGGTTTCGATGAGCTCAAAAGTTTGTATCCTAAAGATCCCAATTTTGCAGAGGCCTGAAAAGCTTGTTTGGAACCTGTTACTTTGGATAGGACAAAATGGTTGGATTTCATTAGCCAAGATGGTATGTTGTTTAGAGGAAGCCAGTTGTGCATTCTAAGGAGTTCCATAAGAGAGAACCTGATTAAGGAGAAGCATAGTGGGGGATTGGCTGGACACTTTGGTCAAGATAAGACAATTGCTATTGTTGGTGAAAATTATTATTAGCCATAGTTGCAATAGGATGTGAGGAAATTTGTGTAGAGTTGCAGAGTGTGTCAAATGGCAAAAGGAACCAGTCAGAATACAAGGCTATATCAGCCATTACCTGTACCAGAGAAGCCATGGGATGATATTAGTATGGATTTTGTTCTTGGTTTACCAAGGACACAAAGAGGACATGATTCTATTTTTGTGGTGGTGGACAGATTCTCAAAGATGGCACATTTTATTCCTTGCAAGAAGACTAATGATGCTGTTCATATTGCAAAGTTATTTTTCAGGGAGGTAGTGAGATTACACGGTCTACCAAAGAGCATAGTTTTAGATTGAGATACCAAGTTTGTTGGTTATTTTTGGAGGACATTATGGAAGAAGTTGAAAATAGATTTGAATTTTAGTTCTGCACACCATCCACAGATTGATGGACAAACCAAAGTGGTGAATAGGAGTTTGGGTAACCTGCTATGATGCTTAGTAGGAGATAAGCCCAAGGGATGGGATTTGATTTTATCACAGGCAAAATTTTCTTACAACAATTCTGTCAATAGGAGTACTGGTAAATCACCATTCCAGATTGTATATGGCAATAGCCCAAGAAAAGATTATGAGTTAAGGAAGCTGGACAAGGGAGAAAAGATAAGTGCTGAAGCTGAAGACTATGTAGAACATCTAAAGAATTTTCATGAAGAGGTGAGAAAGCACATTAATAAGATGAATATTCAGTACAAGGCTAAGGCAGATTAGAAGAGGACGTATAAGGATTTCCAGGTCAGAGATAAATTCATGGTTCACTTAAGAAAAGAAAGGTTCCCAATTGGAACATACAATAAGTTGAAAATGAAGAAATTTGGACCATGCAAAATCCTGAAGAAGCATGATTCAAGAAATGTATATGAGGTAGAGATGCCAAGTGGGATCAATATTTCCCTTGTTTTCAACATTGCTGATTTATCAGAATATCATGAAGGTGGAACAGAGGATGGACCAACAGAAGCGCAATGGAGTATTCTGGCATCTACTTCAATGGAGGAGATAGAAGAGATCTTGGATAGCCATGTGGGAAGAAGTACTCAGAACAAGCAATATGAAGAATATCCGGTAAAATGGAAAGGAAGGCTTGTTGAAGATTCTTCTTGGTTGTCTAAGGCAAAGGTTGACCATTTGAGTTTTCCTCACACAAACATCTAAGACATGACAGGGTCACTTCTCAAATTACCCTGGGTGTCTGATGCAGGAGCATCTAGTGGTGTAAGGGCAATCTTGCATCACCCAAAAAGAAGATGATTCACAATCATTGTAGTTGTTTTCATTTCTTTCCATAATTAGTGTTTTTGGTTCCATAATATCCAGAATAATGATGTAGGACTTTCAATTTTTCCAAAACTGCTAAAAATAGCAACCTGCCTGTTTTGGAAAGTGGACCTGCTATTTTAGGAAAGTTTGCATTTGGGCATGGATTGAAGTGAAAACTTACAAAAAGTTACATAACAGAAATATAAGACCTTTGGCGAAGCAATCAGGGAAAGATCATTTGTGAGATGAAAGATATTAAAGTTTTTGTTTTCTGAAAAGCCCCTGAAAATTTCTCAAATGAGATATGAGGCACTAAAACATCCCATAACGTCCCAAAAAGTTGATATAAATCCATTTACAAATTTCCAATGTAATAGTTCACATCGTGAGATTTCCAGCGCTTAAAACAGTTCATCAATCAGACACTCGGATCAAAAGTTATGCTTCCCGGAAGTTGACCTACTTTTGGAGGGAGTTGTAAATTTTGAAATTTAGCTAGAGGCCGCCAAAAAGTGTTATTTATGGCTATTTTGGGAACCCTAAGTGGTAGTAGAGTTAAGGGGCCTAGTGTAGAGTCAAGAATAGGTGAAAAAATAGAAACCCTAACTGATTTGGGGTTACAGAAGGCTGAAGATTCTAGAGTCTTGAGGTTGGGAAAGCTGTAATGTGTTGCAGCCAGTGGAGGATTCATCCTTTGATTGTAATTGAGCTTCTGTAATGTAATGAGTTGCCTAGATCAATAAAATAAAGTTCTATTTTCTGTGTTCAATTTCTGTTGTTGTGTGTTTTGTGATTTACCCCTTCATCACCTTCTCCGTAAAATAACAAACTCGTGTCAAAACTGCTAAAAATAGCAACCTGCCTGTTTTGGAAAGTGGACCTGCTATTTTAGGAAAGTTTGCATTTGGGCATGGATTGAAGTGAAAACTTACAGAAAGTTACATAACAGAAATATAAGACCTTTGGCGAAGCAATCAGGGAAAGATCATTTGTGAGATGAAAGATATTAAAGTTTTTGTTTTCTGAAAAGCCCCTGAAAATTTCTCAAACGAGATATGAGGTACTAAAACATCCCATAACGTCCCAAAAAGTTGATAGAAATCCATTTACAAATTTCTAATGTGATAGTTCACATCACGAGCTTTCCAGCGCTTAAAACGGTTCGTCAATCGGACACTCGGATCAAAAGTTATGCTTCCCGAAAGTTGACCTACTTTTGGAGGGAGTTGTAAATTTTGAAATTTAGCTAGAGGCCGCCAAAAAGTGTTATTTATGGCTATTTTGGGAACCCTAAGTGGTAGTAGAGTTAAGGGGCCTAGTGTAGAGTCAAGAATAGGTGGGAAAATAGAAACCCTAACTGATTTGGGGTTACAGAAGGCTGAAGATTCTAGAGTCTTGAGGTTGGGAAAGCTGTAATGTGTTGCAGCCAATGGAGGATTCATCCTCTGATTGTAATTGAGCTTCTGTAATGTAATGAGTTGCCTAGATCAATAAAAGAAAGTTCTATTTTCTGTGTTCAATTTCTGTTGTTGTGTGTTTTGTGATTTACCCCTTCATCACCTTCTCCATAACATAACAAACTCGTGTCTAGTTCTAAAACTATACCTAGTCCCATTGTCAACCGCATGCACCAAAACATGAACTACCAAGGTAAGGGCTTAGGCCTTCATGAACAAGGTATTTTGGAGCCTATACATGTCAAATTCCCTCCACGCTCATATGGCCTTGGATACACACCCCAAGGTCAACAATCTAATGATGTTGGTACTTCCTCCATTCATTCTAAGTCCACCACTTTCCATCGCAAACCCTATCATATTCCCAAAACATATGTGGCCATTCCACCTCCATCATCCTACAAATGTCAAAAGCATGTGGCCATACACCTTCCACCATCTAATTTACCTCCGTTACTTCCAACTCCTAATTTCCGTCCATCCACTTTGCCACCATTGCTTCTAACACCTAATATCCCAATCATCCATAAATACCGTAAATATCCTAATCATGACCAACAAATGCACACATCATGTAAACATGAAGCTTCCACTCATTCCACCAAACCTATGGGATTCAAAAATAAACATTTAGATGCCTCCTTTCAAAAATACAAACATCCTAAGGGTCCTAATACCTTAGGAAATCAATCCAAAAAATCAAAGCAAGGTACATTCAAAAATCCATCCAAGCCCATACCTCCAAAATCCAAGTCAAAAACTAAAAAGGTTTGGGTACCTAAACAAAAATGAATCAAGTCAAATGAGGCATCCACCTCTGTAAAATCCGAACCATCCTCACCCATTCATAAATGTCATTCCATTCACAAGTTTGAAATTCCTCCATCCCACATGAAAAGAAAAAATCACAAAACTACCAAGTCCATGTGAGTACCTAAAGCACTAAATCACCCATCTCCTAAGCAAACATCCCCATTGCTTCCTACACCACCATCCAACC
Organism: Cunninghamia lanceolata; assembly: GCA_027924645.1. Classification (NCBI taxonomy): domain Eukaryota; kingdom Viridiplantae; phylum Streptophyta; class Pinopsida; order Cupressales; family Cupressaceae; genus Cunninghamia; species Cunninghamia lanceolata. Next base: position 6,684,464 of record BSBN01001091.1, read on the forward strand.
ACAAGCTTCCATGTTTATCACTGTGTGTACAACCATTGGTCATGATTCCTTTTCACACATCCATCACCCCATCATTCAACCATTACCCTACATATCTGCCTTATCACCTCCCTATGGTCCATGCTTTTGCATAAACATTTCATCCATCTTCCTTTCATAAGTCCAACATAATCCACATCATAATCCACTATCATACCTTTCATAATCTACTATCTACCTTATCCATTTCACTTTCGTACAATCCCTTACCAACATCTATAAGCATTTGACATGGTCCATGTGATGACATCTCTCTAATGGGACACTATCACCTTCATGGAACTAGAGACTTGAGTCCCTCCTATCCATATTCACCTTCTCCCATCAAAAAATTCAAAAGTCAAAAAAGAAAAAAAAGAAAAAAAATATCAAAAAAAGTAAAGAGAAATCCCTTCATCTAATGGTGAAAACCTGGTAAACAAGCACCTTAGATAAGTACCATGATGAAAACCTGGCAAACAGGCGTCATGTGTAGATTGATCTTCTATGTCAGCTACACTTGGGGGCACATTGTCTCATCCACCCTATCATTACCATCTTATCATCCTATCCATTACATACATATGCATATTCTATCGAGTCCATTCATCCTCCTTCCTCTTTTGATCTTGATAAAGAATGTGGGCACAAATGTTGAAACATGCTTTTGATATCCCTTGCCATACCTTATATCTTCCCAATGATCCATCCTATTTTCTTAAGTCTTGTCATGAAAAATCCTAAGTCTTACACATAGAATGGGGCATGTTATTCCTATGCGACATAGTCCTCGGTGATCACATCCTTGCCCTCTTACACATACACCCATTTCATCCATTATCACCAATCTTTATCCATCCTTCCTTCTTGCACCTAGACTTGGTTTTCTCTTGTCATTGGTATTTAGCATAAAGGCTAGTCAAAATTGTCATCCAATGCCATCCCCAAAACACAAAAAAACACAAAAAAATCAAAACACTTCAAAAATGCAAAAAAAAATCAAAACATTTCAAAAATAAAAAAATCAAAACATTTCAAAAATCCAAAAAAATCAAAACATGTCAAAAATCCAAAAACATTCAAATAGTCTCAAAATCCCAAAAACATTAAAATATCATCAAAAATACAAAAAAAAACAAATAGTACCAAAAATACAAAAAAATCAAATATCAATAAAAAAACCCGAGCAATAAAATCATTTCTTTAATTCAATCCAATTCTTCCAATCCAACCCAATCACATTCTTCCAATCAATCAAATCACATCAAACCAATCATAGCATCACATCAACCCTTCACATCTATCAATTCTTCTAATCAAATCAATTCATCAAGTCAATTCAAATCAATCTCCCAATTTTTCAAATACATTAATTATCATTTCAATCAAGGCACTTCATCAAAATCAATTCTTCAATTCATTTCAAATCACTTCATCAATTCATTCCAATCAATTCATTCTAATCAATTCATCAATCATGCAAATCAATCCAATCATTTCTCCAACCAAATCAATTCTTCTATCACATCACCATCAAATCATTCCAAGCAATAAATCAAATGCAAGTCATATCAATCCATACCAATCAAGTCAATCAATCAAGTCAAATTATCCAATTACAATCAATGGTCTTGATCCTAATCTTGACGTATACCAAATCAATTACATCAATCAATCATTAATCAAATCATGGTGTTGCTTGCATGGCCAACAACACTAGTGTTAATCAAACAATTGTCTTAGATAGGATGTTGCATTGTCAAAACCAGACTAGGCATCTTATACGGCATGTTTCATTCCTGAAACCAGACACCATCACTATCATCAAATCAACCAATCATTGGTTTACATCTTGACAGGGGCAATACCTTATTTATTTTTGTATCATTTGTGCATGCTTGCTTGCTTGTGTGTTATCATTTTTTCTTGCATTTGCATCAAATCCGACCTAGCTAATATTCATATCTTGTATCTAGACAAGGTTATATTACCCTGGGACACGAGACACATCGCTACCTTGGTCTTTATACCTTGGTGCATAACATCTAGTGTTAAATCAAACATCACGGTTGCTCACTTTCATTGTAGCATAATGCATCCTTCCTTTTTCTTCCATCCATTCAGCTATCTTTCTTCCTTGACCAATTCATTTTCATTTCGAGAGCCTACACATGTTTGTCCAACCTGCCTATCCTCTCGAGGGGGCATCATCATCCTATCTTTACATCAATATCCTTTTCATCACCCTTTACCTTCGCTTCTTTGAAATGATGTTACTCGACATAAATTTTATCATCTCGAACATCATCTCAAAGAGGGGCAAAATGTAGACACCTAAATTTGTCCATGTCTTACAACACCTTGTCAAACACATTAATTGAGACATCTTATGACATTTTGTCCTAGATCCCTTTCATTAGCTAATTAATTAAATAAATCATATTTATTTTATTAATTTCTCATCCTAATTCTCATTTTAATCCCATTTATCCCACTAGCCAATTAATTAAATAAATCATTTTTATTTAATTAATTTCCCACCTTTCCTCTAATTTAAATAAATAAAATATTTATTTAAATTAGCCCTTTCCCACCTTTTCCAACTAATTTAAATAAAATATTTATTTAAATTAGCCTAGTCCTAACCTCTCACCACATTCAAACACGTGTCCATCTACTACAACTCATGAAAAGGGTAGTACAAATTTCATTTAATACACTTCACAAGTACAACTAATTTAAATTAGGTCTCATTTATTCTCCATCGCACACTTGTCACATGACTACAACTCCTCATAGAGTGAGAAAACCTAATCAATCTTGACCGTCCATATCATTCAAAATAACTTGCAATCACAACCGTTCATCCAAATCAGCCTTTCCTATAAATCAATCCTCTCCCAAGCCATTTGGGGGGGCCAATTGGCAAGTAGCCTCATGATGTCAAAATTCCTCTTCATTTCCATTCTCAGTCTTCATCTTCAATCTTATTGTTATGCTGCTGAAGTGAGCCATCAACACTCTTCCATCAACAACAACCTTCGACATTTTGCATGCCTATGTAAGATTGAGAAGGGCAATGTAGGAGAGCCAAGCTTAGCATAGAGATTTGATTTAGTTTGCTTTCATGCTTTTGATTTCTATGTTATCTTGTACTTCATTGTTTAGTTAGGGTTTCATGATTGATATGAGTGATTTCTCCCTAATTTTCCCTAGCTTATATATATATTCAAATATAAAGAAATGGGCTTACTATTGTTTTTATATGCTCACTATTTTTTCTACACAGTGAAACGTCTTCTTCTGCCAGTGATATATGTGTGTGTGTGTGTTCTAAACTTAAACTTCATGTTTGATACCTATTAGAAGGCTGCATAGAAGCCACATATTAAAGAAAGAGGGTTCATGGCTGTAGCAGTGTTGGACTTAGGGTTTTCGACCACTTTTAAAATTTTCTTTGGTGCGGCAAGATCAACGCATGCCCTACACAGGGTTTGGTTCCCTGCACAAGGGCTGAACTACATAACGGGGTGGGGCAGGGGCTCCATCCCCAGACCCTCCTTTGTATAAGTAGGGCACTATGTGCCCAGAGACTTAAATGCCTCCTATCTGGCCGTCAACCATGTTGGCCACCCAAATTTTTAGCCTCTACGATTTCTTGTACCTCCTGTGTCTATTTTAGAATGTCATTCGGCCCTTGGAATCATTGCTCTCTATGGTTTAAATTTTATATATATATATATAGTTGTGTGAAATAAAACCTTTGTGTTAAATATTTTCTTTTAAATATATATATATATATATATATATATAAGAGAGAGCATGGAGAATTTTAGAAAATATTAGAAAACTTAGAAAATGGTAAATCTGTGCATTTTAATATCTTAGATAAACTTAGAGAAACAAAGGACAAATGTTAGAGGAATATATATTGCAACCTGTAGGGAAATTGATGCAAGAGCATCCAATGGTGTAAGGACAATCTTGCATCACCCAAAAAAAGATGTATTTCAAAATTGTTGATGTTCTTTTCATTTCTTTTCAAAATTTGTGGTTCTGGTTCCATAATCGCTTGAATAATGATGTACAACTTTCAATTTTTCCAAACTGCTAAAAATAGCAACCTGTTATTTTTAGACAGTTTACATTTGGGCACGGAATGAAGTGAAATTTTATAGGAAGCTTCATAACTGAAAAATAAGACCTTTGGTGAATGAATCATGCAAAGATCATTTGCGAGCTAAAAGATATTAAAGTTTTCATTTCTTGAAAAATGCCTGAAAATTATTCAAACTCAGGTTTGAGGCACTAAATAGTCCTATATGGGCCCAAAAATGGCTAGAACTGGAAAAATAGGTTCTTAGTGCATAGAGTAATTTGCAAGATTTCCGACGCATAAAACGGTTCATTAATCGGACACCCGGATCAAAAGTTATGGCTCCTCGAAGTTGACCTATTTTTAGAGGGAGATGCAAATTTCGAAATAGGATTGTTGGCCACCAAAAAGGCTATTAATAACCATTTTTTTGGAACCGTGGGTAGTATTAGAGTTAAGGGGGAAGTGTAGAGTCAAGAATAGGTGGGAAAACAAAAATCCTAGCTAATTTAGGGTTACAGAAGGCAGATCATTCCAGAGTCTTGGGATAGAAAATTGTAATGTGTTACAACATGTGGAGGGTTGATTCCTCTGATTGTATTTGAGCTTCTGTAATGTAATAAGTTGTCTAAATCAATAAAGAAAGTTCTATTTTTTGTGTGGAATTTCTATTGTTGTGTGTTTTATGATTTACCCCCTTCATCAAGTGGTATTAGAGCAAGGGTTCCTGAGTGTGTAGATAGATCGCCGACCGTGAGGCAGTTTGCACCAAGACCTAAGGTTGTGGGTTTGCTGCAAAGAGCAAGATGCCTCCATGAAGAAATTGTATTGGGAGGAATGATTTGATGGAAGAGGGTTTTAGAGCCCTACAAAGACAAATTGATGCATTGCAAGAGGAGCTGCGAAGAGGGTTTGAACCAAGAACAAGAGAAGACAGCGAGGATGAAGCGGAAGAGGAGCTATCTGAGGAAGAACAAGAAGTTGTAGGAGATCTTGCAAAAGTTAGGTTGTTGAGGGCCATTTCTAAGATTGGAAAGAGGACCAGGATCTAAGTTTCTACATATTCTGAAGATTTGAATTTGGAACAACTTATTGATTAGATCAATGACATGGAGGAGTATTTTGAGTATGAAGATGTGGAAGACCCAGATCGGGTCAATTTTGCCAAAACAAAGTTGAAGGGCCACGCTAGTATTTGGTGGAAGGAGGTCCAATCAGAGAGGAACAGAAGACGAAAAGGAAAGATCACCAGATGGGATTGGATGGTGGAGAAACTAAAGAAGCAGTTCATTCCTGTGGACTATGAGATGGATTTGTTGAAGAAGCTACAAGGATTGAAGCAAGGCAACAAGTCTATTAAGGAGTATACAGAAGAGTTCTATAAAATTACTATCAAGATAGGTCATGTAGAGCCCAACAACAAGAAGATAGCTCATTACATTAATGGATTGAGGCTGAGTATTCAAGAGGAGCTAAGCCTAGTTAGAATGACCACCATAGAAGATGCATACCAGTTTTCCCTGAAGTTGGAAGAGAAGCTAAATAAAAGATTTGACAGCAAACAAAGGGGAAGAGGTCAAGGCAAAAGGACTAGTGGAAGACCCTATGGGGGTTGAAATGAAGATTCAAATAAAAGTGAAGAAGTCAGCACCAGTCAAAATCAAAGAGGAGATAATACCTACCACCCTTGTGACCAAAACAATGGTGAGAAAAGAGGAAGAGGAAAAGGCCAACTTGGGTAAGGACCTAGAAGAGGAGGTTTCAGCAGAACTTGTTTTCAATTTGGAGAAGAAGGGCATTGAGCATACAAGTGTCCTCAACATCAAGGAATGATGAATAGAAGACCTGAAGGTAATGTATGAGTTGCACATGTAGATGAAGATGCACAGTCTAAAAGTTCTGAAGATGCTGAAAGGGGAGAAACCCTAGTGGTCAAAAGAACCTTGTTGAATGAGGAGAAAGAACCAAATCAGAGGAAGAGTTTATTTCACACAAGGTGCAAATGTGATGGTAAGTGTTGTGATATTATTATTGATAGTGGAAGCACTAATAATCTTGTTTCAGAGGAGATGGTTGACAAGAAGAAAGCATTTGCATCCATATCAGATTGCATGGTTCTAGAAGGACCATAGAGCTTTGGTTAATGAGCAGTGTTTAGTGAAGTTCAAGATTGGATACTACCATGATGAGGTGTTGTGTGATATCATACCAATGGATGCATGTCATATGTTGTTGGGGAGGCTATGGTAGTATGATATGAGTGCTATCCATGATGGTCGTGCAAACACATATTCCCTAACAAAAGATGGAGTTTGTCATAAATTGAAACCCTTGAAAGAGGTGGAAGAAAAGGTATGTAGTACTCCCAGAATTTGCTTGGTAGATAGTAGAAAATTTTTAGAGGGTATGAAGCATGAGTGTCATTGTTTTGCATTGATTCCTAAGATCAGTCAAGAGAAATGTGAAGATGTACCAGCAGAAGTTTCAGATATGTTGAAAGAATTTCAGGACATTATCTCTGATAATGTACCAGAGGGTTTACCACTAGTAAGGAAGATAAGTCATCAAATGGATTTGATACCAGGAGCTCATTTGCTGAATAAGGCAGCCCATAGGATTTCCAGTAGAGAGTGAAGAGTTGAACAAACAAGTTCAGGAGTTGTTGAGGAAGGAATTGATAAGAGAGAGCCTAAGTTCATGTGCGGTACCTACAGTACTAGCACCAAAGAAAGATGGAGAGTGGATAATGTGTACAGACTCTCGAGCCATCAATAAGATCACAATCAAGTACAAATTTCCATTGCCCAGAATGGATGACATAATGGACTGTTTGAGTGGAGCCAAGTACTTCATGAAGATTGACCTAAAGAGTGGGTATCACCAGATCTGTATCAGAGAAGGAGATGAGTGGAAGATAGCCTTCAAGACAAAGGAAGGTTTATATGAGTGGTTAGTCATGCCATTTGGGCTAACCAATGCACCGAGCACATTCATGCGGCTCATGAACGAGGTACTGAAAGAATTTTTGGGAAGTTTTGTTATTGTTTAATTAGATAATATGTTGATGTTTAGTAAGACTTGGGATGAGCATCTGATGCATATTAGAAGAGTTTTAGAGAAGCTGAGGGAGGAGAAGTTGTTGATTAATCTGAAGAAATGTAGTTTTGCAAACAAGGAGTTGGTATACCTAGGATTTGTTGTCTTAGAGGAAGGTCTTAAGATAGACCCAAAGAAGGTGAGGGCTATCATTGAATGGCCTACGTTGAGGAGTGCTTTTGAGGTAAGATCTTTTCATGGTTTGGCAAGTTTTTATAGAAATTTTATCAAGAATTTTAGTAGCATTTGTGCACCCCTAACTGAGACAATGAGAGGGGATAGAAAAGAGTTTAGATGGACTAAAGGAGCAAACAAGAGCTTTGATACATTGAAGCAGAAAGTCATAAAACAACCTATTTTGGTACTTCTAGATTTCAATAAGGTATTTCAGGTAGTTTGTGACACTAGTGGTAGTGGTATAGGAGTTGTTTTGAGACAAGAAGGTAAGCCCATTGCCTATTTTAGTGAGAAGCTTAATGATGCCAAGAAAAAGTATTATGTTTATGATTAGGAGTTTGATACAATAATTCAGGCTTTGAAGAAATGGAGACATTATTGTTGCCAAAGGAGTTTGTTTTATATACTAATCATCAAGCTTTGCAGTATCTTAATAGTCAAGGAAAGTTGAACCAGAGGCACTTAAAATGGGTTGAGTTTTTGCAGAGCTATACTTTTGTTTTGAAGTACAAGAGTGGGAAGTCCAATAGAGTTGCAGATGCCTTGAGCAGAAGGCAAAATTTGTTGACAGAAATGAAGATAGAGGTTGTTGGGTTCGATGAGCTCAAAAGTTTGTATCCTGAAGATCTAGATTTTGTACAGGCCTGGAAATCTTTTTTGGAACCTGTTACTTTGGACAGGACAAAATGGTTGGATTTCATAATCCAAGATGGCATGTTGCTTAGAGGAAGCCAGTTGTGCATTCCAAGGAGTTCATGAGAGAGAACCTGATTAAGGAGAAGCATAGTGAAGGATTGGCTAGACACTTTGGTTGAGATAAGACCATTGCTATTGTTAGTGAAAATTATTATTGGCCACAGTTGCAGCTGGATGGGATGATATTAGTATGGATTTTGTTCTTGGTTTACCAAGGACACAGAGAGGACATGATTCCATTTTTGTGGTGGTGGACAAATTCTCAAAGATGGTACATTTTATTCCTTGCAAGAAGACTAATGATGCTGTTCATATTGTAGAGTTATTTTTCAGGGAGGTGGTGAGATTACATGGTCTACAAAAGAGCATAGTTTCAAATCGAGATACCAAGTTTGTTGGTTATTTTTGGAGGACATTGTGGAAGAAGTTGAAAATAAATTTGAAGTTTAGTTATGCACACCATCCATAGACTGATGGATAGAAAGAAGTGGTGAATAGGAGTTTGGGTAACCTGCTACAATGCTTAGTAGGAGATAAGCCCAAGGGATGGGATTTGATTTTACCATAGGCAAAATTTGCTTACAACAATTCTGTCAATAGGAGTACTGGTAAATCACCATTCCAGATTGTATATGGGAATAGTCTAAGAAATGCTTCAGAGTTAAGGAATCTAGACAAAGGAGAAAAGACAAGTGTCAAGGCTAAAGACTTTGCAGAACACATGAAGAATTTGCATGAAGAGGTGAAAAAGCACATTAATAAGATGAATATTCAGTATAAGGCTAAGGTAGATCAAAAGAGGAGATATAAGGAATTCCAAGTAGGAGATGAAGTCATGGTTCACTTGAGAAAAGAAAGGTCCCTAATTGGAACATACAATAAGCTGAAAATGAAGATATTTGGACCATGCAGAATTTTGAAGAAACATGATTCAGGAAATGCATATGAGGTAGAGCTGCTGAGTGGGATCAACATTTCCCCTATTTTCAACATTGCTGATTTATTAGAATATCATGAAGGTGGAACAGAGGATGGACCAAAAGAAGAACAATGGAGTATTTCGGCATCTACTTCAATGGAGGAGATAGAAGAGATCTTGGATAGCCATGTGGGAAGAAGTACTCAAAATAGGAAATATGAAGAATACTTGGTGAAATGGAAAGGAAGGACTGTTGAAGATTCTTCTTGGTTGTCTAAGGCAGAGGTTGACTGTTTGGGTTTTCCTCACACAAACACTTGAGACGTGACAGGGTCACTTCTCAAATTACCCTGGGTGTCTAATGCAGGAGCATCCAGTGGTGTAAGGGCAATCTTGCATCATCCAAAAAAAGATGTATTTCAAAATTGTTGATGTTCTTTCCATTTCTTTTCAAAATTTGTGGTCCTGGTTCCATAATCACTTGAATAATGATGTAGAACTTTCAGTTTTTCCAAATTGCTAAAAATAGCAACCTACTATTTTTAGAAAGTTTGCATTTGGGCATGGAATAAAGTGAAATTTTACAGGAAGATTCATAACTTAAAAATAAGACCTTTGGCGAATGAATCATGCAAAGATCATTTGTGAGCTGAAAGATGTTAAAGTTTCTATTTCCTAAAAAATGCCTGAAAATTATTCAAACTCAGGTTTGAGGCACTAAACGGCCCAGTATGGACCTAAAAATGGCTAGAACTAGCAAAGCAGGTCCTTAGCACGTAGAGCACTCCATGAGCTTTTTGACGCATAAAATGGTTCATCAATCAGACACCCGGATCAAAAGTTATGGCTCCCAGAAGTTGACCTATTTTTGGAGGGAAATGCAAATTTTGAAATTAGGATTGTTGGCTGCCAAAAAGGCTATTAATAACTATTTTTGGGAACCCTAGGCAATAGTAGAGTTAAGGGGGAAGTGTAGAGTCAATAATAGGTGGGAAAACAGAAACCCCAGCTAATTTGGGGTTACAAAAGGCAGATGATTCCAGAGCCTTGGGATAGAAAGTTGTAATGTGTTGTAGCCTATGGAGGGTTGATTCCTCTAATTGTATATTAGCTTCTGTAATGTAATACGTTTTTCCAAATCAATAAAGATAGTTCTATTTTTTGTGTGTGCAATTTTTGTTGTTGTGTGTTTTATGATTTACCCCCTTTATTAGAAATGAAACATGTTAGAAAATCATAGAAAAACTATAAATCTTTCTTGTATCATCATTGGGAAGATATCTCCCACTTGGGGAGATACCTTCCACTTGCTCCACCTAGAAACCTGCATTCAACTAGAGATTAAACAAGTTGTGAGTGAGAGAAAATGGAAATGTTGTGGAGATTATATAATGCCATCTCTAGGGTTTGGTGCCCTGAGTATTAGGAAGTGGTTAACTTAATTAAACTAGTTTAGTTTGTGCAACCCCACTTGGGTTTGGGAGACCACTTTGTCTTATGTGAGTGTGGGAGTTTGTAATTCTTTATTTATTAAATGAGTTGATTCCCTTTGTGTTTATTTTATTTATTTGAGTATTTGAATAATCCTTTTTGTGGCAAGTAATAAACAATCTCTTTGCACCTATAATTACTTTAAATTTTATCTTGTTGAAAAGGAAGCTATTGAGGTAGTTTTGATTATTTAATTTAATTTAGTTAAAACATTGGGAAGGGATTTAGATTTTTTTATTATTATACATTTAATTATTAAATTTTGAAAGGGGTAGAGTATAGATTTTATTTTAAATTTTTTTTGCAAGCCTCCTATAGTTGATGAGATGGCATTATGTTGTTGAAATCACTATAGGATTTAATTCCATTTGGATCCGTTATGCTGCCAAAATTTATCCAAACTTAATTGAGATAATTGTTTAATGTTAGCTCCATTAATTTATCCCTTTTTTGCATTAGATGCTAGATTAATTGTTTAAGTCAGATTTAGTTAAAGTATTAGTTTTATATTTAGTTCCTTAGGTCTATGGTGGACCTAAGGTTAGATTTTGTTTTATATCAAAATCATCCCACTTCACTTTAGTAGCTCCAGGGTTGGAATCCATAATAGAATCTAACCCTCTTAATGTCGCTCCTTGCGACACACACCGCCTTAGTGGCTTACATTTCGTAGGGATGGCGAAGAGAGGGTCACATCCACGTTATGATTGACCTTCCCCACCTTCGAGCTATGCACCTGATGTTAGTTTTAGAGACAACTACGTTATGTGTGTGTATCACCGAGCATGCATGTTGCATGTGAGGGGGTTTTAGAGTCTAGTGGGAAAATTTTTGGTAATTCGTGTCATGACCACATAGAAAATGTGGCCATGACATGTGGTTATTGTGTCATAACCACATGGTGAATGTGGGCATGACATATATGACAAGTGGTACTTTGGAAGCATGGTCAAATCTTCCATAAAGTGTATATTTATCCTATTTCTTCCACCCCACTCCATGTGTCACTATTCATGCTAATTTAAAATTACATGTTGCACTATTTGAACACTAGCATAGAAGACATTCAATATCTGCCAAGTCAAGTTCTTCAATTTGACTCAAAGTCAACCGACAATAATCCATTTTCCTTACCTCTTCCTTTGCTCTCAAATCTATCCAAATATCCTCAATTTTGTGAACATGGGTCAAAGACTTCTTTTTGATCTTATCCTTTAGCTTCTGAAATCAAAATTGGCTCTTTTCTTGTAAAATTTCATTGTGACCAATTGTATTTTAGAATCTATAGCTTTAGCCTTTGAAGACGTAGCTATAGAATACTGGCCAATTTCAATAGGGAATCTAAAACCTAGTTTCTTAGATTCCATCTATTTACTATACACTACCATGATTTGTCTACACAATTCCATCAACACAATCTTATCACTGGGGTACCTTGGAAGCATGTAAGGATACCTCATAAAGCAACCAACCCTCAAATAAGTGAATGTGGGGAATTGAAGGTATAAGCAACCATATTTATTCACTTCTGCCCATGCATCATTAGAAATCCTCTTCTTTTCCAATTGAGGAACAAATAAACACAAGAAAGTAGCAAAGAAGGCATCATTAACTCTTCTGAAGTGATGAATACTTCCATCTAGAGTTATCTGAGGATAATACTGATAAACAAGAACTACCCTCCTATCCCCCTCTAATGTCAAACCAGGAAAACTCCTCTTTAAGGCTGCAACATAGACAAGATACAATGTCATATAGAACTTAGATAAATTAACCTTTGTTAGTTGTTCATGAATGGCATTACTGATTTGAAATCCCCAGAAAATCTGTTGCTTCCTCCTCATTATGATCCTAATGTATAGATACATCCATTCATGGAAAGTATTAGATGTGGGCAGACCCCTCACTCTACTTAGAAGAGTAATTGAATCACCAACTTCTTCAATGAAGTCACTCCAAAGAAAGTTCTTAGGCCACCTTGACAAATTTGGCCTTCTAGTCTTCAACCATCTATTGTTGATTATCTTCTTAGCATTATCATGAATTCTTATCATACTCTTTCTATGTATAATCAAAATCAATATCTGCATATGTATCAATTCTGGGACACATGAAAGCTTTATTAAAGAATTCTGCATCCAACCTCATGATTACATTCCCATTAGAATTAATGACACTTCGGTTATCTCTATTGTAGTTAGCCACTACTTGAAGAACAAACTCTAGATTATGTGTGGCTATAGGGAAAGAAACTACCAGTTGAATATTACTTTCCACTACACACCTCATGGCTAGATTGAGTGGTACATGTTTGGTTCTTTCCACAAACTTGACCATATCAACATTACTGATCTCAGTGTCCTTTATTTCATTGACATTGGATGTCACTGATGTCACCAAAAAAACTCCTTGGTACTTGTACTTCATGGCTTTTGACTTTCTTGGATATGGATCAGTCATCTGAAACACAACAATTTCTATTGAAAGATAGACCTCAAGAAGTGTGCAGAAGAAACTGCAACACAACATTTAGGGTTTTGCAGTGTTAGGAAAATTTGTTTGATTGGAAACTACAATGATGGGAAAATTTAGAGCAATGACATGAGCCTTGCGGGGCTAGAGTATGATGAGAACGAAAAATAGAGTGAAAGCGATCAATTGGTTGAAAATAGAAAATTTCCCAGTGTTAGAGAAATTTTGGGTGAGTGATGTAAGGGTCCTAAAATTCAATGCCTCTGCATGTGGAAGGTTGCATTGGTTGTGTAAGGTTAGAAAATTTCACCGACCTTGTAGTTTGGTAAAACTTTACAAGCATGTAGGTTCGATGAATTTTACCGCTACCGCATATGATACAAAAGGGTGATAAACTTATTTCTAGAAAAAGTGTATGGTCAGAAAAATTTACTGACCTTACACTTTTAATGTCTTGCAAGGATGCAAGGTAGGCAATTTTTACCACCCTTGCAAGGAAAAAGAAATAGTTTAAACTTACCTTTACACAAGACCTTGGTGGAAGGTCAAAAAAATTCACCGACCTTACACCAAGATGTAGACTTCAAGGTAAAGCAATGTCGGCAAATTTTGCTAATGTTACTAAGGGAGTAAAACATCTAAGAATCCACCAGACATTGGTTTTATTACAAATGTAACAATGATGGATTTTACTGCTATGGCAAAAATGGGGTCAAACAAAGTTGAAACTAATGGTAAATAATGTCGATCAATTAGTCATAACGAAGACAACCAAATCGGTGAAAAACCACCGAAGAGCTCACAACAAGACAAACTTAACACTTTAACAGAAAAAAGAAACAAACTTTAAATGTTCCTACACTAAACTAGGGTTTAGGCTAGTTCTTAAAAGGAAACACAAACAAATGAAACAAAAGCACATAGTAAAATGAAGAATAACATAAACCCTAACATTAATAATGTAGACAAACAAAAACAAAAACAAAATGGAAGGGAAGAAGAAATACCCCGTGATACAAGCAGAAAAATTATGAAACCCTAACTTGACTTGCCAATTGAATCCGCTTAGTAGTCGTGCACTAGAAAACATGAGGGTTCTCTAAGGGTGCAGAGTAGTTACAAAAGCAAGAAGGAGAAACGACAATGAAAATAAAACAATTAAACCCACTTAAATCCCCCAAAACGCCATGATTGAAGTGCATTTATCACACTTCAAGTGAACTAAATGTTGCTTGGGCGGCAAAATTTGCTCACCCTGCACCATTTAAGGGAAGACATGTAGGGTTAGAAAATTTTTCCGCTCTAGCATATTAAAAATCTCCTAAGGTGTAGTGGCGGTAAAATTTACTGCCCCTACATTTACATAAAAAGTTTCTAACTCTTAGAAACTAAAATTTGTAACTTGAATTGTTTTGCAAACTTTGAGAAATTGACATAAGATGATGCTCAGATGGACTCTCCAAGGCTAGGAGATTGCGCTCAAAGACAATTGTGATTGCCTCGTTTTGCAAGCTTAGAGTCGTGGGCTACGAAACAGACAAGTTTTGTAGGGGTCATCCCAGAAATTGAGTGTTGCTAAATTTGAGGATAACATGTATAAACATAGCCTATATAATATCCTTTCTTAATTTTGCCTCCTAGACATCACAACCATGTTGAGAAATTGCCAAAATGGCAACCCTTAACATGACTGAAAAGAATGCATATATAGCATTTGATTCAAAATTGAATGCAGTCTCCCTAGTACCACATCCTGAGAAGGACTGTACCCACATTGTATTGAAGTCAATTCCAATCTATCAGTTGATTTGCACATTGGGATTAAGACCCATGTCATACTACCTCTGCAATCAATCTGTCAAAGATCGCTTGCACTCCAAATGTACCCTGAGCAATAAAGAGGGAAGTTTCTAATCCTTTCCTTCCCACCTGTAGCCTCTAATTTATCTAATTTGTCCTTTGTGCATTGAAGAATTTCACTATTTGAACAACCTACACAATTCTGGCCTGTAACTCATTAACGTTGAGTACAAAAATTGCATTTATGTATCACTGCAATCATGGAAAGCATTCAGAGAATTATCTACTTTAAGAATTCACAACATTCCTAATGTGTCATCCTTCCTTTCTGTTTTGAAGCACCTGATCATTGACTATACACTCTTGTACTTTTCCAATTCATTGGCCAATCTTCTTCATGTTAGCATCTTCCATTATCTACCACATTCTTTTCTTTCTATTTCAGTCGGCAAATTTCTACTTTCTAACTCTGGAAGAAAAGTCACCCTTTGGTTTCCTATTGGAAAATCCCTTATTTGCCTAACTTTCATGCTTAACAACAAACCATGCAATCTTTGAACCAAGCCTCTACCTCAACTTTTTGCCTCTATCGATGAATCTGCATTTTCTAGAACTCAAGGCCACTTTGCCTTGTGTTGATAGAAACACTTTTTCATGAACTAGGCATATTGATCCTATTTCATGCTTTATCAACAAAATCTTGTTTTGTCAAACCTAAGATTTTAACTCTCTTATCATCTTATCGGTGAAAAAAAGAAAAAAAAGAACTTATGGAAAGTTCATCTTTTATCCAGTTTGTCGATTGCCTATACCTTAGTCTTTTTTCCTTCCATCAAAAAACTTCAAGAAATTTGAACCAAGGGTCATGGCTTAACTTCTCCTTTATTGGAAAAAATACCTCTTGTCGAACTCCTCATGCCTTAGAAAAAACATTACCCTTACTTGCCTTGTCGGTAAAAGGGACTCGTGCCAAACTAACACCTTATCAGCAGAAATACACTTTTCTAAACCATGAGCCCTATATATCTATTAGAAAAATGCAACAAATTTGAACCATTCTTCCTTTCTTCCATTTGTCACCTTATCAAAAAAAAATGAAAAACACGAACTTATGGAAAGTTCAGATTTCAACTGACTTTCCGACAAAGCACACCTATCTCCCTTTATGCCTTAGCCAAATTTTCAATCTCAATTTGCCTTGTTGGCAAATTTGCTCCATTTCAAACTTTGCTTTTTCATTGTATATTTGTCTTATTAGCAAATCAACACTTTTTAGAACTTTCCTTATGCTTTCTTTTATCAGAAAAAGATGCTATCACAAACTTTTGACTTTGACTTTTCTATATTGACAAAAAGGAAGAAATAAGAACTTTGGCCTGCTTTTCTCTATGTTGCACCCTTTGTCGGCAAATTGGTTGTCAGCTGAACCAAGCATTGGTGAACTTACCAAATTTTGAACTTTCCTTTAGTTCGGCCTTTCGCTGGTTCCCCAACAAATACATTACTTCACTCTTGCATTGGAAAATTTTTCAAACTTCAACCTTTGCCCATATTTGCTTTATCAAAAAAATAGCCATCAAGAGAACTCCCTATCAGTGAACTTTTAGGTTGTTGAACTTTTCTTTTCGTTGATAGAGGAGCCCTCTTTTCTTTACTTTTCCACAATATTCTCCCTTTGTCCTTCAATCAGTGAACACACATATCGGCGAATTGGCGAGAAAGGAAACTTGAGACCAAGTTTAGAAGTGACAAACTTTGTTGATTTGCTGATAACAAGGCAAAACATGGAAAATTTTCTAAGGGAGAAACCCTCTTTGACCAAGGTGAAAAACATAAGAACCAAACTTTGAAGAAGCATAACTTCTTCAATTTAAAGAATTTTAACATGGTTCGAAAGGCAAGGTTGCTCAGGATTGGATTGTCTATCTAATGGTGACCTTGGTTACAGAATTTACATAGGACTTTTGGATGTTTTAGAGGCAAAATGGGCACAATGGGAACTAATTTTTTCTGGGCTCCAATAGTAGCTCTGGTTGGAGACATGTGACAAGCAATGTCACAGAGAGAATTTAGATCTCCAGATAGACCAAGAAGGCACAAAACACAATAAAAAACACACAAGGGAAACACCCACACAAATGTATTTACAAACAAGGCTTATATACAAGGCAAAATACATTCATAAACTTTAGAGCACAGAATAATATTGCCTCTATTCAAAACTCAAGGGAGTTGTTACCTATGAAAAATAATGCTTCAGATGTTGTCCATGAATGGGTAGCTCCAAAAGCATTCCTTCTAGAGTCATCAAGTGGTAAACATTCAGCTCTAACTTCTCAGCTAACTCATATGGCCCAAGCCATAATGGGTCAAATTTTCCATGTTTCCCCTTATCTTCAGATTTGGCATCCCAAACAAGAACCAAGTCACCAACCTAGAAGCCTCTTGATACAATACTCTTATCAAACAAGAGCTTCATCTTCTACTTATGATTCAACATCTTGTCATGTGCATCTCTCCTTTGTTCTTCTAATTCATTCAACTACAATATCCTCTAGGACATTGCATCAAACTGGTCCTCTTCCATATCATGCAGCAACTGGTAGATTGGTAGCTCTATGTTGATCAACATTTTCACTTATGTCCCATACACTAGTTCAAATGGGCTCCTTCCAATAGCTCTTTTGATGGTGATACTATTAGCTCATAGAGCATACTTTAGTTTATCATCCCATCTCCTTTTATTCTAATCCAATGTCCTCTTTATGATCTTCATAAGGATTTTATTACTAGATTCAGCCTGTCCATTGCTTTGGGGATGATAAGGGGATGGATGCACTAGATTTATGCCAAACTTAGAACACATATCCAACATCTCTTGAGACCTAAAACACATGGCATTATCAACCAAAATCCAGCCTGGCACCCTAAATCTAGTGATTATATTGTTGGTTATGAAGTCAATAACGACTTTGGATGTTGCATTACAAGTGGGTATTGCTTCTACCCACTTGGTGAAGTAGTCAGTGGCCACAAGAATCCACTTAAACCCATAGCTGGACTTTTCCTATATTTCCCCAATAAAATCAATTCCCCACTGTTGAAAAGGTGCATCAACAGCAAGGGGCAAAAGGGGTAGTGCCCCAACAAATTTCATCTTGCTAAAAAAATGTTGGCAAGTGTCACATTTTCTAATTTTTTGAGCCATATCTTTAAATAAGGTGGGCCACCAATACCCAGCCCTAAGGATCTTATGGGTAATAGTTTTAGCTTTAAAATGCCCCCCACAAATTCCATGATGACATTCATTCATCACAACTTTAGCTTTCTCTTGATTCAAACATTTGAGCAGTATACCTTCATGATTCCTCCACATAATCTCATTCTAGATCAGAATGTACTTTTGAGTTTTCAATTTTAGAGCCTTTTTCTAACTTTCATCCATACCTGGTGGATAGTTCATGTTTTCAAGATAAAACACAACATCCCTGTACCATGCATTGTCAGACAATGAGCAATGACGAGTTGTATGTACCTCTGTTTCATTTATTTCAACATCCTCAAGGTTAGAATTAGCTATTAGCTTGGTTAAACCTTGACCTCTTACTAACTTGGTGACTGGTATGTCCATATCATACTCCTGGATCCTATTGATCCATTTGTACCTCTTACCTGAAGCCTCTTGTTGCATGTACATATCTTTCGCTGCTCTATGTAGCACATATGCAATAAGCTTAGCCCCTATGAAATAGGGTCTGAAATTATTTGTAGCCTTAACCAATGCATAGGTGTGCTTCTCCATAATGGAGTACTTCAACTTAGCAGCCTGTAAAGATTTATGTAAAAAACCTATGGGATGTTCATATCCATCTTTATTCTTTGGTAGTAACACAACAATAACAATGTAAAATGAAGCAAATGAAAAGAGTTGGAAAGGCTTGGAATAGTCTAGACTCACCAACACTAGTACATTTTTCAGAGCTTCTTTTATATTATGAAAGGCTTCAGTAGATTCCTTGTCCCACAAGATAGATTGTCTCTTTTTAAGCATCTTGGAAATGGATTTTGTCTTCTCAACAAAGTTAGGGATAAATCTTCTTAAAAATTTAATTTGACCAAGGAAGGACTAAATACCTTTGATTGTCTTGGGCTAGGGAATAAGGTCAATGACCTTAACCCTATCTAGATCAATTCTAACCCCCTCTTTTGACACAATGTGTCATAGCATCTTTCCTTCTTCAACTCCAAATTGACATTTTTTGGGATTTAAAGAGATCCCATACTCTAAACACCTTTCAAAAATCAATTGCAAAGGTTTGCAATGATCATTTCTATCCTTTGAAAATGAATCCAGATCATCGTGGTAAACAACCATGATCTCATCAATGAGGCCAACAAAGGCCACATCCATTGCTCGTTGAAATGTAGAACCTACTTTTTTTAGTCCAAATGACATTCTCAGGTATACATACGTACCCCAAGGAGTGGTGAATACTATTTTGTACTATTTTGACTCCATAACCAACACTTGGTTATACCCTAAAAATCCATCCATCATTGACATTAGTTCTGAACCAACCACCCCTTGCAATAAATGATCCATGCTTGGAAGAGGATAGTTATCCTTGAGATATTTAATGTTCAGATTTCTAAAATCAACACACAGTCTAATCTCCCCATTTTTCTTTCTAACTAGGACAAGATTAGATACCCACTCAAAGTGCCTGATAGGTTTGATGATACCTCCCTCTTTCATTTTTAGCAACTCCTACATCTTGGGAGCTATGGTAGGATTTATAGGCCTTTGTTTCTACCTAAATGGTTTTGCATCTAGTTGGAGGGGGATAGTATGCTAAAACAAATCCTCCCTGTAAGCTTTCAAATCATCATATGACCTTGCAAAACACTTTTTAAATTTCCTCAACAAAGCAATCATCATTTGCTTTTCATGAGGCTTTAATTTCTTGCCTATGTAAACCATCTTTGGTGCTTCCTTAGTTCCAAGGTTAACACACTCCAAGCCATCTTCTTGAACTAGTTTACCATTGCTTTTCTAGTGGTCAAAGCTATCAAACATCCTTTCCAATGCTACCAATCCCTTAGGAATGGTATTGGTTTTCAACTGTACCACTTCACTGCCAAACAACGTTTCTTTGCCATTTTCTATTTCAAGCATTGGCTACCAATCAATTTCTTGACTTTCAAATTCATCCATGTAATTTTAAAAACAAATTTGATTGTTGTCATTAAATACTTGCCAATTGTATATGTTGTCTAGAATGGTTGGCCTTGCCAGGACTTCAAGGACTTGATGGTCAGGAAGAAAATCAGATTGAGAATTATACCTAGATGCAGCTACAGCTAGAGCATTCACCTCTTCATTTTTTGATCTATCCATCCACTTAATACCAATGGAATCAAATAACTCTATGGTATCCCATACAACATTTCTGTATGC
Organism: Cunninghamia lanceolata; assembly: GCA_027924645.1. Lineage (NCBI taxonomy): Eukaryota > Viridiplantae > Streptophyta > Pinopsida > Cupressales > Cupressaceae > Cunninghamia > Cunninghamia lanceolata. Next base: position 6,704,687 of record BSBN01001091.1, read on the forward strand.
TTTTAACCTCTTGTCTTTGGCAACAAACATCTTCCTGATATGTTGTACAATCAGCTCTAAATCTCCATAATTTTTTAGACATTGCACATCATGTTTGTGTGCCACATTCATGCCCAGCAACAGTGTTTCATATTCTTCCACATTATTTGTGCAGTGAAAATCAATTTGAATGACATGCATGATTGGTTACCTTCTAGGGATGTTAAAACAATTTTGACACCAAAACCATCTTTTGAAAATACACTATCAGAGTGCAACGTCCACAAATTAGATGTATCATGAACAACAACAACAAGGTCATAAGGTAAAACACTTACATCAGGATCATCATCATTACAATATGCCATAAAGTGATCAATTTCAATATCAAATAAATTTGCATGATCATCCTCTATTTTATATATGTCTTCTGTGTGTTCATCTTCCACCTTCTTCTCCTTGTATAATTTTACTTCTATGCCCTGGACATGAATGGTAGCATATGACAGGTCCATCTGGATACTACCACCTATGGAGGTAGCCCACTTCCTAGATAACAACATGCCCCACTTGGTTAGGTAGTCCATAATAATTATGTCCATGAAGAAAGACTTCTCTAGGTAGGTAGCAAGTTTAACCTCAACATCCTTAACCAAGCCTATGACATTGACTTCCCTAGAATCCATGGAAAAACATTTGCCAAGAGATTTGGACACTTTTAGTCCTAGCTCATTCATAATTTCCAACGGCTTGACATTGTTGGATGCCCCAGAATCAAGCATACAGTTGTGTAATAGCCATCCATTTATAATCAGAGTGGTGTAAAAAGGATCTACTCCCATCTTGCTATTAACCATGGAGGATCCTAAGTAGACCTCTATTGTTTCCTCATTTCTTACACCCTCATCATTACTGTTGGGGACAACTTCAGGTTGTTTTTGTCGATCTACATCAGTGATAAGAGACTCTGCCCTATCCCTGTGTTCAGGGATTCTGAGCAGTTCCACTATTGGCACATAAATCCTAATTTGGCTAAAAACTTGTGCCATGTCAATAGGGAGATAATTGGGCAAGGGAGTATTACTTGAAACTGTTATATCATTTGCTGAAGGAATGTAAGGTATAACTTGACTAGATGAAATATCCTTACCTTCTTCACTTGTCTTCTCCTTTTCTGGCTCTTTTGGTGTTTTGGGTTGATCATATTTATAACCTCCTTTTGGGTAATGGACTTCTAAAATAGGCATAGTATCTACAAGCTAGAATGGCGCTGGATTCCTTTACACATATTTGTGTTTTTCTATTGGGTTTGGCATTGGGGATTTCTTCTTATCTGAGACAGTTTTCTTGGGAATGTTGTTCTTTTTCTGCTCCACGTGGCCCTTACCTTTGTCTACTTCCTCATTATATTTATGTTATTTCAACTCTTTTTCAGTGATGTTCTGAATAGGGAAATTTTTGTTCCTCATCTAATAGCCTCCTTGGACTTACAAGATGGCTACATTTGTCAATGCTTTCATATCCTCTTTTGAGGGCTTAGATTGCTAATATTTTTCTGCATAAGGTCCTTTAGATGCCCTAAATCATGATCTAGCAATTGGTATTTGTTCGAACCTTCATCATAATCATATTAAAAAATATGATCATCTTCCTCATTATTACCACAATCAACATCATCTCCATCAATTTGTTCATAGCCCTCAGTATCAAACTAATTTATCTCTTCTTCATAGTACTCTATTGCACCCTCTTCATTTGGAAACTCTTTCTTCTCTTCTCAATGAATGAGCCACCGCATAGTTATCTAGGTCATGGGGAAGGAAACAAGCTTGACACCACAAAGATTCATCTTGGAAATTAATCTAATCCTTTCTCAAAGGATCGGGGGTGTCCCTTTCAGGCTGCTTAAAACTCACATGCTTGGGAGTAGTCTGTCTATCATTTTAATGTGGTCTCTTAGACCAATCAATATTATAAGGCATGTTATGAAGCCTCTAACCTTCATTAAAGTGTGTTGCATTACCTTGAGGTGGCAACCCTTTGTCATTTCTAGCCACCTTATATGACAAATATTTTACTACCCCCATAAGTTTGTCCAACTTATCATCAGTAGTGAGGGGCTTATTAAAAGCAAGCTTATCTAGCTGGGATAACTTCACATCATCCCTTTTAATATGATTGCCTGAAGCTTTCATATTACTCTCTATATTTATTGTTGTAGCATAAGCCTCTCTTACTATTTGGGGATTCTTATCCCTCAAACAATAAACAAGCTTAGAACCAAATGCACCACAATATAAGACTAAACACATTGATTCATTAGGTTTCATGTGAGGAGGTACCTTTCTCATAGTCATGATGAAGTAGTTGTTGAACTCAACTACTGTCTCATTGATGGCCTTTTTGATGGCTGTGAGCTCATGAATGACAAACTTGGGGTCAATCCTATCCCCATACTACAATATGAAAATGTAGATTAGATAAAGCAATGAAGGTAAAAACACTAAATCAAATGCAATAAAAACACAAGATTATACCTCACACGCAAAACCTAATCCCATCAAAGGAAGAAGGAGCCTTTGCACCCAAAAGAAGCTCCCAAGACCAAGATTATCCCTAGACTATGGATTCAAATGTGAAATGCTCTTCAATTGTGCAACTCACTATCTAACTCAAGAGTGATTTTGGCATGGTAACTTTGCATAAACTTGGATGATGAAAATGACTTGTGAGAGGTTGTATTTATAGACTTTTGGAAGGGATTTTGATCCAAGGGTGGAGATTGATTAGAGAGATCAATGGTGGAGGATGAAAGTGATGTGGAGGGCCTAGATTTGATCTTGGAAGATGGAGGGCTAGGAATAAAAGTAAATCTTTTATTCATTTTTGGGAAATGGGTGAATAAATGAGGTTGGGTGAGATGGATTATTTGTGAATTAAAAATTCACATGGGGAAGGGTAAAATGAATTAAAAATTCATTTGGGGAAGAGTGGATATTTATGAGTTATGACATGTGTAAGGGATGTGTAAGAGGAGTAAATGTGATGTGTGATTTATTTGAATTTTAAATTTGGGGGATGTGGAGAGAAGTGCTAATGAGGGTTTGACTCACTTAATTAAGGTGATTAATCTAATTAATGTGGCTGGAATAAATTAGTAGAGGGATTAGAGGGAGGATAAGATTAATTAATCAATGATTTAATTAATTAATCCTAAGGCTAGGATGAGGTAGGCTAGAGTAGGCAATTAAATAATAGCTATTTAATTGTCTAGGGTAGGGATAGGCTAATTAGTAGGCTAGATTAATTAGTTAACATGGGTTTAACTAATTAATTGGATTTAGGGAAAATGGGGGAATTGATTTAATAAATTTTGCATATTTATTAAATCAATTGGCTAAGGTTTGGACTATTGAATCAACAAAATTAATTCAATTTTGGGGACGAAATGGTGTGGATTTAGGAAATGAAAGGGGTAATTAATTAAATAAAAATTTAATTAATTGGTTGGAAATGAAATTGGTATGTTTAGGGATGTCGGGAGTCAGTTTGGTGGTCAAGACATTTTTAGGTGTCTACATTTGCCCCTCTTTGACGTGGCGTCAGGACCTAGGAGGGAAGTGGCGTTAGGTCGAAGAAAAAATATGCCCCAGCTGCTAGGAAGGAATGAGATGGATAGGGGATGCCCCCTCGAGAGGTTAGCAAGAAAATGAAAATTTTGCAGGTAAGCTCTCGAAAGGATGCGACAAAAGTGACAATTGGAGAGGTGAGGGAAAAAGAAGATGGTAGGAGGAAAAACGAAGGAAAAAAGGCTGAGATCTGCACCCTAGAGGAAAAAAGGAAAGATGGAGGGATGACATGGCCCACTATATTAGGCAAAGTGGGCCCAAAGAGTGCCACATTAACACACTTTTGACTTTGTAGAAGAAAAGACAAAGGAGAGATGGCTGAGCGCAACCCATAGTTCCCAGGACTTCATCACATCTCAGAGCGATTCCAAGAGGTCGGGCGGTCACCCAAGGCTGGACCCCAGGTAGGGCCTAACCTGAATTTTATGATTTTTTATTTTACGCACATTTTTTTGGGTTTTGGGATATGGGTTTGGAGCATGTGGCGCCAAAGATAAGGCGAATTAGCACAATCCTATGGATTAGTGCTATTCGCCAGGGTAGGGTAGGGCAGTTTTATCGCCATTTGGGGGAAATATTGGTGCCATCGTCTGGATTAGCACCAAAACCCAGGGAGAAAGAAATATGGTGTTTTGGCACCATATTAGGGTTAGAACGGTGCTATCGTCTGGAATAGCGCCATAATGGGGAATAGCGCTATTGTATGTTTTAGCGCGAAAGTGGAAATTGGCACGAAACTGTAATACGTCGCCATTGTCTGGATTGGCGTGATATAGGTAGCGCAATGGCGCTGTTATCTGTATTGGCGCAATGGGTAGGGAAAAGTAGTACCATTTTAAAAATGGCACCAGGGGCTATCCATGTGGGGGCCACATGGTGTGGGCCTTTGAGACATTAGAAGAAAAAGTGTGTGTGGGGGAAATAAGTTAGTATCTAATGAAGAAGTGGTGGATGCAGGATACACAGTGGTTTATACTGCAGTCGCGGGAGCGACGAGTGCCATCTGTGATGGCACTATTTGATGAGGCATGGCGGCCTCGACTGGCGAGGCTAGGGCTTTGGACGGTGGCATCGATGCCAGTGCTACAAGCTTATAGAGCTCTGATGACGGCCATGGTGGAGCAATATCGCACTGAGACTTGCAGCTTTCTACTGCCGACAGGAAAGATGACCATCACACTTGAGGATGTTTATCGCATCCTCAAGCTACCGATTCTAGGTCGACGTGTGAGGTATGACATGAGGAGGGGGTGGAGTGCATTGACCAGAGTGTTCGGAGCAGAGCACCTGGTTCTTTTGATAGATGAGAGGGAGTTGGATTACGATAGGATGCTGGCAGTGAGTGCAGATCCCTTTGCCTTATTTTTGTGTGCGCTAATTAGAGGTGTGGTGATGCCGGATAGGCGAGGCAGAGGTTTTCCTGTGGGCTAGGGTGGGATGATAGAGGGGATGGTGAGCCATGATATTGTCTACACATGGGGGCCGGTGATGCTAGCACAGCTGCTACACGAGATACACACGGTCGCTTATCTTCATGACAAGGCTTTATCTGCTAGGGTTACGTTGCTACATGTATGGATTTGGGAGCATATCCCTATGACTCGACCGACATGCGGTTATTATCGATGTCCGTTTGAGGCGTTTGTATTTTTGTATCGGGATGTTGAGTATACATACACTGGACAGGTCCGTCACTGGCGGCGGATATTGGATGACGTGATAAGCGTGGTATGGCAGCCATATATTGGTTGTGAGGAGTGGCTTGATGATGTGACTCATCTCCCGTACACATTTCAGCAGAGATATCTTATGGGTCGTGCAGACCATACTATAGAGATGTACCTACCCTCACGGGTTATGCGTCAGTTTGGTTTAGTACAGGATATGCCTCAGCAGATGGTGATATATGCACAGACGCCACAGGATACAGCCCACTGGCCTGCACCCTTACAGCCACAGGTTGCGCTGAATGATTTTGCAGCACTTCAGCCAGTTCAGTGGGATTGGAGGAGCACAGTGAGGGATGCAGGTACTACACCTGCATATGAGGTATGGTGGTAGATGCATCAGCCCACCCGATTGACAGATCTGACGGTGGAGGTATCAGGGGATGACTTAGATGGGAGTGGAGATGATCCTGATGGGGATGGAGATGAGGTTATTGCAGATTACATTGTGGAGGTGATGGATGATGGGGAGGAGAGGGTGATTGCGAGAGATGGTCAGCGTGTAGATGAGGTGGCAGCAGCGGCAGCGGGATAGGGACAGGTGGGGCAGGATGTTCCAGCACAGCAGGTTCCTGCACAGTAGGTTTCAGCACAACAGGCCCAGGTTAGGGGCGGACAATAGGGTAGAGCACCGTGACGGCACGGTGGACAGCTGAGAGCAGAGCAGGGTGATCTATCTCCATCACGGGTGGAGCAGTTGCGAGTCAGTAGACATGATACTGGGGCAGGGAGTTAAGGGGCAGGGGTGGCAGCAGAGGTTGAGAGGCTGACACCTCGGCGACGTCCATGGGAGGAGACAGAGGAGGTGGAGACATTATGTGCTCAGGTGGCCAGCTTAGAGGAGGCGTTAGGGCACCGAGAGGCCGAGTAGGGATAGCTGCGGGGAGTAGATGGGCAGGTGGCAGTGCTAGAGGCTCAATTGGCCCAGGCTCGAGAGGACATGGAGGATTTGAGGATAGAGCGGGATGCAGCGCTCATGAGAGCACAGCAGGCAGAGACTGCATTGAGCAGTGTATAGGCTGCAAGTGGGGAACTTGCCCCGATTTTGGCAGGGATGCAGGCCTAGCTGGCTCAGGCGCAGACACATGCACATCAGATACAAGGGCAGTTGAGCCAGGCACAGGGGCAGGTATCTCAGGTACAGGGAGAGCTAGCAGAGGCTAGAGCACAGATGAAGTATTATCGGGGGTTATAATATGTAGCTATGCCTGCGGTGCAGCGGGCACTGAGTTACAGCCAGGTCAGCAGATCGGGGGCATCGAGATCACATAGATCGAGATCTGTGTAGTCAGTACAGCAGATGATGCCTCCTCCCTCACATGTGCCCCAGCAGGGTCCTCAGGTACCAGTAGCGTCATAGCCATAGCCGCCGTTAGGATCACAGGCTCAACCAGGGTCAGCGTCTCCTACTCCCTCAGAGAGAGGATCCTTGATGTGATAGTTATACCATGTTAGCCCTTAGAGGCATTGTATTAGGACACTTTATTTTTTGATGATGTGAGCGATGTACATTGGTTTTACGGTGATTATATATGATGTGATACTTCTGATGGTTTATGATGTTCTATTGGGATGATGCTTATATGATGGATGCACATGTTATGTTTTATTTGTTGTGGATGTGTGATGCTGATGCAAATGATGTGTGTGATTTGATGGATGCATGGATGTTTTTGTGATATATGCATGGTGTTGTGATTTTATGGACTATATGATGTAACTGAATATGCAGACTAATGAAAATGTATGGAGTTATGTATATGCCACCAGATGTATATGTTGTTGCAATGGTGATGCTGATGATGTTGTAATGCAACTAATTTTTTATGAGATGTTTATATGTATGGAATGCAATGTGATGATGCTATTTTTAATTTTAACATGCACCTATATGATAAATGAACATGATATGATGTGTAATGATATGCGGCTAAAATAAATCTACTATTGTTTTATGCAAATTTAAATGGATGAACCTAGAATGCAATGCAACTTAAATGGATTAAAATGAAGCCTAAAATGTGATGCAAATGGATTAAAATGAACTTAGAATGCAAAATTAAATGGATTAAAATGAACCTAAGATGTTATGCAAATGGATTAAAATGAATCTAGAATGCAATGCAAATTAAATGGATTAAAGTGAAGCTAAAATGATATGCAATTGGATTTAAAATGAATCTAGAATGCAATGCAAATTACATGGATTAAAATGAACTTAAAATGTTATGCAAATGGATTTAAAATGAATCTAGAATGCAATGCAAATTAAATGGATTAAAATGAACTTAAGATGTTATGCAAATGGATTTAAAATGAATCTAGAATGCAATGCAAATTAAATGGATTAAAATGAACTTAAGATGTTATGTAAATGGATAATGAACCTAAAATGATATGCTTAAATGCAGTTTAGGTGATAGGTGGGATGGCCTAGTGCTGATACACATGATGTTCCTTGTGATGACCCTGAGGGGTGAGACTGTGGGAGAGCATGCTAGGAGGTGCGGATGATAGGGATGGAAGCGTCTAGGGGATGGCGGTGGGGAGATTGGAGGCTTGCTAGGTCATAAGACACCACGTCATTGAGGGGGGGGTGGGGGGGGTTTGGTTTGGCTCAAGTTGTGTTAAGTGGAGATATGGTGGGAAGATGGGGTTAGTGAGGGAGTTAGACTAGGGGGGGGATGGTTGAAAAGTGTTTATCAAATCTAGGCCGATATGGGATAGGTGACTGAGTGATTAGGATGATGATGTTGAGCTAGTATCAGTAGTTGCACAAAATTAATTGAGAGCATTTCTTAGTTTAATGTAGCAATGTAGGATATCGTTCACAAAGGTATGAAATGACCTAGGTGATGATGTATATCCGATGATTGCATGGACTAGACCCACAAATAATAGGTTGTTTTCATGCATGCCCAAGGTAGTATAATCTTGTCTAGTAGAGGAAGGGGACTCATAGCAGTGAGTGTGAATAATGCATATAAGGTGTTGATACCTGTATATGCAAATAGGACACATCATGCTAGAACTGACCTGGACTTCAAGATATGAATACTATTCTTGGAGTAATGAAACCAACCCACAAGCACAACATACCAAAACAATGACTATGTCTACTCCAAGGGCTATCTTCTATGTACCATGATATAATGAGATCAAGGTAGCTTTGGAGATTACTTGGAGCGAGACAAAAAGATAAAAATCAATAAGCAAAAAGACCAACGAAAGATACAAATAACCTTTGTGTGCTCTTGCCAAGAGATGTGATGATAGAATGATAGATTTTTGTCCATTGTAGGAAAGACATATCCTAGGACGCAGATCTGTTGGTGTTTGATTGGAGAGTTTTTTGGAAGATGGGCAAAAGAACATTCTGGCCAAATGTAAGATTATAGTTGGTATGTTGCTTGATGATGTTTGCGCGAGGGACCATGTTTCGATTGTATACGTAGCATGTGTATCGTTTCTTACATCTAGAAAGCTCAGTGAGTGGGAACCATCCCAACGGGTGGGATGGGTGCATCTTAGATACCTGAGTACTGGAAACATCCTTCGTATTCCAGACTGCCTACATACCCTGTGTCCATGGGATCAAGGTACTTTTAAGATGTGGGCAAAATGAATATGTAGTTCTGGCATGACTTGATGATGTGGGAATGGTTTGCGATGGATGGGATGTGATGAGGATTGATGTGTGTGAGATGATTGTGATGGGACACAAGATTGATGCATGGGGTGATTGTTTTTGGATTTTCTATTTTTTAAGATTTTTTTTGGATTTTGTGATTTTATGATGTTTTTGGATTTTTAGATTTTATGATGTTTTTGGATTTTCTGATTTTATGAACTGCACAAGCGAGAGCTTACAAAAATCCTTGTTCCATGGATGGGGTTTTGGGTGGGTGAGGTAGCACGGAATGGGCGAACAAACTTGATGTTTCAGAATTTCAAGCCATGGGATACGTGGGTATGGAGTGTTATGATGGAAAGAGGACTTATTAGATGGTAGAACTGGCCACTACGCATGGCGCCTAAAATAGGTTTTCACCATGGTACTTATCCAAGGTGTCACCGAGGTGATTTTCACCAGTGGAAGTTTTTATTGCACTCTGATTTTTCTTGATTTTCTAATTTTTTGGTGTGTGATTTGTTTTATTTTTTTGATTTTTTGACTTGTGGTACCAGATGGGTTATGCATAGAATCGCTTGAGATGCAAGATGTTCATTGTCTCATCTAGAGGCTGCCCCTCGGGTGTTGCAAGCTGATAAGCTCCTGACCCATAGTCGGCAGTGACGACATAAGGTCCTAGCCAATTAGGTTTGAACTTTCCTTGCTTCGGATGCTCTTGCAGGTTCTTCTGATTTTCCATTAGGACTAGGTCACCTACCTCAAACTTTCTGGTTCTGATCTTTTTGTTGTAGCTTCTTCTGAGGCAGTTTTGGTATGCCTGTAAGTGATTTAATGCATTCAGGTGTTTCTCATCCAATAATTCAAGTTGATGCAACCTTGCAACACGATAGTCTTCATCAGAGATAATGTTTTGCAATGATACTCAGAGGGATGGGAGCTCGACCTCTATAGGTAAAATGGCTTCAGATCTGAATACTAGTGAGTATGGAGTGGCTCCGGTAGGAGTGCAAATGCTTGTGCGGTAAGCCCATGGGGCGGGGTTGAGTTGGAGGTGCCAGTCACGACCAGCTTCATTGACTGTCTTTTTTAAGATGAGGAGGATGGTTTTATTAGAAGCTTCTGCTTGATCATTTCCTTGGGGGTAATATGGTGTGGAGAATCGGTGTTTGATGTCAAACTTTTCGCACAAAGTGCAAACTTCTTGGTTTTTGAATGGCTTCCCATTATCAGTGATAATGGAATGAGGGATACCGCAGTGGCAGATGATGTAGTGGAGAATGAACTTGGAGATTTGGATGCCTGTGGTGAAGGTGAGTGGTATTGCTTCCACCCACTTTATGAAGTATTCGGTAGCAGTGATTATGAATTTATGGCCGTTGGAAGATGGAGGATGGATTTTCCCTACGAGGTTGAGTCCCCACTATGAGAAAGGCCATGGCGTTTTGATTGGTTGTAGCTCCTGTGCTGGGGCGTGGATGAGATCGCCATGCTATTGACATGGGAGGCATTTTCTGATAAACTGATGTGCATCTTTGTCCATGGTGGGCCAATAATAGCTAGTCCTCAGGATCTTTTTAGAAAGAGCTGGTCCACTTGAATGTGCCCTGCAAATACCTACGTGTACATCTTCCAAAGCTGCCTTGGCTTCCCTAGAGTCTAAACATCATAGAAGCGTGCCATCAAGACTCCTTTTGTAGAGGGTGTCACCTACAAGGATGAAATGGGAGGCTTGACGGATGAAGGATTTTTTCTGTGATGGGGATAGGCTGTGGGGGAGGATATGATCATGAAGGTAGAGGTAGGTTTCCTGATACCAGGGGGATAGAGGACCAATGATTTCGCACACTAGTTCAGATTGGGGAACGTCATATGCTGGGATGGGGAGCTCTTCGATTAGGAATTCGCATTTCTTGCTACCTTGCTTCATGTCTACCAGAGATCCGATGGTTGCCATGGCATCTACCGCTTTATTGTTTAACCTTGGGATCTGCTCAAAGTGGATGTCACCAAAATAATCTTTAAAGTCATCGACCATCTTCTTATAGGGAAGGAACTTATCGTCCTTGGTTTTGTATTCATTATTGACTTGCCTGATGACTAGTTGAGAGTCACCATACACAATTAGTTTTTCTATTTTCCATTGGATGGCCATTCGGAGACCTTTGATGAGGGCCTCATACTCTGCTACATTATTGGTACATGGAAATGTGATTTTGAATGATTTAGGGATCGTGTCACCTTGAGGGGTAACAAACAGGACACCTGCCCCCGAGCCTCTATGAGTGTAGGATCCATCAAAATACATCTTCCATGTATCTATGGCTGGTGTGATTGTCAAGATGGCCTCGTCTAGAAATTCTACTATTGTAGGATGTTCTACTTGAGTAGGTGCCTCAGCCAGCTAATCTGCTATAACTTGTCCTTTGATTGCCTTTCTCTCTGTGTATTCTATGTCAAATTCGGTGAGAATCATGACCCATTTTGCCATTCTTCCAGTGAGAGTTGCTCTGTTTAGTAAATATTTGAGTGGCTCGATCTTAGCAATGAGCTTAGTCTTGTGATTGAGCATATAATGTCTTAACTTTTGTGATGTGAAGACCAGGGTGAGACATGCTCATTCAATTTGTGTGTAGTTAAGCTTATAGGAAATCAAGGTGCGGCTGATGTAGTAGATGGCTCTTTCCTTCCCCCGTTCATCATGTTGTGCTAACAAAGTTCCAATTGCTGTGTCTGTCGCAGAGATATACAAGAGGAGGGGCTCTCCTTGTCTTGGTGGAGATAGAATAGGGGGATTAGCCAGATATGCTTTTAGTTGGTCGAAGGCATCCTGACACTGAGCAGTCCAGGTGAAAGCCGTATCTTTCCTAAGGAGGTGCTGGAATGGTTGGCATTTGTCAGCAAGTTGAGCAATGAATCGGCGAATAGACTATAGTTTACCCTTTAGGCTTCTTAGTTGTTTCAAGGTTTTAGGAGGTGGCATTTTAGTAATAGCTTTGACTTTCGCCAGATCCACCTCGATTCCTCATCTGGAGACTATGTATCCCAGCAATTTACCTGAAGTGACACCAAAGACACACTTTTTTGGATTTAGATGAACATTATATTGCTCTAGCCTATCAAAAGATCATGGCTAGCACGTCTAAGTGTTCTTCTCTGGTCTTTGATTTGCCGAGTAAGTCATCAACGTAGTCCTCCATGATGTGGTGAAAGAGGTCGTGGAAGATGACGGTCATTTCTCTTTGATAAGTAGCTCCTGCATTCTTTAGGCTGAATGGCATTACTACCCAACAGTATGTCCCCCATGGGCATATAAAGGATGTCTTGTGCTGATCTTCTTCAGCAATTTTGATTTGATTGTATCCTGAAAAGCCATCCATGAGTGATAGCATCTCATGCCCTGCGGTAAGATCCATGATCATGTCAATGTTGGGAAGTGGGAAGTCATCTTTTGGGCAGGCCTTGTTGAGGTCTCTGAAGTCAGTGCAACAACGGATCCTGCCATCTGGTTTAGCAACCGGTACTAGATTTGAAACCCATTCAGGATAATCAATTAGACGTATGAACCCCACATCTAGTAGCTTTTTGAGCTCTGCTTTGACGAGGAGGGCCACCTGAGGATTCATCTTTCGGAGCTTCTGTTTGACTGGTTTGGCATCGGGACGCACTGCAAGATGATGAACAACCAAGGCAAGATCTAGCCCTAGCATGTCTGCATAGGTCCACGCAAAGTTGTGATTTCTACGTGTGAAGAATGCCAAGAAGTCTTCTTGTTCGAACAGGCTGAGAGATTCTACCCTGTATGTGATTTTTGGCTCTTCCTCTGTCCCTAGATTCATTTCCTGAGCTGGTTCAACCAAGATGGGTGATCTGTCAGGATATACTTTATCTATTTCAGGGAGGCCCATGCTTCCATCCCCTAGCGCCTCATGGAGGTTTTCACCAGGAGATACGTCATTTATTTTTACTATTTTGTGATCTGATACTGTCGTGGAACGGTTTTCACCATCAAATCTATTATTTCTTTTTATTTTTTTGTGACTGGAAGCAGGGGTTGTCTCCCTGAAATAGGCAACCAGATTGAGTTCCATGATGTATCCAGCTCTGTGATCTCCTAAGGGGAAGTGGTCTCTTACTCCCATCATTTCAACAATGGCTTCGTCATTTGGTGCGATATCAAAAATAGGAGGTCCTCGTTGGTCCTAGTCAATGAGGTCAGGGTATACTAATGGTAGGTCATTGGACGATGAGGCGAGAGTGGTGATGGAGTAGATGGTGCAAATAGAGGAGGCGAAGAAATCGGCAAAGTCGCTAAAGGAGTCTTGTAGGTCTATTTCGTGGACATTGTCGACGTCTAGAGAAACTGAAGCAAACTCGGCTAAGATACATTTGCCAGTATTAAGGATGCGTTATGGTTGACCATACCCTAACCCTTGAGTATAGGGGTTTCTTGTTGCTTGCAGTGGTTCTACAATCCCCTGTTCATGAAGGCCAATGCCACCTTGTCCTTTATAACCCATGCTTTTGACTATCTCAGAACCTTTGTCGTAACTATTTGTTGGAATGGTGGGGATGTCTTGTTCTATTTTTTCGCCCTTGTAAAGCCAGGATGAAATATCTTCAAGTATGTCCTGATCCAGAAGGTGTTTCTTCTCAAAGATGGGCGAGGGTTTGCATTTGATGATGACTGTGTCAGCTGCCTCTGTGTTTGGAGTGCCAAATGTCTTAGGAGTGGGTAATAAGCCCATGCAAAAGGTGCCGTGAAGGTTGTATTCCCCACAGCCTTGGTCGCTGAGCTTGATCTTGACCTCAGGTGGTGAAGGTGTTTGGGATGAAGTGGTGGCGATGTTAGCGGGGTCCATGTATGAGGTGGAAGTTTTTGGGGTGATTTGGGTGGTGGCTTTATTATATGGACAGAAGGTTTGGTTGTGTCCTTCCAGAAAATTGCAGTATTGGAAGGGACGGGGATCAGCATAAATAGTGACTTTGGTGCCGTTGTGGGGGAATTTGAGACATTGATGGAAAGTGGATGGGATGGCTTGCATGGCGTGGATCCATGGGTGGCTGAGAAGAATGTTATAGGGGAGGTCAAGATCCAGAACTTGACATTTGGTTTTGAGGATTTTCTGTCCTACTTGAATAGGGAGCCTTATGGTGCCCTCGGATAGCCTCTCGGTGTCATCATATCCTTTGATTGTTATGCACTCGCTATCAACCACATCTGAGTACCCCAAGTGTTATAGCAATTTTAGAGTGCATATATTTAGGCCGGAAACACCATCTATTAGGACCCTTTTAATGGTGTGTTTGTGAATGCAGACCTCGATGTGTAGTGCATCATTATGTAGGTGTTCGGAAGCAGGGAGATCTTTTTCAGAAAACGTGATATGGTGTGGTGTAGCAATATGGCCGACCATGGCTTGAAATTGATTGACATCCAAGTTTGTAGGGACTTGCATTTCCAAAAGGGCTTTGTCGAGAATGTCCTTGTGGCGAGGTGATGTGCAAAGCAGCTCAAGGATGGAGATTTGTGCGGGTGTCTTTCCTAGATGCTGTAGGAGGTTATATCGAGTGGTGGGTGATGGACAGACATTTGGACGAGGAGGAAGGGGATCGGATGTGGATGCGAGTGTCGATTCAGTGGGAGGGGTAGTGCGGATTGAGACACGGCCTCAACAGGTTGTTACAGCGCAATCAGGTGCTTGTGCCTGAATGGTGATTGTGTTGACATAGTGGGAGGAGGGTTCGATGCAGCCGACAATGGAGTCATAGGATGCGGGTGGTGGAGTGACATTGTATGCTTGGTTGGACAAGGATGCTTTATTATGGTTGGGCAAAGGATCCTTGTAAGCTCCAAGGTTAGCGTTTGGTGATGGGTGTGCACTTTGCTCGAGGCTGACAAGATTTTGGTCTATTAGGTCTTGGATGCAATGTTTTAATTGCATACAGTCAGCTGTTTTATGGCCTGCCACGCGGTGGTATTCGTAATAGTCATTTTCATTATACCATGCTGCTTTGAGGTCATTGTCTTGGCGTGGTCTAATAGGTGGAAGTGTGATTGCTCCTTGTTTGAGACATCTATCAAGGACGTCCTCGATAGGTTCTGCTAATTGTGTGAAATTGCGGTGAGGTTTGCGTGGTTTATTTGGCCCTCTTGGGTTATTTACATTCACTGCATATGTATGTGCAGGTGTGTGGTTTTAGATGTGTTGGACGGCCTTCACATCGGTGACGCCGTCATTTAGATTATTCTTGTTCTTCCCCCAATAACGTGATTTATCATTAGATTGCATGTTGGTATTGTTGTTGGTATTGGGGGTGTTGTGATTGGATTTGTTGTTGTTGTTACTATTGTTGTTGTTGGATTTGGGATCATAAATTTTGATGGAACCCTTGGCAATGAGGGCTCATTCAACAGTAGTGCCTTTGTTGATAACCTCTTCAAAGGTAGATGTGCAAAGAATTTGTAAGTGAAATCCTAGTTCCTGATTGAGATTGGCCACGAACATGGTGACAAGTTGTTTTTCAGGAATAGGCCATGGGAGCTTGCTTGCTAGGCCCCTCCACCTTTGTAAGAAAGAAGCGAAAGCTTCTCCATTCTTTTGTTTGGTGTTACAGAGGTCGGTCATAGATACCTCATGCTCAAAGTTGTAGAAGTGGTTGACAAACTTCTCCGCAAGCTCGAGAAATGTTCAAATTCCAGGTGGAAGATGGGCAAACCATTTAGCGGCTTGGTTGCCAAGGCTTCATGGGAAGAGTCTCATAAGATATGTGTCATTGTTAGAGACCTCAAGGCAAGCAATATAGAATTCCCGAAGGTGGTCCCTAGGGTCTCCCTTTCCCTTGTATTTGTCAAATTTTGGCATTTCAAAGTTTTTAGGGAAAGGGGGCATGTACAATGTGTGGTCAAATGGGTAGGGGCAAATGTCCTCAAAAGAATAGTATTTGCGTTTGTCCCCAGTTTGTAGGTCATCTACCTTTTGGATAAAGCCTTGTAGGACGGTGTTGAAATCCTGTGGTTGTTGTGGTTGGAACGCGTAGGGTTGTTGGTTGGTGAGATATGGGAGGTGAGGCGGGATTTGATGTTGGGGATTGGTTTGGTTGAGATGTTGGTGTTGTGGATTGGGGTTTGGATTAATTGGCAGCTACTGTTGTTGGTGTGCGTAGAGTTATTGGAGAACATATGGTGGTATTTGGGGATTGGGATTATGTTGATTTATGGGATTATGGGGGTATGTGACATAAGATTGATTGACATTGGGTATGTGGACGTTGGGTTGGTTGGTTGTGTTATGAGATTGTTGTGAGAATAGTTGTCGTAGGTATGCAATGGTGTGGGGGTTGGGTGGGGGCACACTTGTAGAGGTACTTGCTTGCATGATGTTGCCTTGTATACCCATGGTGATGTGTGAAATGGAAGGGTTGACGGTTGTTGCGGTAGTGGAAGTGATGACGGGTTGGGAGATGTTAGGTAGAGCAGTGCATGCGGGAATTGTAGATGTGGTAGTGGTTGAGGTTGTGGAGGTGGTAGATATGTTAGGTGTTGACATTTGAGAGATGGTGGGTTGGGTATGTGATGTAGATGCTTGGGTATTTGATGTGGTAGGAACGATTGTAGAAGTGGATGGTTGTGAGGATGTTGTGATGGGGGGAAGTTGAGCACCAAGCTTGATAAGATGGTCAAGATATCTATTTGGGTCCGATCTTAGGATTTTATCAAGTAGGTCCATGTTATTGGCATCTTGCGTGAAGCTCAAGACATCTAGGTCATCTTGGGATATGGTGGGGACATTTTGTGGTGGTGGTGGTGGTAGTGTTTGTGGTAAGAAGTGCAAAGGGTCGTTGGCACCAAATGGGGGGATGAAGGAATATGTAGATGGATTATATGTTGGATAGGTGGGTATGTTGCTGTTGTTGGTGTTAGGTAGGCCAAAGGACCATTGTTCCGCCATTTCTAGATTCTTTTTGTGTTGTGATCTCGTGATGGGCATATGCGTATGGATTTGATTAGGAGTAGAGTGGAATGGAGATGAAGACCTTAGAGAATCGGATTGATTTGGTTGGACCCAAAGACGGATATGGTAGTGAGATGGAGTAGAAGGGTATAGTGAAGATCGATATGTCTTTCCAAAGGTTTTATCCTAGGGTGATATGAATGGGTGATATTGATTTTTGCACAAATTTTGGACCAAAGATGGGTGATGAGAAAGGGATTTGGAATTGTGATGTTTTTGATTTTTTGATTGATTTAGGATGATGAGGATGATGTTCTTGATGTTTTTCAAATTGAGCTTTTAGATAAGATCTAGATTTTGATTTGGCACAAAAAGGATGACAATTTTCTTTGTTTGGGGTAGACTAATGACCTTACGCAAAGAGAGGTGATTTGTTTTTCTTGAAATGTAGACTAATGACTTTTCAAGGAACATGTGATGTTAATGATAAGATCTAGATCTAACTTTGGCTCAAAAGGATGACAAGCTTTGGTTGTTGATGGTGTTTTGATTTGGGTTTGGATTTTTTGAAATGATTTGTCTAGGTCCAAGGATATATGCAAAAAGATTGAAAGGGGATGGATAGATATGTATTTGGGCTGATTATGATGTATCAAAGGGGTCCAACAATGGTGGTGATTGATCCTCTAAGGTCAAAAAGAAGGTGCAATTTGGAAAATTTTGAAGAAAATGGCTAGACTGTTGGCGGATTTCTGCGAGATGGATATGGATTATGGCAGAGTAGAAGGTGTAGATCACAACTAAATGGGTCTTTGTTTCAGTCAAGTCAATCTAAAAATAGCGCCAATCCACTGATGAAATGGCGCTACAATCAGACAGATATGGCGCTAAAATAGGGTAAACAGATTTTTGAGGGTAAATTTTTGGATCTGTTTGTTTGGAACGTGACTAACTAATTTGTTCTATTTCAGGCAAGTCAATCTCAAAATAGCGCCAATCCACTGGTGAAATGGCGCTACAATCAGACAGATATGGCGCTGAGATAGGGTAAACAAATTTCTGAAGGTAAATTTCTGGATCTGTTTGTTTGGAACATGACTAACTGATTTGTTTTGTCTCTTGGCAATTTGTTGGTGAAAAATCAAAGCACTTTAAAACACATTTGAACACAAAACAAGCAATGATTTTTTTTTGTGAAATGACATATGACTTTGTTTAGAACAAGCACTTTTTCACAACCTAAGGTGAGAATGTGACAATATTTGTTGAATCCCCTAGCTGCACCTATTCAAAGCGGGTAGCTCTAGGATCTTGGTAGCACCGGCTCCTCCTTACAATTGCACACACTTCTCACGCATACCAAGATCCAAGTTTCTTATAAGGCTTGTCCCTCACCAAACCTTAGATTGTCCCTGCTACCTTGGCTAAGAACTGCATGAATCAAGGCCGCTTCAAGGGTTTTGCCCTCTATGTCAACAAATAGAAGGATTTTGGCTTGCTACAACAATGGCTCTTAGTAAGGGCATCCATTCAGGTGGTTATACGTGCGGCAGCGCTACTCTCCATTATGGAGTCTCCCAGCCTCCAAGGGTTGCACCTTGGAGGGTTTATGGGGTGGTTGGCTATCAGTATAACAAAACAACACCTGTCGCTTGAGACTTTCATCCCAAATGCCTTATTTTATATAGCGGCTTGGAAGAGCTTGGCTTTAGCTTGATGCCGCTTGGGTCGTTCCCACCTTTCGAAGCAAGGTGGCAGGCCCTCTAAGGATTACAAAAGCAATACAATCATGAAAACACTTTTGATCCCTACGTTCATACAAAGATGGGAGGGGAGAGCATACGTGTTCCCTATGATTATATCACACTAAACATGGTTCAATTTTAGATCTTTGGATTAGATGGGAGGTGATTAATGCAAAGTGTTGTGAGAAGTTTTTGATTCCCAAGATCACCAAAGGGTGCGAGGGAAGAGCATACACTTCTCACTCTACTTTGACACAACCACGAAGACACTTCACACAAGTATTTTAGATTGTCTTGATTAGATGAGTGGGAAATGCAAGTTTGTTGTTCTTTTTATCCAATGATGTATGCAATTTGTGGTTCTTTTTATAGCCCAAATTGAAGTGTTTGATTGTTTGTTTGTTGGCACACAAAGGAGTATATTTTAGAGCACCAAAATAAATATTATGAGCACACACTTCACACAAGGAGTTGTTTGGATTGATTTTTAAAAAACCAAATTGAAATGTTGTCTAAGACCTAACATGCAAAAGGGTTAATTTTAGTTTCTAAAATCAAAGTGTTATCTAACTAACAACAAACCATCCTACAAAAATACTTGTTAGTATCCGCAGTACCTGCAACAGACAGAAAAGAAAATTACTGAAATAGTGCTAAAATAAACATGTACAGGTGCCACTACGGGCAGAACAACCTGACTTACGAAAGAAGGTGCTAAAATAATCTATGGCGCTAATTAAACACTACTATAGCAATAATGTACAGAATGGCGTAGATACAGATTTTAGCACTAATAGGTCCTACTTAAGGCATTAATACAGAGGATAGCGATGATTAATATCAGTGAAGACACCACTACGCGATGTTTCAGCATCTGGGGAAACTCAGATGGCACTAACCTGAACGACGGCGTCAAAATGGGAAGCTGATGCTAGTTTTTTGTTCTTTTCAAAAATTTGCCATAACCTCCCCTTGTAATTCCTAGTTTTCCTGCAAAACAGAGAGCAAATACCACAGAAAACAACAGGAAAAGCAAACAAACAACACGTGAGTAGAATTAGTATTAAAAAAATTTGCGCAGAGATAGCGCTAATACAGTAATAGCATTGAAAGACGGTTGAGATAGCACTGCTGCGATGGTTTGATAGCACTGAACCTACAAAAATCACATACTAACACAAAAACTCACAAACAAAGATTAGATTCAAACCTTGTGGGTCCCACTGGGCATGCCAATGTAGATTAGATAAAGCAATGAAGGTAAAAACACTAAATCAAATGCAATAAAAACACAAGATTATACCTCACATGCAAAACCTAATCCCATCAAGGGAAGAAGGAGCATTTGCACCCAAAAGAAGCTCCCAAGACCAAGATTATCCCTAGACTATGGATTCAAATGTGAAATGCTCTTCAATTGTGCAACTCACTATCTAACTCAAGAGTGATTTTGGCATGGTAACTTTGCATAAACTTGGATGATGAAAATGACTTGTGAGAGGTTGTATTTATAGACTTTTGGAAGGGATTTTGATCCAAGGGTGGAGATTGATTGGAGAGATCAATGGTGGAGGATGAAAGTGATGTGGAGGGCCTAGATTTGATCTTGGAAGATGGAGGGCTAGGAATAAAAGTAAATCTTTTATTCATTTTTAAGAAATGGGTGAATAAATGAGGTTGGGTGAGATGGATTATTTGTGAATTAAAAATTCACATGGGGAAGGGTAAAATGAATTAAAAAT
Source organism: Cunninghamia lanceolata (assembly GCA_027924645.1). Lineage (NCBI taxonomy): Eukaryota > Viridiplantae > Streptophyta > Pinopsida > Cupressales > Cupressaceae > Cunninghamia > Cunninghamia lanceolata. The sequence continues at coordinate 6,725,095 of BSBN01001091.1, forward strand.
TTATTTAGGGAAGAGTGGATATTTATGAGTTATGACATGTGTAAGGGATGTGTAAGAGGAGTAAATGTGATGTGTGATTTATTTGAATTTTAATATTGGGGGATGTGGAGAGAAGTGCTAATGAGGGTTTGACTCACTTAATTAAGGTGATTAACCTAATTAATGTGGCTGGAATAAATTAGTAGAGGGATTAGAGGGAGGATAAGATTAATTAATCAGTGATTTAATTAATTAATTCTAAGGCTAGGATGAGGTAGGCTAGAGTAGGCAATTAAATAATAGGTATTTAATTGTCTAGGGTAGGGATAGGCTAATTAGTAGGCTAGATTAATTAGTTAACATGGTTTTAACTAATTAATTGGATTTAGGGAAAATGGGGGAATTGATTTAATAAATTTTGTATATTTATTAAATCAATTGGCTAAGGTTTGGACTATTGAATCAACAAAATTAATTCAATTTTGGGGATGAAATGGTGTGGATTTAGGAAATGAAAGGGGTAATTAATTAAATAAAAATTTAATTAATTGGTTGGAAAGGAAATTGGTATGTTTAGGGATGTCGGGAGTCAGTTTGGTGGTCGAGACATTTTTAGGTGTCTACAAAAAACTCTCATGAACTCCTCCCAAGAATCAATGCTATTATCAGGGAGAGCCTTGTGACATTCTTTTACACTTGCTTCCAATGAGTGCATGAACAATTTCATCATCACATCTTTGTCTTCAATCTTGTACTCATTAGTGACATTAATAAAATGTCTCAGGTGTTCCTCACCAGTGACAATGTTGTTGCCCTGGAATCTTGGAATCTTCCCTCTAATCTCAGTTGGGATGGGATTAGGAAAATTAGGAATACCAATAAAATCAAGCTGTTTGTATCTTTCAGCTCCCAACAGCTGCCTCTGTGTAATAAACCTTTGTGCTTGTCTTCGCTGAGCATGGCCAATAGGTTGCATATTGCCATGCTATTGATTAACTTGATTCTGTGGTGGTTGCATGTTAATGTTGTGCATAGGGGCTTGATTAATTATGCCCTAATGTCCCATACAATGTTGTTGTCGTTGTCTCTAGTTATTATGTTGATTATGTCGTTGTTGATAATGTTGTTGTTGTGTGCGCTGATGCTAAACATTTTAATTTTAGCCCTGCTATTGAGCATTCTAATTTTGTTGGGCTTCTTCATCATTACCAGGCAATTGTTGATCATCCACATTAGGGATAATGTCTTGTTGACCTCTAAATGATCCTATGGGAGAAGCAGGATGCCTAGCATCCTGAATGTTCTCACATTTCGGTCATGCAATCCATCTTTACCTCTTCTACTAATAACATTCTCATTCCTTCTAACATCATAGTCACTTCTATTTTGTCTTTTGTTTGTCCTGAGCATGTTATCAGCAGAGTCCTTAGAAGTATATGCATGTTAACTCCTTTGATCATCAAATACATCATCTCTTCTAGAAATATCCACTCAGTCCTAGGCATCTAATGGTGATACTCCATACGGATATATTCTCGACACCATATTGGGTCTCTTTTCCCTATACTTATTCATTCTATTTCCAGTATTGCTAGAGAATTCTTCATGTCCAGGATGCTCCTGGTTTTCTCCTCTATCCATTTTGAAACTTCTTTCACACTGAAATAAAATCTACGTTAACAAAACAGAGTCACCACTCCCCTGCTAGGAAGAAAATTTAAACAAAATTGTATCTCAACATCAGCAACCAAAACTAAAACAATTCACTGTTACCAAGGATTTTTGATTTGAATCAAAATACTAGTTCCCCAGTAATGACACCAATTTGTTGGGATCCAAAATAATGGCAACACAAAACTCTAAAACATTCCTAAATCCCCTAGGCCAGGGATTGTCATCAGGGTGACTAGAAGAGGTTTATCAACAAGTTTTGGGCGATTTTGGCCAACTAATAGGAGTGGGTAAACTCCTATGCTCTTCAAGCTCAGCTTAAACTCTAGAGAGATATTCCAAGGGGTTTTATACCTGAGTAGGTATTAAAATCAAACCAGATGAATAACCAAAAATAAGAACAACCAAACCCAGATTACTCTCTTAGCCCCAAATCTGTCACTGAACTAAGCAAAGTTGGTTGTTATATGACCCCTATATAGCTGATAAATGCAATCCTATACAATGAGGATGCATGAAGATTACTTCTGCTCCTAAAAATAAGATGTATAATTTTTGTTTTGAAGATGGGTGATCTAAGGCTACTCAGACTGGTGTCTATCCATTGGGTTGCAAAGTCTAATGTAAAATAAAGGAAAACAATCACATAGAAGTGTATAACTGCCTACTTGAAAAATCAAATGCAAAGAAATCACTATCAAATTGCTAAAAATACTTAAGAATCACACACCATACCACATTTTCCCCTATGCAATATTGAAATGGTCATTCACAAAGCTTGGGAATGAATTAAGAACTGTCACATTCATCAAATCAAAACTTACAATCATACCATTAAATGTGGTAAGAGCAAATTGGAACTACAATTATAGTTTACTAAGAAAAACACCTACAGTAATGGACAAAGATAATAATCTGATACAAAGATTTAAATTATATTACATATGCTTCATGATTGATTCATGTATAAACATAGCCTGCATAATATCCTTTCTTAATTTGTCTCCTGGAGCTCACAACCCTGCTGAGAAATTTCCAAAATGACCAACCCTTAACATGACTGAAAATAATGCATATATAGAATTTGATTCAAAACTGACTGTAGTCTCCCAAGCACCACATCCTGAGAAGGACTGCACCCACACTGCATTAAAGTCCAATTCCAATCTGTCAATTGATTTACACGTTGGGATTGAGCCCCATGTCCTACTACCTCTGCAATCAATCTGTCAAAGATCGCTTACACTCCAAATGTACCCTGAGCAATAAAGAGGGAAGGTTCTAATCATCTCCTTCCTACCTGCAACCTCTAACTTGTATGATTTATCCTTTGTGCATTGAAGAATTTCACTATTTGAACAACCTGCACAATTCTGGCCTACAACTTATTAATGTTGAGTACAAAATCTGCATTTATGTATCCCTACAATCATGGCAAGCATTTAGGGAATTATCTACTTCATGCACTGAAGACATTCCCAGTGTGTCATCCTTCCTTACTATTTTGAAGCACCTGATCATTGATTGTACACTCCTGCACTTTTCCAATTCATCGACCAATCTTCTTCATTTTTGCATCTTCCATTATCTGCCACATTCTTTTCTTTCTATTTCGATTGGCAAATTTGTACTTTCTAACTCTGGACAAAAAGTCACCCTTTGGTTTCCTATCAGTGAATCCCTCATTTGCCTAACTTTCATGCTTAATGGAAAACCATGCAATCTTTGAACCAAGCCTCTGCCTCATCTTTTCGCCTCTATCAGCAAATCTACATTTTTTCAAACTCAAGGCCACTTTTCCTTGTGTCAGTAGAAACACCTTTTCATGAACTAGGCATATTGATCCTATTTCCTGCTTTATTAGCAAAATCTTGTTTTGTCGAACCTAAGCTTTTAACTCTCTTATCGCCTTATCAGTGGAAAAAAAAAGAAAAAAAGTGAACTTATGGAAAGTTCAGTTTTTATCCAGTTTGTCAAATTGCCTATACCTTAGTCTTGTTTCCTTCCATCAACAAACTTCAAGAAATTTGAACCAAGGGTCATGGCTTCATTTCTCCTTTATCGGCATAAATGCCTCTTGTTGAACTCCTCATGCCTTAGAAAAAACATTACCCTTACTTGCCTTGTCAGCAAAAGGGACCCGTGCCGAACTAACACCTTATCAACAAAAATATACTTTTTCAAACCACAGGCCTCGTAGCTTTGTCTAAAAAATGAAACAAATTCAAACCATTCTTCCTTTCTTCCATTTGTCGCCTTATCGGCAAAAAATGAAAAAGACGAACTTATGGAAAGTTTAGTTTTTGGCTGACTTTCTGATAAAGCACACCTATCTTCCTTTATTCCTTAGCCAAATTTTCAATCTCAATTTTCCTTGTCGGCAAATTTACTCCATTTCAAACTTTGCTTTTTCATTGTATATTTGCCTTATCGGTAAATCAACACTTTTTAGAACTTGGCTTATGCTTCCTTTTATTAGTAAAAGAAGCTATGATGAACTTTTGACTTTGAATTTTCCATATCGGAAAAAATAAAGAAACAAGAACTTTGGCCTTCTTTTCTCTATGCCACACCCTTTGTTGGTGAATTGGTTGTCGGCTGAACCAAGCATCGATGAACTTACCAAATTTTAAACTTTCCTATAGTTTGGCCTTTCGTCGATTCCCTGACAAATACATTAATTCACTCTTACTTTAGAAAATTTTTCAAACTTCAACCTTTCCCCATATTTTCTTTATCAGGAAAATGGTCGTCAGGAGAACTCCCTATTAGCAAACTTTCAGGTTGTTGAACTTTTCTTTTCGCTAATAGAGGAGCCCCCTTTTCTTTACTTTACCGCAACATTCTCCCTTTGTCCTTCAATCCATGAACACACATATCAGCGAATCAGTGAGAAATAGAACTTGAGACCAAGTTTAGAAGTGACAAACTTTGCCGATTTGCTGATAACAAGGCAAAACATGGAAAATTTTATAAGGGAGAAACCCTCTTTAACCAACTTGAAAAACATAAGAACCAAACTTTGGAGAAGCATAACTTCTTCAATTTAAGAAATTTTAACATGGTTCAAAAGGCAAAGTTGCTCAGAATTGGATTGTCTATCTAATGATGACCTTGGTTATGGAAATTGCATAAGAATTCTAGATGTTTTGGGGGCAAAATGGGCACAATGGGAACTAATTTTTTCTGGGCTCCAACAGAGTTCACGATCAAGCTATGTGGTTTAACTAATGCACTAGCCACCTTCCAATTCAAGGTGAATCAGGTATTTTGTGATCATTTGGAAAAATTGCTTTGATATTTTCTTATAATAGTTGATGTGTAGAAAAGCATGGGAGGATCATATGAAGCACCAAAGTTTGATGAGCATTGGGATTCTATAGCAATATGCTCCATTTGTAAGAGAATCTAAGGATGAGTTTGGTTTCACAAATATTGTATACTTGGTCCATGCCTATATTGTTCAAGGAATGCATGTGGATCATAATAGGATTCAATTTTTTCTAGTTTGGGCATTCCCAACCATACCAAATCTATTGAGGGGATTCTTTAGATTATGCATGTTGGCAATATGTGTTGTCATTAATGTCAACATAACATGTGTCAATCTAAGGTTAGACTTATATAGAGTTTAGTAGTTGGAGAAGGTGATAGTCAGTGGGAGATTTGAGAGAGATGGTTTGGTATAGTTGTTGAAGTTGATGGATAATGGAATATTTGAGAGAGATGGTTTGACTAAGATAAAGACTTAGGGTCAGCTTGCTTAAGGCAAATCGGTCTGGAAGACTTAGCAGATAAAGAGAAAACTGGCTAAGTGTGACACAGTGATCAGTCTTGTGTCTAAGCATGATGTGGAGGTAAAAACTTATGTCCTAACATGTTTCCTATATTCCTACATGTATATCTCACCATCTTAGAGTACAACACTTAGTAATAAGTAGCATAAATTTGACTAAGGCATTCACATTGCATATCCTAAGGCAGAGTCACAATGTTTTGGTCCAAATTTCTCCGTAGAGCAAGATTTATCCTTGCAGTTCAAAAGATAAGAATATCCTAATATTAACATGATATATTCAATATTTCAAGTCACCACACCTTCAGTAGAAAAAGTTACAAGTGACAGAGTACCGGTTACTGCTTAGATAGGGTAAAGTAATGGTGGAGACCTATTGGAATGCTCTGCATTCCTCTAGAAGAAATTGTGTGGTCAGGTGGTTTTTAGGATAGGCTTAGGGATGTATAAAGTATACTATATTGAAGCTTCAAGTGGTTTGGTGGTCTACAAGGTCAGCATTCTAGTAATAGAGGTAATACAGACTATTTTGGAAGCCTCAAAACACATGTTTGAGTATTTGTGAAAGATGAAATACATATAGATCAGCCCTAAAAGATTGTGCAGATGTTCTACATGCTCCAATATACCTCAAGATTGAACTATACACAAATATCTCTTATTTCTGGTACCACACAAAATATGTAAGTCAGTTAATGAAGAATTGTATATCCTTATTCCTCGGACTCTAGTATACCTTAGTAGAGATTTTGTTTTTTCTCTAAAAATGATAGATGAGGATATGTGGATCTAGGAGTATGCATGTAATGATGTTTAAGTTCATCTCTAAAGGTTTCAGGGTTTTTGATGTGCTGCAATGTCATATCCTGAATAGTGGAGTATCACAATTAGTCTGGAATACTCTCTTTCCACCAGTTCATCATATCTCTTATCTTGCGGATGTATAGATTGATCTAATACTTTAGTAGAAAGGTGTTTGAATGATTTTGGGGTGGTGCAATGTTGAATTATTGGTTTGCATGATGTTTTTGGCTTCTCCCCGGTGGTATGAAGATAAATAGTTAGTAGTGTTTGTACAGTTTGGGTCGACAGACTAGTTTCTGTTATATGTGGTGGATCCTGATCAATTGTTTTGACTTTGAAATATGTGAAGTGATGTTCCTTGAATCTTTTCATGAAGTAATGAGGTCCACAATAATTTTTCTTGACATATTGTATATATTGAAGCCAACCTTTAAAGAGTTACACATTTCATCTAAAAGATTTTCATGGTGTCGACCTAATCAATGTTGTGATGTGTTGCAGAGGGTATTTATAAGAGATCAAAGTCATTTTGACATGGATGAGAGTGACAGAATTGTATGTGAAGTATGAAGTGTGTAAAGTCAGTTTGAAAGCAAAATTTGATCAAAAAATGAGGACTGCAATATCAACATAAGTCATATGTTTTCTATATAGCAATTCATGTATTCATTATCTATGTAATTCTTATATCAATACATTGAGTATGCAAGGAGTTGCAGCTTCCTTGGGAGTGACCCTAAAAATTGTATTCAAGGAGTAGTAGCTTCCTTGGGTTGTAGCCCTAAAACAAAGTTGTAATACTTATTGCAGTGAGCATAATATATTGTGAGCTAACACTCATCGTGGTTTTTTCCTATTTTGGGTTTTCCATGTAAAAATCTTGGTGTTCTTGTATTGATTCTTGTGTTGCATGATTTACTTTCTGTTCTCTAAGTTATTTAGTTTTATCTGCAAATATATGTTTAAGTTTTAGTGTGTGCTAATTCACCCCCCTCTCAGCACTTCATTGTGTTCAACAATGCAGCCATGATAGAAGGTTTGTTAAGGGACTGTCATATATAGTAGTAACCTTAACCATTGTGACAAAGAAATGATCTCTTACATGCATGGATAGAATACAAGAAGCTTTTGATAAGCATGATAAGGTAATCAACTCATGTCTTGTATCTTTCATTTTAGATTTATCACAACCATTTGCTATAGAATGCGATGTTTCAGGAAAGGGAGTTGGATTGGTTCCAATGCAAAGGAGATTCCCCATGGAAATTGAAAGAAGATAATTGAAAGATTCATAAAATGGTTTCTCTATGTATGACAAGAAAATTCTTGCCATCATGCATATTGTGCGAAGATTAAAAAATATCTAGTTTATGGTAGATATATGGTTGAGCAAAATTACAATGGCTTGAAGTTCTTCTTATATCAACATGATTTGAATGATGAGCAGCAAAAGGGTGTAAGGAAAATCCAATTTAATGATTTTGATATAGTATGCTTGAAGGGTAGAAAGAAGGTAATTGTTGATGATTCTACCAAAATGTCTATTCATTGTTTTGTAATTCATGATGTTGGGAAGTTTCCTAACATGGTAGAACATGTCATAAATGCATTTGCACTCATGTTTCAAAAAATTTGAGGAGTGATCAATATGTGCTAGTGGATGGATTCAAAGAGTGCACAATCTTCCATCAAAATGGATTATTGTTTGTAGATTTAATATCTAGAGTTGGGTGGAGTATTTGCTACTGTTATATGATGTTAATTATTGTTCCTCAATAGTATTATTTTTGTTCTAGATCAGATCTTGAAGTTTCATATAACATCCTTCAAGATGAGGCAATGTATGAAACAATTAGTGATGATTTCAGCAGGGTGTATCTTCACAATGCGAAGGTAAAAGAGGTAATTGTTTCAAAAATTTGTCTTTCCTATTATGGAAGATGCATGGACTAATATAATAGTCCCCTACACTGTAAAAATCAGAATTATATCATTGTAAGAGGTGGTAGGAGTTTCTGGTTTAACTTGTCTTGTGACAATGCACATACACTTTCGGAAGGACAAGCTAAAAGGAAGAGATTGTTGATGTGGAAAGATGTAGTTCAAACTTGGAATGGGAGTGAATGTATCAAAGATTTGCATGGATATTTATGTTGGTTTCATGACATTATTACACAAGAATCTGAGTTTCCAGGTTTGCACATTGTTCTTTGGCAAAAGCTGCCACACATTACAGGTACAAGATCACAATTTGTTATGCGGTATGAAATGTTTTGTTATTTTGGGCATCAATATTTTGGAGCATCATTGTTGCAATTTCTTGAGGACAAGCAATTTTGGGAAATAATAGGAAGTCAGCAATCCCAAAATAGCAAATCAGGATCAATTGATAGTTTGGGAAATAATAATAAATTTGGTGACTTGGTTGAGATTAGAATATTATTTAAACACCAAATATATTTATATTTAATTATTTTCCCTACTTGTGTGTGGGATCCTCAAATAGCTTGTTTTCGGCATTTAGTGGCTATGACAAGCCAAAACACGTGGCACAGTGCATGGGGAATGGAAGAAATTAGTGGACACTTGGAATCAGAGGTTGCATGCACTTCATGCAAGAGAACTTTCCCCTTTGGGTCATGAGTTTTTGAGTTGGAACTTTAATTGCATGTTGGTGCCTTGAAAAATGCATTTTGAGTTGTCAAAAGATGCCTTTTAAGTGGTACAATATGAAAGGCTAATTTTAGAGATATTATAATACATTTTATGACTTCTGTAAGTGCCCAAATTTGGGGAAGATTATTTGGACGTGAATCTAAATTTGGTAGAAGTTTTCAGATGTTCAAGGAGCTTGTAAGTCTTGTTTATTTTGCATGCAGAGGGACTATTGCCAATTTCACAATTTTCTTGCAGAGTTGATACTTTATACTTTCTTCAGTGGATAGGGAAACCATTGGAGTTAAGTTTGTGGCTGGTGGACATGAGTTTCTAGTAGTCTGAGGGCAGTGTTCTTGGGTTGCAGATATAAATCTCACTTTAGATGTTGCATCAGAGCTGAAGGATTGTAGCAGTTTTAGTATTGTGTGTGTTTGTAGGGTGTTTGTAGAGCTTTCAAAGTGTTGTGAAGCTACTGTTGGTGCTGTTTGTTGTAGATGATGTGTTTTGGATGTGTGGCTATGTACTTTGTTGTTATCCATCAGTCCCAAATGCCTTGGTTTAGTATTTCATGTGTGGGCATTGATATTGAGATTCCAATAGTGTTTTGTAGTGATTTCCATGTGTATTTCACCCTATTCTGGACATTGTAGATGTGGTTGCTATTGCAAATCAGTGTTGTAGGCCTGATTATATGTTATTTGTATAAGATTTCTATAATAACAAAGATTTGGTGTGTTTGTGTGAATTTTGGTGTCATACAATGAAGACTAGTTTAGTTGGTTTGGTTATTTGGATGCATATTTATGTTTAATTAGAAAAATCATTTTCAAATATGAGTTTCATAATAAATTTCAGATTGGGGACATTTCAACCTGATGGTAAACATAAATTGAATTGGAATGCATTATAGGTCCAAAATCCAGAGAGAATAATAATAGAGCCATATAGAATCTTGGAGAGGCCTCAATACTTATTGTGCAACAAGATGGTAGACCAATGTAAGCTCCAATGGGATCATTATGATGCAAAGAATGCTACATGGGAAGACACAAATGAAATGCAATAGTTGTTTCCATTTTTATTTTGTAAGCTATGTTGAAAGACATGATGTTGTGAGATTGTTTTATTTTAGACTCAAACTATTAGTGTAGTATATCGAGATGATTCACAACTAAGGGGGGATGTCACGACTCCTTTCTAAAAATTTTAAAACTTGTTCATCAAGGTAGGAAAAATAATTATTAATTATTAAATAAGTGATAATAAAATAAAAGTGATAAGCAATAAATAAATAATAAGCATATCGATAATTAAAAATTTGATTCATATTAAATAAAAAGAATTTAGTTAGAATAAATTCAGCTAATAATTAAAAAATTAAAATGAATTAGTTGAAATGAATTAAGATTATAATTAAAAACTAGTTAACTTGAGTAAATTTAGGGAAGCTATAATTAAGTTTTAATTATTAACAGATATGTTCATTTTAATTAGCCTCCATGATTTGCTTTGATTGAGGAGACTCTTCTGGTTGCTATGTGTTAAACTAAATTAATGGAGGTAATTTCTCCAATAATTTCAATGGAGAGGGTTATAAATAAGAAGGGAGGAGAGGAAGAAAATTTTCACTATGAATTTTTCATGAGATCTTGTTGGATGCTCTCCTCTAACTGAGTTTGACAATCTTCAGGAAGGTAAAATTTAGTTGAAATATTTTTCAATTTTTTTAAAATGATCGCTGTTATTTGTTCTGACAAAAAAATGTTGAGTGTGCTCTAGATCAAAGGCCATAAACAAAATTTTGTTTTGTTTTGTTCTTAGAAAAAAGGAAAAAAAAATATGTACGCATACCTGTAGGAGCATGCTCTATGTATAGAGATTCAAAAAAAATGTGTTGGTACGCATACCTGTAGGAGCATGCTCTGTGTATAGAGATTCAAAAAATGTGTTGTTAGAATAGAAGAATATGTATATATATATACATCACATGGGTCATTGGGCTCCGAGTCAGAGAAATAGAAGATTTCACGCCTCCACTGTGGAATGGTAGTGAGGGGAGGGAGACCAGCACAAGCCCATATCTATTGGCTGAGGAGCCGCGTCGGCTCCTCGGCCACATCGATGAATCTTGATCGGCCCAGGCCAATCTATTTATTCGATTCTCTTCCCCACCTTCCAAGATCGAGTCAAGATTGGCGGGCCACCAAAACGAGATTGATCGGAAAGCACCATATATATATAACATGGCATACATTTGACTTTTCAACATGGGCATTTTTATGTCCCGACATTTGAAAGCAAATGTACATGCATTAGGATTTTTTCATCCCAATATCCACCTCCTGGTCAAAGTTTGACCAAACGACTAATGATATCATATGGATATATCCATATGGACATTCTGAGAAACAAGCATATTACTTGAGTATCCATATGCACATATCTACATCCAAACCTGCATTTAATGCCGTGAAAAGAATTCGTTGGCTTTTCAAAATTTCAAATTAGCATTTGCCATCTGTCGACATCTCCTGAAGCCATGGAAGTGGATACCCTTGCGCCGATGTATATCAACATTAATTACACCCTAATTCTAGATTTTAACACTTAAAAGGTAAACTTGAATCATTTTAATGTTACCAAATCATTTAGTGAGATAATTACAGATCTCAAAGCGATCTTAAGGCATTTTTTTATGGCTACCCTAATCTCAAATAAGTACAAGTGAAGAACAACAAACAGTGGAATAAGGGGAGGAGTTGAAAGGACTCACTATCCAAAGAAATGCTCACTGTAATAGGCTCACTGCCAAAAGGGAAGGATCACTGCCATAAGGGAAGGCTCACTGCCATGAACTAATATGATAGCATCTACCATATGCCTGAGTTCAGTTCCACTGAATCACAACAATCATCACCTTCGCAACCTCTTTGAAAATTGTAGATGACTTTTGCTCATTGCATTAGGTCTTCTACCACATGAAAGTCCTTGCTACCTCTTATTCAAATTCACAACACAAATATCATCATCCTCGCGCATGCTCACATACACACGAATCCTTTACACTTATTTATATCAATCATTAGCCTTGAAACATTCACCAAGGTCGGCAACACACTTTACATTCTTTGAAACTTTGACCAGGAGGTGGATATTGGGACAAAAAAATCCTAATACATGTACCTTTGCTTTCAAATGTTAGGACATAAAAATGCCCATGTTGAAAACTCAAATGTATGTCACGTGTGTGTGTGTGTGTATATAATAGTAATAAATTATAAATTAATTTAGAGAAACACCATATGAAAATTTTTAAATTAAAATATATCAAATTAAAGAAAAAATATATAAATCATATGCTAGAAGGTGGCCCTGCATACACAGGCCGCAACCTATGCATGCAAGCCACCCCCAAAGGGGGCCGTAGCCTACATGTGCAGGCTACCCCTTTAAAAGGGGTTGCGGCTTGCACATGCCACTAGCATATGCAAGTCACCGAGAGGGCTTCGACCCCAAAACAATTTTTTTTTTGGTTTAGGGTTTAACACAAATTAAAATTAGTTATTAAATTTTGTTTGTTAAAATTTTAATTTTTAGTTCTATTTATTATTGTTTTTAATTTGATAATAAATAAAATTTAACTTTATTTTTTCTTATTATTTAGTTAATATTAAAAGATATTAAATTTAGAATGAAATTTATAAAAGTTAATTTTTTTATTAGTTAGTTAATTTAAGATGATAATTGGAATTATGTTTTATATAATATTTAGTTAATTATTAATTTGTAATATGTTCATTTAATTAATCAGTGGTTTTAATTTATTTTTAATATGAATAGTTAGTTAAATTTAATTGAATTAATTAGTTTACAATGGATGGTTAATTTCATGGCTTAAATTAGCAAGTAAAATTATGTTACATTAGTTAATTTACTTTGATTTAATTAGTGAGCAATTATTTAATATGTTTAATAATTCATTAGTTGTTAATTTGTTTAGTTAATAAAATCTTTAATAAATAGTTAAATTATAGACAAAAATATTTATTTCCCTTTTTACATGTATTGGGATTTCCATAGATGTTACTAATCAAATATTTTAATTTGTACTAATGAAAACGATTAATATAATGCATAAGTTATTATTAAATTATAAATGAACTAATGGGAATTTGGTAATCAAATATTAGGGGATTTGACAAGATGAAATTAATTAAAGTAGGAATTAATTCAATTTCAATCAACAATTAAGTTAGATAGATCCACTTGAACAAGATTATGTTGAATGGTTATTAAGCATGTTAATATATTTTTAAATTCAAAATGGATATTAAATTCAATATACAAGTATTAAGTTCAATTACAATTATTAAATTTAATCAAAAATTTTCTTTAGTTTGGAATCATTAAATTTCATTTACAATTTATTTGAGATGGGAATCCTTACTTATACAATTAATTAGATGTGAACAATATAGTTAATTTTCCTTCAACTTGCAAATGGATTTCAAACAATCATTTAGTAGCATTAGATGGAATGGTTTAAACATAATGATAATTTGATCTCAATGGTTTACTTAAAGTTTCTGAATTTGATACTAGTGATTTTAAATTTTCTTCTTGTTTTAGATATTTAAACAACTTAATCAAGATAAAATCAAAATCCAAATCACAACATTCAATTTTTATGGTGCCTCTGGTTCACGTTTATCGGTAATGTTGTCACATTTGAACTACTACACTTATTGCCTAACATAGTTACAACAACGATGTTTGTGGAATCATCCCTATAAATCAATGAGGAGTAATAAGGGAAATCATGATATTTAAGTTTGAGGGACGAGTAATATCCCTTAGACACCAAACTAACAAGATTAATCGAATTGACTCAACTTAGAAAATATATCCCATCAGTTGGTTTAAAAGGAATTTAGAATCACCTTGTAGTTTTGTTGCAATTAGAACATCTTTCTTGTGAGGCAACATATTACCAAATGGGGAAAAGGGAATATAGATCGTGTGGTTTGCAAAGTTTTATTTTAATAGGATTAGGAATTGAAGTAGTGAATTAGTAAACAAGTATTGGCCAAGGAGACCAAATACTTTTCAATTGCTTCCCTTCATGGGTAGTAGTCACAGAGGAACTGTTTGTGGAAATTGGGCCCTAGAAAAGCCATGTACCCATACTAAATAGTTCACATCAAATAAGTAGTAGAAAATAGAACTACATATATTCTATACCTTGATCCCATTTGGAAGCGGGTATGTAGATATCCTGGGGAATGAAGAATGTTCTCAGTGCATAGGTTTTCAGGCACGGGGTGGGGAGGTATTGAAACTCTCATTTTATTGATTCACTCCTTCAATATAATTATTTCATCAAGGGAATTACTCCAACAAACCTAAGGTGAAACTTCAAATTCAAATACAAGATAGAAAAACATTCAATGTATACTCAGAAGAATCTCAAATGGATTCTCTTGACTCCTTGAGGCTTTAGGCCAAATTCTGAGGTGGGATTCAAGCCATTAAACTTTATATATATAACTTCTGAATAACGACGACCCCTGTGCACTCCCAGCAGTAGGGGGAGGGGGTTAGTCTACAACAAGGGGCTTAGGATCCGTTAGATCCTGATGGGCCTAAGTCTATGGTTGTAGCATGTACCTATCCATTTATGGATGGATGCTTATCCCGTTAGGATAGATGTTGTCTCATTTGGATGGAGAAATACTTGCCTCTTATGGACATATGCCTATCCCATAAGGTTAAAGCTTGTCTCAATTTGATGAATGCCTATCTCGTTTGGATAGAAGTACCTAAGTATATGATTGAATTGAACACTTAATAACAATTTTTTTTGTGCTAATTTTGTGGGTTAGGAATTGGGTCATTAAAACTTGATGTGAAGAGAAAACCCTTTTGAGTGTGATTTTTGCACTTTCATCTCATCTCTTAGATTCATACATCATTTTCATCTTCATCCCACTATTCGTTCTCATCTTCCTCTCTCTCCATTCCATTTATTCTGTAGTGTTTATGACACCCCCAAATATGAAAAAATTAGATAAAATGAAAGGGAGAATTACCTCAAGTGAACCAATAATGCTTTCATTCAATCAATATGTGCAACTAGATCCTTTGACACCCATCATAAATTGTTTTGATTATGAAAATTCTAACTATGAGAGTGATAGATGAGAAACTCATCTCTCTTTAACATGTTTGAACAACCCCACATGGGAACAAGATGTTGTAAAACTACCTAGTCATTCCAACCAAGGAAGGACACACCAAGTGCTTGCTTGATCTAAAATACATCAAGTGGACCATTCTTCAACAAGTTACACTAGAACAACTACTCAATTAGACAATAAAGTAAGTCATCTAGAAAGACACTTACAAGAAGCTAGGGAACCTAAAGAAGCTTTTCATGTTGCATGTCATAATGAACAATTAGAAAACACCTTAGCAGAGAAATCAAGCTAAGCAAATCAACAAAACCAACCACAAGGTGGAGAAGTTGAAAGATGTAATACCCACCCTAGTATTTTCTTGGTGTGCTTTTTGATTATATGGTATATGTTGTATTGAGTGTTTATCAATATATTATGTGATTCTCATGCTTTGATCCATTGCATTGAACATGTTGATGAGGCTTGTTGTACCATTGAGGGGTTCTAAGGGTGTATTCTAGATGAGCATCGGGGTGTGTTTGATGGAATTTTGTAATGAAATTTGGTTTCTAACAATGCATTATGGGATGCATACAATATGATTGTGTATTATAGATCATTGCAGTGTTTTAGCTTCATTATTTTCACTATCTATTATAGTTGTGATTATTATATTGTTTAACATTGTAAATTGTTGTTTCTTTACAATAGATGTGATGATTTTATAGCATGTTATGGTTTATGCCACATTGGGTGGATTATGTTGCTTCGACTATTATATGTGGATCAGGTACACCTAATGTTTGACATGAGTGTGTAGATATAGGGTTATTTTACCAATGGTGGCTTTTGCCGAGTAAGTCATCAATGTAGTCCTCCATGATGTGGTGAAAGAGGTCGTGGAAGATGACGGTCATTGCTCTTTGATAAGTAGCTCCTGCATTCTTTAGGCTGAATGGCATTACTACCCAACAGTATGTCCCCCATGGGCATATAAAGGATGTCTTGTGCTGATCTTCTTCAGCAATTTTGATTTGACTGTATCCTGAAAAGCCATCCATGAGTGATAGCATTTCATGCCCTACGGTAAGATCCATGATCATGTCAATGTTGGGAAGTGGGAAGTCATCTTTTGGGCAGGCCTTGTTGAGGTCTCTGAAGTCAGTGCAACAGCAGATCCTGCCATCTGGTTTAGCAACCGGTACTAGATTTGAAACCCATTCAGGATAATCAATTAGACGTATGAACCCCACATCTAGTAGCTTTTTGAGCTCTACTTTGACGAGGAGGGCCACCTGAGGATTCATCTTTCGGAGCTTCTGTTTGACTAGTTTGGCATTGGGACGCACTGCAAGATGATGAACAACCAAGGCAAGATCTAGCCCTAGCATGTCTGCATAGGTCCACGCAAAGTTGTGATTTCTATGTGTGAAGAATGCCAAGAAGTCTTCTTGTTCGAACAGGCTAAGAGATTCTACCCTGTATGTGATTTTTGGCTCTTCCTCTGTCCCTAGATTCATTTCCTGAGCTGGTTCAACCAAGATGGGTGATCTGTCAGGATATACTTTATCTATTTCAGGGAGGCCCATGCTTCCATCCCTTGGCGCCTCATGGAGGTTTTCACCAGGAGATACGTCATTTATTTTTACTATTTTGTGATCTGATACTGCCGTGGAACGGTTTTCACCATCAGATCTATTAGTTCTTTTTATTTTTTTGTGACTGGAAGTAGGGGTTGTCTCCCTGAAATAGGCAACCAGATTGAGTTCCATGATGTATCCAGCTCTGTGATCTCCTAAGGGGAAGTGGTCTCTTACTCCCATCATTTCAGCAATGGCTTCGTCATTTGGTGCGATATCAAAAATAGGAGGTCCTCATTGGTCCTAGTCAATGAGGTCAGGGTATACTAATGGTAGGTCATTGGACGATGAGGCGAGAGTGGTGATGGAGTAGATGGTGCAAATAGAGGAGGCGAAGAAATCAGCAAAGTCGCTAAAGGAGTCTTGTAGGTCTATTTCGTGGACATTGTCGACGTCTAGAGAAACTGAAGCAAACTCAGCTAAGATACATTTGCCAGTATTAAGGATGTGTTATGGTTGACCATACCCTAACCCTTGAGTATAGGGGTTTCTTGTTGCTTGCAGTGGTTCTACAATCCCCTGTTCATAAAGGCCAATGTCGCCTTGTCCTTTATAACCCATGCTTTTGACTATCTCAGAACCTTTGTCGTAACTATTTGTTGGAATGGTGGGGATGTCTTGTTCTGTTTCTTCGCCCTTGTAAAGCCAGGATGAAATATCTTCAAGTATGTCCTGATCCAGAAGGTGTTTCTTCTCAAAGATGGGTGAGGGTTTGCATTTGATGATGACTGTGTCAGCTGCCTCTGTGTTTGGAGTGCCAAATGTCTTAGGAGTGGGTAATAAGCCCATGCAAAAGTGCCGTGAAGGTTGTATTCCCCACAGCCTTGGTCGCTGAGCTTGATCTTGACCTCAAGTGGTGAAGGTGTTTGGGATGAAGTGGTGGCGATGTTAGCGGGGTCCATGTATGAGGTGGAAGTTGTTGGGGTGATTTGGGTGGTGGCTTTATTATATGGACAGAAGGTTTGGTTGTGTCCTTCCAGAAAATTACAGTATTGGAAGGGACGGGGATCAGCATAAATAGTGACTTTGGTGCCGTTGTGGGGGAATTTGAGACATTGATGGAAAGTGGATGGGACGGCTTGCATGGCGTGGATCCATGGGTGGCTGAGAAGAATGTTATAGGGGAGGTCAAGATCCAGAACTTGACATTTGGTTTCAAGGATTTTCTATCCTACTTGAATAGGGAGCCTTATGGTGCCCTCGGATAGCCTCTCGGTGTCATCATATCCTTTGATTGTTATGCACTCACTATCATCCACAACCACATCTGAGTACCCCAAGTGTTTTAGCAATTTTAGAGTGCATATATTTAGGCCGGAAACACCATCTATTAGGACCCTTTTAATGGTGTGTTTGTGAATGCAGACCTCGATGTGTAGTGCATCATTATGTAGGTGTTTGGAAGTAGGGAGATCTTTTTCAAAAAACGTGATATGGTGTGGTGTAGCAATATGGCCAACCATGGCTTGAAATTGATTGACATCCAAGTTTGCAGGGACTTGTGTTTCCAAAAGGGCTTTGTTGAGAATGTCCTTGTGGCGAGGTGATGTGCAAAGCAGCTCAAGGATGGAGATTTGTGCGGGTGTCTTTCCTAGATGCTCTAGGAGGTTATATCGAGTGGTGGGTGATGGACAGGCATTTGGACGAGGGGGGAGGGGATCGGATGTGGATGCGGGTGTCAATTCAGTGGGAGGGGTAGTGCGGATTGAGACACGGCCTCAACAGGTTGTTATAGCGCAATCAGGTGCTTGTGCCTGAATGGTGATTGTGTTGACATAGTGGGAGGAGGGTTCGATGCAGCTGACAATGGAGTCATAGGATGCGGGTGGTGGAGTGACATTGTATGCTTGGTTGGACAAGGATGCTTTATTATGGTTGGGCAAAGGATCCTTGTAAGCTCCAAGGTTAGCGTTTGGTGATGGGTGTGCACTTTGCTCGAGGCTGACGAGATTTTGGTCTATTAGGTCTTGGATGCAATGTTTTAATTGCATACAGTCAGCTGTTTTATGGCCTGCCACGCGGTGGTATTTGCAATAGTCATTTTCATTATACCATGCTTCTTTGAGGTCATTGTCTTGGCGTGGTCTAATAGGCGGGAGTGTGATTGCTCCTTGTTTGAGACATCTGTCAAGGACGTCCTCGATAGGTTCTGCTAATTGTGTGAAATTGTGGCGAGGTTTGCGTGGTTTATTTAGCCCTCTTGGGTTATTTACATTCACTGCATATGTATGTGCAGGTGTGTGGTTTTAGATGTGTTGGATGGCCTTCACATTTCAAGTGTTTTGTAAAAGATATTTGGGAATTAGAAAAGAAATAAAAGAAAAATGAAATAGGGCTTTGGACGATAAAAAGGAAAAAGGGAACTCATCTTTGAATTCATTCCTTACTTGCTCTCTCAAACCCTCTTCTTGCCTAGATTGACAAGAATTTTGTGTGGATTAAAAATGAAGAATTATTGCTTATTTGGATTGGGATTTAGTTTGATGATTTCTTGGTGGAGGATTGAATTGGCTTGGAAAAAGATTGCATTCAAAAAAATCTCCATTGTTGTTGGTTTTAAATTTTTTGTTGGAAAGGTAAACTCTCCATTTTCTTTGTTTTTAAATTGTTATTCTTTTCCTTTTCCATGCAACTATATGTGGATTGATCATGGTTTCATTTGGATAGGAATTGGATTATTGACGAATGAAGATTGTTGTTTATTTATTTTCTTAAGTTTAAATTTTGAAAAACTTGCAAAAAAAGGCAAAACCATGAAAAAAAATTATTGGAAATACCTTTTTCAAAATTGAATGCATATTTTGAGTGTTGTGCATATTTGGAACAATGGGTTGTCATTTACTTTTTTTTGTTGGAGGGTTTTATATCAAACCCATAGAATTATTTTAGCTATCTGACACAGGGGTACAAGCCTTAGGCTAAAACCTCTTTGATTGAGAGACAAGGATTGAGGGGTATCCATTCCACTAAATTTTCTTGGGCCATGATCCTAACCTCATCCCTTATAGTGTTGAGGCCTTTCACTTAACAAGACTTGATCCTTGGAGGGATCATTTGATTTTTGAAAAAAAATGTATTCTAGAAAATGAAAAAAATCTAAGGTTGCCAAGCAACCATTAATGGTGAAATTAGGGTTTTGTAACATCAAAAATTTCATACCCTTGCAATTTCATGCTATGTTTGGCAATCACTTTGGTGTTTACACCTCCTTTCTTCATCTTAGGCTTGTGTTTGTTTCATTCTAGCCTCTTTCTCTCAATTTCTTCAAAATATGTTTTAATGGTTGGTGATTCTCCTATCCTGGAGATGATTCAACAGATTTAGAAGAATATTCACTTGGATGCTAGTGCCTAGCGTGGATGCCCATGTATCGTACTGGCGTCCTATGAGTGTGAAATAGTCACTAGATTATCCTGGGATGTGTTGAATAATTGCCTAAGGTTGAACAGATTCTCGTAATGCCTCTTTGACCATCGAACATCTCTTTGCTTTACTATTTTGGGTTACTCCTTCCTTTTGGTGGGAATCCTTTGGATTTTGGAATTCATTCATTCATTCACAAAATATTTCATTCTCTACTCTGCAACTTTTGGAACTTTTGGTGAATTCAATCTCCATAGAAACTATATATATTTTTGCACTCCCTTGTGGTTGGGTATCATATTCATTGGCTCTTGGAGGTTTTGGGTTTGTTTGGTGCTTATTGAGAGCTCCCTCTCTTGCTGGGATTTGAAGTTGTACACCATATTCGAGCTCTTGAGAGTTTTCAACCTTCTCTTCTTACTTCAGACTGGTAAGATTGTTCCATTGTTTTGTTCAATACTTATTATTTAAATCTATTTTGCATTATATTGTTATTTTCTTGGTGCAAACCACCATTTTGTTGTGTTGCATGGTGTGGACCACCATCTTGCATTTGTTTGGTGTAGACAACCACACTTATATGTTGTTGGATATCTTATCCCCATAGACTAGGGAAGATATCTTAGTTTGCTTTCATCTTGTCACTACTCCAATCTCCTAGACACACTTAGGGTAGGAGCACATACTATTTTTTCCCTTTTCTATATCATTCACTATTTGTGGAGGTCAATAGACTAAAATTAGGACTTGATTGAGGCAAGTCCCTAAGAAGCACAACCCTTCTTCATTTCTTACATGTATCTTGGAGTGAAGACTCTCAAACGCACAGAGGTTTCATTGGTCTTCCTCTCTTCCTTGTTATTTTATTTTCTATTACATTTCAAAGATATATTTGGTTATATTTCCAAGTCTATGTTACCTGGAGTCTACTAGGAGTATTTTTTGTTTACCTTTATGCTATGAAGACATCTTGGAGTTGTGCAGATTGAAACATTTTTATTTTTCTGGTACTGAGGATGCCAACACTTAGCACAAATGTCCCCATGGTGTGTTGTCATCTAGGATAGTGAGCTCCTCCTCTCAGTGATAAGTTCCTTCTTTTCTCCTCCAAATTTTGTATTTAATTTTGTCAAATTCTATGTACAGTATTTTATTTCCAGCATTTTGTTCATTTTTCCTTCATTGTCAAGCTTCTAGTCCAGTTATTTTCTTTCATTGGAACACATCATGGTTCTACAAAAACCTAGAGTAGGTTTTAAACATCTAAAACCTTAGATAGTAGACTCTGAGTGTATCATTATAAAAGAATCCCTTTAATTGAGACATTAAATTAAGGAGTGGTTTTTCCTACACTACATTTTGGTGAACCCGATGTTCTACACTTAAATGTTTTTCTTCATTGTCATGGTTCATCCTCTCTCTCTTTAGTGAACCCGTTGTCCTAAAATAGGAAAAAAAAAATTCTTCTTTTTTATCACTTAACACTATGTGTTATGAAGCTTGAACCTAGTTTATGAGCTTCATGACCCAATCTTCTAATTTTGAATATGTAGTGTGTAGGAGTTTGAGGAATTTGACCACTATGGCATTTTCTGCTAATCCTACCACACCTATTCATTCTTCTCCCAATTTTATTTATTTATCTTCTAAACAAGTTAACACCTCTAGTTCTTCTCCTACTTCTTCTAGAATAGTTCCGATGATTACTTTTCATGATGCAGAGCAAGCCTTCGATCATGAGGTAGCCCTTAATTATGTCCCACAAGAAAGAAATAATGACCTATATCACCATTTGGCTAATTATCAAAAAATTTTGAGTCATGACGACATATCTTATTTGGTTGTTCCTTTGGTCTATGCTCTTCACATTATGCTAACTAATCATCCTTAGGGTATCACTTTCCTTCATGGGATTGCTTACATAGTGCATAGTGATATGCCACCTTTGGCAAGCTATGTTCTAGGTGCTCAGGACTCTCAGTCCAACATCATTGGCAATCAACTCTCTCTTCCTCTACCTTCTATAGGCGTTTAGACTTTCACTTCTCTTTAGATGACTACTAGTTTTGCTCAATCTAGTAGTGTAGGATTTGGCTTGTCTGTTGGTGCAACTAAACCTATTAATCAATATGGATTTGTTTTACCCTCGAGGCCCTTACAGTTCACTTTTCCTCCTGGTGCCTTTGAAGTCTCACAGTCACTTTCACAACCTCATGCTTCAACTTCACTTGCTCAATCTATGCACATTGTTGATCCTGTGATTAATCAATTATTACAAAATGTTGGTTCCCTGTAGCAACAGCTTGCTATGCTTTCTACCTCCACATCATAACCACATTTCCCCACATACTACAGGTAACTCTCACTTGCTATCCATACTACACCTTTTCTCCAAGGCTTCAAGGCATCGAGATTTGAGATGTACACTAGTAAAGGTGACCCATAGATCCACATCTCTGTGTTCACTGCTCTATGTAGTGATTTTCTATTTAAGGATGCCTTGTTGGCAAAACTTTTCTTGTGATCCTTAAAGGATACTATTTTGGATTGGTTTTTCTTGCTACTTGATCATTCCATTGTTTCTTTGGATCAACTTGTTAATCAATTCCTATAACACTTCCAAGCTAATACTAGATC
Organism: Cunninghamia lanceolata; assembly: GCA_027924645.1. Taxonomy (NCBI): domain Eukaryota; kingdom Viridiplantae; phylum Streptophyta; class Pinopsida; order Cupressales; family Cupressaceae; genus Cunninghamia; species Cunninghamia lanceolata. Next base: position 6,747,819 of record BSBN01001091.1, read on the forward strand.
ACAAGTCACATTAACTAACCTTGTTCATTATAAGAAAGGAAGTGGCAAGAAGGTAACTAACTTTATTTGTCATTATTAGTCTCTATTCTCTTAGATACCCTATGCCTTGCCTGACTCTAATGTGCAAAGGGTTTTAATCAAGAAACCTTCAGCCTCAAATTTGGGATAGGATTCTACTCATGAAATATTCCTCTTTCACTCATATGTGCACTACACTGCATGATTACTAGCACTCACTAATGTAGTTTGATTGATCATCCTCACCAACTCCTATTGTCCAATCCGGTGCTTCTTCTTCATTCTTTAATTATAAGAAAAATCAAAATTTTTATAAGAATAATTCATCAAATATGATCAAAATAGTAGTGGCTGAAGCATCCTCTTAGGCCGCTTTAGCCCTCTCTACTCCTAAGTAATCATGAAATTACAAATTTACTTCCTTAAAGGAGTCTCTCTATACCATCATACAACAACTCCTGAATAATAATTTAGTGTGGCTACCCTTATCATACCTCTCAAAACAAGAAAGCCTCTACTTCCTTCGTATGACCCAAAGTCTTTTTGCTAGTTTCATAAGGTACTTGGACATGGAACTAAGTGATGCTTGTGCTTTAAGCATACTGTTCAGGACCTCATTGATCAAAACGTGATCTAGTCTACTATGAATGATGGTAGACATAAGTCAGTGGCTCCCCTAACCAACACTTGCAGATTTAGACTAATCCCATGCCCCGTCATTCTTCCAATTTTCTTTACCTCACTTCTCCTTGTGTAGCTCTAGAGTCAACCTCTAATATTCCCTTGATTTATTCTTATTCAGAGATGATCAACATGGTGGATGTTTGTTCTCTCCCTGCTCGAGAATGTCTTGTTCTAGAGCCTATTATCTCCTCTTCTATTGATATCTTGACTAACATATCTAAAGGAACTCTTTACATTGTTGCAAAGGTAAATGAGAAACTTGTTAAAGGTGTCCTCATTGATCTCATCTACATAGTCAATGTTATTCATGAGGAATTTATGTATGTTCATGAATTGTATAAAGATGTTTACGAGCAATCTAATGTATGTATATGATGCCATGATGGGATGCATTGACCTACCTTGGAATTAATTGCCCTTTCTATCCAAGTGGGGCCCAAAACCCTGGACGTTCCTTTTTCTATCATCCCCACTTCAGATCGCTTTCACTTGAAGTTGGGCTAGCAATGGTTAATTTCTATGAAAGAGGACCCCTCTATGATTCATCGATGCTTGAAATTGCCCTTTGAGGTATCATGCATAAAATGCACCATAGTGGATTTACGCCATTATCCATGCATGGAAATTTCTCTCTTGACTAATAGGAAAGGTGTATCAACCTTACAACTACAAAAGGTTTCTATTCTTCCCAATTGTGGTCTTTTCGAATACCCTTTATCTTAAAGAATGGTTTAGAACTTTCAAAGTTTCCAAAAGGGGCTAAAAATGACAAGGCTTAATATTTTTAGTAACTCTACATTTGAGCATGGATGGACCTAGAATTTTTCAAAAATTTTGTGAAATTGCCAAGTAAACATCTTGGGGGAGTTTTGACTCAAGATCATACCTAGATTGCAAGATGTTAAAGTTTCTATTTTTTGAAACTCTGAGAAAAAGGTTCGAACTCAGATTTGAGGCACTTAGAGGTTTCTAAATGTTGTAAAATTTATCATAACCAACCAAGTATGGTATATCTTGATAGATCTCTTCATGATCTTACCAACGCATCAAACAGTTCGTCAATCGAACACCTGAATCAAAATTTATGGCCTTCAAAAGTTGGACCTCCTATTTTGGGAAATGTGAAAACATGTTGGACACTTAAAAGAGTTGTAAATGAAAGATTTACACATGTTTGTGTGTGATTTGGAACATCATAAGATATCTTTGATTGGAGATAATTTGGGTGTCACTTTTGGGTGGTTTTGACTCACGGTTTTGTAATTATCGTTGACGATTTACTATATTGTATCTCCTATATATCAAGATCTTAAGATGGAGGTTGTGTGTAAGAGTCTTATAGATGTTAAGTTGCCTCTGGATCTCTGGTTGCTTATACTCCTATGAAAGCTTGCTCTGCAAGTATATTGTAATCTTCTTGATTCCTGAATAATATATTAGGTGACTTTGGAGTGTAGGGTTTTTTCTCCTAAAAGGGATTCCCCATGTAATTACTGTGTTGTGGTATGATTGCTTTTTGTGTTTATTTATGTAATTATTGTAAAGATCTGAAAAGTTTTGCATATCCCTCCCCTCAAGATTAGTGCCTCAAGATTAGTGTAGGAAGTTGTTCCACTACCTTAGCTTCCTTACAAGTGGTATCGAAGCATGATCACCTTTGGTTTCAGTTGTGGGTTATTACGTTTTTTGAACTAATTGAGTTTTGAGTGGGAGCTTGTGCAAAAGATACTTTGTGATCTTGTTGCAAGGATTTTTAGATGGCGAGCACATTAGGGAGAATAGAGGTAGAAATATTTTCTGGTAATAATTTTGAGATGTGGAAGCTGAAGATGGAGGATATGTTAATTGATCAAGATTTGTGGGATTCTATTGATGAGAATGTTTCAAGGCCCACAAATGCTAATTTAGCTGCTGCATATGATGTTATGGACTATAAAGCCAAGGGTCTAATCAAATTGTGCTTGACAGACTTGTTTTAATCAATATCCATGAAGAGCCCTCTGTAAAGAAACAATGGAAGAAACTCGGTGAGATATATCAAGCCAAATATTTAGTGAACAAGATTTTCTTGAGGAAGAAATTGTATTCCTTGAGAATAGAAGAGGGTGTACGAATTGCAGACCACCTGGAAGCATTCAATATGTTGGTGGCTCAATTGGCATCAGTTGGTGTAAAAACATGGATGAGGAGCAGAGATGCCAGATCCTATTTTGTTCTTTGCCCGATTCATGAGATTCTCTTGTTATGGTGATTGGGAGTACTTTTGTTGTCTTGAAAGTTGAAGATGTTGTGGGTTCTTTTCTTTCTGAAGAAATGAGGAGGAATGTATCCATTAGTGCCAAAGAAGCCCTAAGTGTTCGTGGAAGACCCAAAGAAAAAGGAAAGAAGAGCGAGAAGCATGACAAATCCAAGTCCAAGGGGAGATCCAAATCTCCTAGAAAGTCCAAAGTTATTTGTTGGAATTGCGATAAGCTTGGACACTTCCATAAGAAGTGTAAAGAAGAAAAGAAGAAGAAAAAGAAGAAATTTGATTATGATTTTGAGTCTAAGAAGGAAGATGGTGACGCATTCATTGCAACTTTGGCCACTCATGCAGGTAATGATGCATGGTTAATTGACTCAGGTGCATCTTTCTATATGTGGAGGTCTCCCAGACTTCAGGTCGACCCCAACATCTAAGGTCTTCCTACTCTACCATTTATGCTTCATCTTAGCTGTAGACCAACTCTCAGAGTCATCAGTAGGTTTACTGGTTCTAGCCCTTGGGTATGGGGAGAAAGTTTCCCACAATGTGATTTTGCATAATGAAGAACCTCCTAACTTCTAAGGGGGACTAAGGACTTGTGTTTGTTTCATTTCCTACTCCAGGGGAGCCCGTGCTACTACCCCTTCTACTACAAAGCCTGAGTCTCCCAATGGTGGAAGGATCTCACCCTCTTCTCTTTCAGAGGTTGTCCCCTGCATATCTATGATAGTAGATTCCATCTTGTGAGGACTATTGTTTGACTTATGTTCCACAACATCCTGGACACCTAATTATTGCTCTTCATTTCCATTGTTTGTGTGTTGTTTGTCCAACAAAGTTTGACTCTCCTCAACTTTCTCACCATCAATCTAAATAGGGCCATGTAGTGTTTCTCCTTCTGAGGTCTTCACTGGGGAAGCTAGGGGAGAACTGATAAGATTCAAGATATCCTCCTTAAAAGGATATTCTTTCGCATCCTCCATTTTTTCCACTTATTCCTTAGGCTTAGGAATAGGTTTTTGGGGGGCACGACACTGGGTTATGACGTGGCTTGGTTTCATGCAGTTTTGGTAGAAGACCTGAGAGTTCTCATAGAGAATACTCTAGGTCCATCTCCCAAATTTAGACTCTAGGATAATGGAGGTTGGGAGGATTTTAAGGATGTCCACATTAACACATAATCTAGTCTAAACAAGCCTAGCTTTTGCCTTGGTGACCTTATCCACTGTCACATAATCTCTAAAAGAATTACCAATCCAAGCAAAAATTTCTTCATCCCAGTATTTGAGAGGCAACCCAGGTAGCCTTACCCATACTAGAGCTGACTAGTTCAGATTTGCCTTAGGGTCAAACCTAGGTCTCCACTTACACACAGAAAAAGAATGCTTCCCATATAGCCATGGACCACTCGATAAAACATGGAGGAGATCTTCATTGGAAATAAATTTAAAGAGAAAAATACCACCCTCCATGGTGCTAGCTAAGACGTTGCCCTTAAGCTTCCATTGAGTTGCAATCCACCTTCTAACAAGGTCAACGTTGGGGTGATAGGCAAAGAAAGTTCCCAATGTGAAAGTTGAAAGGAAAAGGGACAAAGAAAGGATTGGGATTGGGATTTGGGTTTGTTGAATTTAGCTAATATGATTGAAGGACAACAAAATACTAAAATATGGACGACATCCAATTATTCTCATATGCCACAACAATCTACACATCTTCACTATTTTAAATCTAGTACTTAATATGCATCAGTCAAAACAAAGCAATCAATTTCAAGAACAACATGACATTGAACTAACTAAGTAATATCTTCTCTTCTATATTTCATTTGTATACTTGTTATTAAATGCCTGAATACTTAACTATTTGTAATCAACTCATTTATTTATTAACACTATATATATGAACTTAGGATTTACTTATTTTATATATAATTATAAATCACTCCTATCTTACAATTTTAAACACTATAAAATTAACTCAAATTCAATTTAAAAAGGTCGCCATTATTAAATTACTTCATCAGCCGACCCATTAAAGATGTAGAAAACATTACTACATGCCAAAATGTTGCAATGAAACAAGTAATCCTAATGTGAAAGTTGAAGGAAAAGAGAAAGTGACAAGAAAGGGATTGGGATTGGAATTTGGGTTCATTAAATTTAGCCAATATGATGGAAGGACCACAAAATGCTAAAATGTGGACCAATCATTCTCATATGTCAAAACAATCTACACATTTTCACTATTTTAGATCTGATACTTAATATGCATCAGTCAAAACAAATAAACAAATTAATCAATTTCAAGAACAACATGACATATTGAAATAACTAAGTAATATCATCTCTTCTCTATTTCGTTTGTAAACTTGTTATTAAATGTCTTTTGACATAATTCTTTTATCTAATACTATTTATAATCAACTCATTTATTTATTAACACTAAATATATTTATAAAAACTTTAGGATTTACTTATTTTCTGTATAATTATAAATCATTCTTAAATGTTTATAATCAACTCATTTATTTATTAACACTAAATATATTTACAAAATCTTTGGGATTTACTTATTTTCTCTATAATTATAAATCACTCTTATCGTACAATTCTGAACACTATAAAATTAACTCAAATTCAATTCAAAAAGTTCACCATTATTAAATTATTTCATTAGTCAGCACATCAAAGATGTAGAAAACACTGTTACATGCTACGAATGTGAAAGTTGAAAGGAAAAAAGAAAGGGAAAGAGAAAAAGAAAGGCACTGGGATTTGAATTGGGATTTGTCAAATCTAACTAATATGATGAAAGGACCACAACAAGCTAAAATGTAGACAAAATCCAATCATTCTCATTTGATAGTAGAAAATACAATAATACTTTTGGAATTAAGCATATAAATTTGTTTTGCATCAACATTTCAATCAATATTCGGTCATCATGACAAGAATAAAATATAACAATTATCTAGAAAGTGTTGTCCCCTTAGTGGAGAAGGCAACATGTGTACACAAAGTAAACACGTGGATGGAAAAACCACAAGTATTTGTTTTCCTTAACATGGTCAGCACCCATAACCTGGCCAACTCAGTAATCGGACGGCTAGAAAGCCTTCGTGCGGGCTTTCGAGAATTGATCTCAGCCGCTCCTTTCGTTTCCGAGTGAAACGATTAGAGGGAACGTCGTCAGGCTGGGGCCCACCGCCGACCAAAGACTTGACTTTGGCTAGAAAAGTCTCAATTGCTTTAGCTATTCAATAATTTAGTTAAATTTTATTATTTTGGCTGGTCATACACGGAAGTGAGACAAACTTGGCCCTCTGTCACGGAATCATTGCAGAGATTTCACTTCTTGAAATCACTCTCAAGACCAACATCTAATTGGATGTTGCTAAACTTGAATCGACCTTTTAACGAGACTAACATTCAATTTGCTTAAGATGGTTAAATTTGAATGGACTTTTTAATAAGACTAGCATGCATTTGGTTTAAGGTTGTTAAATTTGAATCGATCTTTTAATAAGACCAATGTCCAATTTGCTTAAGGTTGCTAAACTTGAATTGATCTTTTAATAAGACTAACATTCCACTGGCTTAAGGTCACTAAACTCGAATCGACCTTTTAACAAGACCAACATCCAATTTGCTTAAGGTTGCTAAACTTGAATTAACCTTTCAAGACCAACATCCAATTAGCTTAAGGTTGCTAACTTGAATTGACCTTTTCACTATGGTAGAAAGTGATTGGAAGACTAAAAAATAAAATATCTTCAATAAAAAATTTCTTGAAAAGTTAAAATACCACAAAAAATTATTAAACAAGTTTAGTGGATAGACAACACATAAACTATAGGGTAGTTGTGTCATAAGAACAACTAAAGTACAATTTAGTTACAAAGATGGGTTATTAGGAACATCTCCTATGCCACTATCACCATTGGGGTTAAGAACTTCAATCATGGACTCTTAATGAGTAAGAGATCACTCTTATTTTACTTATTCCTCAATGTAATGTAGAGAGCACAAGACAACAAAAGCTAAGGTAGGGAATTTTTCTTATGACAAGCTAGCCTAATTCCAAGGTCACATAATGTCATGGCCAAAGATGTCACTACGATCACTGCTATTACACTGTGAAGAAGGTCACTTGGTATTTGGTGAAAATGTTGGCTAATTACATAGGTGACTATGAGAGTGGTGCCTAGTATGTCCTCCACAGCTTCCATATGTGGATAAAATAATGGTATCCTAATGTTAGTGTTTTATTTATGATATTATCTATGTTGTATTCATTACACTTAGAAGTCTAATTATTATTCAATAACTATTGAAATGATATAAGACTATCATATTTATGTTGAGTACAATTGAATATAAGCGCTGAGAATTGAAATGCTATTGGAATTGAAATAAGAGGAGATAGATGCATCCCTATTTCAATGTTTTGGGTTGCTAGAGGGTTGTAGAAAATTGGCAAGAGTAGGAAGGTCTCTAGGACTTTGCAAGAAGTTTCAGAACGTTTTCAAACATTGGTGTCTAGGGTACAAGCAATCATGTCCTCAACAAACACTCATGTCTAGGACTCTGAATGACTTGTAACTTTATGAAATTTCTTACCAAAATTATCTAATGCCTATGATGTGTGCAAATTCTTGAAACCACTTGTTTGAAGAGTGATGTACCTATTTGAAGTTGGAAGGGAAAAAAAAAAGTTAGACATGGTTTTGAGACTGCCTCAGTCAATCTCCTAGGATGGCATGTTTTAGCCTTCAAATATGTACTAAAATAGGGGCATGTGAAATGGTTGCCACTATATAATCCTACAAGGCTTGCTAACCCTAGTGTGGTGTGTGTAGTGTGATGAAGAGGAGGTCAAGGAGATGAAAAGGCTAGTAATGTGCCAAGAGGGTTTGCTAAGGAGGATTTAGAGAATACTATTCTACAACAATGGAGGATGGAGGCGAAGGATTTCAGATATTAGGGTTTAGAGAGCTATGGAGAAAAACCTAACAAGAGTGTGTGTAAATAGGGAAAATGGAGTGAGGAGAGTGATGGAGCTCACAAGACCTACAAATTGGTGGAGTTTGCAAGTGATTTTAGCTATGGAGGAAGTGCAAGGAGCCAAAATATGATTATGAAATCTCAATAGTAGAAATGGAGAGAAAATGTTCATGATGTCGATTAACAAGTTGTTGTGGGTTGTTTTCAAGGAGAGAAATACCCTTGCGAAGCTTATAAGAGACAACATTAGAAAGGAGGTAACTAAAACCTTTGACAACTAGGAGATAATGAGAAGGCATAAGAGGACACCCTTGACTAATGGAGTGAAAGAACCCAAATTGCTTAGATTGGATGCTGGTAATGGTGAGACAAGCATAGACATCTATTGACAACATGCTAACTAAATGAATGGTTTTCTTGCCAAAACCAAGGCACACAACATGCCAAGAATGAAAGGCCATTCAATTCAATCATAAGCCTTTTCAAAGTTAATTTTAATGAATTATGCCTTCTGGTTGGAGATCCAAATCCATTCATTGCCTTCCCATATTGCAATAATATTATCAAGAATAAACTTGTTCTTGATAAACCTAGTTTTCTCAAAGCAAGCCACACATGGAAAAAGGTAGTGGATTTGGATGGCTATTTCCCTTAACAATAATCTTATAGGAGACATTGAGAAGAGTGATTGGTTTCCAATAGTCATATAGCTCTAGATATCCAACCTTAGGTATGAATTTAATGAACATTGCCTTTGTTTATAATATTTCTTAAGGACGAGCTTGGATTGAAAATCCTTGAGGTAAACTTAATGCATGTTGGGTCCAATTATATCCAAAATCATTTTATAAAATTCATAGGAAACTTATCACATGCATGAGCTTTTTCATTGGACATGCTAGCCATAATTGCATGAAGATCTTCTTGCATCAAAAGTTTGTCACAAGCCACAATCTAGGAAGAAAAAAGGTGGCACAACACCACATCTAAACACTATTGTAGGACCTCAATCTATGCTTGATAGGGTTCATGAGATTTGAAAACATTCTTATAATGTTAAACAAATTCATGGACAACATCAAGAGGTTCTGTGAGGCAAATTTTGCTTCCTTGATGACCTTGATCTTTTGGAAAGAGTGACAAGAACACAGAGCTTGAAAAAATTATTTGGAGACTCTATCACCAACATTTAACTAGTGAATTATAAATCTCTTAATTTATTTTTCGCTCTACAACTCTCCTACACAAAAGTCTTTTGAATTCAAGAGGGAATGGCGTTAAATAGCACCCACAGGGAGGGGGGGCTGTGCCTCCTCTGTCTCCTCCAACACGTTGTTCACTTGGTACTACCTCGGTCTTCTGAACATGTGACTACAACCTCAGACTTAGGGCCTAAAGGTTGGAAAAATGTCCTTGTGGGGAAATGTTGAAATACACAGGACAAATGAGAGGGCGGGTGAATCAGTTGTCACAAAAACTTAACTTCACATGAATATCAAACAATCAACTACGTAATTACTGAAATCAGATTTAACCATGAAAGCATGAAACCATAGACTTAAGCACAATCACACATTCAACATAGTAGACACCATATTTTTACGTGGAAAACCCTAAAGGGAAAAACCACAGTGGGTGTTAGCCCACAGAAATAAATGAGTTATAACAATATCAAAAAACAAAGGCTCACTGCCCAAATTGTTCACTGTAAAGAATGGCTCACTGCCAAGGGGTGGCTCACTGCCAAAATCATGAACTGATTAAGTAGCATCTACTCCATGTCTGGGTTCAGTTCCATTGAAGCATAGTATAGCTTCTCTGCTCTTCTCTTTTACACCTTCGCACTTATATATTCATTTTCACATCATACTTCACTTTTTTGCAATTCATTACAAGTCTTTATACAAGTCATCAACCTTGGAATGTATATCAAGGTCGGCAATACATTCATCAACCGTTGGAACAGTCTCCAAGGTTGGCATTGCAAAAACACAGATAGAAATAGGTCTAGACCTAATACAGAAATTTAGGAAGGGAAAGATGTAAAGGTGTATGTTGATCACACCACGCCTTAGCTGGGACTCAAATGCAATTCTTCACGTCATGACATGCTTCCACAATCTTCAATGCATCTCCACAATTAGTGAAATCAACCAAGTCGGCCAAGACTAGTTCTTTATTCACGATCCAACTTTCTCTTTGCAGACCAATCCAAGGGTAGGTACACAATCAGGAGACATCCACAAGCACACTAAAATCATCAGGAAACAACCGTACAACTTCTAACCACTTTGTCAAGAAGATTCTTTAAACTGGAGCACATAAACAACACAACCAATTACTATCATAAGGAAAAGATTGCTTGTGGACCACCAAATCACGAACCATTGAAGTTGAAGGCACTTAACATCATCTTAGACTTAACTCTAGAACCACTGACAGAAATGCTTCAATGCAAAGGAATGCAGAGCATAACACTTTCTCCATGTCACCACTAAACATGCAGGAAAAGCAATTTTCACTCTAGTGAACATAACTCACTCAAATCTTCATACCGAAGGCTCAAACTTAGAATATAACATCTTCAGACAGACTTATAAATAACTTCCAATTTGTAGACAAAGATATTCATCCTTCAGGAAATGCAGAGCAATCTTCTGGGTCCTGTTCTTCTGTATGCAATACACTATTTCCACTACAACTCACTGTTTCTATTGGAGGAGCTAATTTTCTCAATATCCTCAACATCAAGATCACAAGAAAGTAACAAAATAAGAGCACAATTGACACCAATGAAAACACAGATATGTTGACATCAATGACAACACCGATTAGGCACATATTTGCAACAATCTCCCTCTTTGTCATTGATGGCAACATATGATGTGAAAAACTGAAAAAACCATCAAGACAATATTCTCCCCCTTTCTCTTTACACATCTGCATTCTTTCTCCCCCTGAGTTTTTCACATGATTTCTCTCCCCCTTTGACATCAATGGCAAAGGGCACATACTTGTATTCTGTTGCTCTGATCCAATTAAACTATTACCAACACATCTAGCTACTCCTCCTGAGAGGTAGCTCTCGAAACATCAATCTAAATCAAGGACTGAGACTTTGGGCACCACTGGACTGATGCATTCCAATGCATCTTAGTTTAGGGTAGGAGGGGTAATGACCCCTAACTTTTCTCTGAGATACTCAAAAGTATTCTTAGGTAGAGGTTTGGTGAAGATATTTGCAATCTAATCCTTTGTGGACACATATTCCAACTTTACTTCATTTTCTATCACCTTTTCTCTTAGAAAGTGATGCCTTATAGATATATGCTTTGTTCTTGAATGCATCACTAGATTCTTTGAGATATTTATAGAACTTGTATTGTCACAGAAGATTGCAACTAGATCTTCATACATAACTCTTATGTCTTTCAAGGTCCACTTCATCCATAACACTTGAGTACAACAACATGCTACTGCAATATATTCTGCTTCTACAATTGACAAAGAGATTGAATCTTGTTTCTTGCTCAGCCATGAAACCAATCTATTACCCAAAAAGAAAGTGCCTCCACTTGTACTTTTCCTATCATCAACATCTCTAGCCCAATCAGCATCTGTATTATAGCACTAAGAGTGAAATCATTATCCTTTGGATACCATAAGCCATGATCCATAGTGCCTTTTAAATATCTCAAGATTCTTTTTACTGCCATCACATGTGATTCTCTTGGATTTGCTTGAAATCTTGCAACAAGACAAACTGCATGCATAATATCAGGTCTAGTTTGAGCTAGATAAAGCAATCCTCCAATCATGGATCTATACTTTTCCTTATCAGTCTTGGGTGATTCATCAGTTTTACTCAATTTGCAGCCAGTCACCATGGGAGTACATACTGGTTTAGAGTCTTCCATCCCAAACATCTTTAACAACTCTTTCACATACTTAGATTAAGATATGAAGATTCATTTATCTGATTAATTGATTTGCAGAGCCAAAAAGAAATTCATCTCACCAAACATAGACATCTCAAACTCTTTCTGCATTTCACCAGCAAATTTCATACACATACCTTCATTTCCTCGAAAGATGATATCATCAACAAAGACTTCAACAATCAAAATTTGATCACCATTAATCTTGAAATAGAGATTACTGTTAGCAGTACCTTTATTGAATCCTAACTGCAATAAGTACTTATCCAACCTTGCATACCAGGCACTAGGAGCTTGCTTGAGTCCATACAATGCTTTCTTCAACCTGCATACCATATCACCTTGATCTAATAGTTGAAATCCTTCCAGTTGCTCAATGTAGACTTCCTCTTCCAACTCACCATTCAGAAATGTTGACTTCACATCCATCTAATACACTTTGAAATCTTTGTGAGCTACAAATTCTAGAAACATTAGGATTGCTTCAATCCAAGCTACTAGAGCAAAAGTCTCTTCAAAATCCATTCCTTCAATTTGAGAATATCCTTTGCACACAAGCCTTTCTTTATTCCTTACAACTTCTCCATTTTCATTCAGCTTATTCCTGAAAACCCATTTGGTTCCAATAATATTTTTGTCAGCAGGTCTAGGAATCAATTCCCAAGTTTCAATCTTCTCTTTCTGCATTAGTTCTTCCTCCATTGCCTTTACCCAATTTTCCTCATGTAGGCTTCATTCACAATTTTTGGTTCAACTGTAAAGAGAAAACAATAATTCACTTGTTCTTCTATAGCTCTTTTCCTTGTCAGTACTCCTTTTTCTTTGTCTCCAATAATTTGATCTTCAGAGTGATTGATTCTTACATACCTAGGGGTCTTAGCAATTTTTGGAGCCTTTTCTTCTTCATCTTGACTGTCTTCTTGTTCAACTTTTTCTTCATAGGTTATAGTAGTAGGTTCATCTGATCCATAGCCACTCTGATCTGATGTTCTTCCTTTGTCTTCATCCACCTTCACATTTGCACTCTCAACAATCTTTTTCAACCTTTTGTTATAGCACTGGTAGGCCTTACTCTTGGTAGAATATCCAAGGAAGATTCCTTCATCACATCTTGCATCAAATTTCCCTAGGTCTTCATCTCTTATGATATAGAATTTGCTTCCAAAGACTTTGAAATATCTTACTGTTGGAATTCTTCCATACCATAATTCATAAGGGGTTTTAGTATCGTTACCTTTCACTTGAACTCTGTTTTGAATGTAGATAGCAGTATGTATAGCTTCTTTCTAGAAAACTTCTAGTAGGCCTCCTTCCTTCATCATTGTTTTGGTAGCCTATTGAATTGTCCTATTCTTCCTTTCCACAACTCCATTTTGCTGAGTCCTAGGTGCAAACAAGTGTCTCTTTATTCCTTGCTCTTCACAGAAAATGTTGAATTCATTTGATGTGAACTCACCTCCTCTATCAAACCTCAAGCATTTGATTTTCAATTCTATTTCATTTTCAACCATTACCTTTAAGGATTTGAACTTCTCTAGGGTTTCTGATTTGTCTCTTAGAAAAGTAACCCAAGTCATTCTAGAATAATCATCAATAAGCAACATGAAGTACCTATCACCTTGTAGAATTCTTATCCTTGTAGGACCACATAGATCTGTATGAACTAGATTCAGCAAACTGGTAGAAAATTGCTCTTTACTCTGGAAACTTGTTCTTGTTTGCTTCCCCAACTGACATTCCTTGCAAATAGTATTGGTGGGTTTCACAAGTTTTGGTAAATCTCTCACAGTCTGACTTGAACTTATCTTTACGAGATTATCAAAATTTATATGACACAACCTTCTATGCCACAAGCAACTCTCATCTACTTGGGCTAATAAATAGTAATCATTAGTTTCTCTTAATTGATAGATGTTACCTCTGTCTTCTTGCCGATAGCAATCACAGTTCTGAAGCTTTCCATGATCTTGCATCCATTTGTCTTTAAATCTCACATCATAGCCTTTGTCACACATCTGACCAACACTCAAAAGATTTTGCTTCAAACCCTTCACATATAGGACATTGTCAGTATTATGCTTTCCATCAAACGAAATAGATCCTTTTCCACAAATATTACCAGCTACATTGTCTCCAAACCTAACCAGTCCTCCATCATATTTTTCCAAACTTAGAAACTTACTTTTGTCACTGGTCATTTGATGTGAGCATCCACTATCAATAATCTGTTCATCCTTATCTTTCTCAACTTGAATAGCCAAAGCACTTTCTTCCACTGGTTTTTCTTCCTTCACATAGTTAGCAAGATTAGTAGACACGGTTTCTTCTTTAATAGAAATAAACAAGCATTCATTTGCACTAGTACTAGCATCATCAGATTCATCATCAGTCACACCTTCATCATCAAAATCTCTAACATAGTATCATTTCATTGGATCTCTAGGCCTGTTCTCAAATCATTTTTTATTCCTTTCAATTCTTTTAGGACATCTAGAAGCACAATGACCTACTTTACCACATGAAAAACATTTGAAAGGTAGTTTTCCTTTGAACTTACTGGAACCTCTTTGCAATCTATCAACAAAGTTAGCTTCAATTTCATCAAAGTCATCATCAGGTTCCACCTTATATTTTTCAGCTTTGGAGATCTTTTCTGAAGTACTGGCTTTGACAACAATTTCAACTTTTGGCAAAGCATCACCAAACTCTCTCATCTCAAAGGTTATAAGCTTTCCAAGTAATTGATCTCTATCAATAGTTTTCACAGTCATTACTTCTTCAATTGCAGCTACTTTATGACTGTAGGACTTTGGTAGTGATCTAAGAATTTTCATCACAACTTCCTTATCACCAATAATACCTCCCATAGCTTTTATTCCATTGACGAGTTCATCAACCCTTTACATGAAGGCTGTAATGTTTTCATCTTCATTCATCTTTAAACTCTCATATTTTGCTTTTAGGCCCTGTAGCTTGGATTCTTTTACAGAATCATCTCCTTCATACAATTTCTTCAACTTTTCCTAAACCTTATTTGTAGATTCTAGATCCATGACTTTTATCAACTCAGTGTCAGACAAAGCACTTAACAAGGCATCTCTATCTTTTGTATTCAACTCATATTCTTTGATTTCATCTTCAGTTGTCAAACCATTTTCAAGTATGGTGTATTCTATTTCTACAGCTTTCCACACTTTATAACCAAGGCAAAGGAGATGGCTTTTCATTCGTACCTTCCATAGAGAATAATTTGTCCCATCAAACTGCAATGCTTCCTTTTTAAAAGACATCCTGGATCTTCCTCAAGCTATTAAGATTTCTTCTGAGGAACCTACTCTAATACCAATTGTTGTTATACACAGGACAACTGAGAGGGGGGTGAATCATTTGTCACAAAAACTTAACTTCATATGAATATCAAACCATCAACTACTTAATTACTAAAATCATATTTAACCATGAAAGCATGAAACCATAGACTTAATCACAATCACACATTCAACATAGTAGACACCATATTTTTACGTGGAAAACCCTAAAAGGGAAAAACCACAGTGGGTGTTAGCCCACAAAAATATATGAGTTATAACAATACCGAAAAATAGAGGCTCATTGCCTATAGGGCTCACTGCCCAAATTAATCACTGCAAAGAATGGCTTACTGCCAAGAACGGCTCACTGCCAAGGGGTGGTTCATTGCCAAAATCATGAACTATTAAGTAGCATCTACTCCATGCCTGGGTTTAGTTGCATTTTAGCACAGTATAGCTTCTCTACTCTGCTCTTTTACACCTTCACACTTATCTATTCATTTTTCACATCCTACTTCACTTTTTTGCAATTCATTACAAGTCTTTATACAGGTCATCAACCTTGGAATGTACATCAAGGTCGGCAATACATTCATCTATAGTTGGTACAATCTCCAAGGTCAGAATTGTAAAAACATAGATAGAAATAGGTCTAGACCTAATACAGAAATTTGCTAAGGGAAAGATGTAAAGATGTATGTTGATCATGCCACGCCTTAGCTGGGAGTCAAACACAATTCTTCACGCCATGACACACTTCCACAATCTTCAAGGCATCTCTACAATTAGTGAAATCAACCAAGTCTGCCAAGACTGGTGAGAACACTAGGTCTTCTAAGAACATTCTTCATTCACAATCCAACTTTCTCTTTATGAACCAATCCAAGGGTAGGTACACAAATAGAAGACATCCACAAGCACATTGAAATCATCAGGAAACAACCACACAACTTCTAACCACTATGTCAAGAAGATTCTTTAAACCAGATCACATAAATAGCACAACCAACTGCTGTCATAAGGAGAAGATCGCTTGTGGACCACCAAATCATGAACCATTGAAGTTGAAGGCACTTAACATCATCTTAGACTTAACTCTAGAACTACAGACAGAAATACTTCAATATGAAGGAATGTGGAGCATAACACTTTCTCCCTATCACCACCAAACATGCAGGAAAAGTAGTTTTCACTCTGGTGAACATAACTCTCTCAAATCTTCATATCAGAGGCTCAAACTTTGAATATAACATCTTTAGATAGACTTATAAATAACATCCAATCCACAGACAAAGATATTCATCCTTTAGGAAATGCGGAGCAAGCTTCTGGACTGTTCTTCTGTATGCAATACACTATTTCCACTGCAACTCACTATTTCTACTAGAGGAGCTAATTTTCTCAATATCCTCAACATCAAGATCACAAGCAAGCAACAAAATAAGAGCACATTTGACACCAATGACATCACAAATATGTTGACATCAATGACAACACCGATTAGGCACATACTTGCAATAGGAAAGACCAGGGGACAGGCTTTGAGGACTATTGTCCCTTTGCTGTCAGAGTCTAAGGAAGGAACGACTCTTAAGTTACCCGATTTGACCCTAAATAGGATCTTATCAACCATGGGGAATGCCTTGGTTGGTAAATTCTTTTCCTATCACCCTAACATTGACTTGGTTAGAAGATGGACAATAACCCAATGGAATTTGAAAGGCAGTTGGATTGTCAGCGCCATGGCTGGAGGTATGTTTCTGCTTAAATTTACTACTAAGGAAGACCTTATCTAGATCTTATTAGGGAGACATTGGTAATATGGGAAGCACTCTCTTTGTATATGTAGGTGGAAATTAGGATTCAATCCCAAGGAAGGTTTAAACACATCAACTCTGGTTTGGGTTAGGTTACCTAGATTACCATTAGAGTTTTGGGATGAAAAGGTTTTTGCTTGGATCAATAACTCCTTTGGGAACTATGTTACTGTGGATAAAGTCACAAAGGCAAAAACTAGGCTTGTTTATGCTAGGTTTTGTGTTAATGTTGATATCCTCAAAACCCTTCCAACCTCCATTATCCTTGAGTCAAGACTCAGGAAATGGACCCAAAACATTCTTTATGAAAATTCTAGGGTTTTCTATCAAAATTGTATGAAACGAAGGCATGTCATTATATAGTGCAAAGCCCCTAGAAAGTCCAAGGAATTTGTAGAAAAGATTAAGGATGTTTTTGATGATTATCCCTTCAAAGAAGACATTCTAAATATCATCAGCTCACCATCCACTTCTCTAGAGAAGCCCACTTCCCTGAAGAATGTTTCAGAGGAGGAAACCAAGGAAGGGCCTCTACAGAATAGCTTGGTTCTATATGACAAACATCAGATTAGATGAGGCTCTTGAACACCTGACTACATTGATTGCTAAAGGGGAAAAGGAGAAATCCCCACCTGAGGTTGATAGGGAGGAGGGAGAAATCTGAGTACATAGTGAGGGTCATGCTATTGTTGAGAAGGAACCTGAGGAAGGAAAGGGTTCTAAGGAAAATCAGGTTGATAGGGAGGAGGAAGAAATCCCAACACAGAATGAGGGTCCTATTATTGTTGAAAAGGAACCTGAGGAAAGAAAGTTTTTAAGGAGAATCAGAGCCATACTAAGGTGGCCATGGAACAAGTTAAAACATATAGCCTACTCAAGAAGGAAAACGGGTCACCAACTGGAAACATCTCTAAGGATAGCCATCTGGACATGATCCTAGAACAAGCAAAGGCCTATAGCCCACTCAAGAAGGAAAGTGGGCCACTAGGTAAGGACTATCTTAGTTCCCCTTTCTGACTCAAACAATTTTGTCCATCCCCAGGGGCAGGGCCTAGCAAGCCAAATCCCTGTGATCTTGAGGGCCAGTCTACTGCCAAAAGAAAGGGCAAAGGGTAGAATAGGAAAATTATTGATGTTGGGGTTGAGCTAAAGATTAGGAGGCCTTCACAATGGGAAAATATACAACATGAGGTTGCTAAAGATAGCCAATGGTAGGCAGAACACTTTGTAGATGATTGCCAGGAAGCCTCGAAAACAAAGATTCTCTCCTAGAATATCTGAGGACTTAATAATCCCCATAAACAGTTTTTGGTTAAAAACTATATTTTTGAGAATAAGATTGACATTCCGCTACTACAAGAAGTTAAGATGTCAGAAGGGAATTTAAAAATATTGTTAATAATATCTGGGCTCATGCTAATTTTTGTATTAGTGAAGCTCAGGGGGTGTCTGGAGGCATTGTCACCATGTGGGGACAAAATGTGAAAGTATCCTATCTTGCCCATACTAAACATTGTCCTGAGGCCTCCTTCTCTTCCTAGAATAGAGAATGGACCATTGCTAATATCTATGCTCCTAACACCAAAGCATCTTGGAGGGAAGTTTGGGTTTATGTATCTTCTAGAATCAAGGATAACAAAGAACTTCATTGGATGGTTGCTGGAGATTTTAACACCCCACTTTTTCCTTCTGAAAAACTTGGAGTTATAATGGACTAATCTGATAGTATAGTGGATTTTGTAAAGTTTATGATTGATGTTGGCTTAATGGATATTGAGCTTGTAGGCCAATCTTGTACTTGGACTAATAGACACTAAGGAGAACACCTCATCCAAGTCAAGCTGGACAGATTTTTTATCTCTTCTACTTGGAATATTATTAATCACACCAAGCTATCTACTTTCCCAAGAATTGGATCAGATCATAACCCTTTATTGCTTAATTGGTTGGAAAGAGTTCATAGAGGACCATACCCATTCAGGTATGAGATAATGTGGGATTCTCATCCAGAGTTTAGAAACTGTATTTCCAACTAGTGGAGGATCCCTATCCAAGGCTCAGTAATATTTAGGTTGGTCTAGAAACTTCTTAATGTCAAATATTGTGTTAAAGGATGGACTAGAATCTCATTTGTCAACATCTTGGAGCAAAAGAAAGTTTTAGCCAACATGATGTCTGAAGTTCAAACCAAAATGGCTGAGGGAGATAGCTCGAAGGGAGTCTTTGCTCTTGAAAAAACCTTGACTTAGGAATGGTATTCTATTTTAAAGGAGGAGCTCTTTTGGAAACAAAAATCTCAAATCCAATGGTTAAAAGAGGGTGATAGGAACACTTCTTTCTTTCATCAATCCACCTTACAACATAGAAAAATAAACACTATAACTAGGCTACTAGTTGAGAGAGGTATGGAAGTCAGAATGGAGGTGTAGATTGGGCAATTGGCCTCTAGGTATTTTCAGTCCCTTCTTGCTATTTAGTCTATCAATTTCTCCTCCTCTGAAAAAGAATCTCTGCTGGATTCTATTCCCTTACTTATGTCTGGTGAGGATAACTGCCTTCTCACAAAGCCGACCACTGAGGAAGAATCTTAGGATGTGGTGTTTTCTATGGGGGATTTTAAAGCACCAGGACCATATGGGTTCCCTCTTACTTTTTTTCAAGATTTCTAGGAGATTGTGGGAAAAGATTTTACTAATGCTACTAGAGACTTCTTTAGGATAGGGAAGTTGTTAAGACAGTTGAACAATGCTTTCATTGCTTTGGTCCCTAAGAAGTATGATCCTATATCCATGGCTGATTTTAGACCTATAAGTCTCTGCAACATTGTTTACAAGAGCTTCACTAAGATTCTGGTCTTCAGGCTCCAACCTTTATTGAACAATCTTATTGATGTTAATCAAAAAGATTTTGTGTTAGGAAGACAAATTCTAGATGCTACCATATCTACTCATGAAATCATTCATTCCATGGACATAAGTAACATTCTAGGTATGTTCTTCAAGCTTGGTATTTCCAAGGCCTATGATAGAGTTAGTTGGGATTTCTTAATGAAGGTCCTTAGGAAGTTTGGTTTCCAAGATAGAGTCTTAAACCTAATTAAAGAATGCATTTCTACTACTAAATTTTTTATTCTTGTTAATGGGATCCCTAGAGGATTTTTTCATACTAGAAGAGGTATTAGAGAAGGGGATCCTCTATCCCCTTATCTGTATATTATTATGGCTAAGGTCTTAGGGGGAACTTCTATTAACATGTTGAGGCTGGGCTCCCTTCAAGGAATTAAACCAACTTCCTCATTACAACCTTCAACTATCCAACAGTTTGTGGATGATACCATCCTCTTTGGTATTGCTTCTGTGGTTGAGGCTAGAAGATGGGAAAAGTTATTGAATGATTATGGTGCTATCTCGGGTCAGAGTATCAATTTTGAGAAAAATCAAATTTATTTTTCAATACTCCTAGTGAGCTGCAATAGAAAATTAAAGTCACTTTGTGCTGCTCTAGTGCCCAACTTCCTGCCTCTTACCTTGGGCTCCCTCTTACCATCCAAAAATGTTACTCCAGCTTATTAAAACTCAATTTTGGAAAGAATTCAAGAAAAATTAGCTGGCTAGAAGGGAAGATTACTTAGCCAAGTTGGGAAATTCTAGCTCCTTAAAGCTTCTCTCTAGGGTATTCCTATTTATTTCCTCAGTCTTTTTAAAATCTCCAAGTACCTGGCTGAGAAGTTTGAACATATCCAAAAAAAATTCCTATAGTTGGGG
Organism: Cunninghamia lanceolata; assembly: GCA_027924645.1. NCBI lineage: Eukaryota > Viridiplantae > Streptophyta > Pinopsida > Cupressales > Cupressaceae > Cunninghamia > Cunninghamia lanceolata. The sequence goes on from BSBN01001091.1 coordinate 6,768,602, forward strand.
GTGGAGGATAAAAAGAGAATGGCCTTGGTAAACTAGGATAAGGTGTCTTGGCCTAAAACCCAGGGGGGTTGGGAATCAGAAAAATACACTTGATCAATAAGGCCCTAATGGCCAAAGTTGGGTGGAACTTGGTTAATGATAATAAGGACTAGAGTTTCATCATGAAAGCCAAATACCTCAGAGGTGTACCGGGTATCAAATTTCTCTTAGAATCTAGTCTCCCCAAAGGCTCTATTATTTGGAACAACACTTTTAATATTAGAGGTATGTTGTAGAAAAGCATTAAATGGAAGATTGGTAATGGTATATGCATCATCTTTTAGAAAGACAGGTGGTTTGGGGACCAGCCTCTTAAAGATCTCCCTATTGGCAGACTGGCTGACAAAGCCAACAATTTCTCTGGTTCCTCTATTGCTAACTATGTTCTTCATAATGGATCTTTGAGCAACTAGAAATGCCTGATGAATTGCTATCCAGGCTTAAATAACTTGAGTCATCTTGCTTCAAATCTCCAAAGGAATCTTAATAACTATAGACTTCATTTCTTCATAAAGGAGGATAGTTTTGTTTGGGAAAGAGAAAGTAGAGGCATATTGACTATCAAAACTACCTACAATATGTTGTTAGACCCTACTGTTGATAGATTTTGGAACATAATATGGATTCATAAGTTTCTTCATAAGATTAATTTCTTTTGGTGGGCTGCCAATTACAATAGAATTCTCACATTGGAAAATCTCAAAAAAGAGGATTTCAACTTCCCAACATGTGTGGTTTATGTCAAAAAGAAAACGAATCGATTTCTCACTTGCTCTTTCTTTGTGACTTTTCTAGGGATATTTGGTGCCTGACTTTGTAGAAATTGGGAACTGCTTGGGTCTTCAATGATAATCTGAATGCCTTTATTAAGGAATGCCCCCCCCATTTTCCTTTCCAGTGGTTAAGGAGCTTTGGAAACAAATTTCTCCACACCATGGGTGGAGCCTCTAGAAGGAAAGAAACAACAGAATTTTTTGGGATATTGTTAGGACCCCTCTTGATGTCTTCCAAGCTTTCTCTAGACTTCTTGAAAATATACCCACCTGTAAAATAGACTCTACTGAAGTTCCCTCTAGCCATATTGAGGTGGATATGTGAACAACTGGGGTATCTCTAAAGACATATCTATGGTGGATAACTTAAAGAAGCTTGTTAGGGCTAATACTTATTAGAGACCCCCCTAAGTGGGTTGGTGCAGTAAGCTAAATTTTGATGGGGATGCCAAGGGAAACCCAAGTCAGGCTAGTGGTGGGAGATTATTAGGTTTGACAAGGGAGATTTCCTGGCTATTTTCACATGAGGGGTAGGAATCAAGACTAATAATGAATCAAAGGCTTTGGCCATGCTTTGGGGTGTTAAACTGGCACACTCTCTGGGAATTACTAAACTTCATGTTGAAGAGATTCTAAACTGATGGTGGATGTTGTGTTAGGTAAATCCAATCCTGGCTGGAAACTATTGGATCTTGTCAATGACATCAAAAGTCTCCTTAGTGGTTTTGAAGAATATGAAGTTTCTCACATCTTAAGAGAAGGTAACAAAGGTACAGATGCCATGGCCAATTTAGGCATTAACAACACTTCTTGGAGGTCTTGGAGGAAGATGGGGAACATCTCAGACAATATTCAAATCCTAATAACTAAAAATACTAATGGCCTTTGCAAATAACTATTCTTATAATTTTGTCCCTCTAGAAGATTATAATGAGTCTTTTTGGCCTTGGGTTTGTTTGTTTGGGGTGGCCTTCATTAGGGTTATCCTCTTCAATTGTAACTATGATATAATTGGGAATATGTTTGATAATATTAAAAGGGTTGCTGGTCATTGGAATTTTGATCCTTATGTTAGTTTTGATCTAGACCTCTGATGGGAAAAGGATCCCAATGGACTACATTTCATTTTGGTGGGAAGACTATTGCTAAGGAGAATTTTCAAATTCATCACTTTATTTTGGGGAGTAAGCTCGTGAATGATGACTAGAACTATGTGAGTCAACAGGATGATGCTAATTAGACTGGGATTTGGGGGAGTTCACATGTCAATACTGACAAGATGATAGGCTGGATGGGAAGTAATGATTACAAGACTTTCTAAAGGATTTGCATTAATTATGATCTAAGGTTGTGGGCGTACTTCCTCTACTTGGCAGTGAATAGATGTGAGCTGAATTATTTGATTAATTCCCAGCATTTTAATTCCCATGAATTCTAGCAGATCAATCATTACTTTACCATGAAGAGAAGGGAAAGATCAAGAAACCCCCATCATGAAATTAACTTGCATATTTTCTTATGGATTTCTAAAAAGGGTGAAATTTTGGATAAGGAGTTGTATTGTTATCCTTCTCTGCTTTCAAATTTGAATTGGCTTCTTATTGTTAAGAATAGATTAGCAGCCATAGGAGGTAAAAAGGTAAGGACGGACCCCTTATCCTGCAAAGAATTCAAATAGGACCCCACATTGTGGTATATTTGTGAGGAGGAGGATGTGTCTTATTTTATTGAAGTGTTGAATGGCAATGACAAGAACCTTTCTCGGTAATTTGTTGACTTGTGGGACAATCACCATGTTCATTTGGGTGGCATTATATTTGAAGTAACAGAGGAGGTGATTGGCCAAGCAACAATTTTTTTGTGTAAAGGGAAAAAGCTCTACCAACAAAGAAAGGTTCCTAACCCTAACAGTATGACTACCTTCTTCAAGGAAGGAGAATTCATGGTGAAGGTGTAGGGGGCTTCAAAAGAGAGAAACTGCCTAAACCTTGGGACTAGGTTTGTTTCATTATCATGAAGTAAATTACTTTAGATGGTCGTTTCAGGTTTACTTTCAGTATCACTTCGCCTTATTGAATCATTTTCGACATAAAGCTTTGATTAGTTTTCCTTTTTACCTATTATCGTCCCTTGAGAGCTCCATCTGTGCTGCTAGAGAATCCCATGATAAAAACACTGACATCCCTGTTATTCCTCTTCATTAGGGGTTAATCTTCTATCTTTATCATTTTCACTTGACCCTTTGCCCCTTGAGGGCTATCAAAGTCAATGTGTTGGAGGAAACCCCCTGGTTATGTTGTAGTTACTCCTCAGATTGCTAAGGGAAAGAGCAAGAAGTATGTGTCTTTACAAAATAAGGTGGATTCTTCTCCTAGGGCCCCCCACCTAATGATCCTTTAGACTTGCCTAGGATTGAAAATATTGAACCTAAGGATATGTTGTTGGCCTCATCCCCTAATCCTAAACCCACTATCAAACCCAAATTTAAATATCCTAAAACCTAGGGTAAGAAGAAATCCCAAGTTGCCAGTCTAGGTACTCTCAAAAAGGGTGAAATGCCCTCTGTCAAAAGAAATTTTGATGGCAATGAGAGTCAAACTCATAAAAAGTTGAAGGGGAGCTAGGTGGTCAAAGGGGTCCAGTATGTGGTGGCAAATTCTAAATTTGTGGATATGGATTTAATTACTAAATAGGAGAATAGCGAGACTGGGGAGACTGGTGGGGTGAAAAATATGAAAATTTCATAGGTGAGAAGGTCCAACCGTATTGCAGGTATTCAATCGAATGATCCTAAGGGTGTGGATGTGTTTATCAATTATGAATTTGAAGAGGAAATGTTTGGGGAGGAGGAATCTGGCACTTCTAAAGTCTTTCATGAGGAGGAAGGTAATAGTTTATTCCCTAAGATGAATACTCCTTATTCTGAGGATGAAGAGGAAGTCTAGGTTCAATCGAAGGAGGAGGAAATTCAGGTTCAACTGGAGGAAGAGGAAGTCTAGGTGCAACCAGTGGAAAAAAAAGGGTTGTTACAGGTGTGAGCAAACTACCAAGGAGATTGCTGCTCTAAAGACCAAGGTGACAAATCTAGAAAAGCACTAGAGGGTGATGGCAAGCTTTGCTACTAAAGTGTTTCATCATTATGCTACTTAATTCTCAGTTATGTAGGAGTTATAAACCAAAATAAATGGCATCAGTGTTGACTATATGGGTGATTATGAGGAAATGTTTAAATTCCTCACTCAAGACAGGGCTAATGTTTGCCCTTAGTTTCTCTTCCTTTGTTTTTTGCTTCAATTTTTTGATTAAGTATTGTTTGTCCGCTATGATATTTGGTTTTAATATCAGTTATTAGTATACTACTACAGTATTGTTTCTAGCCAGTGTGTGCCTTTTTTACTTTTCCTTTTTGGTTGTTTTTGTATACGGATCTGGACCCTTTTTTCTAGCTTAATCAAAAACATTTAACTAGTGAATTATAGCTTTGATTTGGGTCCCTTTAACAACATTGGCATCATCCAACTACACTTAACAGTGGAGTTTGGCCACCTAGAGCTGCAAAGGCTTATTGAAGGGTGTCATTTTGAGTTGAGCAAAGATATAATTGAGTTGCAAAGTCATAGTCACATACAATTTACATTGAATGTGTGCTAGCTATTTGTCATAAATCCACATGAAGTGTGTTCTGTGTGTGATAACAATAGTCCACAAATTAATCTATCCAAACCATCCTCTCAGATGTGGTGTAAGGTTCCATACATGAAATATATGAGCAAGAGTGGGTTTAAGCATGAGGAGTGATGTGTTTGGGAAGAATTACATCTTTTCTATTTTGAGCTTAGTTGTTTCCTTTGGGGGACCATGTTGACTCTTGACTTTTGTATGTGATTTTAGGATGTGATTTCATTTTGTCTACTATTTTTTTAGGTTAGACTATTGTTATTTTTTTATTAGGTAATATATGCTCTATTTAATCAAAAAAGGTGCAAGATAACTAGTGAGAGAGAGAGCCAAGTGACAAAGAAACATGAGAGAATTCAAAATGAGGGCAAGGAAGAGATTTATGAAATGCCCCTAACTAGTATCCATTGATCAAACTTAGTAAGATGATGTAGGATTTAAACTTGGCCATTAGTAGGAGCCCGTATTCAAAAATCACATTGGAAACTAGCACTAGGAGGCATTGGTATCTTGGTCACTAGCATAAGGGGTGCTAGTGTCCATGAGGAACTAGGACTCTATATTCTAGGTGAATGTTGGATATAGAAGCTAAAGTCTAAGTTTTCTTGCATGGCACACTAGTGACATGTTTTAAAGTAGAGAAATATGATGAATGTATCATAAATATGACTAGGAGTGGCATACACCAAAATGAGTACAAAAATGTAAGGTGAAAATTGTGAAGTATACAATTTTTTTACCTTACATTTTTCCCACTTTAGAGGACTTATGGAACTATAGTAAGAAAGCATGCTAAAGTAAATACATTGCATAAATCATATTGATATATATAAAGGATACATCAATAGTATACAAGAGGGCTATGATATTTGTCTTCTCTTTGATCTTTCTTTCATTCCAATAAATACTCCAAGCTTGCAATTCATCCAAAAAGAAAAAGTAATTAATATTCACCAACAAGAAGTATGTAGAAAAGAAATCACATGCATATAATATTCAACCTACTTTTCACTAAAACAAGAAAAAAAGAAAGAGAATGGGATCCATGAATGGTCATCTAGAGTAGGAAAAGGAAGAGGAGGCTACAAGAAATCCACAAAGGAATATGGACATGGATGTGGAGAGACCACCTACATATAGAACTAGTAGTGTAGGACCCTTCTTGGCATGGATTTGGATGTGTAGGAGTCACCTAGACATAGAGTTGGGAAGGTAAGTATGGTTGTGGGGGAGCCCTCATAATGGTAAATTAGGTATGGCTATATAGGAGCCTACACATTGGTACTAGTACCACAAATCATTTGACTATGGCTATTACAACACTACAATAATGGAACAAGGACTATGATTACTGTAAATTTGTTAATTGTAGTCAAGAGTATTAGTAGTAGGGTGTATGGCACCTTAAAATAATTTAATGCTAGAGGATGCAATCAATTTAAGGGGAAAAGGGAGAAGGGAAAAAACTACCAAGGTGTAAGTAGGAAGATAGAATATTATATAAGGGGGAACAAGAAAAAAAGTGCTTCTCCCAAGCATTTCACATAGATTTTCCCCCAATGAAGGAGCACAAAGGAAGTAGTTATGAGAAAAGTAGGGAATACACCTATCAAGAGAATAATAAATAGGAAAATAAAAAGAACAATGGAGGAATGAACTAAGATTATTACCCTTGAAAGGTAAATATAAGGTTACACCATAAAGAAGGCAAAGGAGAATGATTATGAAAGATTAGGTTGTGAGAAAGTATAGATAGTAGGATAATGTGTATAGGAAAATAGGAAGTTGAACCTTGCAAAGGAATATGAGAAGATGAAGACACGATAGATAAACATAGAAGAGTTGGAAAAAAGTATACACATAACAAGAGAATCATCATAACCCTAGTATAAAACATATATGCCAATCAACAATAGGAGTAATAGAAATAAATATGGTGTAAGAAGCATGGCCAACATAAGGAACACAGGAGACATGAGATTGGATTAGTGAAAGAAATAAGGTAAAATCAAACATTAACATATCATCCAAGGAAAGAATGTAAGAGCATGTCATTAGAAAACAAGAGAGGAAATGGTACTAAGAATAAGCACATGAATATGTGATGAGGGTGGTTGCAAACTAATGAGGGATAAAAGTAACACTAAAGTGGCATTATTTTCTTGAGAAATAGAGTTAGTTGTAATTGAGGTAGTGATTCAAAGCACTTATATATACAATATGAACATGGTGTAAAAAGATGAAATATAGAATTATGTTTCTAGTTTTAAAATATATAATGTATTTTGATACCTAGATTACAAAAATTGGTTAAGGATGTACAAAAGTGACATTTTCCACTTTGATGAGTGCAAAAACAAAAGTCTGTATGGACACCTCTCAAAATAGTAAATGTAAGTAACTTTTTAAATCCTTTGATGAAAAATGCAAGCCATAGTGAGGTATAATATGGACATATATGTATGTATGTATGTATACGTATATGTGTGTATGTATGTGTGTATATATAATGTGTGTGTATGTATATATACATATATATTATGTATGCATATATACATAGATACACATGTACATATATGGACACACGTATCTATGTATATATACATACATGTATAAATGTATATATGCATATGTATGTGTATGTATATGTATATGTATATTTATATATATGTATGTATGGGTATGTATCTATACGTATTATATACACATGTACATTAATATTCATATGTATATTTATTACATATACCTATATGTATAGATACATTATATGTATATATATAAACGTATTACATATACATATATACATACATACATTATATGTATGTATATAAATGTATTACATATACATATACATACATACATTCTAATATGTATGTATATATGTATACATATTACATATACATACATACATTATAAATGGAGACATTTATACATGTATATGTATATGCATATACATATATATTAGAACCCCTCATGTATGACCACCTTTACTTGACCTAAATGAATCATGATATTATATTTTTAATGTGTAGAGTATGTCTAGATTGATTTTATGTGTATAGCTTTTTAATAGATTCATCAATAAATAGTTGTTAAAAAATAAGAAGGTATATCTTTGGAATTTTATGAGACATTATGCTTGAAAAATAATAAATAATTTATAAAATATCTCTGATATTTTTGAAGATTTATATTCAAAAAGTAGACATTCTTCTCTACAAAACCTATTAATTTCAATAAAAAATATAAATATAAAGTTGTTAGCCATTTTTCAAAGTGGAATTTTTCAATGACTACCATCATGAACTTGTAGTTGCAAGTCCAAGCATTAAACTAAAGAAAACATGGAGAGAAATATGAATTTTAAAGGACGATATCCATTCCAATTATATATTTTCTTTGAATAGATATTTGACTAAAATTAGATATTTAGTCCTAGGAAAATCATGCACCAAGACCAAACATCTAGTTGGACTAGATATTTGGTTATTTCAAATATTTGGTTCTATTGAATATCTAGTCCAGTCAAATATCTAGTCATACTAGATATCTAGTCTCATAGGGTCCTTTTGTAATATGGATCTAAGAGCAACCAATTGAAAAAAAACATACAACTTCAATTTTTAAGGAATATTTCAAAGCTAATAATTGTTTTCATTTAAAGTGTGTATTTTTAAACAATTTTAGAGTTTTAATGAGTATTTGGTGATTATTTCATATTACATTTAATTTTATCAAAAATAAAATGAGATTAACATAATGTAAAAAAGGGAAAAGGAAGAGGAAGAACCTAACACTAAAAGAAATACAAACAAAACGAGAGGAGGTGAAATGACAAAGATATAAGAGACAAAATATTTAAGTAGCAAATGCTGAAGTGGTGAATGTTAAATTGGAAAATGTTGAAGTAGTGAATGTTGATGTGGTGGACATGGAAGGGATGAATATGGAAGAGGCAAACATATAAGTGGAAAATGTGGAAGCAAGTCAAGGTATGTCTTCCAATGCACCCATTATTGATAATGATATTATAATTTGTTACTTGTAATCAGATGTACCAATGTTCAAATAGATATTTTATTGATTAATGAAAATGATATATTGACATAAACATTTATAATTCATTGAAAATAGCAACATAGACACCAATTAAGACAACAATGTAGAGAACAATGAACATGCATAAATGCAAACACTTGACACAAGAAGTAGATGAAATCAAAATGTTTTAATTGAAGTTGAAAGAAAAATACTATAAATTATTTGTGGTGGGAAGGGTGTGTGCAAGAAGTTGAGTCCACTTTTTGGCCAAAAAATGGAAGTGTTTTCCTTGATTTTCATAATTTGTCACATTTGACCTAAAAATTTGAAGCACTTAAAGGTGGAATCTTGAAAAACGTCAGTAAATATGAAATGTAGTACTCGGAGTCTAGTTTCCAAATATGTAATTTTTTTTAATACCCAGATGATACAAATTAATTTTTAATAGGCGTTTCTAAAAACCACTGTTTAAAAGTCACTTTTTTTTACTATACCATGCACGTGTACGTCATCCATATTTTGACCTAAATAATCATATTTTTCTAAATCCTTTTAGGAAAATATTTTTAACTCACTAAAGCACGTTTTCCATATTTTTTGTAATTTTTTAGTGAATATTTTATTTTTTGAACATTAATTTTTTATTAGCCATTTTTGGTGTTTTAAAATTCGTTGTGTACGTCACACATAAGATGACCTAAACTTATCATTTTTTGAAAAAAAAAAAAAATTGAAAAGAATTATCTGAAGTACGTTTTCGTACAATTTTTTTTACAAAAAGATATTTTAATAAAAAGTTATTAAATACTAAAAAACTATGATAATTCAAGTTTATGGATCTGTTTCATCATAAATTAATTGAAAAATAGAAAAAATATTATAATTGTTAAAAAATTACATATTTGGAATCTACACTATCTCATCTATAATGGGTTTTAATTTCGTCAAAAAATTCTGCAAAAAAGGCCTTCAGACATATGCCCAAAGTCACTATTTTGTTGTGACACTGACAGGACCTTCAACTTGCAGGTCAAACCAGGTCCAAAGCCAAGGGTCAGGTTCCCAAGCCTTTTTTCTGACTAAAAACACATAGCAAAAATTGCGTCGGCAATTTAAATTTTATGAAACGGGATCCCGTTTCATAGAAGGTTAATATTTTAACCTTTCATAAAACGGGATCTCGCTTTTGGCTCTAGATCCCGAAGCAAAACAAGATCTCATTTCATAAAAAGCGGGATCCCGTTTTAGTTTACCCGATTTCAAGTTTTTTCTAAGTCTGAAACTTCCACCTTAAGTGGAATCATCTTTGTGCATTTACCCGAAAAGTGAGTGTACAATTTGAATTCATGCAAAATATATATTCAACATTTTTAAAAGATATATCAATGGAAATTTAGTAATGTATATAATGAAAATGTTAAAAAAATGTGAAATTTAATGTAAAAATTAGGCATATCCATATCAAAAAGGATGAATCAACAAAAGAAATAATATTTAGTTCTACCAATGTTGTTGAAACAATTGGTTGGTCATCTCACACCAAAGATAGTGATTCATCCCAAGGAGAATAACAATTGCTCTAGATGGTAAAACAATGATAATAAAAGAAATTATAAATTGAGATAAGTAAAGTTTTAGGAATAAATGTTGAACATTTAAAAAAAGTAGTAAAATGAAGAGTAAATATTGAAGATGATTCCTAATGTCTAACATGATATTAAGTAATGAAACAAGGTGTTTGATTGAATTTTATGGAAAGATAATACAAAGGTGCCTTCTAATACTAGAGATGTATATTGAAATTAAGAGTGGGATAAAAAATTATAAGTCACCTACAAAACATTTATTAGACATGACTCAAGCATAATTATACCAAAATTTTGAAGATGAAATTCCAGGGTAAAAGTTCAAAGTTGTGTCACACTTTGGGCCAACTTATTAGCATAAATAAATTTAAGTATTTCCAACTAAAAGTCAATTTTAGTGAAATTTATGTTCTATCTGGATTCATTCTAGCTAAATTAGATATAGGCCACAATTTTTTCAATTGGAACCATTCACTAAAAACATATGTAGCATCATTTTGGGGCTCATTTACCAAAAAAAGAAATTATTTAAAAAACTTGATGTTCCAACAACTCCTACTTGTACAAATAATCATTTTAAAAGAATCTAAAAATACCCTTTTGTAGATCTATAAGTCTACTTTGTAAAAATATAGTTTTTTAAATATTTCAATTAGCATTTGTATTTTATTTTTTATTTCTACTAAAAGTAGGTCATCAGCACCAAAATATGGTGTTGATTGCCCTCTCAAAAAAAAATAGTAAAGTTTATCAAAAAAATTGAAAAAAAATATGATGCACTAGAGGAGAGATTCCTTTTCAAGATGATATAATGTTTTTCCTATTTTGGTTAAATAATCAAGATAAAAGTTGACGTCCCATCGAAACAATTATGTTTTCATTACACACAACTTCCAAGATTTATTTAAGATGATTTATAAAAGTAGTAAAAGGAAGACTAAATATTTAATATGATTTAACTATAGAGTGTTGAATATTTAATGCTATATTCCTAAGGTCTAACTTGATAAAGTAATGAAACAAGGTGTTTGATTGAATTTTATGGCAAGATAATACAAGGGTGCCTTCTAATATTAGAGATTGATAAAAATTTATAAGTCACCTCCAAAACATTTATTAGACATGACTCAAGCATAATTATACCAAAAGTTTGAAGATAAACTTCCAACAATTAATATAAGGCACAAGCCATTTGAGAAATTTAAACCAAGTGGTATGCAAAAATTAGCAAATAACACATTACTTCTTGTTACAAAACCCACATTCAATTTTGTTATTATTGTGAGCTGTTTCAATTATATGTTGTACTTTTCATAATGACCATATTGTTCATGAATGTTATATTGATCTGCCACCTAGAATAGCTAGAGAGTTGATCACAAATTTATTATGTGAAAAAATTGATGGACAATTTTTTTATTCAAAGGATTGGATTTATAGGAAATGTAATAGATGCAATAAGCTTTCATTCTTGGGACAATGCATGAACAAAGATAGCTCAAATTATTTTGGAGGGCAATTAGTTGACATAAAGAGGTTCAAGAGTGTTCATTACCTATTTAAAGATGGAAATTTTGAAAGTGTTGTGAGTTGGTGATAGAGTAGAGTGGCATAAATGCATTCATCATAGAATCCAATAACAAGATTGTCTACAAGCATGTTAAACACACTCACTATACCTAATGACTTGATGAATAGTTTCACATATGTAGAGATACATTTCTAGTGGTAACTATACTTTCATTATTGACTTTACATAAACTAGTTTCTTTCATCATAAGAGGAGATTCGGTTTTTGTACTATAATTTAATATAGGTAGCCATTTTTTTCATATTATATATAGACATGTAGTTGATAGTATAGAGAAGGACAAAAAAATATTGAGGGAGTATCATTTTTATATTAGTGATTAATGAAATTATAATAATTAATATAAGGCAAAGGTCATTGAAGAAATTTAAACCTTGGTATGTGTTGACCATTTTATGGTCACCATAAAATAGTTCAACCTCAAGTTTAATCTTCATTAATGGTTAAATACCAATGAAAAATGAAATGAGTAGCTAAAGCAAGGGAAAATTTAAACTGAAATTAAATGAGAAATCAACATAATATGATGCACATCATTCTCTAGCATGGCACAAATAAAAAGAGGAATTTGGACTTTATTTAGAGAATGTATATCTACTATTAGATTTAAAGAGATCAAATGGTTCATAGGAGTTGGAAAGGATTGAAAAGAAAAGTACAAAGTAATTTAAGAGTGTTGTTAGTTGAAGCTTTCTAGTTGAGAATTTAGGAGATAATATTTAATTGCTACTAGGAGTGGTGAGTTATGGGAAAGTAATTGAAAATAAAATCAAAGTGATCTCATATTTTTAAAGTGACAAACCACGTGCTATGGCCCACCAAATAACTTTCAAACATTTTAATAATACTTATGTATTATTTAATACTTCTACAAAAATTAGTGAAGACTTTGCCAGTAGCATCTACTTCAAATTAAAGTCCTATTTTTACATTATTTTAATCATCTTGAATAAAATAATCATTTTCAAGAATCTTAGGTAGTATCAAGGGAAAATGTTAGAGCCAAGCCCAACCATTCATTGGAAAGTTGTGACAAAGCATAAATAATATTATTTTAATCATTCAATTAAAATAATTATCTAATCTTGCTCTCACTATGTAGGCCACAATATATTTTCACTCTTTAAAGGTTTGCCCATATTAAAATTGCATTATATTAATAAGTGGACTACATGTATTTTAATAATTAAAACTTATTATTTTAATGGTTAAAGCAAATATAAATGATTCAAAACTAAATCAAATGTAAAAGACATGAAAAAATTATTTATGGAGAAATAATATGATGGAAAAGTAAGAGGATGGTTATTAATTATTTTTAATATTCTAAATGTCACACATAGAAATAAGAAAGTAAAGAGAAGGCAAAGTAAAGCTACAAGTAAAGAGTTCGTGCATAGGTAAAGAGAAAATAAAAGAAATAATTACACAAAAAAATCAAAAGAGGGGAAATATTAAATAGAAGTGGCTGCACTTATTTCTGGTATGGAAATAATTTAATTTATAAGGTGAAGTGTGTATAAAAAAGAAATGTTTGGCATTAAATAAAAATCTTTAAGGGGAGGTGAAATGCAAGGAAATAATTCAAGTGCTGGCAAAGATATTTTCATAGGGAAATAAATTTGGGAATCAAAGCAGTTAATTATTTTGTTAGAATATTTCAAGATTTGAATTTCTAAATATTTAGAGAAGAGTGCTCACACAAAGAATGTCAAAAAAATTGATGAGCTACTAGCATTTGCAGCAAAGCATTAAAAGTTGTAGTCACATCTCACCTACTATAGACTTCACCCTCTCATTTTCTCTCCTATTCTTTAGATACCTTAGAGATTGAATTTTTAATATGATGTTGGTTATATTTTACAACTATGTGTGCTTGTGGTTTTCTAGTCAAGTTCCAGAAGGATTGGGTGAATATTTTCTAGGTAAAGCTAGCTATGTTGTGTTTCTCTAAGCCTGTGGGCAACTATATATCTCTCTCTTTAACCTCATGATGGTTGATACAAATAAGTAATCTTCCTTTACCTTTTGTGTTTCTATTGGGTGCATTTATTTTGGGAATTGATGTACTATTAAATTTTTAGTTCTTCTGCTTTGTCTAGAAATTTTATTTTTCTTTCATTTGTCCTACTATTTGGATTTGTGGGAACCTCTATATTTTATTCTATTAGTGAGCTATGTTGCACCACATGTGATCTTAAAACCATATCGTGACATTAATTTATGAGGCTACTACTCTGAAAGTTTTGACTCATTATTTTTTTAATCAGTAATTTGCAGACTAGGGGTCTGCTCCCTTTTATATTATAATTAAAAAAATTTGGATAACCAACAAGAGAACTACCACCAAAACTAATAAACAGGGCCAAAGAAAAAACCCTAATGCCACCTATCTACCCCTATTACAGTCATATAGTTGTATACACTTCTTGCATATATGAAAAAAAAACATATCTATATATCTATACAAACTAACCACCAACCCCAACAGAGCTCCTCCTCATGCATTGGCATCTATTGCATAGATAACTCCAAAATCTCCTGGATCTAGTCATCTTCAACATCGAACCCTACCAGCTTCTTGAGAAAGGCTATACCTCGTGCCGCTCTTCGTCTATGCCCAACAATCTTTGCCTCACCAACTTCCACCACGAATGACCACCAGGTGACCGCATCCCCTACATCGTTGACCCTATGAAATTCCCTTGGGAGTGGGATGTCGAGACCAGGATGTACAATTCCCAAAACCTCCTTCTAGCCCCCATGAAATTCAGTCTCCACATACGCTTCCATCAACATTTGAATCACTAGTTTTTCTTCATTCAAGTCTAGCAACACCGCTAAAAACATTGATGCCAAGTATGAATTCACCCTATACCTATTCATATTTACAGATATATTCTTCTCTAAGAATCCATTCAACTACGAATAACACAATGCCACTCCTCAGCTTGAACACCTGCTTCATTTGTTTGTCAAAAATATGCCCTAGGAATGACATTTGCCTTTTGCTATAGACCAACCTAATTGGTACTTCTAGAGGGAAAATTAGAGACAATTTCCACCAACGCCTTTGCTTTACCACCCAAATCAAGTCGCTGCCAAAGAAATAACCTCTTGCATGCCTCACCATCTCCATTGCTCCGCAAGGACGAGACGGATTGTCAGATTGATGAGCAAGCTAAATCATTAGGCTTCACAGCCCATATCAATGCATGTTGTGAAATGATGGCCTAGTTGGCTAGCGTGTCCGCATCACCATTCCCCTCCCTATACATGTGGTTGACAACACACTCCCTAAGCCCTCTAAAAAATGCAATGCCTTCCTCAAAAGAATATTAAGTTTCCAATTTGAAATCTCCCCTTTCCTAATCACATTGATAACGATTAAGGAATCACCCTTGACTTCCACCTTTGAAACTTTGAGTTGGTAACATAAGTTGAGACCCAAGATGAGAGATTGAAGCTCAACTTCATTATTAGATCCATACACTAGCTTCTTAGACACCTTGCCAATGATCACCCCCTTCCAATTGCAAACCAAACAACTAGCTCTAGACTCTTTGGGATTGCCCTTCGAATCTCCATCGAAGTTTAGCTTGACCCAACCCTTCGCTGGTGAAGTCCACCTGGTCTCACTTCTTTTCTTGAGGGTGTCAACACCACCAACTGATGAGTGCCAAGTTGCACCCATGAAATACATCCTCTTACCTCTCTTTTTCTCCTTCTTGGTTCCATCTTTCCTAATGTCTGCACCTAAATAAGCTAGCAAGATTGTTCTATTTTATGATTAATTGAGATAGATTACTTAAGATTATAATTTCTGATTGAGTGACTAATGTGCATGGAATTGATGGAAAAATGTAGAAACTTCTCTCTTTTTGAATCAATAGGTGTAGATGCCAGGAACAACAATTTTGTGCATCTTCAGAGATAGTCTTCAATGATCTCCGGAGACAATACCAGAGGACCATGCCACCTGAAGTTTTGAAGGAATGAGGAAAGACTCTCCGAAGCTTTGCGAGAGTCTGGAGCATCTCCAAAATTGAACAGAGAAAGCTACAGGTATCTCCAGAGCTACAAACATATCTTCGGAGCTGTAGACAGGAACAGTTATCTCCGGCACCTCCTGAGAGTAGGGTGTATTTCTAGCATAAGCTACTGATCAGGCACTCTCAGCAGTGATCTTCATACCCCTCATTTCACTCAAATGATCACCTGAGTGTTGAAGGGTCATCTTTAGTTAAACTGCTAGAGTTTTTATCTTTATAAAGTTTTTGCATTAGTTACAGATAGAACTAATTCAATACCCATATTTTCAGGGCCTTGCTGCCCAAATGTATTAAGACTCAAACTTAGAATTCTGAGTGGACTTTTGTTCCACTCATTCTTTGCATGATCATTTTCTATAGTTAAAATAGCTAGTGTAATAAAGAGATGGATGTCATCTCATAGAAGAACTGATAGATAGGATAAGTGATATGTCATCACTATTTTTTATATATATTGGTAGAAATAGTAGAAGAAATATACATGGATTGAATTATCCACATTCTCGGTAATCTAAGTTCTGTGATAACAATATTTTTCATGAATGCAAAGTGTATGGAATTAGACTGAATCTAGTTGTGATCTTCTTTTGTGTTGATTCCCTACTGTAGCCTTCAGCCCCAAGGGTGTGGAGCAAGGGCCCACTCTCACCACTAAGGCAGGAGGCTAGTACCACTATTTTATTACTTCAGCTTTTTGTTATGAAAAGTATTTACTAATTTTCCTAGGTAGATGCTGGTTACTATTTTAAGATTGCTTTGAGTAAATTTCCCATTTTATTCTATTTCAGCATTACTTAAATTCATTTAGGAAGTAGACAGATTAATCTTTTCAAATTAGTAGAAGCTGTTCAGATTAGTTAGGAAAACTGGTAACTGTAGAATCCCTAATTGCAAACAGCTGAGGACATAGCCCCTGGATTATTGACATCTGAAAACATATTAAATGGTGAGGTACAATGACAGCTTGTCATTTTTAGTGCCGTTGCTAGGGAAATCTTGTGTTAATTAGGGAAACTAGGTTAAAACAATTTTTAGGATAGATCTGTATGGTTAGAGCTAGAGATTTGAAAGGAAGATATATCAAGCAGACACCCCAACAACAAGCCATAGGGGAAAGTAGTGGGGTGGCACAAGATCTTGCTGAGGAGAGAAACCTAGAACCTACTTTGGAAGCTGCACCTCAAAACAACAATCCCTTAGATCCTCCAAATCTTCCACTTGCCGATTACATCCAGGAGTTACAACAAAAGTTTTAGGCAGATCCTCGGGTAGAACCTAATTTCCTAGAACCTCAGGGAGAAGAACCAGTACTAAACATGGAAAATGTTAATCATGAGGAAGAGCAAAATTAGGCTCCAAGAACCTTCTCATATCCTATTGTTTTGGCTGCTGGAGACAATGCTCCTATGAAGAATATCTCACCAGCACACTTGCCAAACTTTAGAGGACTTTCTTCTGAGGATCCAGATCAGTTCTTGTTTGAATTCAAAGTAGTCTTCCAAACTTATGATTATGGATCAGATAACCAGAAACTCAAACTGTTCCCTTCAACTCTGAAAGATTTTGCGATGAGATGGTTTATGGGTTTACCCCAAAATTCTATCCGTTCTTGCGATCAGATGGAAACAGAGTTTTTTAAAAAATACCAAGATTACTGTAGATCCAATAATAAAAATGAAGAATTGTTTAAAATTAGACAAGGGGAGGAAGAGACCTTAGAGGACTATGTGGATAGGTTTAATTTTGCCTTGAGAAGGTATGGTAACCCAGTGGATCACTCCTTGGCCAGAACCCTATTTGTAAAAGGATTGGATAAAGAATCAAAACAGGCACTGGATCTAATGGGAAAAGGGAATATCAACAAAATGGAAATACCTGCTATAGAAGAACTTTGCAGGAACTATTCTAGAACCCAAGATGGAGTGAGGTCATCCAAAACTTTTAAAGGGAAGAATGAAATAGGACAGTTAATGGAAGAGATTACAAATCTAAAAATATACATTCTGGTCCAATTAAATACTACATTGGATGGGATTCAAGCAAAAACCAGAACAACTGATCAAAATAGAGCAACTGAACCACTCTCCATCTATTGTCCTAGGTGTAGAAACAAACATCTGTTGAGAGAATGCCCTTTGGACAAATCAGAGATTTGTCAGATCTATGATAAGGAACATCCTACCAGTCAATGTAGTCAACTTCCAGCCTTGAAAGATTGAGTAAGAAGAATGTTGTAATAGAAGAGGAATTGAACTATGTGGGACAAAAACAAGCTGGGAATTTCCCTTATAATCAATATCCAAACCAACCCTCTTATAGGGGTCCTTCTAATTGGGGAAATAATCAGTGGAATCTAACTTGGCATGGGCCTCAAAATAATCCTCCTTGGGGACAACAAGATTGGTCAAGTCAACATTGGCAAAACCAAAATTGGCAAAATCAGCCTTGGGGAAATCAACAATGGCCACCACAGTTTGGATCACAAAACATGCAACCTCAATGGGGTTCACAACAAGGATATAATCAACAATACCAAGGATAACCTAGACGTTTCCAACCTCAACAAAAAGATTTACTAACTGGACCATCCAACACACAAGGTTAATCACAAAATGAACCAGTTAGCCAACCACCTTTACCAGCTCAGCCTATACCAAACCCATGGAATAAACAGGGAGCAGTTGTTTACATAACAGAGCAAGAAAATCTGGTTGGAATTAATGCTATATATTCAAATAATCTCTAGCTACGTTTTGGGAAAGCATTCCCAAGACCATCTCCTCTAACTATAGTTGAAGTAACCAATGATGAGGAACCTAAAAATTTGTCCACTCAACCCCCAGAGGATATTACTAATGAAAAAGTGCTAAAAGAATCATCCTTGGACAATTCTGAAGTTGCTCCTAAAAGACTGACTCTGGAGAACATTCCTGAACACAATTTTGGCAAGAACTCCGAAAATGCTCTAGAGATGGAAAAACTAGCACCATACCCAAAACGGCTTAAATAGAATGTTCCCCAGAAAAAGATTTTACAAAAACAAATCCAAACCAACCTGGAATCAAAACTTTTACAAGAAATCAAGCAACTAAACATTGAAATTCCTCTCCTCCAGGCAATCAGAGATGTACCAGAACTAAATCAGTTCATTAAACAGTATTGTATCAAAACATAGGGCAGGAAGAAAAACTTTCCCCCCACAATACAGGTGGAAGGAAAATTAGTAGATCTATTGATGGGAGAAATTCTCCTCCCAAAATATGGAGACCTTGGAAATCCTGTAATAATTGTTTTCATCTCAGGGGTAGAAATTTCAAATGTTCTGGTTGATCTGGGAGCAACAATTAATGTGATGACAGTTCACACAATGAACCAATTAGCTCTATCAGGTATCCAATCCACAACTACAATCCTCCAACTTGCTGACCAGTTAGTAGCTGTGCCAAAAGGAGTAATCACTGATGTACCAGTTGTGATAGATTCATGGGAATTTCCAATGACTTCCTAATACTAGAACCTAGAAACCAGAGAAATGCTTATCCACTGATTTTAGGAAGACCATGATTGGCTACAGCAACAGCATCTATTGATTGTCAAACTAGAGATATGGTCATTTCTAATGGGATAGATTTAAAGAAAATATCTTTGTATCCTCCAGCTAAACCATCAATACATTATACAGGAAGAGTATGGGTGGATGAACCAGAGAACAATGACAATAGTGCCTTAGTAGCTATGGTAACCATCAAGGAACATCTGGGAGAGTTAGAAAAAGAAATATGCTATGATACAATAGAAGACATTACTCACATCCTAATCAATGAGGATGTGATGGAACTCACCCAAGACTCTAGGAGAGAACTTATTACTTCTTCTCATTGTACCCTCGCCAACATCATTCCTTGTGGGGAAACCTTTTACAGAGACTTAGCCACTTTCCACATGTTGCTTCCACATTCTTGTCCTCTCAATACCATGACTCCAATGTATGAATTAACTACATCTATGGATCAAATCATAAAACAGGTCATGATTTTACCAGGGAAAACACTTAATATCAATACTCAACTAACAACAAATCAAGAAGAAAAACTCATCCAACTTCTGATTTCCCATTCAACATCTTTTGCTTGGGAATACCAAGATATGAAAGGCATACCTCCTAAGATCTATACCCATCATATATACACTGAGGATATTAAACCTGTCAGACAGCCCCAGAGAAGATTGAATCCTGCTTTAAAGGACTGTCAAAACTGAAATAGAACAATTACTTCAAGCAGGGTTTATATATCCAATCTCGGACAGTCAATGGGTCTCACTCCTTGTCATAGTGCCTAAAAAGAATGGGAAATGGAGGGTGTGTATTGATTATAGAGAACTCAACAAGGCCACAAAAAAGGACTACTTTCCCTTACCATTCATTGACCAAGTCCTGGATAACCTTGCTGGGAGAAAGTATTTCTCTTTTCTAGATGGATTCAGTGGGTATAATCAAATTCCAGTAGCACCTGAAGATCAGGACAAAACCACCTTCACCTGCTCTTGGGGAACTTTTGCTTACAAAGTTCTTCCCTTTGGATTATGCAATGCCCCAGCTACATTTCAGAGACTTGCTTTAGCTATTTTTGCTGAACTAGCCAATGAATGCATGGAGGTCTATATGGATGACTTTACTATGTATGGGGATAATTTTGAAGAAGCTCTCACAAACCTTGAGAAAGTACGAAAATGTTGTGAGAAAAATCAATAATCCCTTAGCCATGAAAAGTGCTTTATGATGGTAGAGGAAGGAATTGTTTTGGGACAACATATTTCAAAAAAGGGGATCAAAGTGGATCAAAACAAGATAGAAGTGATTACACAGTTGCCTTCACCTAAAAATCAAATAGATGTTCAAAGTTTTCTAGGTCATGCAGGCTACTATAGGAGATTCATAGAAACTTTCAGCAGAATAGTACCCCGCTTAACATAGACACAAAATTTCTATGGACAGAAGAATGTCAATCAGCATTTGAAACCTTGAAAGAGAAGCTTACTATTACACCAATTTTAAGAGGACCAAATTGGACTTTTCCATTTCACATACAGACTGATGCTTCAAATGAGTCAATTGGGGCAGTTTTAGGACAAAAGGAGGAAGGAGAAAGTATGCATGCCATTTATTACATCAGCAAAAACATTACCTCTGCAGAAAGAAATTACACAACAATTGAAAAAGAATTCTTGGCAGTCATCTATGCTATAAACAAATTCAAGCATTATATCACTAGATATAAGATATTTGTGCACACTGATCATGTAGCCATCAAGTACCTAATGAATAAACCAGTAGTGGGTGCAAGGATCATCAGGTGGTTATTGTTATTGTAGAAATTTGATATTACCATAGTTAGTAATCCAGGAAAGTTTAATTTGGTTGCTGATTTTTTGTCAAGATTGCATACAGGAGGAGAAAACCAACCAGTGGAGGACAAGTTCCTAGATGAACATCTTTTTGCTATATCCTCTACTGCACCTTGGTTTGCTGACATAGCTAATCTTTTAGCTATAGTCTTGTATCCATCCCATTTTACCTCAAAACAAAGAAAACATTTGGTTAAAGAAAGTTTATCTTACAAATGGTTGAATGGTTTACTATTTAAATGTGGTCTTGATTTCATTCTACGCAGATGTTTAAAGGATGATGAGATTTTTGATGTGTTAAGAGCATGTCATGATGAACCATCTCGTGGCCATTACTCCTTCCACCGGACAATCCACAAGATCCTCGGAGCTGGTTACTACTGGCCCTCTCTTCATAAAGATACAAAGAAGTATGTGCAGCACTGTGACCAGTGCCAAAGGATGGGACAACCAACCTTTACCCAGGAGATATTACTGCATCATCAAGTCATGATGGAACTATTTGAGTAGTGGGGTCTAGACTTTGTGGGACCAATTTCCCCACCATCATTAGGCAAGGAGTACATTCTAGTATACATAGACTATGTTACAAAATGGGCTGAGGTTCAAGCATTACAATTTACAAAAGAAGAAAAAGTTGCTAATTTCCTTTACAATAAGATTTTCTTAAGATTTGGAGCCCCAAGATCAATAGTTTCAGATAGAGGACCTTAGTTTACTTCATAGGTAATCAAAGCATTCACAGAGTTATATCAAGTCAAACACATAAAATCTTCACCTTACCATCCTCAAGTGAATGGGCAGGTAGAAGTAACTAATAGGGAACTTGAAAATATTCTAACAAGGATAGTAGCAATGAATAGAAAAGATTGGGCTAGTAGATTACCTGAAGCAGTTTGGGCTTACAATACCACTTGGAAGTCCACAACAAAGTTCTCACCATATGAATTGGTTTATGGGAAAAAGCCTATCTTGTCTATATAATTTGAACTCTAGACACTTAAAACTATATTGGATATTGGTCTACCATTGTCTATAGCTCAGCAGAATAGAATTCTCCAACTCAATGAGTTGGATGAAATTCGGACAGAGGCCATTTAGCAAACAGAACTGGTTCAGTATTAGAGGAAGCAATGGCATGACCAACACATCAAAAGGAGGACATTTCAACAAGGTGATTGGGTTCTTCTTTATGATTCTAAATTCAAGGAGTTCAAAGGGAAATTACAAACTCACTGGATGGGTCCTTATCAAATCAAGGAAGTTTTTGAAAATGGAACTGTATTATTGGAACCTATTGATGGAAGCATAGACACATTCTTAGTAAATGGTCACCGAATCAGGCTCTATAAAAGACCATCTACTAAAGAGGAGTTTCTTAATGATTTGTGTTTTGATACAGGGGATACCTCCTCTGTCACAGTGTTAGATTGAAAAAAAAAAGAGGAAGGTTGAAAACCAGCAAATGGCTACCTTCTAAAAAAAAGAGAAAAAAACAAGGAAGGTTGAAAACCAGCAAATGGCTGCCTTCTAAAAAAAATTTAAAAAATTAAAAATAGAGAAAAATAGAAAACCAGTAAATGGCTGTCTTTCTCGACCAAGGGAGTTGAAAACCAATAAATGGCGGTTCCCTTCTTCAGGACAGTTG
Source organism: Cunninghamia lanceolata (assembly GCA_027924645.1). Classification (NCBI taxonomy): domain Eukaryota; kingdom Viridiplantae; phylum Streptophyta; class Pinopsida; order Cupressales; family Cupressaceae; genus Cunninghamia; species Cunninghamia lanceolata. Next base: position 6,791,416 of record BSBN01001091.1, read on the forward strand.
AAAACAATTGAGCTCCAGAGATGATCAGGTGCTAGGATTTAGTCAGATGCACCTCTGGCGCTTCTCAACAAGGAGCACCTTCGGTGCTTCTCAAACTAGGAGCACCTCCGGCGCTTCTCAAACTAAGAGCACCTCCGGTGCTCTGTTAATAAGGAAGTCAATTTCAATAATAGGGGAGCGGACCTAGCTCTCCAGGCGGTAAAGTAGACACATCACATGATGAGGTCATCATGACTCATCCCCTACTTTATCACAAAAATAAATTCAATTGGCACACATGTCATTTGAAGGGGAATTAACAAAGCTAGCGCTGACATCACCCAAAGAACATGGATTTTTGAACCACTCATCGTAATGATTACAGGTCATGTCCCAGTGGAGTAGTGGGCGTCATCTCCAGCCACCAAAAGTTGCTCATGTGCCATGACGCGTGCAATCTCCACCAATGATGCAACATCTCCGCCATGTACATCGCCCTCATCATTAAAAATGATCCAGATAATTCTATCTTTAATTAATCATTAATAGCAACTGTCTTGTCTTTTTGTTTTTGGGTGTCGCCATGATGACATGTCCTCCTGCCATCATTTGCTTTCTAAAATTCACACATGCCACCAACTGTGTTGTACTGCCACCTTGCCTCCGGAGTGTCCTGTCATTCTGTCGCATTTATGACTGCCTAGGTACTCTAACTAATCTGCATAAGCCTAAGTTGAAAAACATAACATTCCTCATTCGAACCTCCGAAGTGCCTTGAAGAACAGAGCAAATTGAACAGTCCTCCGGAGCCTACAGAGAGAATTGAACAGTCCTCCAGAGCCTACAATACAAATTGAACAGTCCTCCGAAGCCTACAGAGATAAGAGGAAAGGATAAACTACAGATTGAGGAGGTGAGGAATTAAGCACAGAAGGTGAGGAATTAAGCAATGGGGGTAAAGAAGAAGCCTGACCCAGATAGTGCTATGGGCCTTCTGCAGGATGAAGTTGCAGCAAACATTTTAAGGGTTGTAGGATGGTTAGTGTAGACACCCTAAAATGACCAAGTCGTCGCACTACTTGCATTTCGTCTAATTTGGAGCATCATCTACATTACAACATTAATTAAATAATCTAATTATTTAATTAATTTCATCTAATTCCTCTAAATCTCCTAATTTGACATTAATTAAATAAATTCTTGTTATTTAATTAATTAAATCAAATTCCTCTATTATTCTTCCACAATTAAATAATTTTAATTATTTAATTTGATCATTATCCTCTTTTTAAAAATTAAATCCACATTAATTAAATAAATCCCATTATTTAATTAATTCATCACAAATTCCCTCTTATCCAAACAATTAAATAATTCCCAACTATTTAATTAAATCAAATTCATTCTTCCAAATTTATTTAAATTCTCTCATTCTCCAAAAATAAAATAAATCAAATATTTTATTTATTTTTCTAAAATCATGCACAACAATTAAATAAATCTATTTATTTAATTTGCTTTCTTATCTTCAAAGATCTTTCAAATCTTCTAAAAATAAGTTCTTCTCCATGCACACAAAATTAAATAATTTATTATTTAATTTCTCTCAAATCATGCAAAAGCAAATCTTAAGTTGAGTTATCTATTCGCTCAACCTTGTTTTTATCAATCTCTCTTATATTAGAAAAAAGCTTTCTAATTTATGAAAAGCATGTCTTATCTTTAGAAAAGAAAGTGTTTAACTCAAATAAAATAGCTTTTGTGTGACACATGTCTTCTTCTTATCCGTTGCATGTTCCTCCACTGTTCTCCTCCATTGATTCTTCCAAATTATTTGGACCGTTGATTGATCATGTTTGAAACATATATAAACCCCCCTTATCTCTTTCGTTACCCCTCTCTTCGATCACTTATTCTCAGGCATCCTTTAATAGCGCTTTGAGCATACATCGCATCGATTGAGCAACCTTACAATCTTTTGACATTGATCTTTTGAGCACTACTTGCTTGTTGCAACTATGGTTTCGTAGCAATATTGAGCAATCCACATTCAATCCAAAGGGAACAATACAAATCTCAGTAAAAGCTTTCATGTTTCATTGATTATTATTAATGGCTTTTATTTAGATTCGTTCTCTTTATGTTATTGGGTTTTTGATTTGTTTAGTTTATCATAGTCAATTTTCCTCATACACATTCTGGCACGCCCGATGGGATCCACTAATCCCTCTTTTTCTTTGAGAAATTTTTTTTTTTTTAAGTTACAATACGGAACAGTGCAAAAGACACAGAAAAGCGCTTTTGGCAGTATCCTTAAGCGCTCTTGGAGGCACAGTATAGCGCCCTTGGGCGATACTGAAGCGCTTCTAGTTTCATAGAGAAGCGCTTTTGGTAATACAGAATGGCGCACCTGGTAGTATCGTTCAGCGCTTTCGAAAAAATAGGTTTTCTAACTTTGGTTGGTGTTTGCAGGGTTTTATTCATATATATATATATCTTTGATTTGTCTGACAAACTGTTGTATTTGTCTTTCAAACTTTCATTGGATACTTCCTAAGTTGACTTATTGAGGGGTATTTTCAGTATTTGAGTTAACCCATCTATTCATGACACCTTTTTTGAGTTTGATTGATTTCAGGATTCAGATCTAGCAAATATTACCTCTCAGAACATTGGATCAATCATGAAATCCTATCTAAACCTAGTTATTTTGACAAAGTATAACCTTTTCTTGATCTGAGACAGAACAGCGCTTTTGGTTACATAATACAGCGCTTCCAGTAGCACAGTATTGCACTTCTGGTGTTGGTTCGACGCTTCTGATAGGACAGTGGGTCACTTTTTTTATGCATCACCTCACTTTTGGTAATGCAGTGCAATGCTATTGGTATCACAGTAAGTCGCTTTAGGTAAGACAGTAACACGCTTTTGGTCATATTGATTTATTTTTGCTAACTTGTGAGTTTTTGTGCAACTAACTGGCTTGTTGCAGCTTCTTATCACTCACACAGAGCAAATAGGTTTTTCTAACATGTTCTTGCAGGACGAGCATTGAAGAAATCTTGATCTATTGTACTAAGTCTTAGAAACATATTGCCTTTTTAAGGCACAATTGAACAAATCATTTTTTGGCAATCTAAGTCTTAGGAACATATTACTTTTCTTAAGGGACAATGGACATGTATGTGAAAACACCTCAATTTTCTAAGGGACAATGGACATGAATGCCAAACACTTCAATTTCATAAGGGACAATTGACAACTACAAACGTGTGTGTGCCTAATTTAGTTGCATCTTATTTTTTCTTATAATGGGACAATTAAACCTTTGTTTGACGTGCTTGCTCTTACATTTTAGTACTTCCTTTAGAAGGGTCTGCTTTTCGATTATGTTTCATCCAAAAGGAATGACCCTAAGCAAACTTTTCCTTTGAACCACTATATAAGAGGGATAAGGTGAAAGCCAAGTCCTAACCGACATCAGCCTTACCTTGTGGTGCCAAACTGAAAAGAGGTGTACTAGCTCTCTATGGAAACGATTTTCACATTGAGCGAAGTGTTTGATACTCTTAGTAGGATTGGTTAAATCTTTTAGTAGCTTGTCGCATTGCTCATAAAGCGTTGGTCCCTCAAAGTTACTAAGAACCATTCTAGATAGAGACTACCTAATCTACCTCCGAACGTTGCGGTAATCATCAATGCAAGGGGAATCGATTTAAGCCCTTAAGATACTCACCATTGGCTCCCTTGAGAAGAGATAGTATTCCCTTGGCCATAAATCTCTTGTGACCTACTTGAGCTTTCCAAGGGGAGGGTGAGATATCCCTACCTATTGTCTCTCACAAAGATACAAAATATCTGACACCTTTATGGAATGATATTTTTATCGATGGAGTATTAAGCTGTGAGCTGATCTGCTGCAATGAAACCTTGTCTCTAGGGATAAAAAGTGCTTTTTATTGATTGTAATGGTCTTATACCTGTGGAAACATTGGGCTTTTTTGTGAGCCGCAAACATACACTATTTGTTGTGTCAGTACTTGTTTGACCACTTGTTTGCTGTGTTTTCTCTTGCCAAAGACAAATCCAATCATAAACATAACCAAATCTGTCAAATTTGCCTTTAAAAACATCAGACACTACTTCAGCGCCTCTGGTATTATAGCAGCTCACCTTTGGTAGTACAGTAGATCACCTTTGGTATAGTAGTACCTCGCCTCTGGCAACCCTACTTCAGCGCCCTTGGTATAATAGTAGCTCACTTTTGGTAACTGTAGCTCACCTTTGGTATAGTAGTACCTCACCTTTGGTAGCTCAGTCCATCGCCTTTGGTATCACAGTAGCATGCTTTTGGTTGCATAGTCCTGCGCCTCCGATCAAACAGTATAGCACCTTTGGTCCAGTAAATTATGCATCAGAGTTTGTCTTTGTCAAAAACACAAGTAGAATCTCAGCATTACCTTTTGTCCTAGTGTATTCCATGGTAACCACTAGACTCCAGCAAACTATGAAGTCTAAGCAAGTTGTCCCTAGGAAGCGCAAATCGCCTCCTCACACACCGCAATCAAGTCGTCTCAACATTACTCCCAAGGTTACTCCTAGAACACCTGTGGAAAGATCTACCAACTCTCCCAGCATGCCGCACCTTGACCACCCTAGCACTCCTCATGAGGGTAGGGTCCCTTTGGTAAGTACACCTCACTATACCACCAGCTTACCTCTAGATTTTGTGCCACAAGGATATACTACTGATCAAGTCACTCCTCAAGAAGGTAGGGTCCCTTTGGTAAATACACCTCACTATACCACTGGTATGCCTCCGGATTTTGTCCCCCAAGGTTATACTATAGATCTAGCCCCACCTCAAGAAGAGTGACACTTTGAAATGGGTCAATCCTCTCAAGAAGATGGGCAAGATCTTGATGAATTCATACAAGATCCTAGAGCTGTAGCCGCCTTTGACAAAATCCTTAGCGAGAACCAAGATCATTTATTTCACTTGCTTGCAGAGCAAGGAGCCAAGTTACCTCAAGATTTTGATTTATCCACTCTTAAGGAGACAAACAACACCCTAAGTACCATACAAGTGGTGCAAACCATGTCAACAGTAACCACGCCTTTACCCGAACAAGGCTCACAAGGGAAAACAGTGGTACAGTATAAGAATCCCCTTTTTCAAAACCCAACAGGAAAGAGGGCCATTTCACTGCTTCTGACTCCTATGGAGATCTACAAAAATCAACAAGAAGCTCTCCAATGTCAACCAAAGCTAGCTAAGCAAGCCACCTTAGCTCGATCAAATATACAACAACCTCCTAAAGTGTCCACACCAATCGCAAGTGGAATTTTGGTTACTCCTTCACGAATAGGTTTCCCACCAAATTACAATCCAGGGAACAACTATGTAGCCATGCAACAAGGGTCTCAACACATACCACCTCCCATATCATCAAACCTTCATGTCTCTCAACCAATTAGAGTCATGCAATCCCCCTCACAAAATTCTGCTGTGCTTATCCCTAATCAACCATCGCAAATCACATCTACCTACATCCCTCCTCCACTATGTTCATCAACGCTAAATTTCTTTCACACATTGCCTAGCCACCCTCAACTTCCCCAACATCAAGTTTCCCAAAGCTATGTGCCGCCATCGCAACCTAATCCAACGTACTTTAGCTTTCCTCCACCCAATTATTTTCTTCAACCATCACAAAGCCAACATTCTTACCTAGCGCTGCCTCCACCTCTTCCAAATCAAAACATCCAATTCCAAACCAATCTAAACCCAACGTACATTGCATATGACCCCAACCAATCTTATAACCCTTATAATACCAATGCTCATGGATTACACTATAGTCTTCCATATGGGCAGCAACAACCACTTCTAAGACAACAGGAGATGTTTCCAACCCCTCGCACAGCGATGGAGCTAAAAATTGCAGAAGTTCAACAACAACTATCTGATCTTACGTTTGGCCACACCAAGAAGACCATCTCATTAGAGGAAGTGTGTCCTTATCCTTTTGATCAGTCATTACCCATGATCCCTTTTCCTCAAAATTTCACTATTCCCAAGTTTGATAAATACAAAGGAAAATGCGACCCAAAAGACCATCTTAGGGAATTCTATCTTGCTTGCTTTGAGGTCTCACATAACGACACATATCTTATGTGTCTATTTCCTCGCAGTCTGGGAGGTCAAGCTATAGAATGGTTCTCACACTTACCTACGGGTATCAAGTCTTTTAACGAGATAGCAAAGAAATTTGCCACCTATTTCTCCTACAACGCAAAGCATGAGATCTCCATGACTGATCTATGCAACAATAAACAGAAAAATGGTGGAACTTTCATTTCTTTCCTTCAACGATGGAGACAAATGGCTAGCAAATTCCCTTTCAAGATTCCTGAGAAACAGCTTGTTAGCATATTTGTGCAAAACCTCAACCAAGAGTTAGGTTTTCACTTGCAAATTCTTAGTGCTACAACCTTCGATGAAATCACATACAAGGGAATCAACATTGAAAAGGCCCTCATTGCTAAAGGTGTGGTCAAAATCTTCAAAGAAACGAAAGACAATGCTCCTCATCAACAATCGAGCGATAAACCCAAATATTGGAACAAAAACAAAAATGTGGTCAACGATGGTGTGGTCGATTCTAAACATGTCCAAACTTTGCAAATACCGCTACAGCTTTCTAAACCAAGTCAAGCTCCACCTCAACAATAGCAATAACAAAGGAAACCTTATCAAAACCAACAGCAACGACAACAAGAGTGGCCTCAACACGATTACCCTCCGCGGCGTCAATTCACTCCCTTGGGAGAGCCCATAGAGATAGTCTTACAAAAGATTTTACAGAAAGGACTCATCACCCTACCTGGTGCTCCCCTATATGGCGAACCTATTTACAAAACTGCGTGGTATAGAGAAAATGAATACTGTGAATTCCATAGGAGCAAGGGGCATAGAACCGCATCATGTATGAAATTCAAGCATCTAATCCAAAATCTCATTGAAGGCAATCAAATACCTCTACAAGAAGATCCACCAACTCAGCACACGAACAAAGATCTTGATATGTACAAGGAACCATTCCCTCATCATGGTCCACCTCCTCCTCAGGATAGAGGTAAAGGTATCAATCATGCTTCCACTTCCTTTGATTCCATTGTAGGTCATTTTGAAGAGAGTCGCATGTCTACACTCACAATCAAAGGTAAATCTATGAATTGCGTTGTTACAACTCGTCGTGGTCATGTCACCATTCGTGGTCCTACACCCAGTCTTCCAGATCACTCTGATTATAATCTTGTCAAACATCTAGGGAAAACGCCAGCACAGATCTCTATCTTGGACCTCCTACGGTCATCACCTGCACATAGAGTAGTGCTAGAAAAATCCCTCCAAGAGTCTTCGGTTCCTAAAAACATAGCGGTCGCAGATTTCCAAGCTATAGTAGGTAACATTGCTTCACCCTATAATGTGGTCTTCTCTGAGAAAGACCTCCCTTCCCATGATCCATGTCACAATGATGCCCTTCATATTGAGGTTCTCATCCATAAGCGCAAAATCAAATGTATACTCATAGATGGTGGTGCTGGTCTCAACATCTGTTCTTCAAAGTTACTTAAGCAATTGGGATACTCTAAGGATCATATCAACATTGATCAAAGTATTACAATTAAGGGATATGATGATGCTGAATGCCATTCAGAAGGTGTTATCCACTTGCCTATACAGCTGGGCCCCGTCATGCTTGAAACTAGATGTCAAGTCCTTGATATTGAGCTGCCTTACAACATTATCCTAGGCTGCCCATGGATCCATGTAATGAAAGTTGTTCCCTCCACGTACCATCAGTCTCTAAAGTTCCCATACAATGGTATGGAGATAACTATCCCAGGAGACCCTAATCCTTTCGAATTCTTCCGTGTCTTGCAAGGCAATTATAAAAATTGCAACCAAGTGCCTAAAAATGCAAAAGCCCTTGAATCCCCACTATATGTTGATCTTGAAACTCTGACACAAGCCTCTACAGGTAACCCTAATCCTATGCCTGAAATCAAAGCTCACATCCGTGATATAGTTCTTGGAACATATGATATATCCAAATCTTGTTGTGTAGGGCGGATGCCTTTATCCCCTAAATCTTACGGCCAACCGCCATTGCCAAAGTAACTAAAAAAGTAGCTATTCCTCCCCCAGCTTTTCCAACCCAGTTCCAATAGGGAAAATTATTAGAAGAGGAAACTATTGAGGACATTTCTTCTTAGCTCTATAAAGAGAAAGAACCAGTCACAATACCAGTCAAGCAATATGGTAATGGCTTAAGGATAGTCAAAAACATGGGCTATAAAGGCAAAGGTGGCCTTGGGAAACAGAATCAAGGAACTATGGAACCCATTATTGTAATGAAGAAACTAGACAAGAAGGGTTTAGGATTTGGTAGGAAAGTACCGCGCGCCTTGGACATCAAGTATATCCTCGACAAGGTGGCTGAAACTTTTCCTACTAATTCGACGTCTACTGAGGATATCATCGATGACTCTTCCCTCCACATGACCAACCTATTTGCAGAATCCTCCATTTTTATGCTATCCTCCATATCCTTAACCTCCACCACAAACACCCAAAATGTCACACTTGTCTACCCTGAACTTATCAATTGGGACCAACAAGGGTCCCCCATTATAGATGTATTTCAGAATGACGAAGCTTTAGCTGAGTTCATGGGACTTCGAGAAGGTATCCCTCTTGGCAATCATAAAGCAGGTTTTGTAATGGAACTAGAGCCAACTGCTTATTTTGGTGAGAATGCCAAATCCTCCAGTCGTAAAAGTAAAAATAAAGAAAGATCTCTAGGTGAAAACCACACTATGGCACCTCCTGATCACAAACTAGTAAAAACAAAGGACGTATCCAAAGGTGAAAACCCAACTATGGCACCTGAGGATGGAGGATTTGACCTTCCCCTACCATCTAAGTATCAAGAGAAGTCAGCTCTCCTAGTGGAAGATTCTATAGAGATAAACCTTGGCACAGAGCAAAATCTAAAGACCACATTCCTAGCAGCATCATTATTAGAAACAGAGCACAAGAATCTTAACACATTCTTCTTACAAAGAACCATCAACTTTGCATGGACCTATGCTGATATGCCAAGGTTAGACCCTAAGCTAGTAGTTATTATCTCACAGTTGATACAAAAGTGAAACTAGTCAAGTAAAAACTGAGAAAGATGCACCCATAGATAGCTCTCTTATTAAAAGTGGAAATATAGAAGTTGTTAGATGCAAAGTTCATCTGACCTATTGATTATTCAGACTAGGTATCAACCATTGTACCTGTGTCTAAACCCAATGGGTGCATCCGCATGTGCAATGATTTTAGAGATCTTAACAAAGCATGTCCCAAAGATGACTTTCCACTACCCAACATTGATATTATAGTAGACTTGATAGCAGGTCATGAAATGCTTTCTCTCATGGATGGATTCTCAGGCTACAATCAAATAAGGATAGCAGAAGAAGATCAACATAAAACAACTTTTACTTGTCCTTGGGGCAACTATTGTTGGTGTGTCATGCTGTTTGGTCTAAAGAATGCAGGAGCAACCTATTAGAGAGCAATGACAGTGATATTCCACGACCTCTTTCATCATATCATGGAGGACTATGTTGATGACATACTAGCTAAATCTTCTAGGGCAAATCACATACAAGTCCTAGGACAGATCTTTGACAGGCTCAAGAAATACCAGGCAAGACTCAATCTAAAGAAGTGTGTCTTTGGTGTAACATTAGGAAAGCTATTAGGGTATATTGTATCTCGTAGAGGCATCGAAGTAGACCCAGCAAAAGTAAAGGCTATAGTGGAGATGCCTCCACCAAAGAACCTCAAAGCATTAAGGAGCCTTCAAGGAAGGTTGCAATCCATCAAGCATTTCATCTCACAGCTAGTAGATAAATGTCAACCATTTCAACACTTACTCTGGAAGGATGTCTCATTTTGATGGGACGATAAGTGTCAAGTAGCATTTGATCAGTTTAAAGAGTATCTTGCTACACCTCCTGTATTGGTACCACCAGTGGCTGATAAACCTTTGATATTATACATCTCAACTACAACTTCAGCCCTAGGGGCCTTGTTAGCACAACATGATGAAACAGGAAAAGAGCATGCAATCTATTATATCAATAGAACCTTGGTGGGATATGAACTCAATTATTCACCGATGGAAAGAGCTTGTTTAGGAGTAGTGTTCACTTCCTAAAAGTTGCGGCATTACATGTTGAACCAACACACAAATCTTATAGCCAAAATTGATCCCTTGAAGTATCTACTAGCAAAAGTAGCTCTTACAGGCAGACTAGCTAAATGGGTCATGATACTTAGTGAGTTTGACATTGAGTATATAGATCATAAAGCAATCAAAGGACAAGCTCTAGCAGATCAACTAGCAGAAGCACCCATGACAGATACACACCCTATGGTGGCAGACTTTCCAGACGAGAATCTATTCACTCTTTCTAACTCAATAATGTGGAAGTTATACTTTGATGGTTCCTACACACAGCATGGATCAGAGGCCGGCATCTTATTTATTACACCTCAAAATGACGATATTCCAAAGTCATATCGTCTTGCATTCCCTTGCACCAACAACATCGCCGAGTATGAAGCACTCCTCATAGGTCTCAATACAGCAGTCCAATGGGACATCACAGAACTACAGGTATATGGAGACTCACAACTAGTCATTTGCCAAGTCACAGATGAGTACCAAACAAAAGATGATAAGTTGATCCCCTACAAGAAACTAGTGGATGCCTACAAACCACACTTTTCTAGCATCACATTTGAGCAAATTCCAAGAGAGCATAACAAAGCTGCAGATTCTATGGCTTCTGTAGGGTCACTAATTGACATGCCTGCAAATACACAGAAATGTGAATTCTTGATCGAGCAGTTGTTGATACCCGCCGTTGATGTCCCAGTTACTGAAATCATCTGCGAACTTGTTGGTCCCAATTCCACATGGTATGAAGATATCTATGAATACCTTAAACACAATACCTTTCCCCCTGACCTATCATCCACCCAACGCAAAACCTTTATCCGTCGATCCTCCCGTTACACCATTCTGGGTGATACGCTATATCGTTGGAGTCTCGATGGTATCCTCTTATGATGTCTTAATGCGGAAGAAGCCGAAGCTACCTTATGAGACATACATGAAGGTGTCTGTGGCGCACATTCTACCAATCCTAATCTAGCTAAGAAGATACTCAGAATGGGTTATTACTGGCCTACAATAGAGCAAGATGCTGTACAGTTTGCTAAGAAGTGTCTACAATGCCAACAGCATGGAGATTTGATTCACGCACCAGCTCACGAACTACAACCTGTGACAACTCCTTGGCCTTTTTCTCAATAGGGTCTCAACCTCGTAGGACAAATCCACCCATCCTCATCCAATGGCCACAAGTTTATCATTACTGTCACTGAGTACTTCACAAAGTGGGTCGAAGCCATTCCCATGACCTATATCACCGGTAAGCAAATAGCCAAGTTTATTCTTAACTACCTCATATGTCAGTATGGTATTCCCCAAGCCATTATCACTGATAATGGGAGACCATTCAAGAATCAAGATGTTCATGCCTTGTGCACACAATACAATATCCAACATCACTTTTCAACTCCCTACTATCCGCAGAGTAACGGCCAAGCTGCGGCTTCCAACAAGACCATTCTCAAGATCCTCAAGAAAACAGTCAATGAAGCTGGTCATGATTGGCACTTGCAACTCAATCCCTCCCTATGGGCCTACCGCACTAGTATCAGAACACCAACTGGTGCCACACCTTATGCCTTGGTCTATGGCTCTGAAGCCATCCTACCTATAGAGGTCAAGATCCCATCCCTCAGAGTATCCATGTAGGACCCGATCGGTGGAGAAGAGTATCGCACTTCCTGATTAGCTGAGCTTGAACTACTAGATGAGAGGCGCCTTGCAGCGCTCAATCATCTCCATGTCTACCAAAACCGCTTTCGGTGTAATTACAACAAAAAGATCAAAGAAAGACAGTTTCAAGTTGGTGATCTTGTACTTAAAGAGAATCAAGAAATCAAGTAGACCGAGAAAAGAGGGGCAAGTTTGAACCTAATTGGTTAGGTCCCTTTATTATCACAGCAACATATGGATCAGGAGCTTATACTTTAGCTACACCTAACAACATTCCTCTAGATGAGCCACTTAACAGTGTTCATCTTAAGAAGTTCTATGCCTGATCCTCAGAGTATTCCCACAAAAAAAAAGCAAAAAATCTAAAAAAACCCATCCTCTGGTGAAAACCTGGCAAATAGGTGCCTTGGATAAGTACCATAGTGAAAACCTAGAAAACAGGCGCTATGTGTAGAGTCAGCACCCATCGTCTATCGAGTCGTGTTCATTCCATTTCACAACACACTTCATCCATCCATCCATAATAACACCACTAACCTTGTTTGCATTTCCATCTCCCTATCTAGTATATCTTGGAAATTTGTCAGTGTCCATCGTCATCACCCCATGTCTTGATCTGTGTCAATAGTTAACACTGTCTTGTCCTAGGTCAAGCTTTCTATATCTTCTTCGTCGGTCATCCATGCAAAATTCCTCTACCGGAATGGGGGCAACTCTTTCCTTAACTTAGGTCTAGGATTGGTTCCTTGTTCGTGGTTCGCAACAATCACTTCAATCTTTCTCCTTTCCGCAGATAGCATCCTTTAACGGACACATCACTCCTACGATAAGGTTGTTATCTTCTCAACACTTTTCCTACATCTTTCATCCACCAAAACTACATATTATCTCACCTCAATCTTAAGGTACCTTGATCCCATGGATATGGGTATGTAGGCAGTTTGGAATACGAAGGAAGTATCCAATACTTAGGTACATAAGATCTCCCCCTTTCACCACCTTGATCCACTTCATCACACTATCCAGAACTACATATTTATCACTTTCATCTTTCATCGTAAATGTGACTTGATCCTATGGATACAAGGTATGTAGGTAGTCTGGAATACGAAGGATGTATCCAGTACTTAGGCACACACGATCCATCATTCTCCACCCGTTCAATCCATTAGTGTGTCATCCTTTTAGTCTTCCATTTTTGAAAATCCATTCGCCTCAACTTGACTAACTCAAGCAGCAAGCTAGCGCATCCTTTCAAAGTACAAGTCCTTAACAAGCCTAAAGCAAAGCAGCTTCCTTCCAAAGTCATCTACTGTCCTACATACCAATTGCCAACATCAACTAAGTCCTGATGAACCAAAGCCCTAGATCAACAAGCTTGTCTTCTGCGAAGTGCTCCATTGTCGAGACCAACACACGCGTCTCCTGCGACATGTGGCATTTCCTGCAACGAGACATTGTCTTTTTAGGTAGATAGCCCCCTTTAACGAACACAGAGTTCCTACGATAAGGCTATTATCTTTCCTATCCAATCTATCCTGAGCAACCTCTTTGGCAAGAGAATATGTTGGCTGTATATTTACTTTGTAAGTTAGTCAATTTGTGTTATGGTTTATCTTTTGTTCCTTTATCCATTACCTATTCAAGGCTACCTTGATTTATCTATAATCTTGCTATGTTGCGACACAGTACGGATTGGGGGCATAGTCATTGCTTTTTGTGTGCCGTGTTTGAGGAATGATCTTTAGCATCTTTCTTAGCAGCATATTTATCTTGTGTGTGTTACGACCTAGCATCTTACATATTTAATAATTCTTCTTGCATTTACATGTATTGAAGTTTATTTTATGTTCAAGACTATGGTTTATTCACATATTCCAACAAGGTTATATTATTTCTAAGGGATCTAAGTTCACACCGCTTGTTTGCAGAGTCAACGTCCACACACTCGGATATTACTGCACCTTGGTCTTTTATACCTTAGTGGCAAACTATCCATGTGCTATATCAAAAATAAGGATTGCTCTTTATATACAAAATGTGAAACCATTGCAACAAGCTCATTCACCCATTCGTTTGCCCATGGCCTTATATCATTTTCATCGCAAGGATTGATCAACAATCTCTGTCTTCCATCTGCTCATTTTCTTCTCTTTGGGGTATATCTACAAAAAACCACATGTTAGATATCACTAGTCATGACATCTATATCATCATAATTCTCTATCATCATACATCTATAAGCATCATATATGCAATATACATCATCAACATAAATCCATGATCATACATACATATCATCACATCCATAACATCAAGAAATGCATAGACAAAAGCATGAACCTCAATTAGCAGAACAAATCATCATATATCTCATGTGAAGGTCATCATAATACAAAATGTACGTGTCTACATCAATAGTCCATATATACATCAATATAGTACAACAAGGCTATCAAGGGCCCGCAGTATACACATCAGGATGCACGCAGGCATCATTCCAAAATGATACAATATACATATATACGTGCTCTAGTGGGTAGAGCTGCCCTCCTGCTGTGGCCCCTGTCCTCCACCTGTGCTCGGTGCAGGTCCCCCTGCTGCTCCTCCTCCCCCTGGTGGCACCCCTGGTCCTCCAACTAAGGACAGTGATTGCCCTGTCCTGCAAGACCCGGATGCCCCGGATCTGCTCCTATCTCTATAACTAGATGCTTGCTGAGCTGTTGGCACCACACCCGCATAGAGCCCCCTGTAGTACTCTACCTCTCTCCTAGCTGACACTAGATCTCCCTGCACACAGACGAGCTTGCTGTATAGGGTCCTCTAATCTGCACCCAGTGCACGGCGTGCCTCATCTCTCTCTCGCCTCACTCTATGGAGTGTGGCCTCTACTATCAGCCATAGCTGTACCTTTGCATCTCTCTCCCTCATCACCTGGGCTAGCTGCCCATCATCTGCTACTGGTGCGGCTAGCGGCTGTATCTGTACCTGTGCCTGTGCCTGTACCTGGGCCTGTGCCTGGACCTATAGCTGTGCCTGTCCGTGTGCCAGGGTTGTCTATGCTGCTGCTACCTATGTCTGTACCTGGGCTAAGGCCTCGGCCTGTCTCACCTCAACCCTCACCGCATCCATATCCCTCCTCAATCGTACCATCTAGAGCTCTAGTTGAGCCCTCCAAGTTGTCTCCTCCTGTTGCAAGCACTCAGTCCTCTCCAAATCGGTCTCTACGGCTGGCTCCCCCTCCCCTGCCATCTCCACATCGGCCTGCTGGCCGCTGGCCTCTCCAACTGCCTATTGTCTCACCTCGCGGGCCTATTGCCTCATCCTGGCCTCTACACCTGGGACTAGTACCTCCCCCACTACCCCTACCACACCTGGTGTAGTCAATCTCACCGGCCTATGTGTCTGCCAATACCTATCATACTCTGGCAGTGTGCCTGGGTCTGCCAGTCCTGTGTCCCAATCCCATCTCATGGGGACAAGTCCCCGTACCTCTGCTAAAGCTGTAGCCACTGGAATCTTTGCATCCCAGTCACCGACCTCCCACCATGTCCTAGCATGTGTCACCTCCCCCACTGGTAGCCCCTATGGTAACCCAAACTATCTTAGTACCCGCTCTGGCAGGTATCTCTCAATCGTGTCTATCCGTCTCCCAAACAAATACCGAGCTTGTCTATAGTACATCAGTTGCTCATGCTCATCCTCCCACTCCTCGCATAGTAACCATGGCCTCCAACTAAATAGGTCCATCTCATCGATCTACCACCACCAGTGGCTAACCAATCCTAGCCTCTGATTTGTAATCAGCCCCTCATATAGGAATGCGTATGGCTCTCCCCTGTCTTGATGGCACTGTGTCATGGGTCAGATCATTGGTATGTGCTCCCATGCCCACACTTGTAGAAGAGTCACCCCTACTGAGAGACTCCTGCCTCTCCTGTACACGCAGTGGTGCATATCATGGTACAGTTGTCCCAACACACATGGGCCCCATGCATACTGAATGCCATGTGTGAACATCCCAAATAGTATAGTACCCCAGCCAATTGATAATCCTCTAGATCTCCTATCTGGGCAGCGGAAACCGCTAATCAATGAAGACACTATCCACCTGATCCTGTCACAAAGTCTCGAGACGTCTGCCCACCGAATCTCTCCATCGTCTATCCGCAAATCATCGGTACAAAATACCTCTACCATGCCTGCCTCTCCCCGCACCAGGTCAAAGTCCACTCTCTCCCCATCAATCTGAATCCTCAGGATGCGATACACATCCTCCAAGGTCACTGTCACCTCCCCTGTTGAAAAGTGAAATGAGCCTGTCTCATTGCGGAACCTCTCCACCACTGCTGTCACTAGGGCAAGATTCACCCTAATGTGAGTCAAGTGTGCAACATGCCATAATCCTGCATGCTCTAGGAATGCGTCCTCCTCCCATGTCAGTTGTACTACCTCATGTGCTACCGCGTGGTGTCGCTCTCTTGACATCAACGGAGGCATAATCCTCTGCATCCACAACAAACCACTTGTCAGTCAGTTTAACCATTCCTCTATAGTCCTACCGACTTCTACCCTATGATGCAAAGCCCTAAGACCAGCTCTTCCCTTGCTCCAACCTAAGTAGTCCACCCTTCAGTCAACCCTACCCATTGCGTTCTTCTACACAAACCAAGGGTGCCTTGTTTTCCCCAAGAGCGCTCCACTGTGTTACCATAAGCGCCTCACTATACCTACAAATGCGCTTTGTTTTTCTATACCAAGTGCGACTTGTTTTCACCAAGTGCACTTCTCCATGCTACCAACCACACCGCTCTGTGCTGCCAAAGGTGATGTGATTTCTTGCTAACCCTTCCAACCGTGCCTTACTGTCCCACCAATAGTGCTACACTATACAACCAGAAGCACTACAGCGCGAAGCCCTAAAACCAAAAGTGCTTTGTATTTACCAATAGCACTGCACCTACCTACCAGATGTGCTGCGGCGCGCCAAAAGTGCCTTAACTGACTACCAATAGCGCCGCGCTACCCTAAAGCGCTTTTGACTGACCTAATTGCCCTACCTAGCCCTAGCCCTAAACTGCCCTAAAACATCAAATTAAAATGGGGTTTTCAAACACTTACCGCTACCGGAGCTCCTACTGGCCTCCCATATGTCTGCACTAACTCCGCCCGATGCCTGTGTGCTGGAATCAACATCTCTCTTCGTTGTCAGCTCCTTCCACTCAACTCTCTCACCCTAAGTTTGGAGGCTCTACTCTCTAAATTTAGAAACTCTTAGGGTGTAAATGAGGATTGTGGTCCCCATGGGACCTATTTATAGCATCCCTCCCTCTTTCCTCTGTCTTCCTAACCCCTACTACCTTTTCTTCTAACCTCGTCACCCACTCTTATAGTCGACCGTCAACCCAGTCCTTCTACTGCTTCCCTGTCTTCCCACTCAAGGGGGCACCCTACGCCAGCTACGCTGGGGCAACTACCTACACTAGGGCATCAAAAATTGTATCATGTCTTCAACTATCAATTTCTTTAATGCAACGCTATAAACTGCATCGCATCAAAGAGGGGCAAAATGTAGACACCCTAAAATGACCAAGTCGTCGCACTACTTACATTTCCTCTAATCTGGAGCATCACCTGCATTACAACATTAATTAAATAATCTAATTATTTAATTAATTTCATCTAATTCCTCTAAATCTCCTAAATTTGACATTAATTAAATAAATTCTCGTTAATTAATTAATTAAATCAAATTCCTCTATTATTCTTCCACAATTAAATAATTTTAATTATTTAATTTGATCATTATCCTCTTTTCAAAAATCAAATCCACATTAATTAAATAAATCCCATTATTTAATTAATTCATCACAAATTCCCTCTTATCCAAACAATTAAATAATTCCCAATTATTTAAATAAATCAAATTCATTCTTCCAAATTTATTTAAATTCTCTCATTCTCCAAAAATAAAATAAATCAAATATTTTATTTATTCTTCTAAAATCATGCACAATAATTAAATAAATCTATTTATTTAATTTGCTTTCTTATCTTCAAAGATCTTTCAAATCTTCTAAAAATAAGTCTTCTTCTCCATGCACACAAGATTAAATAATTTATTATTTAATTTCTCTCAAATCATGCAAAAGCAAATCTTAAGTTGAGTTATCTATTCACTCAACCTTATTTTTATCAATCTCTCTTAAATTAGAAAAAAAGATTTCTAATTTATGAAAAGCATATCTTATCTTTAGAAAAGAAAGTGTTTAACTCAAATAAAACAGCTTTTGTGTGACACATGTCTTCTTCTTATTCGTTGCATGTTCCTCAACTGTTCTCCTCCGTTGATTCTTCTGAATTATCTGGACCGTTGATTGATCATGTTTGAAACCTTTGTAAACCCCCCTTATCTTCTTCGTTACCCCTCTCTTCGATCACTTATTCTCAGGCATCCTTTAACAGCGCTTTGAGCATACATCGCATCGATTGAGCAACCTTACGATCTTTTGACATTGATCTTTTGAGCACTACTTGCTTGTTGCAGCTATGGTTTCGCAGCAATATTAAGCAATCCACATTCAATCCAAAGGGAACAATACAAATCTCAGTAAAATATTTCATGTTTCATTGATTATTATTAATGGCTTTGATTTAGATTCATTCTCTTTATGTTATTGGGTTTTTGATTTGTTTAGTTTATCATAGTCAATTTTCCTCATACATAGTTAGACTTCCTAGAAAAATTTGAGGGGTTTCAGGAAGATGTTGTGGATGAATTCCTCTAAAATTTAAGGGACAATCAGACAGCTGTCAGAGGAGTCTGAATCAATTTCTCTTCAGCCACTGTTAGCCACATTTCTAGACTTCCTGAACAAGGTGAGAGGTTTTACCACTTGAAAACCTTATACACTGATTTGATTAAAAATTTCTCTATTTGTGGTGAACCTGCTATACAAATGCATTCAAACAAAAATGAAGTAAAAGGAATTCTGAGGTCCACACTCCCAAACCCTTGGCAATCTGTTGCCACTTGATTGATGAAATATTTTACCTGTGATGGTCAATTCTCTCTAGTTTTAGGGCCAATCATGAAAATGCTGATCTTTCTCAGACATGGAAATAGACACCCTAAGTATAGCATAAACATTCCAATTTCCTATATTCTGTCATCAGGACAACTGCAGAGAAATATCAGCAGAATAAGGGTCCCATGAAACATCATGGTCTCATCTTTCTAGTAGTTAAACACCACTTCCTGTCTTAGGCCAATGGGGAGGAATTATGGCAAAACTTTCTTGAACAGACTTCCCATAATAGAGGACTAGAAATGGCACAGTCAGGAGGTGAGAGTTCTCCTACCCACCAAGAAGAAGAAACTAAGCCTTCAGCCTCCTCCATAGCTATTCAAAGAGGAAAGAAACCCTCACAGGAGGCATCTTCATCTGCAACCCCTGTTCCTGATAAAAGGAGGAAAGGCAAAGAAATTACAAAGTTTGCTCCTAGACAAACCCCATACATGACTCAATCAGTTAGGAGAAAAATGACTCTAACTAAGGAATCTTGCCCTAAGGAATTAACAGAGGGAAGGTTAGGACAGAGAATAGAGGGAACTTGGTGGGCTGAAGAACCATCTCATGATTCAGATGAGATCCCTCTAGTCAGGAAGAGGAAGCAAAGAGAAGTTTCCCTAGCACCATCATGTGCTCTAGAGAGTCTAATTTCAGAACCATCATGTGCTCTGAAGACAGAATGCATACAAACTTTTACTATTTCCTCAAATTTTGAGGAAGAGAGACCTGCTCCAGAGGCACCTGCCCCACCTCTGTTACAAAGAAGCAAAAGGCAGAGACAGCTCTCACAGGCTGAGGAGGATACTGCCCTCCTAGTTGATGTACTCCTGGGTTTTAGAACATGTGAGGATAAAGCTAGGCCTTCATCGGTATCAGCAAAAGCAGAGGAACCCCAAGAGAACCCTCAGGACATGCATCCTGAAGAAAAGGATGAAGTAGGGCAGATGGGTACAAATGACAATACAAGGCAGATGGCCTTGGAAAACTCTGATGATCAGCCAATAGCCACAAAAATAGCCACAGAAGCAGCAACAGAAGAAGCAGAAACCTTCTCTCATCCCTCTAATCAAGAGGATGTGGAAATTTCAAAAGAACAGCAAATGATGGAAGAAAATGAAAACTTAAAGAGATTACTGTGGGGGAAGAATCTAATTATTATTGACCTCAAGAAGGTCAGAATAGAAGTAGAAATGGAGCAAAAACAAATCATTGAAAATATACAAACAGAACTCAAAAGCAAAGACAAGATCCTCCAGGAGAAAAAAGTAGAATTTGAGGCCAAGAAAATTGAGAAAGAGGCAGAGTTGGAGGCACATAAAATTGAGGCAGCCAAACTGTTGGAATAAAAAGAGAAAGAGGCTGCACAGAGTGTTTCTGAGCTCACCATGGCTAGAGATAATAGCCTCACAATAATGGAAGCATTGATTGAGAAAATACAAAGCCAGGATAGACAGTTAACTTGGGCCAATAATAGACTAGATGACCAAGAGGAATATATTCAAGAATTGGCTGGCCCAAGAGAAACCAATGAGCAGGAAATACAAACAGATGCCTATGTGGGTCTAATCCCCATTGACATTCCTAAGACCCTGTTCCATTGGGAGAAGAAATGTCCCATATATGAGGCTTCCAAGCCTATGTTGCAGTTACAAAGGGCAGTCACTACCAAAATGAATAGAATAGCAACTCTAGAAGGCAAAATCCTTGAAATGGCCTCCCTTTCTTCAGAAATTCTATCTTGCAGACCTCCAAGTGCCAGCTATTCTATGTTCTTACAAGAAAGAGTCCTGCAGAGGAAATTCTCTTTAGTTCTATCTGACCTGGTTGAGGATACTGAGATAGCAGAAGGATTCATGACAGCATACACAAGGAGTAATGATGAGGACAAGAACTTCCTATGTGAATTATACCTGCATGGGTTCTATGTTAATGATATAACTTTCATTCTTAATCATTTTGTGGGGGAATGCCAGCTTAAGGCATTTATGTCCCTAATGAGGAATCATCAGATCTGGAATGAAAGGATGGAAGATCATCTCAAGAAAGATTTAAAAATAGATCTCTTCATCAGGAAGGAGTGTCCCAATCCCAATGCTTTCAAGATTCAATTCAAGTCCCTTCTCTATCATCCTGACAATAAGAACAAAATTTTGCCATTATACATAAAAAGTTTGCAAGAATGCTCCATTGATTTTGGTCTTTTCATGATCAATTCAGCAAACCCAGTGCTTGCCATAGCAAAGAAGAGATGGAATATTTTGACCCCAGAGCAGAAATCGAGAGAGGTGGTCACCCCTACAAACTTAAGATTATTTATGAGAAAAGAAAAGTTGATATCCAAAATGATGGATAATCATAAGCAGGAATGGATAGGTGGACGGTTCAAGCCCCCTCTAATAATAGAACCACTCCCTATCTGGGTAGAACAGATGGAAGATGAGAAATTGCAGGACTGGATGAAGCAGCTTGATGAATACAGAGGCAATGGTAATATCAATCGCACAACTTGGACCACCTATGCACAGGATTATAGCTTGACTGACAAGCTGCTTCACCAGAATAAATCTAGAATTGGAGAAGCAGGAGGACCTGCCAAACCTTAGGTAAGGGGGGATGATGAGTGCTAAGTTGCACCAATGAAATACATCCTCTTACCTCTCTTTTTCTCCTTCCTAATTCCATCTTTCCTAATGTTTACACCCAAATAAGCTAGCAAGATTGTTCTATTTTATGATTAATTGAGATAGATTACTTAAGATTATAATTTCTGATTGAGTGACTAATGTGCATGGAATTGATGGAAAAATGCAGAAACTTCTCTCTTTTTGAATCAACAGGTGTAGATGCTAGGAACAATAATTTTGTGCATCTCCAGAGATAGTCTTCAATGATCTCCAGAGACAATACCAGAGGACCATGCCACCTGAAGTTTTGAAGGAATGAGGAAAGACTCTTCGAAGCTCTGCGAAAATCTAGAGCATCTCTGAAGCTGAACAGAGAAAGCTACAGGTATCTCCGGAGCTACAGACATATCTCCGGAGCTGCAGACAGGAACAATTATCTCCGGCACCTCCTAAGAGCAGGGCATATTTCCAACATAAGCTGTCAATCAGGCACTCTCAGCAGTGATCTTAATACCCCTCATTTCACTCAAATCATCACCTAAGTGGTGAAGGGTCATCTTTAGTTAAACTGCTGGAGTTTTTATCTTTATAAAGTTTTTGCATGAGTTACGGATAGAACTGATTCAATACCCATATTTTCAGGGCCTCGTTGCCCAAATGTATTAAGACTCAAACTTAGAATTCTGAGTGGACTTCTGTTCCACTCAGTCTTCTTTTATTTGCATGATCATTTTCTATAGTTAAAATAACTAGTGTAATAAAGAGAAGGATGTCATCTCATAAAAGAACTGATAGATAGGATAAGTGATATGTCATCACTCTTTTTGATATATACTGGTAGAAATAGCAGAAGAAATATGCATGGATTGAATTATCCTAATTCTCGATAATCTCAGTTCTGTGATAACAATATTTTTCATGAATGCAAAGCGTATGGAATTAGACTGAATCTAGTTGTGATCTTCTTTTGTGTCGATTCCCTACTGTAGCCTTCATCCCCAAGGGTGTGGAGCAAGGGCCCACTCTCACCACTAAGGCAGGAGGCTAGTACCACTATTTTATTACTTCATTTTTTTGTTGTGAAAAGTATTAACTGATTTTCCTAGGTAGATGCGTGTTACTGTTTTAAGATTGCTTTGAGTAAATTTCTTGTTTTATTTTGTTTCAGCATTACTTAAATTCATTTAGGAAGTAGATAGATTAATCTTTTCAAATTAGTAGAAGTTGCTCAGATTAGTTAGGAAAACTGGTAGCTGTAGAATTCCTAATTGCAAATAGCTGAGGACACAGCCCCTGGATTATTGACATCTGAAAATAGATTAAATGGTGAGGTACAATGACACCTTGTCACCAACCCCATTAGCTAGGGGAGTTTTGACTCATTGCTGGTGTATATGAAGTACTGTGATTTTTGTGCATGCTCCTAGTCTCATTATTGTTGATTATGATACCATGAGTTTCTAACATCTAGTTAGATAGTGGTAGGATGCCTACTCTTGGCTTATGGCCTTTCGTACTTTTTGTATTTTACTTTCAACTTGTTTGCCTCTTCCCTTTTCCTCTTCGGTTAGAGTTATCTTGGAGTAAGGAAGGAGCCAACCCTAGCTTCAAAGATTGGTTTGCAAGTTGCATCCCACATCTATAGACCTTTCTATTATTGGTGGTCACACCTAGCAAAGTGCTTTTGTTCATCAGAACCTTAATTGCACAAAAAGACCGTCAACAGTATGTAAAATTAACAAACAACAAAGAATTTGTTGTTGCAAAATCCATATTCAATTTTATTTTATTATAATATGTTTAAATTATATGTTGTACTTTTCATAGTACCCATATTTTCCAAGAATGTGGTATTGATCTACCACCTATAATAGATAGAGTAGATACCAAGTTTATTGTGTGAAAAACATTATGGACAAATGTTTTACTCAAAGGATTTCATTTTTGGGGAATGAAATAGATATTGGTAACCTTTCATTATTGGGACAATGCATACACAAAAATAGTTCACATGATTTTGGGAAGCAATTAATGGATGTAAAGAGGTTTAAGAGTGTTTATTACCCATTAAATATGGAAAATTTGAAAGCATTGTGAGTTGGTGATAGAGGAAAGTAGTGTAAATGCATTCATTACAAAATTCAAGAACAAAAGAGTTTACAATATGCCAAACATTCTCACTATGCTCGTTGGCCTAATGAATAGTTTCACATATATAGAGATACATTTTTGGTGGTAAATACACTTTAAATTATTGAATTTGTAGAAAAATATAAACTTGCACCACATGAGGAAGTTTATTCACAATACTATAATTTTCTACAGGTAGATATTTTCATTCATAATATATATAAACATGTAATTGATAATAGAGATAAGGATAGAAAATATCTACCTGTAGAAAATATCTACCTGTAGAAAGTATCCATTCTATATCAATGATAATTGGTCATATTCATTAGAGGTCATGAAATATTGTTTCAATTTATTTTATGATTATCTAATGGAATGACAAATCCAAATGTCACAAAATATCATATGGTTAGACAATCATACAAGTAGTTATCCATCAACAACTGGTTGATAGATGATGAGGAAACCTAAGTTTCAAACCTATTACAAAGTATTAAATAAGCATTTGCATAGGAATACAAAGACATGAAAGGCATCAACCCAATCATATTCACTCATCACATCTATAATGAGGATGTCATGCATGTTAGGTAGCCCAAAGAAGAATCAACCTTACATAAGAGAAATAGTAAAGGAAGAAATTGAAAAAACTTCTCTAGATTGGGTTCATCTACTCTATTTTAGTTAGCCAATGGGTATCACCACTTGTGATTGTGCCTTAAAAAAAGAGGAAATGGCATATCTGTATAGACTATAGAGAGTTAAACAAGGCCACTAAGAGTAACATTTCTATCTTCTCTTTGTTGACCAAGTTCTAGATAATCTGGCAGGAAACTATTATTTCTCATTTCTAGATGTCTTTAGTGGCTATAAATAGATATAGGTGGCCTTAGAGGACCAAGAAAAGACAACATTTACTTGTCCTTAGGGTACCTATAAATATAGAGTCCTTCCATTTGGATTGTGTAATGCCCTAGCAATGTTCCAAGAAGGCATTCAAGTTAACCCTAAGAAGATTGAAGTAATTGTGCAAATACATGCACCTTAAACCCAAATATAAGTAAGAAGTTTGTTAAGGAATGATGGTTATTACAGGAGGTTCATTGAAAATTTTAGCAAGATAGCTAATCCACTATTTACCTTATTAAGAAAATATTATGAATTTAGATGGATTGATTAGTGCCAATAATCATTTGAACTGATCAAGAAGTCCTTGATCACAACACCTATCATAAGAGGACCCAATTGGGGAGATCCATTTCAAATTCATATTGATGCATCTAATCATGTTATAGGGTTATTCCTAGGGTATAAAATGAGTCAGAAGGTATGCATGCTATTTATTATAATCAACTAAAACTTGAATCCAGTAGAGAAAAAATACACAACCATAGAAAAAGAGTTTCTCATAGTAGTTTATGCCATCAATAGATTATGCCACTATAGTATAGGGTATAAGGTGTTTGTCCATACTAATCATTTAGCCATTAAACACCTCATGAACAAAGCCATAGTAGGTTATCACATCATTTGTTGGTTATTGTTGTTACAAGAATTTGACATAACCATTATTGACAAACCTAGAAAAGATAATGTGGTTGTTGAATTTTTTGTCAACATTAGACTTGTAAGGGAATAAAGAACCAATAGATGATTCTTTCACCGATTAGAACCTATTTTCTATCTCCATCTAGCCACCATGGTTTTTCAACCTAGGTACCTACCTAGCTATAGGGAAGTGTCCCTTACGTTTCAACAAGAGAGAGGTGAAATGTTAATAAAAAATAACTCTTATTTTATATGGTTGAATGGTATATTATTTAAATGTTCTCCAAATCATGTTTTTTAAAGATGTGTGCAAGAAGATGAGGTGTATGATATCATTCATGCATGTCATGATGAGCCCTTTGGAGGACATTGTTCATATTTCAGAACTGGCTACAAAGTTCTTAGAGATGGATACTACTGGCCCACTATGAGCAAGGATATACACTAATATATAAATTATTGTGATCAATGCTAGAGGATGAGGTGACTAACACTCTCCAATGAGATGCCTCTCCCCCCTCAAGTAGTTCTTGAATTATTTGAGAAGTACAGGATAGATTTTGTGGGACCTATTGATACACTATCTAGAGGTAATCATTACATTTTAGTTTGTATAGATTATGCTACCAAGTGGGTGGAGGCCAAGGGTTTGCTTGTTGCTTGAGAGAAGGTAGTATATTTCCTATATAAGCATATCTTGTAGAGATTTGGATCCCCAAGATCTCTTGTTTCATATTAAGGGCCTCATTTTATGTCAGTAATGATCAAAGCATTCATGACAAGGTACCAAATCAACCACAAGAAGTCATCTCCCTACCATCCTCAAAAAATGGACAGGTAGAGGTGACCAATAGAGATCTAGAAAACATTTTGGTGAAGACCATATCAACTAGTAGAATAAAATGGGCAGATAGTCTATTTGAAGAAGTCTATGCCTACAACATCACCTAGAGAACTATAACCAATTTCACTCCTTATGAGATTGTATATGGGAAGTAGTTAATACTTCCTATAGAATGTGAGTTAGAAACCTTGAGTACAACATTACAAATATGAATTGACTTGATATAAGCCAAACATCAAATGATATTACATCTTAACAGGTTGGATTAGGTGTGGTTAGAGGAACTTGAACATATAGAGCTTATCCAACAATAGAGAAAGAATTGGCCTAACAAACATATCATCAACAAGCAATTCAAACTAGGGGATTGGGCCTTGTATGATTCTAAGTACATGAATTCAAAAGTAAGCTACATACAATGTGGTTAGGACCATATGAGATAGCTCAAGTTTTTAGTAATGGAGTGGTTCAAATGTTACCAATAAATAGATGGGAGCATGAGGGCACTTTTGGTTAATTCCCATAGACTAAAAGTATACCATAAACCAAAGTCAAATAAAGAATTATAGTGGAATTGCAAACTCATATTGAGCACTATACTATGGAAGATCTCTCTTCCATGTGTATATTGCTTTGATACCTCTGTATTTCTATTTAAAAAGGGGGATTAAAAACTAGAAATGGAAATCCCCCAAAGAAGGACTGAAAACCAAAAGTATTGAAAAATAGAGATGGTGGTCCTTTTAGCAAATTAGGGAAAGACACCAGATAGGAGGAAAGATAGTCCTTACCTCTACCTCAAGCTAGATGGATGCCTTAATGATTAGGATAATTTTGCAAGGCTCCTGAAGGTGTAGATGAACTTGGATAGCTTTGAATTTATAGGGTCAAATGGGGATGTTAGCACCATTAGAGATTTTGTAGGCTCCAAATGATGTAGTTGAAAATTTTTTAGGCCTCTAGACAACATAGTTGAACCCAAATGGCTCTGGATTCACATAGTGATATGGAGGCATTAATGCCATTTAGAAGTAAGTACCACTACATCCATTGCTTTTTCTTTAGAATGGTTAGATTAATTTAGAGTGTAATTAAGGTGCCAAGTCCACAAGCATGTGAGAATGTACCCAATAGATTGAATAATGGGTTGAATCCCTCTAGTGTTTGATATGTGACACTCAATGCCACTCCATATGCTTCATAAGAGGTAATTTAGGGAAGTGATGGTAGCAACTCATCATTCTAGAGATCAAACCATTTGTTCCATAATGGATGAGTAATGAAAATGATGGAAGAAAATAATCATTATGGCGACTATAACTCCTAGTGCATGTCAAATATAGAAATGGCAGCTAGAAATATTTTTGAAATGGGTAGCTTATAAGAGGGAGAAAAGGTGATACATTGCAAGTGCACTAAAAATTAGGCATGCATACTTCCTAAGTACCAAGTCATGATGAGGAGAAAGAATGATCATAAATGAGCACATCATACCATCATGACATTTTTGTAATTATTGTACGCACTCAAAGAACTCACCCCAATCCTCATGATGAACATTATGGAATCGATAGTTAACTCATAAATAAAGTATAGTAAACTCCAGAGCCATTCCTATAGCTACCACTCATAGAAATAATCTCAAATAATTTAGATGTGGTGAATTAACTAGCAGTTGTAATCATCAATAGGTATCTTGAGCAACAATAGGCCATAAGTAGAAGTCTAAACTAGAGTATGTAGTATTTCACGCTCGAAGATCAAAGATTTTTTCTTGAGCTAGATAGCTAGATTTCCTTTAGAAATTTAAAGGATATGAGATAGAATTGGTTGAAGAGTTTATCTACAATTACCACTTGACTTTCACCACTATAAAAGGAGTTTGAATTGAGGTTAACTCTGGAATCATCAGTCAACTCTATAGAGTACTTGAGGTAGGAGAATACATTTCACATCTAAATTTTCTTATGAGTTAATTCATAAATTCCATGTAGCTCTAGAGCCCATTCCAAGGTATATCCTCAACAAGGGTGCAACAAAAGGAATAGACAAAAGTAGCATTCTAGAGCCATGGTCTACTATTATTTTATAGGCCATAAAATTCCTTACTTGTGATGGATAGTATCATATGGTTTTAGGATATAGAATGAAAATGCTCATTAATTTGTAGTCTGTTAATTAGTATGGAATTAACAAACTTGAATTCCTTATTAATCTGCCATCCTTCCTCTATAAATTACTACAAAGCACAGCCGCTAAATTCCAATGCATCAATGGTCAAATTAGCCGCCATAGCCTTATCCACCTTATAATCAAGCATCATTTCTTGCAACAAGATGACAAACAAAGGAAATGGGATAAATTCCTCTAGAGTGATCTGAAGATGAAGAAGAAGAAGAAAGCTAAACACAACTTGACTCCCACATTGGCCATTTTGCAAAAGCCACTTACTCACTCCTCCCATGGAATTTAGTAGCCATTAAGTATGTTATCAACTTGGAGGAAGAAGAAGCAACCACTTCCATCTAGCCCCTATTGAGAAACATAAGAGGCTTGTTTTGCAAAAAGATGAGGAAGAAGAAGTTACAAGGATTGCTAAAATTTTGGACAGCATGTCTATAGGACATACAAAACTAGAGGAACATCATTCTAAATCTCTTGAAGAGAAGGTAAATAGTGCCTAATGGAATAAGAAATATATTTGGAAGAAGAATAGAACTTGCACACTCTTACCATGTCTAAGGCAAAGCATTCCCTCTAACAATGCAGAAGATAATTATAGGAGTTGCAACATCTTCTCTCTATTAAGGAGAAAGAAATGGAATAATTTCAATAATAGGTTACAATAGAAAAATACAAAACAAATTGATTTTTAATCTCCAACAAAATCTACAATGAGAAATAAGTGAGTCAATTGTAATGAATGCCCAGAGCTCACTCCTATCACAGTCAATGTCAAACACTACTCCTACAATGGATAAGGGCATGCAAGTCTCCTTCCTAGTACCCCAATTCCCAATTTCACTAGGGTTGGCTAGAATAAGGGAGGAGAATGCCCAACTCCAGAGAGACATAGAGACCCTTGAGGGATAAAACCACTACTGAGGGACATGTAAGCCAAGATCGCAAGGTTGGAGAGGCTCTTATAGCACTTCGATGAGCCTCATGTGTGTATTCCCTTTTCTTAAAAGAATAATTCCTTCGATAGAAGCTTTTGCAAATATATTGCAGCCTTCCATTTGATTTCAAAAATGATAAATAAATTGTGCAAAATTACTTTGAAAGTACACTTGAATAGTGGGATATGCTATGTGAATTTTAATGGCATGGGATTTTAATGGGGTATCATTACACTTCCATGCTCAATCTATATGTGTGAGAACTTTAGATGAGAATATTTGTCTCTCTTCTCTACCACTAGTTAGAATGGGAGAATAGTGTTGCAAGTATGGGCCTAACCGGTGTTGTCATTGATGTCAACATACTCCTGTTGCATTGATGTCAAGGATTGGATGAGTTGTGTGCTGAGGATATTGAGAAAATTACCTCTATCAAAATCAGAGAAGAGCAGTGATGACAGTCAAGTTCTATGAATCAAAGATCCCATCCAGTTGAAGATCAAAGTATGCGCATCAAAGAGTTTGTAGATATGTGTCTAAAGGTTCTTTAGTCAAGATTTTAGAGGTCCGCATGAAAATTTGAAGAAGTTATGGCCATATGAGTAAAACTAGTTCTGGCAGCTATTCAGAGATGACAGAGTGGCTTAAATACGTCCGGTGAGATCCAAAAATGCAATATCTTGTTCTGCGGATCTGGTGGCATGTTTGGGAAGCTAATGTGAATTGACAACTCGATTGGCTCATAGTTTGGAGGTCTGCAAGTGATCCTTCTAGTGTGACAATGATGACCCACTGTGTTCTTGAGGTTCCAAATGAAGATGCAAATAATTGTAGTAAGTAGAAGTAGTGTGGATGTTCTTGGTGATTCAAGCAAGCTTGTGGAGGTCTCCAAATTGTGTCTAGTTCATGTTGTTGGTCAGCATTGAAGTTTGAGCTTGTAATTGAAGATTTACCTTGGGGTGATGATGTTCTTCCCAGTCTTGGCCGACCAGATGTTTTACACATGTTGCGGATGATCTTGAAGATGTTTTACGAAGTATGGCATGTTCCTTGAAGAAGATTGAAGTCCCAGTTATGCGTGACCGACAAGGTAGTGACGCGCATAAAGTTTTTGTAATAAGTCAAGTTGTATTTGTGTAATTACTCTGTAATAAAATAAAGTATGTGTTGTGCCAACTTTGATGATCATCCCAAAGTCGATGTCATGTATAAATAAGATTTGTGAAGTCATTTCAAAAGTATCCGTGGTCATGATGAGAAAGTGATAGAGAGGAGAGGAGATAAAAGCAAAGCATAAGTGTTGAGCTGAAATGGAACTATCTCAAGCATGATGAAGATGGTAATCTCCAGTTCAAGTATGTAATATTTATATTATTCTGTAGACAGTGTGTCTCCTATAGGCAATGGGCCTCTAGTGAGTAGTGTGCTCAGGCAGTGAGCCCTAATTGGCAAATGCCATCTTATTCTTCATATTCTTTTAACAGAGAATATAATCTTGGGTTAGTCACCCCATGGTTTTTCCCTTGACCAGGTTTTCCAAGTTAAAATCTTGGTGTTATTTGTGTTGAGTTTGTTTCTGCTCTTGAATTATTGCATTATTCTTTCATGATTGAATCATTAATATGTTGTTGAAATATAAGAAGGTATTAAGTGAATAAGGAACAGGATTTGGTGACAACTGATTCACCCCCCCTTCTTACTTGTTTGTCCTTAAACTAACAATTGGTATCAGAGCTAAGTTCCTCTAAAAGAGATTAACCACTTGAGGAGATCCGGGATGTCTTCCTACAAGAAGGATAGTCTGAGGTTTGATGGAATGAACTACACTCTTTGGAAAAGCCGAAGGGAATGTCACTTGCAATGTATGGGGTTTCAATATTGGAACATGACTATAAAAGAGTATATTCCTCCAAAGAATGGTCTGACAACTCTAGATGAAATCAGAGATGCTGAAGATAATCTTCAAGCTAAAGAAGCCTTACTAAGTGCCTTATCCAATACAGAGCTGACAAATGTTATGGAATTAAAAACTGCATATGAAATTTGGTCAAAGCTAGAAATTCTACATGGAGACAAATATGTTAAATGTGCCAAGCTACAAAGTCTAAAAGGAAAATTCAAAAACTTGAAGATGAATGAAGATGAGAATATCACTACATTTATGTCAACAATAAATGAACTTGTTTGTGGCATTAGATGTGCCGGTGGAACTTTGGATGAAGATGAGATTGTTGCCAAAGTTCTCATATCCTTACCTCTTGCTTACAAACACAAGGTTGTTGCTATTGAGGAATTCAGATCTTTATCAAATATTACTAGGGATCAATTGGTTGGGAAGTTAGCTACATTTGAATTGGTTGAGTTTGGAGATGCTCTCCCCAAGACTGAATATGCATTCAAAGCTAGTGCCTCTACAAAAAGTAAACAAAGATATGATCCAGGAGAGAGTTCCTCAAAGAAATTATCATGGTATGAAAAAGCAAGAAAAGATTTGGAAGAAGATGAGGCAGAAGATACTCAACTTGAAGCCCTTATTGTAAAAAGACTGCCAAGAGGATCTGGTAAGTATGAAGGAAAATTGTCTTTCAAATGTTTCAATTGCAACAAGATTGGTCATTTTGCCTCAAGGTGTCCAGAAAGATTTTCAAGGCCTAACCCTAATAGATCAAGATTTCAAATGAAGTGTTACTATGTTCAAGAAGATGATGATGAAGGAGTAACAGATGATGAATCTGAGATAGGAACCAAACCTGGAAGTGACTGGGTGTTTATTTCCATCAAGGAAGAAGATCCAATGCTTATTGAATCTACAAATCTTAAGATAGAAAGGGTTCTGGCTGCTCAGGTTGAAGAAAAGGATGAATGGGTCATTGATAGTGGATGCTCTCACCATATGACTGGCAATAAGAATAAGTTCATAAACCTGGAAAGATATGAAGGAGTTGTAAAATTTGGAGATAATTTTGCTGGTAGAATCAAAGGCAGAGGAACCATTTCTTTTGATGGAAAGAACAAAACCAGTGATGTTCTATATGTTGAAGGTCTGAAGCATAATCTTCTCAGTGTTAGATAGTTGGTAGACAAAGGTTATGATCTCTGGTTCAAAAATAGAAAATGCAAGATCTTTGAAAGCTCTGGAACTGAGATTGCATCTGGTACTCAGATAAAAGGTAACATCTTTCACTTGGTTGGTACTGGCAAAAGTTGCTTATTTGTTCAAGTTGATCAGAGTTGGTTGTGGCATAGGAGAATGTATCATGTGAATTTTGATAATATCATTAAGATAAGCAACACTTAGGCTGTAAGAGATCTTCCAAGATTGGTGAAACCTACTAATAGCTTGTGCAAGGAATGTCAGTTAGGTAAACAAAATAGAGTCTCATTCAAAAGTAAGGAACAATCTTCAACCGGATTGTTGGACTTGGTGCACACTGATCTATGTGGTTTGGCAAGAATCAGGAGTCTGCAAGGAGATAGATACTTCATGTTGCTGATTGATGACCACTCCCAAATGATGTGGGTGACTTTCTTAAAGGAAAAATCTGAAGCACTTGAGAAATTCAAAATATTCAAGGCTATGGTATAAAATGAAATTGGCATAAACATAAAATGTCTTAGGTCTAATAGAGGTGGAGAATTCACATCTGGAGAGTTCATATAATTCTGTGAGAAACATGGAATAAACAGATAGTTATCTGCTCCAAGGACTCCATAGCATAATGGAGTAGTGGAGAGAAAGAACCAGACCATCCAGGAAGCTTCTAGGACCATGATGATGGAAGAAAATGTTTCTCAGATTCATTGGAGAGAAGCTGTGAGCACTAATGTTTACACTCTTAATCAGTTACAAATCAGAGGAAAGACTGGCAAGACTCATGAACTATGGTTTGGCATCACTCCTCCTATGAAGTATTTTAGAGTCTTTGGTAGAAAATGCTATATCAAAAGAGATGAAGACCTTGGCAAGTTTGATGCTAGGAGTGATGAAGGAATATTCTTGGGTTATTCTACTCAAAGAAAATCCTATCGGTATTATAACAAGAGATTAAGAAAGATTGTGGAAAGCACAAATGTGAAGGTTGATGAAGGCATGGAAAATCCCTCAAGGCACTATGAGTATGAAGCAGATGATCAAAATGATATCTCAGACCAAGAAGAACAAGTCCAAGCTCCAGTCCAAATTCAAACTGATCCAAAAAATCTAGAAAGATAAGAGGAAGAGACAAGTTTGAATGAACCTATTCAAGAAATAGAAGTGCAAGAAATTCCCAAAACTCCCAGGTATGTAAGACTGAATCATTCTGAAGACCAGATCATAGGAGATAGAAGCACATGTGTTCAAACAAGAAGAAAAATTTCTCAAGATTTAGTGAAGTATTGTCTGATTTCAAAGGTTGAACCAAAAATAGTAAGTGAAGCATGCAATGATGTAAGCTGGGCTAAAGCAATGGAGGAAGAGTTGATACAGATTGAAAAAAATCACACTTGGGATCTTGTTCCCAGACCTAAAGACAAAAATGTGATTGGGACTAAGTGGATCTTCCGGAATAAACTGAATGAAGATGGTGAAGTAGTCATAAACAAAGCTAGATTGGTCTGTAAGGGTTATTCTCAAGTAGAAGGAGTTGACTTTGAAGAAACTTTTTCTCCGGTGGCAAGAATTGAAGCAATCAGATTATTTCTTGCTTTTGCTACCTTCAAGGATTTCAAAGTATATCAGATGGATGTCAAGTCTACCTTCTTGAATGGTGATTTGGAAGAAAAGGTATACATTGAGCAATCGGATGGATTCCAATTGTCTGATCATGGTGATATGGTCTGCACGTTGAAGAAAGCATTGTATGGACTCAAACAAGCCCCAAGAGCCTGGTATGAAAGATTGGATAAACATCTTTTGAAGATTGGTTTCAACAAAGGTACTGCTAACAGTAACTTGTACTTTAAGATTGATCATGAAAATATCTTGATTGTTGAAGTATTTGTTGATGATATCATTTTTGGAGGAAAAGATAGTATGTGCAAGACTTTTGCAAATCAAATGAAAAATGAATTTGAGATGTCTATATTTGGGGAAATGAATTTCTTCCTGGGTCTGTAAATCACTCAAACAAAGAAAGGAATCTTCATATCACATACCAAATATGTGAAATAATTGTTGAAGAAATTTGGGATCGTAGATTCAAAGCCAATGAATACTCCCATGGCAATCGGGTGTAAACTAAGCAAAGATGATGAATCTCCTAAGGATGATCAGAAAAAGTACAAATCAATGATTGGAGAACTACTGTACCTTACTCAAACTAGACTTGACATTATGAATGTTGTTGGTCTTGTTGCCAGATTCCAAGTTGATCCTCGAGAGTCTCATGTCATGGCAATCAAGAGAATTCTTAGATATCTGAAGGGAACAGTTGACTATGGTTTATGGTATCCTAGGGATCATGATTTCTCTCTTCAAGCATATATAGATGCTGATTGGACAGGAGATGTGGATGACCGGAAGAGTACCAGTGGTGGTGCATTCTTTTTGGGGAAAAGATTGGTTTCTTGGTTGAACAATAAACAAGAGGCAATATCTCTATCCACTGTAGAAGCAGAGTATATTGCAGCAATAGGTAGTTGCACTCAAGTATTGTGGATGAAGCAAATTCTAAGAGACATCAGAGTAGAGTATGAAGAACCTATCACAATCTTCTGTCATAACTCAAGTGTAATAAATAAATCAAAAAATCTGGTGTTGGATTCAAAGACAAAACATATATCCATCAAGTTTCACTTTTTGAGAGAGCAGGTGAACAAGAATGAAGTCAGATTGGAGTTTGTGCCCTCAAAGGATCATATTGAAGATATTTTTACTAAACCTCTACCTAAGGACTCTTTTGAGTATCTCAGGGAGAAGTTAGGGGTTATTACCCCTCCAGTTCTGAATTAAGGTGCACTGATGTGCATCAGTCTGGTGGATCTCATAGTCATATCTTGTGGTCCGGATTGATGATAGGAAGCTGCTACCTAGGGGGAGCAGTCTGTATGATTCTAAAGTATTGATGCAAGTATGTGCCCTTTGCCATTGATGTCAAAGGGGGAGAGAAGACATGTGAAAAAAAACAAAAAAAAAGTGGTTGATGATCAAAGGGGGATCAATAAAGAAGACATGTGAATGATTGATGTTGATAGGGGGAGCTATGTCAGTCAGTGAGGAGAAGTTCTTGTCTTGATGGTCAAAATAGTTTTTCCACATCATATGTTGTCATCAATGACAAAGGGGGAGATTGTTGCAAGTATAGGCCTAACTGGTGTTGTCATTGATGTCAACATACTCCTATTGCATTGATGTCAAGGATTGGATGAGTTGTGTGCTGAGGATATTGATAAACTTAGCTCTATCAGAATCAGAGAAGAGCAGTGAAGACAGTCAAGTTCTATGAAGCAAAGATCCCATCCATTTGAAGATCAGAGTATGCGCATCAAAGGGTTTGTAGATATGTGTCTGAAGGTTCTTCAGTCAAGATTTTAGAGGTCGACATGAAAATTTGAAGAAGTTATGGCCATATGAGTAAAACTAGTTCTGGAAGCTGTTCAGAGATGACAAAGTGGCTCAAATAGGTCCGGTGAGATCCAGAAATACAATATCTTATTCTATGGATCTGGTGGCATGTTTGGGAAGTTAATGTGAATTGACAACTCGATTGGCTCATAGTTTGGAGGTCCGCAAGTGATCCTTCTAGTGTGACAATGATGACTGGCTATGTTCTTGAGGTTCTGGACGAAGATGCAAATAATTGCAGTAAGTAGAAGTGGTGTGGATGTTCTTGGTGATTCAATAAAGCTTGTGGAGGTCTCCAGATTGTGTCCAGTTCATGTTGTTGGTTAGTATTGAAGTTTGAGCTCGTAATTGAAGATTTACCTTTGGGTGATGATGTTCTTCCCAGTCTTGGCCGACCAGATGTTTTACACATGTTACGGATGATCTTGAAGATGTTTTATGAAGCATGGCATGTTCCTCGAAGAAGATTGAAGTCCCAGTTATGCGTGGCTGACAGGGTAGTGGCACGCATGAAGTTTTTGTAATAAGTCAATTGTATTTGTGTAATTGCTCTGTAATAAAATAAAGTATGTGTTGTGCCGACTTTGATGATCATCCCAAAGTCGATGTCATGTATAAATAAGATTTGTGAAGTCATTTCAAAAGTATTTTTGGTCATGATGAGAAAGTGATAGAGAGGAGAGGAGCTAAAAGCAGAGCAGAAGTGTTGAGCTTAAATGGAACTATCTCAAGCATGATGAAGATGCTAATCTTCAGTTTAAGTATGTAATATTTATATTATTCTATAGACAGTGTGTCTCCTATAGCCAGTGGGCCTCTAGTGAGCAGTGTGCTCAGGTAGTGAGCCCTAATTGGCAAGTGCCATATTATTCTTCATATTATTTTAACAAAGAATATAATCTTGGGTTAGTCACCTTGTGGTTCTTCCCTTAACCGGGTTTTCCACATTAAAATCTTGGTGTTATTTGTGTTGAGTTTGTTTCTGCTCTTGAATTATTGCATTATGCTTTCATGATTGAATCATTAATATGTTGTTGAAATATAAGAAGGTATTAAGTGAATAAGGAACAGGATTTGGTGACAACTGATTCACCTCCCCCCTTAGTTGTCTATCCTTAAACTAACAAATAGGACCATAGAGTATCACACTATGAAGGCCACGATAGATCTACTGATGCACCATGAATACCAAAAACAACCAAATTCTCTAAAACTTTCAAGGCCAATGCATATCAAACCAGAATAAAATAATATGCCCAAAACTTACTCTATGGCATTACTGCCCTAAAAGATCATGAGGGACCTACCTTCCTCCAGTTGCATTAAGAGCATGTACAGATAGATGGGAGGAATAGCCTGAACATTTAAAAAGATGGGAAGCTATCTCATCAGCCAATATACAATGGATCATAACTAGGGCACAAACCATCATCTCCCATAGTTAGCAGAGCCAATACAAGTGGATTGGTATGCAATTCTAACCTCCTCTCATTAGTATGCCAACACCTATTTGGACTACCATAGGCCAAATGCCACAAGAAAAAGCATAGAGATGGTACCAAAAAATTTCAACCACTGAAAGATATGCAACAAATGATAGACACTACATTGAGTATGATGAGGGAGACTGTAATTGTAACCAAATCCTAGAAGATAAGACTCTTGCAAGGGAAGATGAAATCTAATTTGTCCCATGAGGACATGACCCAATTCCAATGTAGATGTGATGAAACATAATGTTTCTTTAATATTCTATGAGACATTGCTTAATTTCTTCCTTTTAACAAAACTTAGCACACTTATTACATGATTAATTATAGTTTTTTTAAGCTAGATGAATGGTATGTTACTAGGCTTATTTCTTTAATGGTTAAATGTGCTCAGATGACTTTAAAATTCCTTATTTTCTATGTATATATGTGTTTTATGCCAAGAACAAGATAAAGAATGAAGAACTGAACACTCCAAATCTCTCTAAAGCCATTTGTGTAGATTGAACATTCAACTCAAGATTGATTACATAGCAAAATTTTGGAGTCACACAATAGTGCCCTAGAGTTGCACCACAAGGTTCCAACAGGCATGAAGTCTAGAGATAAACTCATATAGAAGGTGGGTTTCAACTTGTGATATCAGTCTTAAGGATTTCGGCACACACCTTGAAAAGTGTGAGTCAATTTTGAGCAACTTTAACTAACCTAGTTGTCAAGTAACTCTCGACTAGGTCTATTGTTAGCACCTTCATTTACACCCCTATTTCCATAGACCAGACACTCTAATTCCTTAGATAACTAGAGTATCCTACTACTCCATTCTCCTTGGATCTAGGGAGTACTCTAGTTCAACTAAAGTATCATGTTCTCTCATCTAAAATATAGGAAAACCTCTTATTCTTAACTAAAGTTTATCTCTTTGTACATAATAAGTGACTACCAAAAGAACTAGCAATCCTAGAAGCAGTTGTAGAAATTTATGCTTTAATATTTTTAGTTTAGACTAGACAAATAAAATCACTTGAGATATATATAAGAGCCATGTAACAATTCCTTCAATAGTTAGTTCAAAAATAGACATGTTCTTTCAAAAGGCAAGTAGTAGAAAGAAACTCTATCATAGAATGAATGTAGATCCTATTTTTACTAGTTTCAAATGAGAAGGAAACAACTTTGACATCATCCTAAGTGTAGAAGATCAATCTGGAAGGAGAATAGGGCCCACTCTACCTAAAAGAGAAGATCTTGTGGTATTTTTCTTTTTTAGAATGTTGTCTTTTTTATTCATTTGGATAAATATGCTTTAACTTTATGTTATATTACATGCTTCATAGAAAAATATGTGCAGACATTTCCATATAATCTAAAAATATCACAAAAACATTTCTTTTCAGCATTTACATTCTTGTATTTTCATCATAGTATTTCCATTTCAGCAAGTATGATGTTTACTTTATTGAGTGTAGTTTTTTTCAATAATTGTGTTTATTTTTACAATGTTAATTTTAAATAGTCAAATGTGTTTACTTTCAGCAAAATTAGATTAGGTTTCAATTCTATTGTAGCATCTTTAAGATAGGATGGAATTAGCTAGAAGAGAACTCGCTATCCTTAAAGATTCAAGAACCCTATTGAAAATCACCCTTGGACACCAACCCAAATTGATAAAGTTAAATGATAAGTATTTAAGAACACTACAACAACCTCGTCACCCACAAGTGTGGGCACAAGACCCTACTGTAGGAGGGTGTAATTCTTCAAGCCACCAACAACAAATTTGTCATATGATGAGATATAACTATTGGTGAGGTTTTGGACTATAATCCTCAAGAATTTACTACTCAAACCTCTAAATGTAACCTTACGAAAAAAAAATTTAAATTCATTTCAATAGTCACCAAAATTGTAAGCCAATAAGCTCATAGCACTATATTAGAAACACTTTTTAGGATAGAAAATATGATACTATCTACGTTGTAATCAACTTTATCATCATGAGGTTGTGTAATTTTCATGAACTTATTTTATTGTCATCAATTATTATAACTTAGAACTTTATACTAGGTAAGTGAAATAATTTAGATGAGCTAATATTTTTTTTGATAAATTTATGGTTACTACTAGAATCAATCAATATTATCACTCTCTACTTATACAAAAATCCTTTCACCTTTTGTGTATGTTGTATAGTGATATTTGATAGAGCGAGACAAGAAATAGTTGGTTAATCTATTGATAGGTCATATTGTTCATTCTATAGTTCTAAGTCCTACTCCTTCACATCTAATACTCCCTAAAGGTCAAATAACTTGCACATTTATGTCCTTTGTTATATTTTCTATCACAATGAATTTACATAAACCCTTGGTTCTTTTTCTTTTGTTTTTGAAGTGTCAATATAATAAGTGGTGGATGATAGTGGTGGATGATAAGATGATGGATCATTATGATCCTTAAAGCATGTAAATGATTATTTATTAAGTATTAGTTATTTATCATCTATTCTAAAATCTTTAACCATATCTTGACTTATATTCTTAGGCTCAAAGAGTTGTACCTCAAGTTGAATTACATCCTTGAAACCCCCATAAATAGACCTATCTTTTCTTCTTATGAAAGTTTCTTTATTTACAAGTTGATTGATGTCAAAAACTATTTAATGTAATCACTAACATTATATGTCTACTAAATCTTGATTAACCAAATGAACAAAATTTCTCATAGTAGAGATATCATAATATTTCATCGTTCCATCTCAAATATAAACCACATGAATCCACCATGAACTTCTTGGAGCTATTTAAGATAAATAAATTGTTAAGATTCCAAATAAATACTTGCAATTTGTAGCCATCAAAATCAAGTGGATTGTGAATTTCAAAGAATGTCTCCATTGGATTTCAAAGAATGCCATCACACATCTCAATACATCCAACGAGTTTAAGGCTTTAAAGAAGATTAACTTTCCCGTTGTTAAGCATTATTCATCCATCAAAAACTGTTGGCAATGGATTTTATAATGCCCATACAAAATCTATCCCTAATTACTTATAATTAAATAATAAGGTAACTTAATATATTATTAAATATTAAGTAGTTTATTAAATGTGCAAATAGTCAATTATGAAGGTTTATTCTCCTTTCTCCATCACACATTCGTGGATTGAGGAAGCCACAAAAACCTGGGAAGGATGAAACCCTAATTTATTATACTGTCTTATTATTATTATTATTGGACGCTACTTCTCTTTCAACGATGATCCATCCAAAATCATCGAACGGTTAAGACAATTATATCATATGCCAGGTTTGAGGAAAATGTCATATGATCAGAAAGGAAGTTGCACACGGGCATGATGAGAGAATGTTGAGAAAATGTTATACGTACAGCGCCTTTTTGGTTCTGCACAAATCAAAAATATAGAGAAAAGCTCAAGGGTCGTTTGGAAATGGAGCATAGTCAAACACAAATTTAGACATGCAACCAAAAATTAGTAAAAACTAATCATCTGCAGAAAATAAGGAAAAACATGGCAAAACTTTCACAACTTTTCCAAGTTTGAACATATGTTTTTTCTGTAATTGACAAATTTAGTGTTATTCATTTTTTCACATACGTCAAGCAATTTGACAGTCAGCCAAATGCTTAAGTCTGAAACTTGTTTGATCTGACCAAAACGTTTTTGATCTGACCAAGACTTGTTTGGAGTATGAAAATCAAAACATCGGCAGAAAATGAGGAAAAGTATGGCAAAATTTTTATACATCTTTTTCAAGTTTGAATATATGTTTTTTTCTGCCATCTTAGATTATAAAAGGATCCATTTTCATTTCCATTTCCATTTTTATTCTATAATTGACAAATTTATTGTTATTCCATTTTTCACATATGTGAAGCAATTTAAAAGTCAGTCAACTATTTAAGTCTGATACTTGTTTGATCTGACCAAGACTCCCTTGTATTCATCCCCACGGTAACATTATATTACATATGACTTTGATAGTCAAAACAAACCATTGTACAAATTATATATATATATATATATATATATATATATATATATATATATATATATATATATATATATAAAAGCAATTTCACAGCTACAAAATAAGAATGATCTCACAATTAATAATTTCCATCCAAAGATGAGAGAAAAATGAATTATAGGTGACTAATTTCTGTAATTAGTGATCTAGGAGTATTTTGGGCTTATAAAAAATCTTACATTAATTAAAAATATTTGTTTTATGTTTATTTTTCTTTTACAGGTTTGTTTCTTTTTTTAGTGATCATTTGTTTGCTACAACTATCTGAAGCACACTTTAACTCTACTATCATAATGTTTTAATTATGATTATTTTTGCAATGCTATCAATTTATTTAGGTTTTACAAACATGTCCATTGTAGTTGTTTCATGTAAGGTGACAATATAAATGGACAATTTTTTAGCATACTTAACTTTAAGCATTGTTTACTAAAAAACTATTTCCAACAAAAATGTTTTTTAGTTAGATTCATTCTAGTTGAAACTTTTTCTTTAGAAGTGTCTAATGTATGTGGCATTACTTTAGTGCAAATTACAAATAGTTTGAAATTTTTCAAAGAAATCTAATGCTTCCACTACTTCTACTTATCTATATAACATTTTTTAAAACTTCAAATAATGACATCTAAGAAACCTCATTTTGTGATTTTTGTTTAACAATTAAATAGTAACAATTTTTTTACGGAAAACTTATATCAAATTGATTATTGATTTTTAAAAAATGCAGTTATAAATAAAATATACGCATTTCATTAGTTTACATCATTTTGAAATTTGACACATATAGATCATTATTTTATGCTTCAAGTTAAAAAGCTAAGTGATTTTGTTGTTCATTTTCTTTATAAAAAGGTGACAGTGCTGTGTGCTTTCACCTTGCTACAATATATTATGTAAATTATGGAGAGAACTTACTTGTTAAGCATTATTGAATTGGACTTTGCACCAAAGACTAATATTATCTAAGATTTTCTTGGTCCTAGGGAAGTTTATGTTTAGAGCCTTACATCTTGCCACACATAAGAAGGCATTCGTGCCTATGTGTTTCATGGCAATGTGTCAAGTTCCAAGGCATAACTAAAGGTGAATTCATTTAATATTGGTTATAGGATCATTATCCTATAGTGCGTGGAGCAATATACTATGTTTTTGGTTGGCGTTACTCATAGTTATAGAAAGGTGGTGAATATGTTAGTATA
The DNA here is from genome assembly GCA_027924645.1 of Cunninghamia lanceolata. NCBI lineage: Eukaryota > Viridiplantae > Streptophyta > Pinopsida > Cupressales > Cupressaceae > Cunninghamia > Cunninghamia lanceolata. Next base: position 6,834,000 of record BSBN01001091.1, read on the forward strand.
GGAAGCATTAATAGACCACAAGGGAGCTAGAAAATAAAGATCAATTGAAAGATGGTATTTGGAGGTCATGCACTTATTTTTGTGCATTTTTTTATTGTAATTCAAGATTGAGGCTAAATATCATTTTAAGTTCAAGAGGCTAGATTTGTGATGTAATTTTGAAGGTTGTGAAATCAATAAAATTATGTTCAAAATAATTCTACATTATCTATGATGTCAATGTAGTGATATTTGAATTCCTTTGTGTGTTTTGTGATAATTTTGTGTTAGTTTACCTAGTTAGATAGTCCTTAATTGGTTCCTACATTCACATATGCATTAAGTGACCAGTATTAGAACAAAGTTTTAAAATTTTGAAGTTAAGTGAGAAAGAAGATATCTTCTAGCACTAAGTTGTTGGGTAGAAAGTATCAAGGCATCAAGTTGTAGATAGACCACTGATTGTGAGGTAGTTTACATTGTGTAGTACCTAATCTAAGTCAAGATGCCTCTACAAAGAGCTATGGGAAGAGGCCAAGGTATTTCTAACATGGAAAAAGGATAGAAGAAATGTTTGATATGATGAGAAATGACCAATTAGATTAAATGTTGTTGAAGAGGAGATCATAAACCTATGGCATATGAAAGTGATGATGAAGAAGAAGATAAATAATCATGTTGCAAAATAACATGAAGATGAAGAAGAAGATCAAGATTAAGTTAGATTACTAAGGGTTATTTCTAATATTGGTAAGGTATCTGGAATTGTTGTTCCTAGTTGCTCGGGTGGTTTTGATCTAGAAGAATTGATTTGTTGGTTGATTGAGTAAGAAGAATACTTTAAGTTTTAAGAGATCTATGATCTACAAAAGGTAGGTATTTCTAAGACAAAGTTAAAGTGTCATGCCTCACTAAGGAAAAAGTATTACAACTAGAAAGGAATAGAAGATGAAAGGAAAAAATAGTGAAATGGTAAATGATGGTGTCCAAATTGAAATCAAAACATATCCCTACAGATTGTCACTTAGATCTGCTAAATAGATTATAAATTTAGATGCAAAAGGAGATGAGCATGAGTTATACTTAGGAATTATATAGACTAAAAATAAATTCAACATCCCTAATTCCCACCCCCTATGAATGGAAATGTTTCTTGGTAGTTATTAATTAGATTTGGATTGCTTCTATATTATTTTTGTACTTGTTTGCTAAATGAAAGTGGTTTGACTAGACTTTAATGATTTAGTTAATGTCATATATGGGATTATGTTGATAATTGGATCATTTTAGCTAACATTGCTACTAAGGTGTGTGTGTGTGTGTGTGTGTGTGTGTGTGTGTGTGTGTGTGTGTGTGTGTGTGTTGATAAAAACAAGTATTGGGGAGGGTGAACTAGGTTTGGCCTATAAAGTGCAACAAAGATATAATCCAAAATGTGAAGTAAATATTTGTTTGAACTAATTAATCAAGATAAATTAAATTAATTAGATACAATAGTTAAGTGTGCTTACATATATAATTTCTAGGAATTGATTTAATTAATTTATAGCATGTGTTTATTTGAATCAAATAACTTTGCTAAAAGTAATTAATGTTTATTTTTAAATCTCGTTCAAGGGGTACTAGATTGTGAAAAGTGTGAAATAGGTTAGTTGAAAGATTTGACAGAAGGGATCTTGAAGAATATTTCAGAGAATTAGCTTGCCTCAAACAAAAGGGTAGTGTAGAGGAATATGTTGTTGATTTTCAAAAGTTATCAGTCATGGTAACTGATATATCAAAGAAAAGGCTTATTTTACTCTTCATAGAAGGCTTATCAAAGCACCTCAAGGGTCTTATGAAGGATTTCAAGCCTTCTACATTGTAGGAAACTATCCAAAAGGCATTTGATTTGGAGATTATTGTACCTCAACAAAAGTCTTATTCATACTCTTCATTTTGGAACAAGCCTAAAGGAAATTTTTATAAGAAGTCATTGGCTGCCCCAACACAAAAATCTACACCACCAAATGTATCAAAGAGAGTTGATGATGGTACAAAGAACGAGATAAGGAGGAAGAAACTTTTTTTCTTGCAGGGAACCATGGACTCCCAAACATAGATGCCAAGGCAAAGGGCAAGTGCATTACATTGAAGTTACATCAAACAAAGACTTAGATTCTGATGAATCTAAAGATTTTCATGATCCAGAAGAACCTCCCCATGAAGAGGAAGAAAAAGTAGATAATGGTGGCATTCTTGCATCTCTCTCAGGAGCAAAAAAATATTATCCTTTCAGAGTTCGTGGATAGCTTGTTGAACAAAGAATAACTATGCTAATTAATAACTTGGGGCTACCCACAATTTCATTGATGAAGCATTGGTAAAAAGGAAAAGACTACAAGCATTTATGACTTTGAACTTGGGTTCAATGTTATTCTTGCTAATGGGTGCGAGGCCTATTTATTTCACTCTCATATTTTGTTTATTTCACATTTACAGTTGATGATATTTTGGCATTTGGGGACTATTGATCCCGTTATGCAGATTCTCTAGACCATATTCCTTTATTTTGGATTAGCTATGCTTAGTATGTGGTGATTTGACTATATCCTAATTTTGATTTACTGATGATGTTTAGACATGTGATATGCACCTTGATGATATTAGAGATGTTAGTTGTGAAATCATTATTTGGATGTGCTATGTGATTTTGATTCTGAGATAGTATATAGAAATGCAATTCTAAATCTTATTTATGATGTGATTTGAATAATGTTTTTAAATGAATTATGCGATGACGTGAGTGTTTGCATTTCCTTGCTTCGGCTATGATATATATATATGTTGGATTAATCTGTTTGTTCAAGTGCGTAGGTGATTTTCCAGGCCACAAAAAAATTGGAGATCGATCTCACACCTATGTGTTTCTTGTGTTAGACTGATCCATTCCCAAGAGGGAAAAGGATCATGTGTGACTGTATGATGCTTCGTAAATGTCTACATTTTATTATTTGGCCAGGTTTGACCCTTTTATTTTTATTTAATTAATGTGTTGTAAAATATGTGTTTTAATTTACACCACTTGGTGTCTTAATTTTTGTGGCCATTTTAAGTAAATTTTTACCTCCTAAGTGTTTACTAGGGGCTAAAATTAACCCTAGGTGGTACCCCTAGGGTCTAGGGCACATTTAAGCATACCAAACCCTAGGGTTACCCGTGTCTAGTCACCTTAATCTTAGGTTAAAGAAAAGTGACGAAAATTCAAATTGGTTAAGTGTGGGAGATGAGTCATGCCTTGAAACAAGGCCCATCTCCCTTTCCAAGGCATGGGATTCCACCACCTTGAAGACTTGGGGAGTCTTCAAGACCCCCAAGTGTGTTGAACCTTCCTCCAATGCACTCACATATGTGTGAGAGCATCTTGGAGTGAAGGGGCTCCCTTTGGAGAATAAGGTGATGACATGTGTCATCCCTTATCCTCTTGGAGCCCATGGCGAGAGATACCACCTCTCCACCTTTGCTCTCACACATGTGTGAGAGCACATGTGGAGAGGGTGAGGTTTGAATGGATAGGAGGGTGACACATGTCACCCTCACATTCCTTTCCCCTTGCAAGTGGTATGGGAGGAGGAAGGAGAAGGTGACATGTGTCACCTTCTCGTTCCTCAAGGCCTTGGAATGAGGCCTATTTTAATTCCTCTTGGAGAGGGGAATGGGGTTCTTGCTTTGGTTGGATTTTTCTATCTTTGGAGGGATTTTGGAGAGTTGGAGAGATTTTTGGAGGATTGGAGGCTTGGAGAAAGCTTGTGGGCCCTTCTTCAACTTTCATCCATTGTTGGGCTCTTAAGGTAAGCCTCATGGCATTTTAGCCTTCCTTATGCTTTGTTGAATGTTGGTTATGTGTTTGAAATGATTTTGGTGTTCTTCTTCTTTGTTATGGGGATTTTGGATGTTTTGGGATGAGACTACCAACTTGGGTGTGTCCATCCATGTGTGGGGTGGGGGAGGAGTGAACCTCCTCGAGGTCACCCTCCTGGTGTTGGTATTTTTATGACCTTGAGGGTAAGATATTGAGTATGGGGTATTTTGGTTGGCAAGAGTGCCATGGTGAAATCTATATATTCATGGAGTTATCATTTTGGGCTTGAGGCCTTATTTTTGTGTTGAGATCTTGAGATTTTGTGGAGTGATCCTCTTGAGTCGAGTGATGTCCACTCCCCTACCCCTTCAAACCCATTTCTATGGGTTTTGTGTTGTGCTAAATCTTATGGGTGTTCTTCATGATTTGTGTGGTTTGCTTATTATTATGTTGTGGTGTGATAAACCCATGTGAAGATCGACCTCCCAGCTCGAGGGTGACCCACTTGCGGGTCTATGGTAGGGAGGAGAGCATTTTTAGTGACTTGGTTGTCCCTCCATTATTTCATTCTTGCAAGTTTATTTTGGTGATCCTTGGAGCTTGGGAGATGTCACATTTTGTTGGTGTTGTAGTGTTTAATGTGGCCACTTGAGAGCCATGGTCAATGTAATGTCTTATTTATTGTTGGACAAAATGAAAGAGTGAAAATACTCTCTTATATGTGTTGTTTAAATGGTTTTAATGTTACACTCCTATTTGTTGTGGTTGTAAAAGTGTAATAGAGGTTTGCTGATTTATTTTATTATGATGCTGTGAGAAAGTTTGCAAAATGGAATATATATTTATGTTACTATTCTAAGATACAAAGGAAAATATATATGTTTGCTGGTTTTATAAATGTTGCTATGAGAAATGTTATATTGAATGTGACTAGAAATCATTGGAATAAAATGTTAGTTGTTGTTTGTATTATGGTTTTAAAATAATGTATAGTTACAGATTTGTTTCAAAAAGGGAGATATGATGCAGTCTTTAAAGTATTGTTTGCACAAGAGATAGTGCTAGTTATTTCAGAAAGGAAAGGAAATATGTTGTTCTTATCTCAAAAGAAAATTGATAGTTCAATATACTCTTTATTTTTGCAAAGTAAGGGTTGGTTATGATTCTGTCATTTTTATCCTATTTTGACAGCAAGTTTTAAAAAGGAAGATTAGAGATAGTTGCTTACATTGTTATAAGAAAAATGCATAGGTATGAATGTTTAAATATAATCATGTAATTAGATATACCTACATAGTTATCCTTGTAAATATATATATATATATGGACCTACTGTAATTTATCTGTTTTAAAAACAAAAAAACTATTATGTGCAACTGGGTGAATAAAATATATATATACACACACATACATATATATATATGTTATATTCCACATTTATCATCATGTTGGAAGTATGTTTCTATTTAAAAAAATAATAATATATTCAAATATGAGAATGTAAATGTATATATATATATATATGAAATATAATAAATATAATATCAAATGAAAATCAGATAAACCCTAGCGGTGTTCGTTTTTCTTTGTGCTGTGTTAATCTGTAGTGGGGAGCAGAAATGGAGGGGGATGGCATGCCCCCCCCCCCATGGACTGTTTGTTTTGTTGAAAACTTGTGGTATGGGTGGGGGGGACGAACCCCCACCCACCACCCCCCCACACCCTGCTACCTTATATAAAATGAAACCGCCTCTTTGCTACCGCGGACAGCATCCACAATCCTCTCTATGGTTTATAGTGTCGTTCGGTGCCTATCCACTCAAACCTATATTCTTTGGTAGCCGCCATTAATATATATATTAATATATATATATATATATATATATATATATATATATATATATATATATATATCGCGGGTCTATCTCACCCTACTGCATACACTTAACAAATACACACATTCTGGGTATCTTTACATATATATTCCTCTCCATTGCTGAATGCATATTTGTACCCTGTTAATTTTATAATGCAGGTATATATATATATCAAAAAAAAGGAAATTTATTTATGGGTATATTGCATACACAGCAAATATACCTCCATTTCTATGGCAACCATGGCTGCCCAATAAGGAGGACCTGCAAAACAAAAAAACCAAAAGAAGAGAGAATGAGAGGAGAGAAAGAAACTAGGGTAAAATGAGAGGATAGAAAAGATAAAAGAGGATTAGGGTTCCTCTCATAAGGAAAGTAATATTTTATTTGGATTGCTTTTAGGGCTTGGATAATATTATATCATATTCTTTTTAAGTGGGATTTTTAAACTTGTATTTTAATTTTGTGGGGAATGGGTGTACGTGGACCCATGACTCCCCCTTGGCTCTTCTTTTTATCATTGGAATTAACATTTGAAATTTAAACCTTAGGTAGAATATTTATTTTGGGTGGGAACTTTTATCTTCTTTTTATTGTTGGTTACCCCATGGGAATTAATTTAACTTACCTTGCCCCATTAATTGACATAGGGAAAATAATTCTAAGGTGGGATTTTTAAAGGACCGAATTAAATAATTATGGGAAACTTATCGTAATTAAATAATAGCGAGGGGTTAATTTCTAACCCTTAGTATTAATAATTTATAAGGTGAGCCTACTCAGGATGTTGTTATTTAATTAATTTAATTTTAACCTAGTTAACCAATTTGGAAAACCTTAGTGCGCCTATGAGATCAACCTAGCGTAGTCTATAATTAATCAATTTTAATTAGATTTTGGTAATGCTTAGTAGGTGTGTTATTTTAAAAATTCATTCCCATGTACGCCCTTGAGGCGTTATGCTGCCAGATTTTTCTGGGAATCTGGGTTGGATAATCAACTGAGTTAGGTTATGCTTGACTTAATAATTAAATGTTTTTGCAAATTATTATAGTTTGAGGAGCTTAATTAATTAATCTCTTTTGTCCTAGCATTAGGGATTTGATTTCGATTCAGGTCAAAATCACGCCACTCATTTAGGAAAACTTAGGGTTCAAGTCAAATTGATCCTAACCCTAATGGCGACGCTCATCGCGCTGCATAACCCCCCTAGTCAGCTATCATCACGTAGGGGATTGCACATGTAATCGCACTACCCCGAGATTTGATTGACATGTTTACACCTTATGTGTATTACCACTGAGCACACTGACGCGTGCGAGGGGGTTTCTAGGGATGCATGGAAATTTTTTTGATATTTTGTGTCATGACCACATGACATGTGTGTTGCGTGTCATGATCACATGGGAAATGTGGGCATGACAATGGGTACAACCTACCTTGCAAAAAGAAAATTTTGAAGCTTGTTATACATTTTGGAGACCACAAGGTTTGTGATATTTTTTATGTTGTCAGTTTGCGTGATATTGACATGGTTTTGGGTGTGCAATGGCTACATTCTTTGGGAGATTACACAACAAATCATCAAAAATGGAACTCAAGTTCAAATCTGAAGGGAAGGATGTAGTTTTGAAGGGAATAGCAAATGGAGCTCCACAGGTGGTTTCAGCAAGAAGGATGGAAAGGTTTTTTTGGAAAATCTAAGTTGCATGGGTTGTGATTTGTTTGGTAGTTTCAAAAGATCCTTATAAGGGTAAGAATGGTTCATTCCATGTTGATATTAAGAAGATTTTAGATAAGCATAGTGTGGTTTTTAATGATATGCCTCCAGGTTTACTACCAGAGAAAGGATTTCAGCATTTCATAGAGTTGGAACCTAGGTCCAAGCCTGTTATGACAATGTCATATAGGCATCCTAGGATGTATAAAGAGGAGATTGAAAAAGAAATAAAAGAAATTTTGTATATGGGGTACATCAGGCCTGTCTGTAGTCCATTTGTATAAGTTATGTGGTACTAGTAAAGAATAAGGATGGCACTATGCGCATGTGTATAAACTACATAGCTTTGAATAAGAAGACTATAAAAAACAAATATCCTATCCCCAAGATAGATGAGTTACATGGTGTTGTGTATTTTTTAAATTTGATTTGAGATTTGGATATCACCATATTCGCATGAGAGAAGAATATATTCAAAAGACTACTTTTTGGTGTCAGTTTGGACACTTTGAGTTACTGGTTATGCCCTTTAAACTCACTAATGCTCCAGCCACTTTCCAATCCAACATGAATCAATTTTTTGGTAAACATTTGAGGAAATTTATTTTAGTCTTCTTTTATGAAAATTTGATTTACAGTAAAATTTGGGAGGGGCATTTAAAACATTTGGATACAATTTTGCATATTTTGGAGCAACACTCTTTTTATGCCAAGATGTCCAAATGTGAATTTGGATTAACAAAAAAAATGTATTTGGGGCATGTGATTAGTGTCAAATGATTTCAAGTGGATCAACAAAATATCCAAGCTATTCTTGATTGGCCACCTCCTACAAATCTTACACAACTCAGAGGATTTTTTGGATTATGTAGTTATTATAGGAGGTTTGTTAAGGGGTTTTCACATCTTGTAGCTCCTCTAACTAATTTGACAAAGAAAGGAGAATTTGTATGAACAAAACAAGCACAAGCTACTTTTGAGAATTTGAAAGAGGTAATAATTTCATGTACAATTCTTGCATTTCCATATCTACCACTTCCATTTGTAGTTGAGTGTGATGCTTCATGTGTTGGAGTTGGAGCTATCCTATCTCAAAAAGGACATTCCATAGATTTCGAGAGTAGAAAGCTAAAATATTATGAAAGAGGATTATTGGTATATGATAAATAAATGTTGACTATAATGCATGCTTTGGAAAAATTTAGACAGTATTTAGTATGTGGAAATTTTTTTGTGAAGATAGATCATAATAGTCTCAAATCTTTCCTTGGCAAAGCGAGATTTGAATGATAGGCAATAGAAGTGGGTAAGTAATCTGCAAGCTTTTGATTTTGAAATAGAATATGTTAAGGGCAAGAAAAATATAGCAATTGATGCACTTTCTAGAATGCCCACTCTTTGTAGCATTTCTACTATTTTTTTAGATTGGAAAATTTCTATCATAGCTAAGTATGCTAAGAATACATTTGCTACTAACATTCTTGATGAAGTGGAGAAGGATGACAAGTAAACGATAGCAAATGGGTTAATTTTATTCAAGAATAGAGTGCTTATTGTTCCTAAATCAAAGATGAAGAAGAAAATACTAGAAGCATTTCATGATAAACCTATAGCAAGACATCCAAGTTTTTCCAAAACCTACAGAGAGATCAGAGAGAAATTGTCTTGGAAGGGACAAAAAGAGGATGTCCTTGTTCACATCGAGGAGTGTGCAACATGCCAATAGAATAAGGGAGAGAAAGTGTTTCCTACGAGGCTGCTGCAAACTCTTCCTATTCCTACACGAAAATGGGAGAGTATTTCCATGGATTTCATTACAAGGTTACCCAAGGTACAAGGGAAAGATTGTATTTATGTTGTAGTAGACATATTGTCTAAATATGCACATTTCTTTGCTATCTCTACTAATTATAAATCACCCCAAGTTGTTGATTTATTTTTCAAGGAAGTGTTCAAATTACATGGATTGCCCAAGAACATAATTAGCAATAGTGATAGTAGATTTCTCAGTGCATTTTGGTAGGAGTTGTTTCATTTGATAGGTACTAATATTACTCCAAGTACAAGATACCACCCTTGTACTAATGGGAAAATAGAACTTGTAAACAAATGGGTGGAGGGATATCTAAGAAACTATGTATCAAGCCAACAATCAATATGCATCAAAAGGTTGCACTTGGGAGAATACTATTACAATACATCCTATCATATTTCAATTGGTATGTCTCCATTTGAAGCATTGTATGACTATGATGCATTAACATTTGCTGATTTGATACTTTCATATAGTAGAGTACTTGCAGCTAATGACTTGGTTAATCAAAGCCAAGATATTTTGGGGTATCTAAAGGAAAAATTGTAGCAAGCATAGAATCAACAGAAGATATATGCAAACAAGAAGAGAACAAAGAGAAAATTTGAAGTGGGAAACATGGTGTACTTAAGATTACAGTCATATAGGTAGTTTTCCATCAAGAAAAGTGGAAAGGAGAAGCTCAAGCAAAAATTCTATGACCCCTACAAAATTATCATGAAAATAGGTGAAGTGGCATATGAGTTAGAATTATCTAAAGGTAGTAAAATTCATAATATTTTTCATGTTTCATGCTTGGATAAAGAAGTTGGTATGCACATTGTTCCTTCTAATGTACTGCCACCATTGGATGATGAGGGAAGGCTAATTTTGGTTCCTGAAGTTGTGCTTGATACCAGGGCTAAAAAGTTGAGGGGAAGAAGTATCACAGAATATCTCATTTGTTGGAAAAATCTCCTTGTTGAAGATGCTACATAGGAAGGTCTTGAAATTTTAGAGAATTCTAATTTGAATTGCTTGAGGACAAGCAATCTTGGGGAGGGGAGACTTGTCATGTCCCCTTTCTAAATTAATTATTGAGGTAAAATATTAGTCCATTCCTATTTTCCTGTGGACTAATTATATAAATAATAGGGAAAATGTTTTATTTAATATTTAACTAAGTTTTTAGAATTTATGGACAAAAATATTTAAAGGAAACTATTAAATATTAGATATTAATATTTATTTACTCTTATGGGGGCATTCAAAATGGGGAAGATGTTTTTGTAACCTATAGATTCTTATCTTGGAGATTTTGGAATCTTGTCAAGATTGGGTTTGATTTTCTTGCAGCGATGAGGTGTAAGTGGTTCATCTATTTTTGGTTTACATGGGAGGTGGAAATTTTAAAAGGCAAATTTTAATTAATATTTTATGCTTCTCCCTCCCATGATGGCATTTGGGTTTTGGCCGCCCATTTTAGGCTTGGCCAATATAAATATCATTGATTTTTCTAGTAGGGGATCTTTTGGCCATTTTTATTATCTCTCATATTTTATGTGTGAACTTTGGTTCTACAGTAATCTTCTTGGATGAAAACCCAATGGAGATTAGAAGTCAATGGATGAAACCTCATTGATTTCCAGGGGCAATCAAAATCAGAGCTTTCATCAATGCTACAAAGTATTAATTGTTCAAGGGATTCTAGTGTTGTGTGTGTTTGTAGCTGTGGTTTTTTATGGGTGATAGTTGTGGATTTTTTGTGTACAGAGTGTTGTAGAGTTTGCTACTATTGCGGAACCTTCATTTGTGGTTTTTTTCTATTCTACATCAATTCCAATATTTTTATATGATCATTTTACAGTTTGGGCGTTGTTTGAGCTTGGTAAGGTGAAATACAAGATGTATTTCAACATTTTGTGGAGTTTATTAGATTTATTTTTCAGATTTGGAGTTTTTTGTTGCTGTTGTGTTGTGACTGATATATCAGTCCCCTATAATGTTTATTACTAGCAAGAAATTAATAAAAAGCAGTTGTGGGTGTTTGTGGAGCAAATTGTGCAAGTTGGATGTGAAACTAGCTTGTTTCTTGTGTTGAAATTAGTGTAGTTTAGTATCTTTGTTATAGAATTTATTTTTCTGATGCTGTAGGTGTTGACTATTGTATCAGTCCCAAAATTGATGTAAAACCTTAGAAAAATCAATAAGATCACCTATTGGGGAAATTTGATTATTTTGGTGCTTGTAAGTTTAAAACTAGTTGCTACTGAGTGGAGTTTGTGAAGTAATTTTAGGGGAATTTGTTAAAATAATTTTTCAGTTCTAATTTCTATTGAAAATTTAATTATTTAGGACATTACAACTTGAGAAGATGATGGTTAAATCTTATAATAGCACTTCTATCTCAAGATATAGAAGGAATCAAACTAAACTTTCATGGATCCTGTAAGGTAATCTGAGGGAAAGAAGTGTGAGTTTCATCAAGATTGTAGTTGTATTGTGTCTAGGAGATAAAACAAATAATGAGGCAAAATGGGTATCCTTTTTAGTGGGGTTGAAGTTTTCCTATACAGTTAGTTTTCATCAGATAGTAATGGAAGGTGACTTAAAGATTGTGATTGAAGTTGTTAATAAAAATTAGTGTCTGAATTCGAGGATGAGAGTTTACCCTAAGGATTAATTACTATGCTATGTGCAAGTTATCCAAGTTTAGATATGTTCATACCTTCATAGAGCATAATGGTGTCATTGACTACCTCACAAAATTTTGGCATCTCTATAAGTGCATATGCATCTTTAGATTTAGCAACAATATTAATGATTGGGGGATTTACATAAATAAACTCTTTTAGATCACCATCCTTGAGTTAGATAGGTGCATTTATTAGAAAGATATTTTTTATTAACCTCAAGTGTCTTTATTACTAAGTATTAGTAAGGATACATGGTGTCTTTAAGGAGAAGTGATAGAGGTGGAAGCATATGATATTGGCATTTGGTATTTGTCCTTAGCTCTTTTTTGGGATCATTTTATTTATTTTGAGTGTGAGTAGGTGGCTAATGGTGTGCTTTTTGTAAGGTAGGGTCCAAAGGTGCCAAGGGAGTTTTTTTTATTATCATCTTGAATGAAGATCTTTAATTATGTAGTTTGAAGGGATTGCTCAAAGTTGTGGATGTGGTTCATGGGATTGATGGCCTACATGCTAATGGAACTATTAGCTTAAGGTAATCTATCAAAGAGGATTTCCTTCTCAAAATTAAAGTTTTTGTAAAAGATGTTGAGGTAAATGATAATATTGTAGATTTGTTGCTTCTAGTAGAGTTAGAATTAGATGATAATATAGATAAAAAGTTGTTGAAGTTCCAATATAGGGTTAGGTGTAAAAAATTATTTGATGGGTCTAAGGCTATTGAATTGTGACTAACAAACTCAAGGGTTTTATCTATGATGAAGCATGCCAATTATTTGGATACCTTCTACAAAAATATCCACACCATTATGAAAAACATGGTCATGTCTCATCATCAAGATATCCTAGAAGTTATCAATGTTTATACTATACATGTGCTAGATGATTATAAGATTACAAGAGATCTTGAGCATGCAAAAATTATCATTTGCATCAAATTTCATGGGTTAGAGAAGGCAACTTATCTTGAGCTACTTAACGTGGAGTAGGTGAATGTCTTGGGCTCTAAAGTCTCTTTTTTGGTGACTTGACAATGGTGTGAGAATGGTGCACTGGGGAGTTTCTAAGAATGTGTAATTTGGGGTGTTGTTGCTGTAAGTGCAAGTATTTGGTATGGTTTATAGCGTTTAGTGTGTCTCTTTCTATGCTATGCCTTGTGGTCTTATCTTTTTGCTTTGACAAGGTGTTGGTTTAGTGGGATGGAGCATTTTGTTGATCTCTATGTTGGTTATTATGCTTCAACTATTTTTGTTTGTATTCATATGTATCAAATGTTCTATGTCTTTGTTACACTTTCTTAGTTGTTTATGTCAAGTTCTATAGTTATATTTTATTTGAATTATAAGGATGGGCCCCTATAGAACCCCTATAATTTTAAAACTGGTATTTATTTTCAAAAACCCCCATTCATGAGGCTTCTAGAGATAATTATGCCTTTAACCCACATGTTCGAATAGTTGTACTCCTCCTATTATGAGATGAATGAAAATCAACTTTGATAGGAAAACTAGAGGGAACCCTAGAAAATTAGGTGTGGGATGCTTAGTTAGAGATGAAAATGGAAACTTTATTAGCGCATCCTCTAAGAAACTACAAGAAGGAAACAACAATGAATCTACGGCACATGTCTTAATCCCAAGCCTTCATGTATGTATTTTTTTTGTGTTTGTTATGTGTAGGTTGAAAGAGACTTGGTGGTGATAATCAATGTTATTTGTAAGAGTATCACTATATTGGAAGATAAATAACATTTTGCAAAAGGCCTAGCATTTAATGGATTCACTAGTCACTTTCACCATAAAACATATTTACACATAGATTAAGAGAGAAATAGACTTTTTGGCAAATTATGATATTGACAAGGATGAAATATGTATTATTCATAATAAGCATAGAACTTGGGACGCTTTTGAAACCACGTTAAAGCTATAGCCACATTAACTAATTATCTAGATGGGATTATTAATTATCTCAAATGAATAATAAGGCATGCTTCCCACAGAGATAGTTTGAAAGAACACATCATTTAATGAAATGTGTGGCAGTAGTTGATTTAGGCATGTGATGTAATTAGGGTACATATTTAACCAAGATCTTAGTACTTTAATGGGATAGTGATATCATTAGGGGGATGGGATGTGCTATTAACTGCCTTCACTTCACTCATTAGATTCATCAATTATCCTCTCTACTTAAGAGTATACTTCAACTCTCATCTTCAAATTATATATCACTAACATACATCTAAATAAAATTTTCAATCCAAAGCCACATTCATGATTCATACATTCAAGCTAGTGTTGGGAGAGGAGTTTTTGTTTGTTGATCACAAATATCAAGTAAATTTAGACATGGATCCAAGGATGGTGGGGGTGCTTCTAGATGCAATGTAATGCCCTGCCACAAAACCCTAGAGATAAGCTAAACTATGCAATGCAAAATGGCAACAAAAAAAAAAATAAAAGAAGATATAATAACGAAATGTAATCATATATCTACGTAACGTTTAAGTTAAACTTAAACCTCTAGGGATTACATGGTTGCATTACCAATTATTACCTAATCTAATTAACAACCACGGTTCAATCTAAAACCAAATGAATCAACACATACATTTATGACATCAGAAAAGTTAACATCGGGATCTTGAATATATGATTTCAAATATATTTACAATTTCCTTACAATAGAATACATCAAGACAATGTTTACAATGTTGCTTCCTGATTACATCAGAGGATATACATCAATGTAATAATACATGGTTCAACTGATATACAAGGCTAAAATATAAACATAAATATCTGTCTCCTCAAGCAAAATAAAAGCAGTGATCTTCTACATGATATATCCTCCTCGCACACGAAAAACAACAAAGGAACCAACAGAGATAAAGCACAACCACCTGACCATGTGGAACCCTGATGTCCACCCCCCGTGCTAGGAGATAACAATAAGGTCCCAAGACATGAACAATCAGGCAAACAATAACTATGAAGAACAAGGACTACACATGACTACAACAACACAGGGAAATACTCAAACATCACTTCCAAAGGCAACCACACACCGAATGGGAAGAGTACAACTAGGTAATGCTAAACTACAGTAGGGAGAAGTGTCATCACATAGCTTGTCATGGGTTGTCTTGGTAAGCCTTCCTAGGCCCTGGCCCCCATCTTGGGTTGTCTTGCAGCCTCTCCCGACTCCCGCCCCCATACAAACTCATGCGGAATCAACATACCTTTCATGAGGACAAGGTCATTGATCTTGCCATTCTAGGCCTTCTTATCTCATCTCAAGCCTAAACTTATCTCATCTCAAGCCTAAACAAGCACTTGAGCCATGAGTGAGGCATTCACTTATCTTGTTTAGTGTGATTAACTACCCAACCCCTTAATTCATTAATTAGGTTATCACTAAGTTAAAAAACTCCCACATGGGTTGTCCCGGATGCCACTTTGGGCTCCGACCCCCATTGAGAGCCACTCCCCTACCTACATCTAGAAGACCCTACTCATCAAGCATAGCAATTAACAAGTATACATGAACCATGCAAGGCATTAACCCTCTTGCATACCAACTTAATCACAAGGACAATTTTCACAAAACATTGCCCTTAGCTTCCATGTGAAGCAAACCATAACCAACATATTACTTTTACGTTATCCAACACCTCCCCATTTACAAAATCTGACACACTACTTATTGCATAATCAACACCATAATGAACCATATCATCCATGTAAGACTTTACTCCACATCATGACACTTTTACAATCATAGCATATACATGAAAACAAAACATTAAAACCTATGCCTCTAGAACTAATCTTGACAACATGACTCTTCTACGACCACTAATATGACTTACACAAGTTTCACTCATTATTAACCAATTATCAAAATCAAAATCCAAAACGTAACTTACAAAACAGCTTCTTCCAAGGATTTCACTTATCTAAGAATAATTTTTCTATAACTAAGTAATAGTTTGATAGTCTTATTCTATTTTAACGGATAGTAACAACTTATACCAAATTCATCTTATAGCACAAAGTAGCAAAACTCAACTATATAATTTTAATACTAAGTATATTATTTTTATTCTAACAAAATATTTTCCAATTTACATATTCATAGATTTACATATGAATCATAATTTTATAAATTTATAAATATCATATTTTCTTTTCCTTAAAAAATTAAACCAAAATTTAAATATTTAACTATCCTTTTCTTTTAAAAAATAAAACTAAAAACTAAATTCATATATATATATATATATATATATATATATATATATATATATATATATATATATATATATATATATATATATATATATATATATATATATATATATACACTAAGAAAAAGTAAAAAGATTCTTAGTTTTTTTCATTTTTAAAAAATTAAATCTAAAAGCTAAACTAAGACTATGTGCTTTCTACCTTTTTCTTTTTCTTAACTACATGAGTTTTAAGAAACTTGATAAATTTAAAAGGAGATAAGGAAGGAGCGTCGTACAGGCTGTACGGCCTCCTATAAAATACATTAAAAAAATGTTATTCAGAAATTTTTTTTAAAGAACACTTCATATTTTTTATCACTCAGGTGTATTTGGGTTTTTTTTTAAGAAGACTTCATATTTTTTATTAGGTGATACTACCTATATTTATTTTATTTTTTTAAATATTTAAATTAGTTTATGGAATAAATTAGGCCATACTGCCTCCATAGGAAGAGATCTACAAAATTTTAAATCTGATTTTATTGCAGGTTAAATTCAATTGAATGTCATTTGTAGAAGATTGGAAGCTCCATAATCTTTTGATGAGGGTCAAAATGTTCATAGCGAATGGCTCAAGCATAATACCATGGTGCAATTCAAGCATTTGCTATGACTGAATCATACTAAAGGATCAATTTAAGTTATGAGATAAAAAGTTGAGATTTTATCAGATTCAAGCATTTGCTTGAGTTTAGCGATGATAGATCTAGTTTGACTGGATACAATGCTTTTTACAACTGGACCTGAGAAACACATTGTTCAGGATGAATTCAAACCCAATTTCTAGCATGCGAAGGACTAGAACAAAACTTTTAAGCAAAATTGGTTTGCAGTGTTTAATCAGGCTTTGCAAAATGTGGGCTATAAGGTATGATGCCTCAGGGATATGACACTCAGATAGCATGCCCCCATACAAGTTTGGTGGATGAGAGTTGTACCCTATCGACCCATTTGTAACCCAAGGGTTTTACAATAATAGTGGATTATTATACATGCATAGCTGAGCGGCTACCCTGAACAAATCTATGGTGATAATGTACGTTAATTTTCTTGATGTTTGAAGATCACAAAAGAATAGATACATAGGAATATTGATAGAAGTAAAAATGAGACGCTATGGCTACTACAGATCAAAACTGGTTGCAGAGATAAAATAAGTGGAGAGGAGCTTGTGGCTCAAAAAAAAGACTCAACAAAGTCGTCAAGCAACGGATTTGAAGACAAGTAAATGCAAATGATTCAGCCATATTTTACAATGGAAGACATATATATATCAATCAATGGTAATCATTCATAGAGAAAATTCAATCGAGTAAATTTATTTCTATAGACTTGATTTCAAGAAGAGTGTGAACCACATGACATACCCGGATTATGACACAACCACAACAAGATTTCTAGTCTACAAGCGTGAATGATAGGCGTAGATCAAAATACACAACCACAGCTTGCTTCCTCCCTGATGCACCCTAGGAATCACCCAGATAAGCTCTGAATGGATCTTTGCTCCTTCCCCAAATTTTAAAAATTTCTAGAAAAGAAAACCATCCACCCAAATCCTAGAGAACTCCCTAAAATAACCATATTTTCCCCCCAAGAATAAAATAGCACAAAAAATTTACCCCCAATCAAGAAAATTTCAAATTTTATTATTTTTGGGTTGACAACACAATATTCTAATTTATTAATCTTAATTATAAAATAGAATATTTTATATTCATACACAATAATGACTTTTATTAATATTATATTTTTATAATCACTTCCATGCAATATAACATTTGCTTAAGTACTATTAATTTTGCATATACAAAGATTATCAATTATATGCTCAGTTTAGAATACTTATTCACCTCATGGTGTTATTATCTATTTACCAAGGTGGCTAATAATTTCTATTTTAATAATGCAAATTAATCAAAACAATAACACACAATTACAACTCGAAACCCACATACCAAACAAAACCAGATGGCCTCCACAAGGGTGACTGACCATCAAACCCAACTGACCAAACTGACAGATCACGGGACATGAACTCACCCTCTTTGAGGGTGATAACAAGCTGAGGGACCTTATGTCATCTCCGATCAATAGTTCTCCATTGGATATAAGGCATGCTCAGACCTGCCAATTTAGGTAGAGTCGATGCCTGGTACTTGCAGCCTGCAATGAACAAAATGTCTAGCATACATATATACATATAACCATCTATTCAAACACACCGTGGAAGAGAGTCACAGCATAGCAGGGTACTCACGCGTGAGTAATGCGACATTATCCCTTCCACCAATCACATCACAAGTAACCACATTATACATTTTAATCAATAACTAAGCATCTATATAAAGCATCATCAAATAATCACATAAGCACCTGATAGATTAATCCACATAATCAATTGAGTTCATAACCATCCATAATATAAGTATAAAACAATAGTTCAAATAGTATCATCAGAGCAATAAACAAGTATCATCATCAAATAGTAAATCCAAAATGTCATAATGTCTAAATAGAACAACTATTAGAAAGCTAAAATGAGGGGCATTACATCCTCCCCCCTAGGATTAGGCTTACTCCTAGAAGCCTGTAAACAAGCTGAGGGTCAACCCCTGCTCAATGCCCCTACCCTCAAGGGTCAATCCCTAATGTTGTGGAATGCCCACAAGCTTCGAAGAAAGCTGCCCATCCTCTGCCTGCGGTCTCCAAGACTGTCCCCTAATGCTCTGCCTGGCGGTGTTCAATCACTGTGAACACTCTATGAGACCTTCCTACATCACCTATGGTCAGCTCTGAAACTGTCAGCCTCTGACCAAATCTTGCAGCATTCTTTTGTGGACACTACCTAGCTATATGGCCCTGTTGGCCACAAGAGAAACAGCCTGTACCTCTATCATAACCTCAGCCACCCGAGAAAGCATTGGACTGCTAGAAATTATCTCTATTAACTGTAGACTATGTGTTCTAGACTGGCTGATTGGGATGATAATTCTTAGCCCGCCACCAATTATGGTCTTTTCCCAAGTAAGTGCCACCACCTTGCTGAGGCTGAGAATTCTTTGATTTTGACTAGGAAAACTACTGTTATTGCTGTTGTTGTTGTCCGCCTTTAGCGGGTGCATGATGGCTTCTCGAAGAGACGGTTTCCTGAGACTGACCATCATGAGGCCCAACTCCTACCGGAGGTACACTACCAATCTGCACACCTGTATGGCCACCAAGAGCCATTGCCAAATTCTCCTCTACCAAATGAGCCTTCTCGACAGCTACCTCCATGGTCTTAGGCTTGAAAACATGGACTCCTCTACTGATACAGGCATTCAAGCCCCTAATGAAGTGCTAAACTAACATAGCCTCGTCATCGCCAATGCCTGCATACTGCTTAATCTCATAAAATCTATGTTCATACTGCTCTACTGACATGGCCATCTGTCTCAATTCATCGAACTTGTCTGCACGACGTTGCTTCCAGTGATTTGACAGGAAACGAGCTCTAAACCTCTCCAAGAACAATTCCCAAGAAACTGTACCAATGTCCAAGTGCAACTTCTATTCCTCCAAATGCCACCAAGTAGAAGCAAAACCTCTGAGATGCAAGATGGCACATCTTGCCTTGGTGTTACTACCATATGGATGCATGGCAAAACACCTACCCAAATCCAATAACCAGGTCTCTGCCTCCAAACCACTACCAAATCCATCAAAAGTGGGAGGGCATGCTCTCAAAAGATCTCTTATGTGACTGGCTAAGGTAGCCTCCTATTCTACTATCATCTCTCTTCTCCTACGAGACCTTTCTCTTTCCTTAACCTCTGGCTGATCTATCTCCTACCCCCCTTCGGGCTGGTCTACCTCCTGCCTAGGGCCCATATGAGCAAGAATCTCCTCAAACAACTGGAGCAACTGAGCTCCCTCTGGCTGACCCTGGTTCTCCATATTCTGACCCCCACCTTCCTAAGCACTCTCAAGAGGGGAACTAGGAGGAGGGCTACCACCACCACCTCTTCCGCATCCCCTACCTCAACCTCTAGGCATCTTCCTACACTATACCACCAAAGGATAAATCTAAGGTTGCTAGGAAAGGATGACAAAAGAGAAAACATACTTTATAGAATCTAAGCAAAGGACAACATAATGGGCTCATACATACCCAGAGTACCCAGTGTTTAAACTTGGCTCTGATACCAAATGTAATGCCCCACCACGAAACCCTAGAGATAAGCTAAACTATGCAATGCAAAATGGCAAAAAAAAATTTAAAAGAAGAAATAATAATGAAATGTAATCATATATCTACATAACATCTAAGTTAAACTTAAACCTCTAGGGATTACATGGTTACATTACCAATTATTACCTAATCTAATTAACAACCACAGTTCAATCTAAAACCAAATGAATCAACACATACATTTATTACATTAAAAAAGTTATCATTGGGATCTTGCATATATGATTTCAAATATATTTACAATTTCCTTACAATAGAATACATCAATACAATGTTTACAATGTCGCTTCTTGATTACATCAGAGGATATACATCAATATACTAATACATGGTTCAACTGATATACAAGGCTAAAATATAAACATAAATATCTATCTCCTCAAGCAAAACAAGATCAGTGATCTTCTACATGATATATCCTCCTCGCACATGAACAACAGCAAAGGAACCAATGGAGATAAAGAACAACCACCTGACCATGTGGAACCCTGAGGTCCACCCCCCGTGTTAGGAGATAACAATAAGGTCCCACGACATGAATAGTCAAGCAAACGATAACTATGAAGAACAAGGACTACACATGACTACAACAACATAGGGCAATACTCAAACATCATTTCCAGAGGCAACAACATAACGAATGGGAAGAGTACAACTAGGGAATGCTAGACTGTAGTAGGGAGAAGTGTCATCACATAGCTTGTCATGGGTTGTCCTGGTAAGCCTTCCTAGGCCCCAACCCCCATCTTGGGTTGTCCTAGTAGCCTCTCCCGACTCCTGGCCCCCATACAAACTCATGCGGAATCAACATACCTTTCATGAGGACAAGGTCATTGATCTTGCCATTCCAGACCTTCTCATCTCATCTCAAGCCTAAATGAGCACTTGAGCCATGAGTGATGCATTTATTTATCTTGTTTAGTGTGATTAACTACCCAACCCCTTAATTCATTAATTAGGTTATCAGTGAGTTAAGAAACTCCCACATGGGTTGTCCTGGATGCCACTTTGGGCTTTGGCCCCCATTGAGAGCCACTCCCCTACCTACATCTAGAAGACCCTACTCATCAAGGATAGCAATTAACAAGTATACATGAACCATGCAAGGCATTAACCCTCTTGCATACCAACTTAATCACGAGGACAATTTTCACAAAACATTGCCCTTAGCTTCCATGTGAAGCAAACCATAACCAACATATTACTTTTACGTTATCCAACGCCTCCCCATTCACAAAATCTGACACACTACTTATTGCATAATCAACACCATAATGAACCATATCATCCATGCAAGACTTTATTTCACATCATGACACTTTTACAATCATAGCATATACATGAAAATAAAACATTAAAACCTATGCCTCTAGAACTAATCTTGACAACATGACTCTTCTACGACCACTAATATGACTTACACAAGTTTCACTCATTATTAACCAATTATCAAAATCAAAATCCAAAACGTAACTTACAAAACAACTTCTTCCAAGGATTTCACTTATCTAAGAATAATTTTCCTATAACTAACTCAATAATAGTTTGATAGTCTTATTCTATTTTAACGGATAGTAACAACTTATACCAAATTCATCTTATAGCACAAAGTAGCAAAACTCAACTATATAATTTTAATATTAAGTATATTATTTTTATTCTAACAAAATATTTCCTAGTTTACATATTCATAGATTTACATATGAATCATAATTTCATAAATTTATAAATAATCATATTTTCCTTTCCTTAAAAAATAAAACTAAAAATTAAACCAAAATTTAACTATTTAACTATCCTTTTCTTTTCAAAAAATAAAACTAAAAACTAAATTCATTTATTTAACAATATATATATATATATATAAAAGTAAAATTAAAAAAAAACTAAAATTTCTTTATTTAACTATTTGTTTTCTTTTCCTTTTTAAAAAGAATAAATCAAAAAAACTAAAACTTAAAGATTCTTATTGTTTTTTTTTTTTTTAAATTAAATCTAAAAGCTAAACTAAGACTTCGTGCTTTCTACCTTTTTCTTTTTCTTAACTACATGAGTTTTAAGAAACTTGATAAATTTAAAAGGAGGAGATAAGGAAGGAGCGCCGTACAGGCTGTATGACCTCCTATAAAATACATTAAAAAAAATGCTACTCAGAAAAAAAAAATTTGAAGAAGACTTCATATTTTTTATCACTCAGGTGTATTTGGATTTTTTTTAAAGAAGACTTCATATTTTTGATCAAGTAATACTACGTATATTTTTTTTTTTTAAGATTTAAATTAGTTTATGGAATAAATCAGACCATACTGCCTCCATAGGAAGAGATCTGGAAAATTTTAAATCTAATCTTTTGATGAGGGTCAAAATGTTCATAGCAAATGGCTCAGGCATAATACCATGGTGCAATTCAAGCATTTGCTATGACTGAATCATACTAAAGAATCTATTTAAGTGATGAGATATAAAGTTGAGATTTTATCAGATTCAAACATTTGCTTGAGGTCAGTGATGATAGATCTGGTTCGACTGGATACAATGCTTTTTATAACTAGACCTGAGAAACACATTGTTCAGGATGAATTCAAACCCAATTTCTAACATGCGAAGGACTAGAACAAAACTTTTAAGCAAAATCAGTTTGCAGTGTTTAATCAGGCTCTGTGAAATGTGGGCTATAAGGTATGATGCCTCAAGGATATGACACTCAGATAGCATGCTGCCATACAAGTTTGGTGGATGAGAGTTGTACCCTATCTACCCATTTGCAACCCAAGGGTTTTACAATAACAGTGGATTATTATACATGCATAGCTGAGCGGCTACCCTAAACAAATCTATGGTGATAACGTAGGTTAATTTTCTTGATGTTTGAAGATCACAAAATAATAGATACATAGGAATATTGATAGAAGTAAAAACCAGACGCTATGGCTACTACTGATCAAAACTAGTTGCAGAGATAAAATAAGTGGAGAGGAGCTTGTGGCTCAAAAAAAAGACTCAACAAAGTCATCAAGCAATGGATTTGAAGACAAGTAAATGCAAATGATTTGGCCATATTTTACAATGGAAGACATATATATATATATATATATATATATATATATATATATATATATATATCAATGGTAATCATTCACAGAGAAAATTCAATAGAGTAAATTTACTTCTACAGACTTGATTTCAAGAAGAGTGTGAACAACATGACATACTCGGATTATGACACAACCACAACAAGATTTCCAGTCTACACGCGTGAATGATAGGGGTAAGTCAAAATACATAACCACAGTTTGCTTCCTCCCTGATGCACCCTTAGGAATCACCCAGATAAGCTCTGAATGGATCTTTTCTCCTTCCCCAAATTTTAAAAATTTCCAGAAAAGAAAACCATCCACCCCAATCCTAGAGAACTCCCTAAAATAACCATTCTTCCCCCCAAGACTAAAATAGCATAGAAAATAAATTCCTTCCCATAACAGACCATCCACTACTACCACCATTAATTCCCCATTACCCCCAATCAAGAAAATTTTAAATTTTATTTATTTTGGGTTGACAACACAATATTCTAATTTATTAATCTTAATTATAAAATAGAATATTTTATATTCATACACAATAATGACTTTTATTAATATTATATTTTTATAATCACTTCCACACAATATAACATTTGCTTAAGTACTATTAATTTTGCATATACAAAGATTATCAATTATATGCTCGGTTTAGAATACTTATTTACCTCATGGTGTTATTATTTATTTACCAAGGTGGCTAATAATTTCTATTTTAATAATGCAAATTAATCAAAACAATAACACACAATTACAACTCAAAACCCACATACCGAACAAAACCAGATGGCCTCCACAAGGGTGACTGACCATCAAACCCAACCGACCAAACTGACAGATCACAGGACATAAACTCACCCTCTTCGAGGGTGATAACAAGCTGAGGACCTTATGTCATCTCCGATCAATAGTTCTCCATTGGATATAAGGCACGCTCAGACTTGCCAATTCAAGTGGAGTCGATGCCTGGTACCTACAACCTGCACTGAACCAAATGTCTAGCATACATATATACATATAACCATCTAATCAAACACACCGTGGAAGAGAGTCACGACATAGCAGGGTGCTCACACATAAGTAATGCGACACTGTCCCTTCCACCAATCACATCACAAGTGACCACATTATACATGTTCATCAATAACTAAGCATCTATATAAAGCATCATCAGATAATCACATAAGTTGTCATGCCTTCATTTCCCATGCGGTCACGACACACAATACACGTGTCATGTCCACATTCCCCATGTGGTCATGACACGAATTACGAAAAACTTTTCTACCTATCCCTAGGAACCCCCTCGCACGCGTCTGCATGCTCAGTGGCAATACGCATAAGGTGTAAACATGTCAACAATATTTCAGAGAGGTGCGTTGTCCCACGCAGTCCCCTGCATGATGATAGCCGTCTAGGGGGTATGCGACACGAAGTGTGTCACTTTTAGGGTTATACTGATTTTAATCTGAACCCTAAGTTTCCTAGGTGTAAAGATGATTTTGCCAACTTCGAACCTAACTCTAACTCAGGTAAAAAAGAATATGAAATTAATGAAAAATAATGATTAAATAATTGGTGGCATGATGGACGCATGATTAAAGTGGAATGGTGAAATAAAAAAATTCATAAAATAATGTAAAATTAAAACCCTAGAATTCTAGGAAAAATCCGACAGCATAACGCATTTTCAATAACTGCAATAATTTTTTTTTTAAATAAAATACCAAAGAAATTAAATAAAATTTAATGATGAAAATCTAAACTTAAGAACAAAATTTAAAATGTTCAAAAATAACATAATAAATACCCTGCCAAGGTCAAATAAATCGACTTTGCATAAAAGATTAAATTTTTGAAATAAAATAATATGAAAATAATAATAATGACAAATGCCAAATTGGATCACAAATTGAGTCCGTTAATAAATATAATTTCTGGCATTACATTTATTAACGAACTCGGAATTAATATAGAAGGGAAGAGATTAACATATTCATTCCTGTAAAGTAATCATAAAATAGATAAATAATTAAAAAGATGAAATCCCGCTAGGGAAAAATAAAAATAAATATCCCAACTGAAATAAATTAAATTCAAAGGGAATACTCTTCCCAATTAAAATAAAATTAATCCCCCCCCTTTTATAAATATAAAATATAACTCATAATGCAAATTCCCCAATTTAAAATAAGGACAAATAAATGAAACTCAAAGGTTAAAAAAGCAAGGGCAAAATGGAGAATTTAAAAGAATAAGAAATAAAACCATCTCCTCACATTCTCCTCACAATCTAAAATATTGTTTACTAAATTGGAAAAGCCCTAATTTTATTCTAACTTGGTTTCCTAAATGAACAGCCCTAATTGCATTTTATTATTTCTCTTTGTTTTGTTGCCCTAATCCTCTATTTCTTTTGTTTTATTTTCTTCTTGTTTGCAGGTTAGGGTTTGAGCAAGAGGTGGAGGCCATGGATGGAGCCTTCCACTACCTCTCATGGAGGTATTCTTAGCAGGTTTAATGCCATACTCTTTTTTTTTTTACAAACATAGAGTGATTGTTTAATACATATATATAAAATATTCTGAATGCATAATAAATAAATTTTAGGATTGAAGGGTGGAAAGAGGGAAAGGGTCGATGGCGGCCAGGGCGGAGGGTCTGGAGTGGCGTCGCAGCCAACAAAGGAAACAACGGTGGCGCAGTTAGGAGTAAGGGAATGGTGGTGTAGTGGCAGCGCCGCCAAGGGGATCGTGGAGCGGTAGTGGTGGGGAGGTCGCAGGAGTCGATGGGACGGAGGGCGGTGAATGATTTCGAGGGTGCTGCGGAGGTTGGGGTTTGGGGGTGTGGGGAGGAGGCGGTGCCTCCACCCACACCCATTGCCATCAAGAGAGGAGGGGTTGTGGGCGTCGCCACCCACAGTCCCACACATAATTTTTTATTTTATTTGCTTTTTTTTAAAACAATCTAAAATTGTTATACAACTAGTCTGCCATTTATCATTGTACTCTGTATTTTCAGATATCTAGTAGTTTAGCAGTATTTCTTCTTCTATAATTTTATATTTAAATATATATATATATACATGTATATACACAGGTTTTAACCTACTTCACGGTATGTATTTTTTTTATTGTTACTTTTAAATAAATGTATATTTATACATGCACTTCTATATATGTATATATATATATATAAGTGTATATATATTGTAGAGTATATAGAAAATGTATTATAACTGGGTTTCTTTCTATGTTCAGCATATACCCAGTAAATAAAAAGAATGAACAGTGAGCTAGACTTTCAAACAAATAAACTACAAATATATATATATATATACACTTTGCACCTATTTTCACAATACAATGGTATGAATAGAAGAATTACTAACTTTCTCATTTGTAACATAAAAATGAATCAGCAGCATTTTTTTTAAAAACAACATAAATATCCAAAATACATTATATTTTTTTTATGCAACAAATAAGTAGAAATTACAATTTCATATAACTTTCTAACAACTCTTTCCTCTTAACAGCAAATTAGTACTGTAAAACTTCCAATGCAATAGAATAGAAAACTAAGATTTATAATTTCACTTTCTTGTATGCAATATTTAACAACACTCATATATATATATATATATATATATATATATATATATATATATATATATATATATATATATATATATATATATATATATATATATATATATATATATATATATATATATATATATATTGAAACGAAAACATGACAGCAACAAAAAAACTATTTTCTCATACATTTCCCAAACCATGAACTCCTCAACAAAGAGAATAAACAACTTTTAAATAAAATAAACAGAATGCTTACATTTCAACATTTGCCACAGCAAACTTCAGGGGCAATAAGCTTGACAAATTTTGCATTAGGGCCACAATGGCCATGGCTCTAACAGCCAATAGAATACTACTAAAGCCACACAAAAATGGGCTCCTCAACAAGTCCATTTCTTCAAAAAATACACCTGCAAATAAAACACAACAAAAAGAACAACCTAGCCACTTCGAAATGCCCTCCTCCCTACCGTAGACCCGCAAGTGGGTCACCCCCGAGCTAGGGAGGTAGGGATTCACACAGGTTCAAACACTCAACAACAAGAATCAAACAACATCAACACAAAACTAGCCCCAAGGATAAACACATAACTCAACTCATGAAAATGAGTTTGATGGGGGTAGGGAATGGACCCCTCTACTTCAAAGGCCACCCAAAATACTAAAATACCAATCTCATGGCCTCAAGCCAAAACCTCCATATACACAACTCCTTAAATATCTCAAAATATACTCCCATGGCACTCTTGCCATTCAAATATTCTCCACAACAAGTAAGAAGCCCTCAAGGCATAAATAACACAATAAGGGAGTGACCTCAAGGAGGTTCCTTTCCCCTATCCCAAACAAGTTGAACCTTACCTCCAAATGGAGGTGCTCTTACCATACTCCCATCCCACACAAAATTAATGAAACAACAAACAAAACACAAACACAACACAATAAATAAGCAAGGGTGAAGAAACATAGTTCATGAGGCTTACCTTCAAAGCCCTATAATGGAAGCATGTTTGGTGATGAGCTCCAAGCTCCTCCAAACCTTCCAATCTCCAAGAATTTCTCTAACTTTCCCAAAATTGCACAAAGATAGAAAGAACTCCAAAATGCCAGAACCCCACACTCCTCAAGAAGAGGAGGTAATATAGGCCATCAAATTTGGCCTTGAGGAATGAGAAGGTGACACTTGTCACCTTCTCCTTCCTCCTCCAATGCCACTTGCAAGGGAGAGGAAGTGTGAGGGTGACAAGTGTCATCCTCCAATTCCATCTCAATCCTCACCTTATCCACTTGTGCTCTCACACATGTGTGAGAGAACAAGTGGTGAGGTGGCATTCCCATTCAAACCTCCAAGAGGATAAGGGATGCCATATGGCATCCTTTTATTCTCTCAAAGAGCCATCTCCCTCCAAGATGCTCTCACACGTGTGAGAGTCTTGGAGGAAGATCCCACACACTTGGGAGTCTTGGAGACCTCTCAAGTCCTTCTAGGGAAGGGATTCCCAAACTTTCGGAAGGGAGATGAGTCTTTCCCAAAGCATGACTCATCTCCCACCTTAACTAATTTCAAATTTCGTCACTTTGACTAAACCTTAGTTTAGAGTGACCAAAAGTGAGTTAATCCAAGGGTTAGTTAGTCAAAATTGACCCTAGACCCATGGGTAACCACCTAGGGTAAATTTTGGGACACTAAGGTTCACCTAGGGGGTCATAAATCCACTTTAAATGGCCTCAAAAAAAAAAATTACCAAGTGGTGTAAGAAAATAAAAAATTATACAACACTTAATATTAAATAATTTAAACAAAGGGTACTAGGCCAAGATGATAAAATTGAACAAGCACTTAAATCAACATTCAATTCCAAATGTGATCCTGATCCCTCTTGGGAATGGATCAGTTTTATAGGGAATAACATAAGTGTGAATTCTACCTCCAATTTCCCATGGCTTGGGAATGTAAAACCTGCACATCTCGATCAAGTGTCAATCATGTCATGAATAATCATAGCTGAAGCAACTGGAATTAAATTCACGCCATCGAATACAACAATAATCATCTATAACATAATTCTGAATTAAATTACATTTTTCAATCACATGTCAAATAGTCAATTATCACATAAATAACTAGAAATCACATCACAAAGCATCATCTAATATATCTCGTATGTTGGATCACAAAATAGCATCAAAAATATGATCAAATCAAATCACCATATGTCTAATCAATGTCATATCAAAATCAGGAGAATAATCAAGTCTGCATAATGAAACCATAGTCTCTAAAAGTCTGATAATGTCATCAACTGAAATGCATAATGATCAAAATAAGGAAGGAAAAATAATCAGCCTCACCTAAGCACCTGATAGATTAATCCACATAATCAATTGAGTTCATGACCATCCATAATATAAGAATAAAACAATAGTTCAAACAATATCATCAGAGCAATAAACAAGTATCATCATCAAACAGTAAATCTAAAATGTCATAATGTCTAAATAGAACAAGTATCAGAAAGCCAAAATGAGAGGCACTACATGCAATGGAATCCAAGGATATAGTTAGGGCAATTCCATTAGTCTAATTCATAACTAGCAGTGCTAGGGGTTAGAGACGATCTTAGAGGAGGTGATGTCAAGGATGGGATTTCCTCTAAAGGTCAAATCCATATAGATAAATGGAGTGATCATGGGCCCTTGGACACCTTTTATCATCCCGGTGGCAAGTCTTTCTAAGTCAGAGTGTAGACACAAGATGGGCCCTCACATAAAATATTTGAAATGTGCAATAGGCATTACTACTACCATGATAATCGACTGGTCCTTTGCAATCCTAACAGAGGTAGGGGGAGAAAGCTAAGCATGCAAGGGATGGTGTAATTTGAATCTTTTGAACTGAAGGGTCATTTTATTCTATGTGACTATCATGGTTAATAGTTATTTTTTGACAAGTGTATATTGTTATGATCCAATAATCATGTAAGTCCATGTGCCATAAGTGGCCAAATTAAAAAAGTGTTTCCATATCCTTTTCTTAGGATTTTGTAATTGCATGTCCTCTTGAAATAGAGCAACACCTATGTAATTTCCTTTTTATATTTTAATATAATGGGAGTGGTCCCCAAGACCACATTTCGTCAACAAAAATATATTTATTTTCAAAAAATAGTAAAGTCAAAATATATTTGAATTACAGATATCTTATTTTAAAATAATGGTTGTGGAAACTTGTAATTATATAGATTTTAGAAACTAGAAAATTAGTTAAAGTTAATTATTTATTCGATTTAAATAAAAAGTCTTGCTCTAAAATTAGTTTTGAGAGTAATTTAAAATTAAAAAAGAGTTGGGAAGTGCATGAAAGAAAATATATTATTATAATTATATTTCTATAGTTAGTGAATTAAATATTATTTTCTTGAATTATTACTTTCCTAATTAAGGTTTGAGATCTCAAAAATGGAATCTAAATTACAAAAAAGAATTTCTTCTTAGAACTGTAGAGTTAGAAATTACATACTTTATGATTTCTACTCTATTTATTGCACTCATTTTAGTGTGCATTCTCATAGCATATTTTAGAACCCATCGACCCTATTTACTAAGCCTTTTTTCCTCACTAATTGCCAAAAATTTATTTTAATTTTATCTTTAGCATTTTTATTTGATTTTATTGAGTTGTTGATACTTGGACTACTCTATGATTGCAGAGATGTCCCCATGATTATGGATTCAACCCTCATAATTAAACATTCTATACACACTTTTGACCTTGTCTTCTATTTTTTGGAAACAAAAACTCTAATAGACAAATCATTATTCTCACTTTGTCCAATAGATATTTTATATTACATATAAAAGAACTCCTATGAAAGAATTAAGCCAAGTCTTCGTTATATTTTTATTCTCTAATCTTCTTCTTGGTCTAGCTTCTTTGTTGTATTTTATTCTTGAATTTTTTCTTGGCATCTAGGATTTTTGGGAATAGTTTTCTATTACACTAGATATAACTCTTAAAACTTCCTGGATGTAAACATTTCCTCTTAGCAACTTCCCACTACTTCTACTAGTAAAATCTATTATAGTTTATTTTACATAGCTCTTACATCTTACATAATAGTACTATTATCAAATTTTTAAGGTTTTCTTTCTATACCATTAGTCCTTATAGGTTTTTATTGTGGCTTCCAAATAGGATTCTTAGTCTCTATTTTACAGTTCTTTCCCCTTTCTTGAGAAGACAATAAACCATTCCTTATACATTCTTTCCTTCCACAAATATTATTCCTTCTTTATGGAATAATTTGAACTGTTTCTTCTACCCTCTCTAAAAGAGGCAATAACCCTTTCCATTTCCTCTCTATATTAATTTATAAGGTTATGTTTTAGTATTACTTCTCCGAACAATTCACATAGCTCCTCTTTATAATCAAAAGATTTTATACCTTTCTCTTTTCTATTGGCAATACTAGTGTTTCTCATTACCCTTTTCTTACCACATGAAAATCATTTCATGTACATAGTACAAACCCTCTAGGTTTCTTTTACTGATATTATTTCTTGTATCCTATGTTATGAAAGTTATCTCAACCTTGCATCCTAGCCTTAAGAACAAAAAATGCAATCTTCAAGCTATAGAACACAAAAATGTAATTTTCAAGGTTCTAGAGGTTGATTTTGGCCTCGAAAAATGTCAAAATGGCCCTTAACCAAAGTAAGATAGTTACTATGACATGTATGTCTTCAACATATTCAAAAAAGATGGGCTCTATCAACTTCCTGGATCAAAACTTATGGCCTTAGAAAGTTGGGTCTCCCACATCAAAGATGTAAGAGCATCTATGATGCATAAGAGAGTTGTAAGAGGGAGTTACACTTCTTGACCAACTTATGACACATATTATGACATGTCATAAGGCATCTTTGAATAGAGATAATGGAGCCACAATTAAACACCCAAATTGGTGAGTGGGTTATGATGAGCTTATAATAGATGTAAGGAATTTATTATTCTTAGCTTGTGGACTCATCTTGGGATTTGGGCATTAGATTTTCACTAGGGATTTGAGTGTCACATTTTAGGTGGTTTTAGCTATTCCTAATTACAATTTTATGGTTTCATGTATTGTTTTTCCTATTTATTAGGTGCTTGAGATGAAGGTTTGATAGTGAGTTTTGTACGTACTACTATGCTACCAAAATTGCTCAAAATCTCTTGTTAGTGATACCCCTATAAAGGCTTCGACTCTACAAGTGTATTTTAGCCATTTGATTACTAAATAATAAATTAATTTTCTTTGGAGTGTTAGTTTTTTCTCCCAAAATGGGTTTCCCAATGTAAATCATTGTGTTATGGTATATTGATTTTATGTTTATTTCATTATAATTTAAATTTTTGTACATACATCATCTCATTGATTAGTTTAGGAAGCATATTTTACACCTATACAAGTCCTTTCATTTGGTATCAGAGATAAGTTTTTTTTCCTAATCTTGGTTTGAGTGGGAGCTTGTGTAAAAGGAGATCTTATTGTAAGAAATGGTAAGCACATCAAAGATAGAGATAGAGAGGTTAACTGACACTAACTTTAATTTATGGAATATTAAGATGGAGGATATGCTTTTAGATAGAGATCTATCAATTGTTATATCTAGATCCAAACCCACTATAATGTCACAAGATGATTGGGATCTATTAGACAAAAAGGTGAAGGGCCTCATTAGGCTCTACTTGGTGGATTGTGTTTTGTTGAATGTACATGAAGAAGCCACTACATAATCTCTTTGAAAGAAATTGGGGGACTTGTACAAAGATAAATCCCTAGTTAACAAACTTTTTTTTGAGAAAGAAGTTGTACACCTTGAGAATGGATGATGGTGGTTTTGTGGCTAAGCACTTGAACATGTTTAATATGGTTGTGACCAAGTTGCACTCTATTGGAGTAAAAATAGAGGAGGAGAATCATTGCATGACACCACTATGTTCTTTTCTAGACTCACTCGGCGATGGAAATCAAGAGCACTACCTCAAAACTTGAAATGAATGTGGTAGTGAATGCTTTACTCTCAAAGGAGATGTGACAAAAATCCTTGAAATCTACTAAGGAGGCCCTAGCTATTTGTGGAAGACTAAAGGAGAAAGGAAAGAAGAAGGATAAGAACAAAGAAAAGTCTAGATGACAATCTCCTAGAAAGTTCAAGGTCAAGAGTTGGAACCATAGCAAGATAAGGCACTTTTACAGAGATTGAAAAGAGGAGAAAAGGAAAAATAAAATTGATTCAAATGACAAGTCTAAAAGGTCTTCTCAAGATGATGCAAATGCCTTTATCGTGGCATTGGAAACTCATGCATCAAAAGTTGTATAGTGATAGACTCTAGGGATTCCTTTCATATGACTTTCCATTAGGGGTGGTTTTTAAAATATAAATAATATGATGGAGGGAATGTGTACCTCGGTGATGATTCTCATTTGAGTGTAGTTGGCTATGGTAGAGTTTAGATTCAATTACCTAATGGATGAGTGAAGAGGATCAATTATGTGTCAGCATACGTAATTGGTTTGGCACATAACCTATTATTAGTTAGAAAACTTAATGATGTTAGTGCATAAGTTATTTTCTCTAGTGGAGGGTGTAAGATGGTGCAAGGAGCTATAGGGCATGCTAAGGGTGTTCATGTAGGCACTCTATTTAGTTAGATGCATGAATTATCTAGTGTAATAGTTTTTTTATTCTTATAGCAAAGAGATCTATAAAATTTACACCTTTACCACTAAACTAGTAATAAAGAGGAGTGTTATGTCTACTTCTAATGATCGTGCTTTTTGGGTACCTAAGTGAGCTCCAACTTTAGAGAGCAAGTTACTTGTAGAGAAAACAATGCTATTGCACCAAAATGTGCCATATAGGTGAGAATGGTCTAGGGACCCTAAGAAATAAAATTCTTGTTGAGGTGATGAATGATTGTACTCTTGAGTTTGATTTATGTGAACATTTTGTATATGGAAAACATAACTTTGTTTAGTTTTATTCTAGATCTCATAAATCGTGTTGGACTTGATTCATTTAGATGTATTTGGTCCTATTAATGTTCCTTCGATTTCTAAGTCTTTGTACTATGTATTTTTTATAGAATTTTTTCTAGAAGTACATGGGAATATTTCCTTAGAAGTAAATCTAAAGTATTTAGTCAGTTTAAGAAGTTTAAGGATCTTGTGGAAAATTAGACTAGTAGGAAGATTAAGATTTTGAGTAACAATGGTGGTGAGTTGTGTTCCATAGAATATGACAGATTTTTTAAAGAGCAAAGGATTGAGAGACATAAGATAACTCAATATAACCCTAATATGATGGATTTGTAGAGAGAAAAAATAGGATGACAATGGAGAGGGCTAGGAGTATGCTTAGTGGAGCTATCTTAGAAAAAATTCTGAGTAGTAGTTTATATGGCTTGTTACCTGATTAATAGGTCTCCTATATCAACTCTTGTTGATAAGATTCCTAAGAGGCATATATGGGCAGCAAGCCCTCATTACATCATCTTGGAGTTTTTTATTGAGGCATATGCACATGTGCCTAGGGAGAAGTTGTTGAAGTTGGAGAACAAGGAATTGAAATGTATCTTTGTCAGCTATGGTGTTAGTGTGGAAGGGTACAAGCTTTGGGACCTTGGGACCAAAAAAGTTTTGTATAATAAAAAATTGTTATTTTTAGAGATATTAAGCCTTCTTCCATAGTCTTGTAGCTAGAAGAGTATGGGAAGAAATATTTGGTTCAACTATCCCCAAAGATCTAGAAGGTTAAACTAGAAGATTATGAGAGGCCTAAAGAGGAGGAGAACTAGATAGTTCAAATAGTTTTTAAGAGGAGGTAGAACATCCACCTCAACTCTAAAGGAGGTCCACTTAGTAGAGATAGCAACTAGATAGGTGTACTCCTCTTTATTGGAGATGTATTTTTACTTTGATTACTAATACTGGTGACCCTATAACTATGAATGAAGTGATGGATATAGTTGATTTTAAGTCATGAAGAGTGGCTATGGATGAGGAGATGGCTATGTGAAGAAGAATGACACATGGAACTTGGTACCAATTCTAGAAAGAAGAAGTCTTGTTGGATATAAATGGGTATTCAAAAAAGAAGATTGATTCAAATGGTGACCTATTAAAAAGTACAATGTGAGATTAATTGCAAAAGGATATTCCTAGGTTGAGGGGATAGTTGCTAAAGTTACATCAATTAGGTCCCTATTCTCTAGTAGTAACTATGAGGTAGAGATAATAAATGGATGTGAAGACAATATTCCTACATGGTGACTTGGAGGAGGAGATCTACATGACACAACTTGAGCACTACATGGAGAGGGTTAAAGAAACATTAGTTTTGTAAAGCCTCACAAATCATGTAAAAGCATTTAAACCAACTCAAAAGTAAATGAAGTAAATAATCCACTTAAATACAACATCGCAATATCCAAAATTAAAAAAAAGATGTAAATAATCTGCTTAAATACAACATTAAAAGATAAAAAGGTGTAATTAATCTACTTAATCACAATATCTCAAGTAAAAGATAATCTCATAAATATGAATCTCAATGACGTTAAATCTTACATAATCATGTGCTTAATTCAAGTAACAAGCACTATAAAATAATATACATAATTCTGTTGGCAAGCATGCCATAATACATCCAATATAAGGTACAATCAACATGTACAACAATAATAGATAAATCAAAACACTCTTTAGCCGCACGAACCAAGTGGTCCACCACCTGCAAGCTGAGAGACGGGAACATGGCCCAGGTGCTTTTCCACCCAACCATCAAGTATTTACACTTCCTCGGATCCCTTCATGAAACGAAGGAAACCCATCCCTACACAAAATGTCTAGCTACCTAGTAACAACTGGCAGGAGGGAACACCCAATGCAACCCTGATGTCTGAATGTGTAATTCTAATAATGAAAGCAAATTGTCTCACAATAGGATGTGGAAGAGATATCAATAAATAAGTTTTCTAGATAATAAACATCTATTTCAATGTCATTCTGATTAGATCTAATCATTTATAAGTATCCTGGTTCAATTCCTGAAAAGAGGAAAAGCCATCTCTGATAATTCCACATTTGGCATCCTAGTCCCAAAAGTAACCCAAACATTCCTATATAAAAACTATTTCTTTCCCCAAGAATCAAGAAAATAAAGTAAGGAATCAAAGTTCATCAATAAATCATTAAAATTTTCCCTTTTCCAAAACAACATTCAAGGAATTACACTTTTCCAAACAAATCATTCATCTTTGTTCATACAATTGCACTCATAAGTACGTCAAAATAGATATATTATATAATCCAAAAGTGTGGTCACAATCTTCAAACAAAAGTCATTCTACGTTATAATTTCACCTTGTTGTCCTAATAGTGACAAGAAGTCTAAAACAATGCAAACAGTCTTCATGTCGCTACTGCGATAGGAACTGTTGCAGAAAATAATTCTGGTGACAGGATCTAATCTGTTTACACATGCAATTTAAGTGTATTTTCTGCCACATTCCTGTCACTTTCATGATAGGAACTATTGCAAAATTAGGAACCAAAATAAAATAAAGATCAGCATATATTCAGATTCAATCAATCTTAGATAATGTTTACAACTATATTTTGAATAGCAAATGATGTGAAAACAGTTATCTACAGGAATCCATTATTTTACTCTACGTTTAGAAGTTTTGGTTTTCATGCAACCATAGGTTGATTCCTAACAGAGAGATCTAATTTCTACAACAGTCCAAAAGTTTATCATTTTATCAGTTTGTGTCAACTACAGGAATTACATAGATCCAACAGTGAATAAAATGGAAAAAGTCAGATATAGTCTCTAAAAGAACGGTTGAAGAATACACTGCTACAAGCATAATTTATACTGCTACAGTAACTCATTTCTCAGTCCATAATAACAAATTTGCTATAGGAATACACAAGGTGACAGTGTTTGATAATCATTTCTATAGGAAACGGTTATAGTATTCATCTCAGAGGTAAGACAATACAAAAGATACACACACAGATCTGGAACAAAGGTTTAAACAGTCTCATGCACATAGCAAGCCAAACTCAGCCAGGCCGCCAATACAACAGCAAGCCAAACATTTTAAAAATAAGGTCAAAGGTAGGTCAATAGATCCAAAATGACTTCCCTTAGGTAGGTCGTGGGTACTTAGAACAAATCGATGGCTCCAAAGGGTCGATTATAGTAGACAATAGAGTTAAAGAGTAGGTGGCAGAAATGGAAGAAAAGCACATTAGAGGTCAAACATGCAGGCTGCTAACATCATACGCAGGCCAGAGAAAAAAATTCTTACCATGCTAAGCATCCAAACAATATCAATAAAATTCCATAACACAAGGAAAATACCCATGATGTTTTTTCTAGAGAAAGGTCAACTTTTTTGTTGCAAACATGCCTCTCTCCTTTTCCTGTTGTTGCCAAAACATGGATTCCTGTTGCTACAATTCGTGGTGTTTCTGGCTGCCAAGAACTTGTCTTTTATCAAAAGTTCCTCCCTCTTATTTTTGGTGATCCTAGAAATTAGGTTAAGAACTGAAGTTTGTATTTTAGTTTGCATGAAAATGATAATTTAAAACTCATAATCTTTCCTATTTAAAAATT
The DNA here is from genome assembly GCA_027924645.1 of Cunninghamia lanceolata. Taxonomy (NCBI): domain Eukaryota; kingdom Viridiplantae; phylum Streptophyta; class Pinopsida; order Cupressales; family Cupressaceae; genus Cunninghamia; species Cunninghamia lanceolata. The sequence continues at coordinate 6,871,786 of BSBN01001091.1, forward strand.
AAATAATAGCTATTTAAGTTATCTTACTGTCACATGGATGACAAGAAACATATTTAATTCTTTTATTCACTCATCTAAATACAATAATACTATTTTTAATATAGTTTAACTATTTTTATTTTAACAAATCCAATTAAATAATCAAGAAGAGAAATGCAATACAATATTGCATATATATATATATGTATATAATTTAATTTTTTTTAAGGAACATATTGTCTTCCAAACATCTATAGACAATATTTTATTATTTATTTAAATTACATACAATACATCATTTGAATATATTTTGAAAAGACATTAAATTTAAGTAATCACATCATGCATTTGGAAATGATTAATAACCACACATTAATGCATAAAAATCCATTTAATAATGCATATGCAACTACGTGATGTGTGTGATTGCATTAGGGTAATCCATCCATCAATTCTTGACAAGTGGCTAGAACACCTCTACCTCAACCATGCTCTCGTCTTTGACAAGTACCTGCATTCATTCGCACTCAACTCAACGTCAATAGGTTAGTGTCTCCAAAACATAACCGAGGCAAATCATTGTAATCATCTCTACAATATTCAATATTTAAAACAATTTCCAATTTTCATCAATATAACTCATAATAATTACCTTCACGCATGCAAAATTACTTAAGTTAAAAGTCAATCACAATAATTGTTCACTAAACTAGAATAATCATATTGTTCATAAAAACGAGATGTGACAAGTTTGTAGACTAAAAAAATCTTTATATGGTCTCTAACAATCTCCTAGGATTATGATGAACTTATGATAGATGTAAGGAATATGTTATTTTATACGGTCAATGGAGATTACTCACCTCCCAACTATTGGGCTTGCTCACAAGCCCACCCTCATTCTAGGAGGCCCTCAAGGAAACCTAAGTAGCAAACACAAGGGAAGAAACTTCTTTTCTCAACACAAGACACAAAAATACAACACCCAACAATAACTTAAGGGATTTACATATACAAAAAATCTATATCAAGATTCAAGACAGGGGGAGAAGATGGGACTCTCTCCAACAAGAGAAAAGTAAATAAATACAATTAAATCTTCCTTAAAACAAGTATTTTCATTCTCCATAAGATTTTTCAACTCTTACTTCCTTCACATACTCATCTCAATGAAAAAACACAACTTTCTCCGCACAATATCTCATATGAACACAAGGGAACTCATGCCCAACTTCTCCTTCTCATATCAAAAACCATTTCCTCTAGGAGTTTCCACACCTCTCTCTAACCCCTTGGGTTGCATTCTTCAAGTGGGAGAGCCTAACCCATCACAAGCCCCTTCTCAAACACAACACAAAAACCACAAATGAACAAACACAAGGACACCATTAAGCACAAAAACTCCATTAATATTCAAACTACACAAAATATCATATACATACATCTTAAGAAGAACAAGGATCCTACTTCTCCAAGATTTTCGAGGATTTGGTGAGTACTTTAATGAAGCTTCATCCAGGAACTCCACTCCAAGCCTTCTTCACCCAAAGCTCTCTCTCTCTCAACACAAGAAATGAAAAATGAACAAAAGTCCTCTCAAACTCCTCAAGAGGTTTATAAATAAGAGTTTTCATGTCACTTATCCTCTTCCAATGAGGAGGTGACACATGGCTTACAACTCATCCATCCCCTTTCCCTCACACAAATCCCAAAGAGCACATGGTCCCAACAAATTCTCACACATGTGTGAGGCATTGGGAAGAGGGGTGTACCTTGTACACTCTTCTCCATGAAAGCTCCAAGGTATGCTCTCACATGTGTGAGAACTTGGGATTGACACAACCCACATACATGAACCTAGGAGAGAGGAATGGGATGGTGACAAGTCAACCATCTTTCTCCCTCAAGCCCATTTTCATCTTGTCTAAAGTCCAATATTCATAGCCCAACAAGTATCCAACCCATAGGTACTTGCCCTAGGGGCCTAAAAACACCAAAAAGAAGAAGAAAAATATATTTAAAGACCCTTTTCAAGCCCCACTAAAAATAAATCCGAGTTTTTCCAACAAGGATGACAACTCACCCCACAACCCAACTCAACCAACCTTAAAAAAATTAACATCCAAAATTTTACATTACAACATATATTATAAATAAAGACTTTAGTCCCCATCATAGACTAAAGTTAAGTATCACTAAGATAAATTACATTGGGGTTTCTAAAAGACCTCTGAATTTCCATGGCTATATAAATTACCTACACACTCAATGGAACACATTAATATGTCCAATAAGTAATCGAAGCAACCTGAAATGAAATTTAAAACACAATTGTATACTATACAAAATCCATAATCCAAATCATAATTATAATTTATTTAATCATCACCGCTTAGATACCAATTCAAATTCAATTTCACATCTCCTAATGACATCTCATGTGGACATTCTCCTAATACACTAAGCATAGATAATCATTATCAATTCAAAATCAAACTAGGTTAATTGAGTAGTTCAAAGCATAATTGAATGTCATGTGTTCCAAATCAAATCATGTTAATAGAAGAAGAATATGCGACATACATCCATCACATAGAAATATGAATATAACATAGATATCTACTAATTAGATCATCATATGTGAAATAAAATTAAACTATTCTAATCATGATACCAATATCTAAGATAATCTACCAATAGGATCATAAGTCCATAATCAAAATGTGTAATATCAAGGAGTTTCAAAATAATAATAGGTCTATCAATGCAAATAAGCTTGCCAAAAAAGGTTGGGTCTCACATCCTCCTCCCTAAGACTAGACTTCCTCCTAGAAGCCATCAAAGAGGTGAGGGTACCTAGAGCCCTCAACTATGTAGCGTCATCCCATGTTTTTGTAACCTCATCATAGTGGTCCCACTGGACCCTAACTTCGTCCAATTTTCACCCTCGAAGGGCCAGTGTCCAATGAACCAAGATGAAAATGGGCTCCAAATCTAGTTGCCCATCCACCTCTACCTGTAAGGCACCCCAGGGGTGTCTAAAACATGAGTTGCATCAAGTACATATCACCTCAAAATAGAAATATAAAAAATATCATGGATGCACGGTAGGCTAGGTAGCAAGGCTAAACTATAGACTATATGACCTATTTGCTCCAAGATCTCAAAGGGACCTACAAATAATAATGCAACCTTAGAACCCTTTCCATAATGGATTGGACTCTTATGCATTTACACTCTCAAAAAAACCTTAACACCAACTAAGAAGCTCTAATCCAACTCTTGGCATCAGTGTACTTTTGGAAATCATGTGCCTCTTGGAGATGTCTAATCAACATAACTTGCTTCTCCATATCATGCACCAACTCTGGCCTGATGGCAACTCTATCCTCAATGCAATCCTAACTCAAAGGTTTCCTACAAGGTCTGCCATACAATGTCTAAAATGGTGCCATACCCAAAGAACTGTGATGACCATTATTGTAGGAAAATTCCACTAGGTATAGATAATCCTCCCATCTAGACTAATGGTCAATCACATACATCTATAACATATCGTCAAGGACCCGATTCACCCTCTTTGTATGTCTATCTATCTTAGGATGATATGTTGAACTAAAATTGAGTTGTGTGCCCAATTCTTGTTGTAATGTGGTTTGAAAGGATGAAGTAAACATTGAATCTCTATCATAAATAATCCAACAAGGAATCCCATGAAGTCTAAAATGTCATCCAAAAAGACTCTCACCACTACTGGAGCATTATATGTAGTCCGCACACGAGAAAACTATGTAACCCCGGTCAACTTGTCAATTGTTGCCATGATGATATCATGGAATCAAGATGACAAGGGTATACTAACAATGAAGTCTATAGAAATGGTCACTCCCATTTCCACTCAAGTATGTCATGGGGGTAAAGAATTCATGTTGGATGTTGGTGCTTGGCCTTGACTCTCTGAAACTCAATGCATCGAACCACAAACTCTAATGTCCTATTGCATACCTACCCAATGATATAACTATCTAAGGTTTTCATGCATTTTCTTCACCCCAAGATGTGTTGCATAAAGTTCCCTGTGAGCCTCTATCAAAACCATTGTCTGAAGGTCTCTTGAAAGAGGTACATATATCTAACCTCAATGTCACAAAAAACCATCTACCTCCACTGAATATCCTGCAAACAACATTCAATTTAAAATATCTAACAAAGAAGAAATCCCTTGATTTCATCACGAGGCACACAACATTCAAAACTCAAATTAAACAAAGATAAGTCTTCCATCTTCCTCAATTCAGCACTCACATTCAATTTGGCCTGGAATGAGAGAAGTTGGATTGAAACAATCTTAAATGAGATTAGGGAAAACCTACCAACATAGGAAAACCCTATAGAAGAACGAGCTCAAGAACAAACACAAATCTTGCAACAGATAGAAAAAAACATAGTAAGGACCCACATTCTAATGGTAATCCAAATTTAGGGTCAAATTATAAATCAATTTTATGAAGAAAAGTGACAAGCTCTAAAAATCATAAGAGAAACTAGAAACGCTAATCTAAAATTACTACAATAACTAGTCTCCCAATTTTGTCAATTAAACCTCAAGAATCATAATAACCATCAACCACACACAAAAACAACACAACCACCATCCATGATGTTATGCTTCCCCACAAACAGAACAACCCCATAGTCTCGACACTACTCAACTAGCTCCTACCACAATAATAGAAGTGGTTGGGTGGGTGCATCCAGCAAGGGTGCAATTTAACGTGTTGTATTGATTCTAACTCACTCACATTGTGTTTGGGTTAATTCTAAACAACATAGAGACGTAATCCAAAACAAAGATGAAAGTCAACAAATGGCCAAGCCTAAATATCATAAAATAACACTAAACAACTAAAGCAACACTAGAAAGAAGAGGGTTTTTATCATCTAGTTTTCCCTAAACATCATCTATAGGCTCCCATCCAAGACCACCACACCCATGTGAAGAAGCATATGGTGGCCAAGAAGGTTGAGACTAGCTATAGGTTGTATTATCCCTAGTTCCCAGAGGCTAAGAGCCATGAGACTAAGATCCTCGATCTTTTTTGGAAAATTATCTATGACCACACTGGTGCCCTCGAGGAGGGGATGAGGAAGGAGGTGGAACTCTAGAAATAGTACACAGGGCATTGCCCCAATGATCAAGAAGATCCTATAGATGTGCCACTTCAAGTGCAACCATGCTAGCTTGCACACAAATCTATATAAGAATATTAGAGAAAATCATAGCTTTCTAGTATATAGAGAGAAATTAACATCAACTGAACAACTAAAAAAGAGAGCTAAATTTATATCTTTCTAAATACTAAAGAGGATTTCCACCATGAAAGCATGCCAAATCTAGGTATAATTGAACAAGAGACAAGGTCAGTCTCCTAAAGATCCATATACTATGAGAAGGGGTCAGGATGAAGGGCCTAAAGAAATCTTGTATCCAATTTCAAGTTTCTTGAGCTCTGGTACAAAACCAAAAGAGATGCTTAAGAGTTTCAAACTATCCATAGAATGGACAACAAGGATTGAGAACTCCCATATGAGGCAAATGAGGTCCAAGTGGAAGGCCTTTGTAGAGAATGCACCATGCAAAGTGAACCAATTTAGGCTCAAGAATGGTTGACTAGATAGACTGGAATTAGTAGTGCCAAGTGCCAAGAGAAGACTAAAGATGCCAATGGTGATTTAACTAATTTTCCATTAGAAGATGATGTGAAAGCCACAAATATCCTTTTCGAGGTCTGCAATTACGAAATGGTGTGTCAAGGTACTATTTCCAATCTTTCCACCAAGGCTTGAAATACCTAACCCTAATTTTGTGAATCATATAGGGAGGAATGACATTAATAATAGTCTAGAATGTCTCATGATCTTGATTGGAAAGCCTAAATTTCAACTTGACTTCTAGCTAAGAACGAAAAATTCTTGGTAGCTCTAATAATAAGATTAGGTAGAAATCTAATTCCTCATTTTAAAAATGTTAAAGCATGAATCCACCAAGCTTTATCTAGAGGACAGTCTTGACTAGAAAGAACCAAAGACCACCAAATAAACTGTTGATTGATTGAATGGTCATTGTAGAAGTCATTTCCTACCCACAAAAGCCACTGCTTAATAGACTCTTAATCTTTCCAAATGCTTTTGATAATAAACATACCTTAAATCTAGATAGGCTCCCTCATGGTGAAGAGATTCCAAGCATCATTCCCTTCCAAGGCCCTTGTAATCCATTTAGCTCACATAAAGCAATGCCTTGACAATAAATTGAAAGAAATACTAAACGACCATCATTGTGGGGAAGACAACAAAATTACCAAGCAACACGATGAAATCCTCAATGCCCATCAATAGAAGCCCAAAGAAAATCTCTAGGAAGCTTCTCAACTTTTAAATAGGAGGCCTTTGAAGGTATCTAGAAAGAGGAGTAGTTTAGAATTTACTAGCCAAAAAGAGAGACTTGGTGATCCAATAACTTAATTTCTTCTCAACATTGGCAACAACAGCTTTCCAAAGGGTAGCGGGAGAATCTTTAAAAGTAAAGCGAATGCTCAAAAAATGAAAGACCTCCCCATGATCAATCCATTTCTAGCCATAATTGTCTAACTAGCCAAGTTTAGGAAGAAAAGAATGCATGTAACACTAGGTCTTTTGTTGTTGAATACTCCAATCAGAGGCCTGGTAGAACACATCTAGACAATGAAGAGATTGTTTGACATTGTTTTTATCCTTAATAAGTGATGATCCATTTAGCACATAAAGCAATGCCTTGATGATGAATTGAAATAAATCTTAAACCACCAACATTGTGAAGAAGACAATAGATTCTTAATGCCTATCACTAGAAGCCCAAAGAAAATCTCTAAGCAACTTCTCAACTTTTAAATAGGAGGCCTTTGAAGGCACCTAGCAAGAGAAATAATAAACATGAGTAGCAACCAAAATTTTAGTGCAAATCTAGAATTTACCAGCTAAAGAGAGAGGCTTGAGGATCCAATAACTTAATTTCTTCTCAATCTTGGCAACAATAGCTTATCGGAGGGTAGCAAGAGAAACTTGCAAAGTAAAAGGAATGCTCAAAAAATGAAAGACCTCCCCATGATCAATATGTTTCCAACCATAATTGTCTAACCAACCAAGTTTAGGAAGAAAAGAATTCTTATAACATTGGGTCTTTTAAATCCATTGAATACTCAAACCAAAGGCCTGGTAGAACACATCAAGACAATTAAGACTCTAGTTAACATTGTTTTCATCTTCAATAAGAGATAATCCATTTAGCATATAAAGAAATGCCTTGATGATGAGTTGAAAGAAATCTTAAACCACTAGTATCGTGAAGAGGACAATAGAATTCCCAAGAAACAGAATGAAATCCTTGATGCCCATCACTAGAAGCCCAAAGAAAATATCTAAGCAACATCTCAATTTCTAAATAGGAGGCCTTGTTGGGTGAATATTTTGTCGTTAACTCGCTAACGGCAAAATGGGTATATCAGCCATAGTTATGATGAGACAAAGTCTCTCCTCTCAGCAAGGGGAGGTTCCCTCTAATTACTTAACTTTTGCAAATCAAACAACTTATCAAATTTATGTACACTAAAGACTATGTTGGTGGTGGTTCCATCTTATCTCATTCTCTTTTTTCAGAATAGATGTTTATATTTCAAACTCTTGATATAAAACTTGTAAATTATCACAAAATCACAGAAACGCAAAGTTTTATGTTACCTCACTAATCACTTGTAAACAGAACTATTTGAAGTAGAATGCAGCCCAAAGTCTTCACTCCTCTTCAAGATTATAAAAGTAAATCAAATATAACAACTTGCAGCACAAAGTCTCCAAACTATTGTATTCTCACAAACATGAACATATAACCCACAACTGATTTGATAACACAAAGTTTATCAGAATCAAATTAAGAGCGCTCTTCAATCACTCGAAACAAACTTCACACTTCAATTATTATCAAATAAGATTATGACAGCAAGACGTAGGAACAAAACTATCACAACACAAATAATCCCAAGACAAAGATTGGAATTGAACTTGCTTTCTTGTATTGATAAATATTTGAATATTGATTTTCACAAAAAGCACAAAGTCTTGATTTGCTTCTCAATTCGCCAGAGTTTTCTTGCAATAGACCAAAGATAGTATTTATAAAAGAGGTCCCCTTTATTTATAGGGAAAAACCTTGAGAAAATCTAGGAAATCTACAACTAATTTGACTTATTCAACAAGAGAGTCCTATTTGACTTATGACTTCTCTTGTTTCACATGTAATTACATTTTGGAAAATTACATGTGTAGATGTCCAAAACAAAATTCCATTTACATAATATCTAAGAAAAATAAGCTAAGGCACTAGCTTCCTCCATCCTTTTTCCTTAGGAAGTTCTGATACATGGTTTGAACAACTGACATCTCGCATGCATCTGGTTTTGTTGTATTTTCAAAGATGGTGCGAGCTCGGAGGATTGAATCCTTCACTGCCTTTACTGCCTTTTCATGCTTCTCTAAATTATCCTTCAGATTCTCCAGAGTCGAATGTTGATCATACAGGTTGTCCATTGAGAGCATTGAAGGAGCTTCCTCTTCAAATTTCTTTTGTACCATTTCTTCAAAAGAACTTATCATTTCCTGTGCTGTGAGGAAACTATGATCTTCTCTTGTCAAGGTGCAAGGAAGTTCTTCCAGCCGATGTAGGAGTGTGACATCACTATCTTCGCTGGCTTCTCGAGCTTGGCACAGATCTTCAAGTAGACTCTATTATGAAAATACGATGAGCTAGAGTCTCCTTGGTCTTGAGATATGATTCCATGTTGGTGGATTAGGTTGAACTCTTCAATGGTGCAGTCGAGCGATGCGAGAGGATCCAGAGAGAACTAGGAGGAAACAAATAACCAAAACAACAAACAAAAAGACATTATTTAAAGCTCGAGAACAAGCTTTAACAAGTGGCACGAGCGGCCATTAATGGCACTCGACGTTCAAGATTCTAAAGATCTTGTTCGGGCAGGAGTTTCGGCCGTTCCGACAAGTAGGGTTAACAACCAAAAGCAACGGCGGGCTTTTCGGCCGCTCTGGCAAGTTCTACCAAAAAAAGATATGTTTAGGCGGGTGATTTAACCACCGTTACACAACAAAAGGTTTAACATATGTAATAGCAGCATTATACACCGCTCTTACATGTGTTAAAAACAAAAAACTTCCAAACGTGTAATCGCGGCGAAGATAACCGCTTTCACAATTTAACATAACCTTTGACATGTATGAGCGGCCGAAACCATCGCCTTTACATGTTAAAACTTCGAAAGTTTTCTAACACCTGAAATTGACTAAAAATTGACAATCCTCATCAGTTTACAACTTGAACGATCTTCGTGAATATCGAGAGACCAATTCAAGGAAAATGTCGTAGACCAGTTTAGAATGTCAAATAACTTTGCACGAGACCAAGGGAATCTTGTCTCGATTTGCGAGCTTAGAGTGTAGATTCACGAAACGGACAAGTTTCGTGGGGTTGTCTACAAAACAAGCGTAGCTGATTTTGAGAACAACAGGCCTTTAAAGGTACCCAACAAGAGGAGTAATAAACATGAGTGGCAGCCACATTTTAGAGCAAATTTGGAATTTACCAGCCAAAGAGAGAGGCTTGTTGATCCAACAATTTAATTACTTCTCAATATTGGCAACAACAACTTGCTAAAGGGAAGCAACAGAAGCTTAAAAAGCAAAGGAAATGCTCAAAAAATGAAAGACCTCCCCATGATCAATCCATTTCCAACCATAATTGTCTAACCAACTAGGTTTAGGAAGAAAAGAATGCTTGTAACATTAGGTCTTTTGCTAGTAAATACTCGAACTAGAGGCCTAGTAGAACACATCAAGACAATGAAGAGACTATTTGACATTGTTTTCATCCTCAATAAGAGATAAGCACATTTTATTTAGCTAATTTGCTGCATTTTGTCATCATTGAGCAAATATGTGAATTAAGTGTCGTTGTTACATTTGAATTAAAAGATGATGTCAAAACATTTTAGTGTTTCTACTCTATAGAATAGTATAATAATTTCTAAATTTATTCATGATTACCATATTTATAAGAAATACATAATAAATGACATAAAACCATTTGAATGAATATGGTTGTTTTACATAGTTCTTGTATTTAATATTTTATTTCATAGACAATTGTTAAATGAACTCATGTTCCTTTGATCCTATGTGCATGACTAACGTATTTGGATCAAAAGATATTATTGCAAACTTATTCCAAAATGGTGCATCAAACACTGTAAGAGGAACTTGTCTGTTTCTCTTCAGAACCAGTCGTATAGAGTTGTGATTGATTGATCCTTGCTTCCTCTGTCAGTCGTCGGTGATAAGAACAAAACCATTTTTTGTTTTGTTTTTGAGTAAAAACCAAATGATCTGGCGACCATAGCTATGTTGATCTTGAATATTCTACATCATTTTTAATCACAGAGTTAGTCAAACCAGTTCATCACAGTGGAGCAATCAATTCTTGCAAACTGCTTGTCATTTTATATAGAGGAGGACAATTTTGGCACCTCAAACAAAGGTGGGTGTCGTCAGTGCAGAGTAAATCATCGTATGAATCGCCCATTTTCTTTTTTAATTGGAATTCGTGGGCCTTTTCATAATTATATTCCTGACATCATTTTCCCATGAATCAAATCGTTAAGCAAAGTACTGCAAATACTTTGACTGTATTGCACGGATCACCATGGCGTCTGCTTGACTCGCTTTTGGGGTTAAATTTGACGCCCGTTTACACGTTTTTGAAGTTTTTGACCAGCACTTGGAGTGTGAGTCTTATCTTTCCACCATCAATGGGGTCTCATCTTTTCGTGGTTAAAAAAATATAGTTTTTGCTCGTCAATATTTTTGTGACAAGACCTTCAAAACACGGCCTTAATAGGTTCATTTTTGGGTTTAGACTTTTATTTTTCTTCAATTTTTTTAATTTAAAGGTTCATTTTTAAGATAATCTCTACTCATTGTATTAATGCTATTTTGTCTCATTATAATATTTCATTTTATTATTGTTGGTGATATTGATAATTATAATAATTTATTTTATTATTGTTGGTGATAATTATAAGATAAGGGAAATTTTAAGCATGTCTTGTAAGTTATTGTAAAATATAGAAGTGCATATTTTGTACCTGTTATATTTTCATCTTTCATCATTTATGTTTAAATGTTGTAGATGTTGCAAGTATAGGCCTAACCGGTGTTGTCATTGATGTCAACATACTCATGTTGCATTGATGTCAAGGATTGGATGAGTTGTGTGCTGAGGATATTGAGAAAATTAGTCCTATCAGAAACAGAGAAGAATAGTGAAGACAGTGAAGCTCTATGAAGTGAAGATCCTAGCTAGATGAAGATTAGAGAATACGCATCAAAGGGTTTGTAGATATGTGTCTGAAGATGATCCAGTCAAGATTTGAGAGGTCTGCATGAAAATGTGGAGGAGTTATGGCCATGAGAGTAAAACTGATTCTGGCAATTGTTCAAAGGTGACAGAGTGACACAAATAGGTCCGGTGAGATCCAGAAATACAATAGCATGTTCTGCAGATCTGGTGGTATGTTTGGGAGGCTAATGTGAATTGACATCTCAATTGGTTCGTGGTTTGGAGGTCCACAAGCAATCCTTCTAATGTGATAGTGATGGCGACTGTGTTCTTGAGGTTCCAGATGAAGATGTGAATGATTACAGTAAGCAGAAGTGGTGCAGATGTTCTTGGTGATTCAAACAAGCTTGTGGGGGTCTCTAGATTGTGTCCAGTTTGTGTTGGCGGTCTGCATTGAAGATTGAGCTCATGATTGAAGATTTACCTTCAGGTGATGGTGTTCTTCCTAGTCTTGGTCGACCAGATGATTTGCACATGTTGCGGATGATCTTGAAGATGTTTTGCGAAGCATGGTGTGTTCCTCGAAGAAGATTGAAGTCCCAGCTATGTGTGGCTAACAATATAGTGATGCGCATGAAGTTTTTGTAATAAGTCAAGTTGTATTTTTGTAATTGCTCTGTAATAAAATAAGTGTATGTTGTGCCGACTTTGATGATCATTCCAAAGTTGATGTCATGTATAAATAAGAGTTGTGAAGTCATTCAAATGTATCCTTGTGGTCATAATGAGAAGGTGGTAGTGAAGAGGAGCGAAAAGCAGAGCAGAGGTGTTGAACTTAAATGGAACTGACTCAAGCATAGTGAAGATGCTAATCTCTAGTTCAAGTATGTAATACTCATATTCTTCTATAGACAGTGTGTCTCCTATAGGCAGTGGGCCTCTTGTGAGCAGTGTGCTTGGGCAATGAGCCCTAACTGACAAGTGCCATTTTATTCCTCTTATTCTTTTAACAGAGAATACAATCTTGGGTTAGTCACCCCGTGGTTTTTCCCTTAACTAGGTTTTCCACGTAAAAATCTTGGTGTTATATGTGTTGAATTTGTTTCTGCTCTTGAATTATTGCATTATGCTTCCGTGATTGAATCATTGATATGTCGTTGAAATATAAGAAGGTTTTAAAGTGAATAAGGAACTAGATTTTGGTGATAACTGATTCACCCCCCCTCTCAATTGTCTGTCCTAAATCCAACAGTAAATGCATTGTTATAGAGATGAAAAGTGCATCCTCTCACTCTTTTCCCTCTTGTTTTACACCACTTTGTATGGATGTCCTAAGTACATAGTCCTAGTACATGATTTTGTCTTGTTTGGCACACTCACTAACCCCAAACTCTGTTTATCACTCAAAAATGCCATCTTACCTCTTTTCTAAGCAATACTTTCTTTGCCTAGTTCAAGACTATATGTGTGGCTTTGACCCTCCAATTTTAAATTTAATTTTTATTGTGGCCCCAAGCTAACTTAATTTAATGTTACTATTACCCACCAACACATGCAAAAAAGTTCAAATTGTCACCTAGGACATGTATAAAACCTCAAGGTCATTTGAATCATCCAAAATCACTCACTATAATAACTAGCACTTGCGCCCATAGGAGGTTCAAGGAATACGCCAATAGGAACAATTGACGAGTTTAGAAAATTTTTTGGCATGAATTTTTTTATGGCGTGAGACTATTCTGAGCACTATAATGCTCACATATAAAAGCCTATTGTCTAACTATCATGTATTGAAATACTTAGAATCATGAAATACCACTGTCATAATTTTATATTTACATTAGGCATCACAATTGCATTAGTTTCTAGTTTCAACAATGATAAATCCTAATTTTTGCACTTAGTTGAACTACTCAAGCATTCATTACACTTCATCCATTGCATCAAATCTCAAGGAATCGGTATCATTGTACTACATCATTATTAGCGACTTATAGATCCATTGCATATGTTACTTGGTGGGTATTCCAATTTATTATAAAATTATTGAATAACAGAGTTTGACTACAAGTGAGGAAGTCTCAAGATTCCCTATTGCCATAGCAATTTCTAATGGTGCTTCTCAATAGACATAGAAGAACAACTTCTATAGATACTTGAAAGAACCTACAAGATGAACCTTTGATTAAATAAGGTAAGGTGGTGAGGTTCTTTTTGATGTGTGGTTGTGTGTATAGACAAATGTGTGTAAATTAATGTTACTTAAGGCTATCTCCAACTAGCCTAACCTTAATTGAAAACCACATGAGCTAGGACTAACAAATGGATTGGAAATTTAAAAAACTATGCAACTTGGAAACATATAGGACTTGGAAAATAAAATTGACTAAATATTGAAAGTGAAAATTAGTGAAAAAGTGGCATAAGATGCAACTATGCAGAGAAGTGCCCCTTATGAAATTTTCTTGGAATTCTATTTTAGAGCTACCTATGAAATTTGGAAGTGGTTGGACCTAAAGGACAAGGCTTTCATATTGAAAATAGCCTACCTAATAGCATTGACTAGTTCTAATAGCCACCATGGCATCATTATCCACGGGAAGCCTTGACCAAATAGTAGGTACAAACTTGAAACTTGTCAAAAAGCCTATTGATATCGTGTCTCATCTTCTCAAAAGTGCTCACCTATTAGTGACCAAAAGAAATCATGTAATTGATAGTAAACTTATGAGGTCCTAATGAACATGAATGAAACAATGCATGCAAGTTGAAGAGTTGAAATGGTTTCACCTAAATGATGGAATGATGATAGTTTGTAACTAATAGGGATCAATGACAACATCATGAGGAAGCATTCGAAGAGTTTTCAAGTCTTGATCTCTAGTGGAAGCATGGAAACCAACTAAAAAATTAGAAGTCCTAGTTATTGACAAAAAGAGATAAATTGATCAATTTGGAGAAATATCACTTGATAAATTCTTGATTTTTTATCATGGATGGGTCTAGGGACCTATTGTGGACCTATGATATCAAAATAGGATAAAAATCAATGAAATGGGCCCTAAAATCAGCCTTGAATACATCTAATAGGCAACAGGGCGGTCTTGACTTTGTAAGACAGCCTTATGTGTGTCCAATAGAGCTCTACAACTTTTTGGGAGGTTCAATCAATAAATTTAAGTGATACTTTACTTCTACAACATTTTTTGAAACTCTATAGACTTTCTTAAGACTGAACTACAACCAAACTTTTGTGAATGGAAACCCTACAAAAATAAAGGTCAAAGAGGGAGTCTACCTTAGTCAATCCCCTGGTAGGATTTTAAGCATGGATTTACAATGAAAAGTTGATAAGAAACAAGTCATAATACTAATCTACACAATGAAGTAAGTTAAAATCACAACATAGCCATTAAAACCTACAACATTATGGTAAAGGGTACATTGAAACACAACAAGACAAGAGGGTTGGGAGAAAATTTTTGGAAAAAACATCTAATTCCATTATAAAAGGGTTTTGGGATGTTCAAGAGGACTGAAATGGGTATGGGAAACATTAATTCTGAAGCATTTTAATGGAGGTTTGGTATGGTAATGGCTTACAACTCTAAAAGGTGGTAAAAGGAGGCTTTCACTTGCAAAGGGTCAATGGAAAACACACAAATGATGAAATGAATCCATGATGGACAAAGGAAAATAAAGGAGGATTTTAAGGTTTGCAATTCTAAAGTATAAAGTGAGTTGATGAAGAGTCTGAGAAAAATTAAGTGAAAATGGTTCAACACTATGGTAAATGCATGAATAAAGGCAATGAGGAGATGGAGAGATGGAAAATGAATCAAAATAATGATGAAGATGGATGTTGAATGATTGGAAGGGTGTGGGTGAGAGTTAACAAGAGGTTCCTATAGAAAACTCATAAAAATAATTCTATTTTAATCAAAAACCATAAATGGAAATTCCTCACCTAGTTAAAATCCTTGGAAATCAACGACCTAGTCTTAAAGATCCTATTGCAACATTATCCAATTTGGCCAAATAAAAAAAACAATGCTCTAGGCATGAAACTAACTCATTCCTAGAATTTTTTAAGTAGTTTAGGGGTGTCATCCAAGAGTAGAAATAGAAAAAACCTTACAATTACCACCTCACAATTTCTCTTTTTCTATGTTAAAATGAGGTAAAGGTGGCTAGTTTTAAAGAACTTGATTTGAAATTTTGAAGATAAGAACTTAGTAGGTGGGAAGCCCTAAAAATTAATTACCATGGATTTGAAGATTGTGATAGGAGGATGAAGAGTCAAGGTCACTCTCTTAGATGGCAAATTATGGGCATTGTCCATGAGTAAAATTTTAGCTCAATTTCCTAAGGGACCTCAAGCTCAAAGGGGGTTATCTAGTGGTAGGTGTCCTCATTAATTTAGTTCACATTAATGCATTTTTCAATATTGGAAAAGTTGGGGTTTACACATAGGATGGAGCTAGGTACAACATTTTAAGGTTTGGCAGGGGAGTAAATGTTGATAAATCAATGGAAAATTAAATGTGTGGTTAGGACATGGGATGGGGATAAAAATTAAATGAAAGAGAACACATAAGAACTCTAAAAAAGGTCATGGGAACATGATGGAAAGGATATATGGATGGTTAGGAGTGAAATAGGCTAGGCAAAAGGGGTTAAAACAACACAAGATGCATACACATGGGATAGGGTGTTGGAAATATGCAGCCATATAGACTAATTCCTCATAACCCAATAAGAGATTAAATATGCAACATAACTATAAATCCACATGCAAAAGAAATAGACAATCATACCATCAATGGTGACACAAGATATACCCTGGGAAAACCCTCAGAGAGGGAAAAACCCAGCCTCCAAAAGCATGCATCTCTCATGTATTATGTAGCAATAAAATCACAATACATATGTAGAGATCACCTTTGAAACAGCAAGCTCTCTCTACTTGCACTCCATGTGAATAAGCATGTAGCCATACATCCCATGTCATGCTTCAAACCCTCACACATCCAACCTGTAAGAGAAGCTACAAACCCAGCCAACAAACTAAATAGCCAATTCTACAACTACCCGTGTGTTTTGCTTTTATAGACATTAGCTCACACAAATACAACATGTGGTATTGTAATATCATTTTACCCAAAACCATGTGTCTACAAAACCATTGACCCCCACATTTGATTATTGGTACTAAGTTTTCCCAAATAATCAAATAATTACAAATATAGTAATTAACCCAATGTTACATACAACGATTACAAGTGGCATCCAAATAAATATCTAATGTGGCTAAACACATCACATGATGCACCACAATTAAATATTTTTTACAAAATAAAATAATACCAATGTTATGCAAGGTGTACAACACAGCTACTCCAACATAGGGACTAAAATGGACACAAAAGTGTAATAAAGAAGTTGCAACGTATGGAAATTTTGTTAATACAATACCAAAACCCTAATCTGTTAGAGGTAAAATTTGGCATTTGTATATTAGAGTTATGTAGAGGTTTAGAGCTAAAAATCCTAGGATCAATTTCTTGGCAAGAGACACTACTTAGCATTGATAGGTGTTGTCATTGATGGCAACTAAGATCATCCCAATCATCCGCATAACACAAGTTGTTAATACCCGAAGTCAGATTCAGAATTTGTCTAAGTCTAGGTAGTTAGGAACAGAGCAGTAACAGGGTCCGGTATTTTGGTCTTGATCTCTCCGGTGGAAAGTTATGATTAGTTGTGGATCCAGGGGAGTCAGACACATTGTCAAAACAATCTAAATCCATATTTTTGTCCTCCAGTGATGAAGGATTGAAAATATATCAGCCTCTGAGTATCGAGTTCCAGTTTGTCAGAGCAGACAGAAGAACAGGCCAACCTTGCAGAAGATTTTAATTCCGGATAGATGGAAGTTGTTTGTTGGACAAATGGTGATGATCAATGATAGTGGCCGACATGAGTGATGACTTTCAAGAGCAAGTTTTGGTCCACACCTTAAGTTATGCATAGATCTAGCCGATAAAGCAGGGCATTCATAAAAGTTCTAAGTGTTGTTGTTGCTGACTGGCAGGTGATTGCAATTCAAGATAAGGATATATATAGCCGATTATTGTGGATGTTTTTGTGTGTGTGTTGTGATCATGGAGTAAATGTGAAAGGAGCATAAACCTAAGATCTAAATGAAGGTAAAATAGTAAGAAGAGCAGAGTAAAGATGAAGTGTATAAAATCAATATTTGTACTTAATCAAAAATTATCTCTAGCATTGGCAGATGCATTTTATCAGTTCAAATTCTCTGTAAATCTCTTGTAATATTTTCTGTAGGCAGTGAACCTCCACTTGAGCAATGAGCCTAAATGCATGTGCATTCCCATTTGTAAAATACTTTTAATAGGGTATTAATTTTTGTGGGTTAACCCCCACCCTAGTTTTTCCCTTAACCGGGTCTCCACGTCAAAAATCTTGGTGTCAAGTGTGTTATTTATGTTTCTGCTCATATATTGTTGTTTAGTGCTGAAATGCTTATATCATTGATTTGATTATTAGTTGTGAAGGAAGAATAAAAGAAGAAAAGTCTAAATTAAGTGACAACTGATTCACACCCCTCTCAGTTGTCTGAACCTAATCCAACAATTGGTATCAGAGCTAAGTTCCTTTGAAAAAGTTTAACAGCTTAAGGAAGATCTGGGAAGCTAGTAAAATGGATGAATATAATCTTCAAGGGCAGCTCAATCACGTGCTAGATGATCTTGAGTAGTCCAAGGTAGAAGTTCAAGAGCTGCAAGATAACCTCAAAAAGGCTGAAGATTTCATTGAGATTGTAGAAGAAAATTTGAGCAAATCCAATGCTAAAGGAAAGGAGCAACCTCTTCAACTAGGAAAGCATTATGAAGACAAGGCCCTAAATGAGAAGACAAAGGAATGTGAAAAGTTAGCTAAAGAAGTTACTCTCCTAAAACATGAGATGGAAATTGGGGTGATGAGACTAACCAAGGAAATTGAAGATAGGAAGAAAGCTAAAGAAGAGATGAATCAAAATCTGAAAGAGAGATCTAAAGAATGTTGCAGATTAGATGCAATAGCTGGCGTCCTAGAATCTAATCTACAAGAAAGTAGAGACAATGAAAGAAAACTTGAGAGATAGATTATCACTCTCAGACATGACCTAGAAATTGCAAATGAGTATAAGGAGAAGTTCAAGATAAGCTCAGCTAAACTTGAAGCACTAATTGAAGGTCAGAAAAGGGGTGATGACAAACATGATCTTGGTTATGAGAAAGGTGAAAGCTCTGGATCTGGTCAAAGAAACTTTCAATTAGGGAATAGGAGAAATAGAACCAGAAAACCTCCGGTGAGACATCCTAATGCGCAAAGATATCCATCATTCAATGGAAACTGTCTCAATTGCAATAAATTTGGTCATAGAGCTACTCAGTGCAGAAACAGAGTAAATCAAAATGGTCCATCCTTCTCTAATCAATGCTTCAAGTGTAAAAGGTATGGTCATAGATCAAATGAATGCAAAAATATGATAATGAATAATGCTAACAATAGAGGAATTAGCAATTCTTTCAATGGTTACTATTTTGTTTGCAATGGGTTTGGACACTTGGCTATTCAGTGCAGATCAAGAGGAAATCAAGTTGTGTGCTTTAACTGCAATAAATCTAGTTATATTACAAGATTTTGCAGAAATAGGAATAATGGAAGAAGAGGTCCGGTAAACAGAAGACCAGATGAACAAAAACAAGATAGAGGCAAAAGAAAAATTGATGTGAATGAGATACGAAGCAAAATGAACAAGACTTGGGTAAAGAAAGATACAATAAACAATAATGATGGGTCCGCACCGGAATCAGGTGCTGACAATTCCTCTAGGAATTAAGTCAAGAGCTCTGGCTTAGGGGGGAGCTGCATTGAACATCAAATTCCTCCGGTCAATAAGTGGGTGCCTGAATCTGGCACAATAAAAGAGGAGATTTTTGCTCATAACCTTTGGAAGGATTTCTAGAAGAAAAGATGTTATGAGAACTTGCGGAGTGATTCATAAAGAACTGTCAAAAATAGAATAACCAGATAAAGTTAGGGTAACGCATTTATTACAACACCAAATCAGGGTTTGCAAAAGATAAAAGGTCACTTGTTCACACATTTGAATCACTTTGCATTTGGAGGAAATAAGAAGAAGAGCATTCGAGCTAAAAATCTAGAGACTGAAGCACAAAGAGCGAATTCAATCAGCAATTGATCATCTCCAACCCCGCGAAAGAAAAAGGTACTTCTCTGTGAAGCTTTGAATCTAAAATTTGTTGAGATAGCTACTCCTTATGTTGTTGACATTACTAAAAGACCTCGACCCAAGTTTAAGAAGCATCCTCACAAATCAATAGTCAACCTGTTAGGTGCTTTTTCAAGTGTTCTGCATGGTGTGATGCATGTTAAAGACATTAGGATTTATATTCATGCAAACATAGATGAATTTGGAGATTCAAGGTATGTAGACCTATTTGAGAAACAACTCAAGGATGAAAAACATGAACTTAAACCTGAATATAAGGCACTACAGGATAAACACTTTATCGAGATCATGGGGTTTCCAACATTTGATGAGGATGAATGGGTCCGATATGTTTTAAGTCGAATGCATGATGAATTTATTTGGTTGTTCAAACCATTCAAAATTACCAAGGATGCTATTAGAATTGTAACCAGATTAAACTCAACCGGTGGATTACCCATGCTGAAGGTCATGAAAAAATAGATAGTGGCTGATGCTACTGGTGCCAAGTTTGATAGAAGAGCAATGACCATCAATGATATTATAGAACCGGATATCAAATTCGCCTCCATGGTGATTGGGTACAAGATTTACCACTCGAGCAGAGAAAATTCTGTCTCTGGAATAGCCATATATGCTGCATACAAGATGCTAAAGGAAGATACTGACTATGACTTGTGTGAATTACTACAAAATCAGTTGATTGAGAATTTGAACAAAATTAAGAAGGATAAGAAAAACACTTTCAAGTATGGTACATTGGTTCTATGTCTATTCTTCTACTTTATGAATGAGGTACCTGGGGTAACAAGTGTGCACTGGACTAAGGATGAGCTAGTTTCCATTCAGATCAGAGATCATCTTCGCAGCATTGGTGATTTCAAAGCTTAGAAAACTACAATATGGGGTTACTTTAAGAATTTTTAGAGCCTAATGCACTCAAGGGAAAGAATCCCTAATTCAATTGTTGAGAAATACAAAAATGAAATATGCTTCATGGTTGATACTGATCAATGTCTGATGGAAGTTGTAGAACCAAGAACAGTATGGATAATGCCAACAGGTTATGACGTGGATGGGAGAGTTCTAGACATGTATGCTCAGCATCTTCTAAGCAAGCCTAAAGACACAACGGTTGAAAGATTTGGGACATATGAGGAACTGAGTTTAAAGCTGCACTCTGAGCTCAAAGAACCTGAAACCAATAGGAAAGTAAGAAAAGAAGTTGAGTAGTTGGCTAAAAATCTAGGCCTAACTAAGGAGGCTGTGAGGACATTCAAAGAAAGAACTAAAAAAGTTGAGAAAGAGAAACAAGATAAGAAACAAACAAGTGCTCCAGTGGAACCCACTTCCACTTCAAGAACTACTAGGAGCTTTGTTGCTGCCCCTACAAAACCGGAAGCAAAACCATCCAAAAAAGGGGAGAGAAGGAAGAAAACAAAAGCATCTTGGACCTATGAAAGCATAAGAGAAGAAGAAGAAGTTACAGATTTTGACATTGAAATCAAGGAACTAAAGGCCACCGGAACAAAAGATGCAAAAGTAACCAAAGAAAAGTCATCCGAAAGCAAAAGGGCTAGCAAAAAGTAAAAGACAGAAGCATATGAGGAATATATTGAGAAGCCCACACTTTCCCTAGAAGATGTGATAAATTCAGTCACTATGGATGGTAATCTAAAACCCATGATTGAATTCTATGATGAATACAGTGATGTGGATAAAAGGGTGTTGGAGGAAGCAACTGTCAGATATCTCAACATCTACAACAAGGCACTGATTGAGATAACTTCTGAGTTGCCACAAAGTTTGGCAAGTATCTTGGAGTTGAGAAAAGCAAATGCCAAGAGCAAAGACATGGAGATCAGGGAACATGAGCTAATAAATTTATGTCCTCAGATTCCTCCTAATCAAATAGATATGATATTCAAAGAAGTCAAAGATGACTTTAGAAGCAAAAGAAGAATGAACAAACTCATGCTTGGAGAAACAAGTGAAATCATTGAAGAAACTCAAGAAATTCTTTTGAAAGCATTGAAAAAGCACAATTTTCCCATAGTCATAGAAGAAGTTCCAGATGGTGAAGAAGAGAACATCATTGTGTAGCAATTTGAATTGGGTGAAGCCTCTATTCCAGAAGTAGAGCAAGCAAATCAGAAGGATACAGGAATATTGGATAGAAGAGATACTCCTAATCCACCTGATACATCTAAAAAGGAAGAGGAGATTGCTACCACACAGAGCTCTCCGGATCAGATAGCAAGCAATGAGAAAATAGGAAAGAGTCCCTCTAGTGAGAACACAGAGAAGAGTAAAATAGAGAAAGAGGAAGAAAAAGCAAAGAAAGATAAGGCAAAAGAAGATGGTGCAAATGTTGAGAAATCAAATGGACAAAAGGATGGTTTTGGAATGGTTGCAAGAGACACTACAGATGTAATAAAAGGTCTTTTTGAAAAATAAATAATTGAACTTGATGAACCTGAGCTACTCCAAGGTCTAGCCAATCCTGATGCTCTCTCTCCAATTCAACTGATGAAAATAGCATCATTCACCCAAGTAAAGGCTAGAGAAACAATGTTAAAGTTCCACATGGAGGAAAATGAGCTACTGGGGCTTACAACTAGATTTTTGGAGAAATTAATGTCAACCTATCACAAGAATCAAAATGATTCCCCCTTCGGACATCTAAAGAATCTTGTAAGTTTAGTAAATTCACATTTTGAGTCCTTTGAGAAGTCTGCGGAGGCAAAAGTTTAGAAAGAATTCTTGGATAAGATATTTTGTGAAATAAAGAACCTGATAGGAAATGATAGAAGAATACTTGGTATTAGCATAAAGAGTATTTAGAATGCTCTAAATGATGGAAGTGATATGTACAAATTATGTCTATCATGGCCCAAAGTTAATAAGGATATTGAGAAAAAGATAAAGGAGCAAGAATAAAAATTGTCAAATCTCTCTCAAAATTTTGATCCCCTAACAGTTTCGCCTATAAGTCAAGAATGTCAAGTAATTAACTTGACTGAGGAAATAAAGAAACTTGTCAAAGAGAAAGGCAACATCATGAAAAGAATGTGTGAACGCCGGGGATTAATTGCTCCTAAGTTAGAGACAATGTATAATGCCCTATTTGAAGCTCAGACTGTAGTTCAGACCAGTGATCCATCAGATCTGTCAAAGGCAGAAGCATATTCATTTGTGTTGAATGGGCACATTTCAATTTTGGATGGAATCAAGAGTATTTGGGCCTTCGAACTTGTGCAAATAAAAACTAGTTTTGCAGACATTCTCAAGCTTATGTAAATAGAACTTAATGATAAATTGTACATACGGGGCAGTATATACAGAATTTTTGGGGAGTTTTGGCTTGTGGACCCCACCCTTTTCCATTGATGTCAAAGGGGGAGTGAAGAGCAGTGAAAAATGGGGAATCCAGCAAAGGGGGAGCTTTGGCAAGAAGTATGAACAGTAATATGGAGTATAAGCAAAGGGGGAGTTATACTGACACTTAGTCATTTTTCACTGAGTGTTGCCATCAATACCAAAGGGGGAGATTGTTGGCAAGAGACATTGCTTAGCATTGATAGGTGTTGTCATTGATGGCAACTAAGATCATCCCAATCATCCACATAACACAAGTTGTTAATACTGGAAGTCAGATTCAGAATTTGTCTAAGTCTGGGTAGTTAGGAACAGAGCAATAACAAGGTCCGGTATTTTGGTCTGGACCTCTCCGGTGGAAAGTTATGATTAGTTGCGGATCCAGGGGAGTCAGATGCATTGTCAAAACAATCTAAATCCAAATTTTTGTCCTCCGGTGATGAAGGATTCAAAAGATATCAGCCTTTGAGAACCGGGTTCCAGTTTGTCAAAGCAGACAGAAGAAGAACAGGCCGACCTTGCAAAAGATCTTAATACCAGATAGATGGAAGTTGTTTGTTGGACAAATGGTGATGATCAATGATAGTGGCTGACATGAGTGATGACTTTCAAGAGCAAGTTTTGGTCCACACCTTAAGTTATGCATAGATCTAGCCGATAGAGTAGGGCATTCATAAAAGTTCTAAGTGTTGTTGTTGCCGACTGGCAAGTGATTGCAATTCAAGATAAGGATATATATAGCCGATTATTGTGGATGTTTTTGTGTGTGTGTTTTGCGATCATGGAGTAAATGTGAAAGGAGCAGAAATCTAAGATTTGAATGAAGGCATAATAGTAAGAAGAGCAGAGTAAAGATGAAGTGTATAAAATCAGTATTTGTACTTAACCAGAAATGATCTCTAGCATTGGCAGATGCATTTTATCAGTTCAAATTCTCTGTAAATCTTTGGAATCTTTTCTGTAGGTAGTGAGCCTCCACTTGAGCAGAGAGCTCTGGGTAGTGAGCCCGAATGCATGTGCATTCCTATTTGTAAAATACTTTTAACAGGGTATTAATTTTTGTGGGTTAACCCCCACCGTGGTTTTTCCCTTAACCAGGTTTCCACGTCAAAAATCTTGGTGTCAAGTGTGTTATTTATGTTTTTGCTCATATATTGTTGTTTAGTGCTGAAATGCTTATATCATTGATTTGATAATTAGTTGTGAAGGAAGAATAAAAGAAGAAAAGTCTAAATTAAGTGACAACTCATTCACCCCACCCTCTCAGTTGTTCAGACCTAATCCAACACAATTATGTCTATGTGGACTTGACCTTACATAAATTTTGAAAACAACCTAGTTCATATTTTGTTGTTCTTCTAATGCATTTAATTTTAAATGATTCTAAGATACAACTAAAAATTTATGATCAAAATAATAGACAACTAGTTTATTAGAGGTCAGGGTCATAATTTCAAGGTCAAGGTCACACTTAGGAGGTTCAAGACAACACTTGCAACCTTTATTCAAGTCTTGCACAATTCTAGATTTCACATAGCGGCTTCATCACAACCTATTCATCTCAAATCTAGTAATCTTATATTTTAGGTACCAAATTTTTTTATAATTAAATCAGTCTCCCTCTCTATGAATCTAAGGTATGCATTTATTTTAGTCATTTTATTTATGTTTTAGCTCCAAACCCAAGTACATGGTTAAACTCAACTTTTTTTTATCTAGGGTAATTGATAAATTGTTTGATTATTGATGTATTAACCTAGATATTTTATGTAGGGGTGTTTTATTCCTATACAATAGTTAAATATTCAATTCAACTTATTTGGTGCACTAACCAACTCCTATCCCAATTCATATTAGCTAACTGCCACTTAACATTTCTATAAAGCTTTCCATTTGTAACTCAGTATTTTCCCTTTCTAAGACCATGCCATGAGCATGATCTTGTCCTTTGGACTAGACTATAGGCATGAATTCCCCCCCTAAAGTGAAAATTAAAATTCTTGCCTTTTGAGCTAGATTTCCTAGAGTATGATTGTTACCATGTCAACTCGCACACCATTTACCTTGAATGAAGCAATCAAGGACATATATTTATAAACATATCTGAGATCATTATTAGGAGGAAGCTAGAGATAATCTCAAAGAATTATCAAACATTATCAAGCATTATCATCACAAAAGAAGTGATTGTATCAACTAAGAATTACATGAAAGCATTAGCAAGCATCATCATTAGAATTTAAATGCATACATCATTGTTAGCATTTAAATGCATAACATGTCTCTAATTTTGTACACCACCTTAAGGGCTTTCTTATCATTGAGACAAGTTGGTGTATTCAACCTTTTACCTCTAAGTAAGCCCCTAAACATGCTTCTCAGCACAAGCAACCTTTTAGACAAAGATACATACATAAGTGAATATATCTTGTAGGTCAATAAGAGTAGAGAGCATATATGTGCTACAAGATGTGACTAGAATGTGAATGCAAGTCCTTCCTAGGTGCCAATCAATTCTAGGTTGATTCTTCTTTGCTTTTTGGTTATCATTCCATTATTAAATCTAGATTCTCTCACATCAGTCACAACATATCAATTAGTTAAAAGGAAAAATGTATAGTCACGTTAAAATATCTAACCTCTCTTTATCCTTCTCATTGTCATTTATATTTATTAGCCTTAGTTCTTAATTAATTTAAGTATGATTATGCTTATTGTGTTTATCAATCAATTAGACACTTATTTGATAGTAGGGTGTTCCTTATTTCCCTATAGTCAACATGTCCCATTTATTTTTTGGTATGTATGTTGAGGGAAGTAGGTCCCTTTACCTTTCATTAAAATCATCAAAAAATACAATAATCATTCCATAATCTTAACAAAGATGAAGCAAAGCCATCATTGTTTTTACTCAACACGCCTCACTCAAAAGAGTCACTTGTGGACCTAATAAACTATGAATACAAACTGACACACCTACCACATCGGCTAATAAACAAACAAAACACCAAAGAACCATGTACCATTCCCTAAACAAATCCATAAACCCTCAAATAAGATGGAAATCAAAATCACATGTGTCAAAATCAACCTCCTTCCCTTACAAAAAAAGGAAATCCTCCATATTTGGTGCAGTCGTGGTAGGAGGGTTCAAAGAATGAATTGTCCAAACCATGCAGCTAAAGTAAACACAACGGAAACAACACAAATATAGAATGCAATGGAAGATTCATATGTTTAGAATATCAAAGAAATACAATGCTCATATGTCAGCAACATGCAGGCTATAATCAAAGGGCTCACATGCCTGCTTTCCAAGTTACAACAGATATGCAAGATATGGCATTGAAGTGCCTTCCGAAAAGAAAATTGAACTCTAAATCACATTATAAAACTACTCCCTTCTTAATGCATCTAGGATATATATATATATATCATCTTCAAACTCATAGAATCCTCTGTGTGGGCCACAAGAGGTTACAAACTCCAATGAAATATGTAACATGTTGAAACATGTAGGTCGGCCTACAACACATGGTATTACTCCGCAAATGGATGAAACTTGGTGCGAACCTCAAGGAAGGTCTATCTGGTCCATATGTGTTGTGTATGATGTTCCATTAGGCTCCGCAAGTCACGAAAGTGCTCCGCAAACCTTCTCCTTCAACTAACTGCCTGAATGTCTGTTATGTGAAAACTAATGATCTTCTAATAGCGATAACTTTCCAGAAACAAATCTAAATCACTTGAAATCTTGATATGATGTAGATTACACTATGTAGATGCTAAGTTTTGCTATGTGAGCTCTGATATGAAAATGTGACAAAATGTGATGCAAAATGCTAA
Source organism: Cunninghamia lanceolata (assembly GCA_027924645.1). Taxonomy (NCBI): domain Eukaryota; kingdom Viridiplantae; phylum Streptophyta; class Pinopsida; order Cupressales; family Cupressaceae; genus Cunninghamia; species Cunninghamia lanceolata. The sequence continues at coordinate 6,898,731 of BSBN01001091.1, forward strand.
AACTGCAAATGACTAAACTGAACTAAAAATGAAAGAAAACAAAAGAATGCAAATATTTTTGGTTGATGCAAGATTACTCTGCAACTTGGGATGCTCCTGCATCAGACACCCCGGGGTTGTTGAAAAAGTGAGTCCCTCACTTTGTTGGGGCTAGAGGAAAACCAAGCCAGTCTACCTTAGCCTAAGAAATCCATGATGAATCTTCTTCTGGTCTTACTTTCCACTTGACTAGAGGTACTCTTTATATTGCTTGCCTCTGGTGCTACGTCTAACTCTACTAGCCAAGATGTTCTCTATCTGCTCTGGTTGTCATTGTGGTAACTGATTCTTCAATCCATCTTCAATGTTGTCATGTGATTCTCCTTCATGATATTGATATAGGTCTGCAATGTTGAATATAGGTGATACCAAATGTCTCCAGTAGCTCCACTTCATGTGCATTTATTGAATCAATTTTCCTAAGAATCTTGCATGGTCCAAACTTCTTCATCTTCAACTTTAGGGACATGTCCCCAAGGTTGATTGTGAATGGGTGATGGTGGTTTATCATGCATGATTTTTTTGAGTTTATCTTGGTCAAATGAGTGTGGGAGATGTTCTCCATGTTCGATGAGCCGTCCAAGGAATTCATCCTTGTGATTGTCAAGGAATTAGTTGCATTTGTGATGCAATTCTCTTTTTCATTAAGGAAATCGACAAATGTGGGGGAGTAGATATGTTGTGTTATGGATGCTTCACCCATTTCAGGTTGGTTGACGTATCCCTCCATGTTTCTTGTGGTGGAGCCATGTGGAGAGAGGGGTTGATAGCGAGAATCCATTTTTCTCTTAGCTTGTGATCATATGATAGGAAGCATAAAAGGATGAATGCCATAGAAGTTGGATGATGTGGACAAATGTTTAGGGGATGATGATTTTCCTAAGCACAAATCTAGATCACTTATGATTGTAGATGAAATGTTATCCTTACAAACTTAAGGTGGACAAAGAGCCTAAGTAAGGGGATAACGAGATTGTCTTACTTGGGGTAGACAAGATGCACCAAGCAAGGTAGGATTCTTGAAGTCCACCAACTTAGGAAAAGTCTAAACTCCTAAGCTAGTCTATTCAAATGAGGATGATTTCAAGTTTGCACTAAACTTAAGATAGACAAGTTCTTAAGCCTAATATAAACAAGAGAATGAAATGATCTAGACCCTAACTTTTGAAAGGGATAGATTGGATTTGTTGGATGAATTGGATAATTGGATTTTGATTAAGGTTAATTGGATTTAGATGTTTAATGTTGATTTTATTGACAATGGTTGGGATAATGGATCACAAGCTTAGATTTAAATGGACAGAGGTGATTCAGGATGATGGAAATGCAAGTGATTTTGGATGCAGAAGGATGTTGGGTGAAGTGAGAGGACCAAATTAATGACCAAACAGTGGAATTCCTTTGGATTGGTGTAAGTTCTAGACTGGGTGCTAAGACAAAAGGTCTAGGCACCGATAGAGGGGAAATGGGCGCTAAAGGGCACCAAATGGGCGCTGATCCAAATGACCAGGTTCTAATAGAGGCCAGTTGGGCACTGATAAAGACCTGATGGGCACTAACAAAGACCAATAGAGACCAAATAGGCACTGATTGATGAAAATTAGGCATTGATGGGGATTGTTTTGGTTCCAAAGTGTTGTGGTTTTGATTTGGCAAGAGATTTCAAATAATCAAACACAATGGTTGCTTAACGACTTTTGAAAATGGGTGCACAAGGCTATGAATCTCCACAGATAAAAAAATGGCTTTTACGAGTATATCACAAGAAGACATGCCAAACACTTTGTCACAAGCCTAGTATTTATTCAATCAAGGAGTGTCATATTCCGCAGACTCACTCAGGTGTGACTTCAACCCCCACTATTAGATAATGTCAGTTTCCATACCCTTGATACCATTTATCATTACTTGAATAGGTAGGGAATGCAAGGTCATGTACCTGTCACATCTGATTTTTGGACTTATAAATTAGATCATTGGACATTTTACTATGATTGATTTACTATGAGTGATTCAACGTGTGTGCAAGTAACTGTCGTGAATGTTATAAATGCGTGATTTTGAAAGTCAATTTAATAATTGAATATTACTGGTACGATTATGGATGTACATTTTGTTTTGCTTCAACCATGATTTTGGGAAACTAACCTATTAATGAAAATCTAAGTGTGATTGAGTGCAGAAGAAATGTCGAAGACAAGAAAATGGTTGAGGTAGAGATGTTCTAGCCGCCCGGCAAGAACTGATAGGATGAATAAACCTGATGCATGCACACACTCACTTAGTTTCATATCATATTACATTAATGTGAGGATTTATTATGCATCATATGTGGTTACGTAGTCATGTTTGAGCATTTTGTATGGTTAATGGATGTGATTGATGTATGATGATTAGATAAATATGTGATTTCATTGCTACAGTATGTTCATTTGAATGCATAAGTTAGACATGTAATTATATTTTCTTCGACTTTAGATTTAATGAAAATTATATGATTTGTCTTCAATTGATTTAATTGCTAAAAGTGTTGATATATATATATATAACCCTTGCTGGAAAAAATAATATCTTTGATAGGTTTAAATTAAAAATATATTTATTTAATTCAAGAATATATTTTTATTAAGAATGGAGATAAATAAATTCGAGAATATATTATCAAAACTAAATATAATAATGTATAATATGATTTTATTTAATTATAAATTAATAAAAGTGTTTTCTTATTTATATAAATAAGTTGATTAATAAATATAAATATATTCTTTGTTAGACTTAAATAAAAACGTATTATTAAAGATAAGTATATGATATTAATAAATATATATTATAAATTGAAATCTAAAAATAATAAAAATAATTCTTTTGCATGCAAATTGAGAGTGTAGTAATAAAAATTTATTTATTTTAATAAATTGTCTTTTGTTTGGAATGCCAAAAGGCATGCAAAACTGGAGGTAACTGAAGTTAAAACAATAAAAAAACTTTTTCTAAATTTACAACGGTAGAAATAGAGGAGGTATGAGGAATAAAAGAGAGAGGACGGCAGAAAAAAATCTTGATGATTGTTTTCAGTGACAGAAGAAGGGAAAAGGAATTGAGTTTAATGCAGCAACGACAGAATGAAGAAAGGAGAATGATGTAACTTAGCAATGATAGGAGGACTATCATCTACGCTAGGAGGAAGGAATTTGAGGCATTTTCGGGTATGTTTAGATCATAGAATGCAAATGTTTATGCATGTTTAAAATAGTGAATTAGTGGAATGGTTTTATACCAGATTTTAATGTATTAAAAGTTTCTTTCTTACAGGATCCCATGCTCTTTTAAATAATTTTCCACTTGTCTATTCTTTACCTTTAAATCTGCTGAATGACAGATTTCTGTCACCTGTATCAAGCATCCTCGACATTGTTAAATGCCCTACTATAACTTAGGTTTTGTGTATTTATTATTTTTAATTATCAATATGTTATATGTATCACCCTCCTTGTTAGATGGCATTACTCATCTTTGTCTGATGAAGGAGTGGTAGCCTTAAGTTTTATTGCTCAATTTAAATTAGCCTATAGATATTTCTTACAACCTATGTGACCTTTCTATTGACCTGGCAGAAGTTTTTACCTAAATGATCAAACTCTCTTAAATTATAACAACCTTCTTATGGTGATCTCTTCACCATCTTTTGTGGTTCTTTTTGTTATGAAATCTGCCAGTTTTAGTTACCAAATAGTATTATCAAATGTTAGTATGAATGTTCCCTTCTTTTATATGATCGTCCCTTTTACTTAGTGGCACTTCTTTATATCATGATCCTGCTTGTATGTTAGATGGTAGTGTTTATACTTGTTTTGCTATTCCTTTTGGCCTTCCTTGATAGCTAAACACCTATGTTCAAATAGATCGGCCTCTTGTTACAAATTTGTTGGCCTTAGATTAATCTCTTTTGGCCTATTAACTTCTTGTGCAACCTGTATAAATTATTGGTCTACTAAAATCCTTTGACCTACATATTAAACTTGGCCAATGATGTAGTCTTGTTACTGCAGTTATATTTTAAATCTATAGTAGTCTATTTTATTTTCCTGTTGCAGCAGTATTTTAATCCTTTAGTTGTTGCTCCTATACTAGACTTTTTGTTGCTCCTATAGCAGACTTTCTACTACTCCTGTAGTAGATTTTTTGTTGCTCCTGTAGTAGACTTTTGCTGCTCCTATAGCAGACATTTTGTTGTTCTTGTAGCAGACTTTTCTGTTGTTTTTGTAGTAGATTTTTACTATTTTTCATAGTAGGTTTATCACTACATGTCTATGTTAGATTCATTTATGTTTTCCTGTAGCTGTTTTGTGATCACCTGTAGGATTGATACATGAACCACAACTTGCAACCTTCTGATGCTTGACTGATTAAATACAATACCAGACTTGCCCTCTATGATTTCAGATATGTGAATATATATATATGAATAATTTAGCATGTTCTAATGGTTTATGCCTTCAAGATTATGACTTTAAGTTTATTCTCTTGTAAAAGTTTCTTCAATCTTAGGGAATGAATCTTCCTTTAAATGATGACTTGTTTATTATGACCAGCTTATATTAATTGCTAGAAAGTATGATTTCTTCTTAAATCCCTGTTGCAAACTTAATTGAGTGTGATTATAAAAATTCTTGCGATCATAAAGGTTAAAGATCTAGATTTATAGGGTAAATATCATTTAATAAATATGAATTAAGAATATAACCAGATTTTAGCTTTATGTATGTATCTTGAATGATTGAATGCATCTCTTTGTTAGAAACATTGATAGAATATAATCTAGTTGATTGAGCAAAAGTAAAGAATGTATAGTGGTATCTAGACAAAAGTATGTGACAAAAGATCTAGACACAAGGTTCTTTGGAGTAATTAAGAATGGAATCAGTTAAGATATATCCAGTTTACGTCTCATTTATGTATCTTGAATAAGCATATGCTTAAGATTTTTCATTAGAAATATTACTTGAAAGATAAATCATTTTTTTTGTGCAAAAGAAAGAATTAGTTCGTTTTGAAAAGAAACTAGATTATCTCTTATGTGTGTTTGGGGTTGCTTTCTGGGCTAGGATGCCGAATGTGGAATATCAGAGATGGCTTTTCCTCTTTTTGGGATTTGACCTTAAACTATTTTATATGCAAGGCCAAGCTAGGATTCATTGAAATAGATGAAATTTGTCTAGCAAACTTTATTTATATATATCTCTATCATATCTTGTTGTGAGACAATTTGCATATCATTATTTAGATTTGCACATTAGACTTCAGGTTACATCAGGTGTTCCCTCATGTCAGTTGTTTCTAGGTTGCTAGACGTTTCGTGCAGGGTTGGGTTTCCTTCATGTCATGAAGGGATCCGTGGAAGTGTAATTGCTTCATGGTTGGGCAGAAAAGTGCCTAAGCCATGTTCCCATCTCTCGGCTTGTAGATGACCATGTGGGTCGGTGGCAGATAGAGAGTGTGATTGATTTATTATTATTATATTGTACTTGATTATTGTACAAGTTGTAATTATCATTAGATGATTTATGGCAAGAAAGCCAAATGGACATTATATATTATTTATAGTGCTAACACCTAGATTAAGTACGTGATTTGTAAGATTTAATGATATTATTGATTAATGTTTATGAGAATTATCTTTTTACTTGAGTTGATGTATATAAGTGGATTGTTTACTTCAGTAACTTTTGTCATGGAATGGGTACTTTATAGTACCACCTTACACCTTTTACATTGGAGAAAAAAGTCTTACCCAAAATGTATTCTATCTCAACCAATGAAGGTACTAGTGTGAGCTCTTCTCCTCCATGTGGTTGCAATGCACTAAAAGATATGACGGCCAAAGGTCTTAACTAGGATTAATAAGCTTCTAGAGGGTGTCCCAATATACACAAGGTATGGGGGACAAATCCATGAACGAGGGTGTCCCTATCCAACCAAGTGCCAACCAATACAAATCTTGACGAACCAAGGGTCTTGGGGTCTTTACAAGGGGGAGAGGGTCCTTCCTTTGAAGTGAGTCTTTCAATTCTCACAATGTTTGTATACCATGCCAGAATACGCGGTTGAGGTCATCTCCTTAGGGATGAATTCCAAGGAAAGCCTCCTAAAGGGAAGAATCCAAGGTGTTTTTGGTCACCCAAGATCGCATAAAGTGCAAGGGGAGAGCATACACACCAAGGACCCTAGGATAACAATAAATAAAGTAAGTGAGAGAAGGTTTTTGATCCCCAAGATCACCAAATGGTGCGAGGGGAAAGCATACACCTTCTAACACTCTAAGACAAAGAAACCAAAGTTCATTCACCCCTACTTTAATTTAATGTCTAAATTAGTGAAAAACAAGGAGGATTCTTTGACTTGTGGGGCTGCAAACAAGTGTTAGTAGTTTGGTATGGTCTTGGGCAGTTGATAGATGCTGACAAAAATAATGACTAGTCCACAACAAATGCAAACAAGTTAGCAAATTTGTGAAAATAGAGACAAGCACTAAACATGCATGTTTCAGTGCTGATAGAGCCAGGTGCTAAAACAGAAGGTTTAGGCATTAATCTGGATGCTATGGGTGCTAATCTAAGAAAACTAGGCACCAAAGGAGAAATGGTATACCTAGCTTGGTGGGTGCTAATGTATTCTATCTAGGTGTTGATTTGACTCCGACAAAATGATGGCTTGCAATTTATCAAAATCTTGCAAAACAGAGAGCTATGAACTTGCAAAATATGTTTTTAGCAAGCTTAGTTCATCATTAAACCACTCAATTTCATAATTAGACCCTAAAAAGATGAAAATGCAAAGTTTAGAGACGTCAAAGGTCAAGCACTAATCTGGATGATCTAGGCACTACTATATGTAGGACAGGCATTGAACCAATTTGATTATCCTGGAGGCTTGTAAAATGACCAAAACCTGCAAAATAGAGACCTATAAACCTACAAATTTGTTGTTAGCAAGATTAGCAAACCACCAAAAATATCATAAGGCCAAAAAGATGAGGAGAATACATAAAATGATCAATTTATACTTCCCTATGCTTGGGCACTGAAAAAGACAGAATGGGTGTTGAAAGGTGAACATTCGATGCTAAAAGATGTCAGAGGGGTAGCAGTGCTGGGTGCTGAAGCAGATCCCCTGGGCACTGAGATATGTTGTCTAGGTGCTACTCAATGAAAATTAGGCATTGTTCTGGCATGCACAAACAAAAACCAACTAGAAATGGTTTGTTAAGGTGGTTGGGGACCCATCGAGTGTGCCAAAAATGTGTACAAAAGAAAGTAGACTATGGGAACAAGCTAAATCAATCAACCTATTGTTGGAAATAGGATAGACAACTGAGAGGGGGGGTGAATCAGTTGTCTTAAAACTTTAATATTTTCTGCAATTAATTCTTTCTTTTACCATTCAACAACAAATCAATAACTTAACCATGAAAAATCTTAAGCACAATAACACACTTGACACTAGGATTTTTAACATGGAAACCCGGTTAAGGGAAAAACCATGGTGGGGGTTAACCCACAAAGATTAATACCCTGTTAAAAGTATTTTTACAAATGAGAATGCACATGCATTCAGGCTCACTGCCCAGAGCTCACTGCTCAAATAGAGGCTCACTACCTACAAATGATTACAAGAGAATAACAGAGATTTTGAACTGATGAGAACCATCTACTAATGCATGAATTCAGTTCTGGTTAAGCACAAAACACTGATCTTACACATTTCATCTTCACTCTACCCTGTTTACTGCTCTACCTTCATTTGAATCTTAGATCACTGCTCTTTTTACATTTACTCCATATTTGCAACACACACACCAAATTCATTCAAATCCATCAGGTATATTTATCCGCATCCTGATCTTCAATCACTTTTCAGTCGGCTTCAAGAGCACTTAGAACTTTATTGAATACTTTGCTCTGTCAGCTAGATCAGTGCATAACTTGAGACGTGGACCAAAAATTGCACTCACTAATCATTAATCAGGTTGGCTACTATCACTAATCATCACAACTTGTCCAACCAACAAATTCCATACATCCAAAACCAAGATCAATTACAAGGTTAACCTATTCTTCTTCTGTCTGCTCTGTCAAACTCTTAACCCGATCCTTAGATGCTAATAACTAGTGAATCCTTCATCACCAAAACTCAGGATTTAGATTATCCTAACAATGCTTATGACTCCCTCAGATCTGCAACAAACTATGATCTACCATCAGAGAGATCCAGACCAAGATACCGGACCCTGTCACACACTCTGTTCTTAACTCCCCAGACTTAGACAAATCTTCAATCTAATTTCTGGTATGGGCAAAATATGCAATGCGGATGTGTAGTAGAGACTTAGTTCCATCAATGATAACACTTATCATGCCTAGCAGTGTCTCTTGCCAACAATCTCCCCCTTTAGCATTGATAGCAACACTTAGTGAAAAATGACTAAGTGTCGGAATAACTCCCCCTTTGCATGTGCTCAGTATTGTTGTTCACATTGCTTTCCAGTGCTCCCCCTTTGTTGGATTCCTCATTTTTCACTGCTCTTCACTCCCCCTTTGACATCAATGGGAAAGGGTGGCATCCGCAATCACTAATGATGCAAAAACTCTATATAGATGGCCGCATATGTACAAACAGTCCATATGTTATATTTACATATATTTAAGGATATCTGCAAAATTACTCTTTAATTGTACAAATTCGGTGGCCCAACTTCTCTTCATACCATCCAAAATTGAAATGTGTCCACTCGGCAGAAATGCATATGCTTCTGCCTTTGTCAAATCAGGAGGATTACTTGTCTGAAGTGCGGTCTGAGCTTCTAATAAGGCATTAAACATGGTTTCTAACTTGGGGGCAATCAATTCCCAGAGCTCACACATTCTCTTCATAATGTTACCTTTTTCTTTAACAAGCCTCTTTATCTAATCTGTCAAGCTAATTACTTGACATTCTTGACTTATAGGTGAAATTATTAGAGGATCTAAAATTTGAGAGAGGATTTGACAATTTCTGTTCGTGCTTCATCTTCTTCTCAATATCCTTACTAACTTTGGGCCATGAAAGATAGAATTTGTACATATCACTTCTGTCATTTAGAGCATTTTGAATACTCCTTATGCTAATGCCAAGTATCATTCTATCATTTGCTATCAGGGTCTTTACTTCACTAAATTTCTTATCCAAATTTTTTTTCTAAACTTTTGCCTCTACAGACTTTTCAAAGGACTCAAAATGTGTACTTATAGAATGCACAAGATTTTTCAAATTACTAGAAGGAGAATCATATGTATTTTTCTGATATGTGGGCATGATCTTCTCCAGTATTCTGTATGCTAGGCTTATCAACTCGTTGTCTTCTATGTGAGACTTCAGTAATTTCTCCCCTGCCTTGGGTTGTGTGAATGATGAGATCTTCAACATTTGATCTAGAGAGAGGGTGTCATAATTGATTGGTCCTTATAGTAGTTCAGGCTCATCAAACACAAGCATCTCTTTATCCAGAAGACTTTTCACTGCATTTGCAGTGTCTCTTGCAACAATTTCTAGAGCACTTTCCTCTTCTTGGGTTTTCTCTAGACTATCTTGTTTGGGTGCTTCAACATTTGCTCCATCTTCTTCTATTTTCTCATCCTTACTCTCTTCTTTCTCTTTCTCTGCTTTACCTTTCTTTGTATCATCTGCAGTGGGATTCTCTCCTTTGTCCTCACCATCTAAGATCTGTTTCAGAGGATCTAGTGTGGCAGCAGTATTCTCAACATTATATTCCTTTTCTGATTGGTCAGGAGGAGTTAGAGTATCATCTACATCATCAATTTGGTCCACCATCTTTGTATCTTCTTTGTTTGTTTGCTCCTCTCCTGAAATAGAGGAGTCATCAATCTCTATTTGTTGCTCATTGATGTTCACTTCTTCAACAACTGGAATTGATGAATCAATTCCATCATCTGTCTCCTCATAGGTTTGCTCCGGAGGATCTAGAGTATTACCTTGGTTATCATTTCCTTTTTCAATCTCTTCTTCTAGAGCTTCTTGTTCCTCTGAAACAATATAGTATTTATTTTTTTCAAGGGCTTTTCTTAAAATTTCTTCTGTTTCCTTTACAACATCCTCAGTTTCACCAAGCATTAACTTGTTCATACAGATCTTGCTTCTGAATTTCTCCTTAACTTCCTTGAGGATTCTACTAGCTTCTCTTCTGGTCATTACTGGACATAGGGTGGAAAGAACATATTCTCTGAGTTCTATGTCTTTGTCCTTAGCGGCTTCCTTCCTCATTTCTAGTATTTTCCTTAAACTTTTGGGAATTTCTTGCAAAATTTCCAATATATCTCTATTGAATTTATTTAAGTATAGGATGGTGGCATCCTCCAAGATTTTCTTATTTGCTTCATCAAAACTATCATAATATATTCTGATACATTTTAGATTTCCATGAATAGTAATTGATTTTATAATTTGATCAACAGTCATAGCAACATTACCAGTCTCTTGCCTTTTACTTGTCTTTTTGCTTCCAGAGGGTTGGTTCTCAGAGGCCTTTGAATTCTTGGCTTTCTTTGATCTTATCTCTTTAACTTCATCTATTTCTATTTCCTCATCATCTTTTTGTGCTCTTGTAGGCTCTTGTGGCCTTGGTTTTCTTCTTCTTTCCTCCTTCACCAGATGGTGTGGTTTCTGGTGTCTTAATGGGAGTAGACTTGGATTGTTCTGAGATAGTTGCGGAGCTTCTTGTTTTCCTTGAAGAGCTAGGTGGGATTTCTGGAGCGGCTGTTGGCTCACTTTATGCTTTTTCCTTTGAAGCCTGCTCAGTGCTTTTCTTCATCTTTTCAATCCTTTCTTTGTTCTTTTTCACTGCTTCTTTTGTAAGCCCAATGCTTTCTGCATACATTTCCACTTGCTTTTGCACTTTTCTTTTTGTTTCCAGTTGTCTAAGTTCCACATGCAACTTTATACTTAGTTTCTTGTATGTTCCAAACCTTTCCACAAAGGCATCTTTAGGTTTTCTTAAAAGATGTTGAGCATACATGTCCAAAACTCTCTCATCCACATCATAACCCATTGGCATTATCCATATTGTTCTTGGTTCTACAGCTTCCATTGGACATTGATTAGTGTCAACCATAAAACATATCTCATTCTCATACTTTTCTACAACTGACTTAGGGATTCTTTCCCTTGCATGCATCAGACTCTGAAAATTTTTGAAATACACCCAGATTGCAATCTTTTATACACCTAAATCTCCAAGGCTATATAAATGATCTCTTATCTAGATTGTCACTGGCCTGTCATTTGTCCAGTGCACACCTTGCACTCCAGGCACTTCATTCATAAAATAGAAAAATAAGCATATAATCAAGGAACCATACTTGAAGGAATTTTTCTTATCTTTCTCTGATTTTGTTTAAATTTTCAAATAGTTGAACCCATAGTAGCTCACAAAGGTCATAATCTGCATTCTCTTTCAGCATTTTGTATGCTACATATATAGTTGTTTCAAAAATAAAGTTTTCTCTGCTTGAGTGATAAATCTTATACCTGATTATCATGGAAGCAAACTTGACATCTGGTTCTATAATGTCATTGATTGTCATGGCTCTTTTATCAAATTTTGTACTGGTTGCATCAGTGACAGTTTGGTTTTTGACAGATTTTAACATGGGTAGTCCACCAATTGAGTTTAACCTGGTCAGAATTCTGATAACATCTTTGGTGATCTTAAATGGTTTCAGTAGCCATATAAATTCATCATGCATTCAGCTCAACACATAACGAACCCATTCACTCTCATCAAATGATGGAAATTCAATTATTTGCAGAAAATGTTTGCTTTCAAGGGCTTCAAATTTAGGTTTCAGTTGGTAATTGTCATCCTTTAGATGGTTCTTAAACAACTCTAGCAGTTTTAGATTCCCAAATTCTTCTACATTGCAATGAATGTATGCCCTAATGTCTTCAACATGTAAAACCCCATATGGAACACCCGAAAAAGCACCTAGCGGCTCGACTTCAACAGATTTGTAGGGATGCTTCTTAAATTTAGGATGGGACCTTTCAGTGACATCAACAACTAAAGGTGTAGCCATTTGCAGAGATTGAGAATTCAAGAGGTTTCACAGAAAACAAAAATACATCATTCCACAGATTAGGGTTTTTCTTGGAGATCATCTTTGCACTTTAATTCTTGAGAATTCTTAGTTCTGAGCTCGTTCACTCCTTCTCTTCTTGCTTTCTTTTGATGCAAAGTGATCTAAATGAGGAATGAATGACCTTTTTATGCCCCGCAGTGCCTAATTTGTCTTTGTAATAAATGCTCTGCCCTAGTACATCTGGTTACTCTGTTTGTTGAATAGTTTCTCATGAATTACTCCACAATTTGCCGTATCCACCTCTTTTCTTCTGGAAATCCTTCCAAATGATCTGAAACAATCCAAGATCTCTTTTCTCACTGTGCCAGATTCAGGCACCCACTTACTGGCTAGGGGATTTAATGTTCAATGCAGCTCCCCCTGAGCCAGAGCTCCTGATTTAATTCCTGGAGGAATTGTCAGCACCGGATTCTAGTGCGGACCCATTACTATGGTTCACAATTATTTTCTTAACCCATGTCTTGCTCATTTCATTCTGGATCTCATTCTCATCAATTTTTCTTTTGCCTTTGTCTTGCCTCTGCTCATCTGATTTTCTGTTTACCGGACCCCTTCTTTCATTAATCTTACTTCTATAGAATCTTGCAAAATGACTAGGTCGATTACAATTGAAGCACACAACATTTCTTTGCCCATTTGATTGATTTCCTCTTGATCTACACTGAATGGCCATATGTCCAAATCTATTGCATGCAAAGCATTTTCCATTGAAAGAATTCCCATTTCCTCTATTTAATGAGTTATTCATTATCATACTTCTACATTCATTGGATTTATGACCATACCTCTTGCAATTGAATTATTGTCCGAAGAAGGATGGATTATTTTGATTTACTCTACTTCTGCATTGAGTGGCTCTATGACCAAATTTATTGCACTTGAAACAATTTCCATTGAAAGATGGATACCTTTGAGTGTTAGGTTGTCTTACTAGAGGTCTTCTAGGCTTGTTTCTCTCATTCCTTGGTTGAGAGTTTCTTTGTCCAGATCTGGAGCTTTCACCTTTCTCATATCCAAGACCATGCTTGTCATCAGCCTTTTTCTGACCCTCAAGTATTGCTTCAAGTTTAGCTGAACATATCTTGAACTTCTCCTTGTATTCATTTGCAACTTCTAGGTCATGTCTGAGAATGACAATTTGTCTTTCAAGATCTCTTTCATTATCTCTGCTTTCTTGTAGATCATACTTTAGATGGCCAGCTATACTATCTAATCTATAGCATTCATCGATTCTTTCTTTTAAAGTTTGATTCAAGTCTTCTTCAGTCTTCTTCTTTTGCTCAATTGCTTTGGTTAGCCTAATTACCCCAAATTCCATCTCAATTTTTAGAACAACAACTTCTTTTGATAGCTTCTCACATTCCCTTGTCTTTTCTTCCAAAGATTCATTCATGTCATTTTCTTTAGTTAAACTGGATAACTGCAGAAGTAGCTCCTTTTTCCTTTCCATAGATTTCTTTAATTTATCTTTTAACATTTCAATGGTATCATCAGCATCTTTAAGTTCACCTCTTAGATTACTAATTTCTGCTTTAGACTGAACAAGATCTTCTAGGGCCAACTGAAGTTGATCTTTGAGTGAACCCATTAAAACTCCTTCCAAGGTCTTTCCTTAAGTTGTTAGGCTTCTCAAAGGAACTTGGTTCTGATATCAATTATTGGAAATATGACAGACAACTGAGAGGGGGGTGAATCAGTTGTCTTAAAACTTTAATATTTTCTACAGTTAATTCTTTCTTTTACCATTCAACAACAAATCAATAACTTAACCATGAAAAATCATAAGCACAATAACACACTTGACACCAGGATTTTTAACGTGGAAACCCGGTTAAGGGAAAAACCATGGTGGGGGTTAACCCACAAAGATTAATACCCTGTTAAAAGTATTTTTACAAATGAGAATGCACATGCATTCAAGCTCATTACTCAAATAGAGGCTCACTGCCTACAAATGATTACAAGAGAATAACAGAGATTTTGAACTGTTGAGAAGCATTTACTAATGCATGAATTCAGTTCCGGTTAAGCACAAAACACTAATCTTACACATTTCATCTTCACTCTGCCTTGTTTATTGCTCTACCTTCATCTGAATCTTAGATCACTGCTCTTTTCACATTTACTCCATATTCGCAACACACACACAACAAATTCAGTCAAATCCATCAAGTATATATATCTGCATCCTGATCTTCAATCACTTTTCAGTCGGCTTCAAGAACACTTAGAACTTTATTGAGTACTCTGCTCTGTCAGCTAGATCAGTGCATAACTTGAGACGCGGACCAAAACTTGCACTCACAAATCATTAATTAGGTCAGCTACTATCACTGATCATCACAACTTGTCCAACCAACAACTTCCATACATCCAAAACCAAGATCAATTACAAGGTCAACTTGTTCTTCTGTCTGCTCTGTCAAACTGTTAACCCGATACTCAGATGCTAATAACTAGTGAATCCTTCATCACTGGAGGCTAAAACTTAGGATTTATATTATCTTGAAAATGCTTATGACTCCCTCAGATTACAGCAAACTATGATCTACCATCGGAGAGATCCGGACCAAGATACCGGACCCTGTCACACACTCTGTTCTTAACTCCCTAGACTTAGACAAATCTTCAATCTGATTTTCGGTATGGGCAAAATATGCAATGCAGATGTGTAGTAGAGACTTAGTTGCCATCAATGACAACACTTACCATGCCTAGCAGTGTCTTGTGCCAACACCTATTACATCTAAAATCAATGCAACCTCATGATAAGACTAAAGAACTATGCACCTAATTGTTTATGAAATTGCACCCTAATTGACTATGCCCAGTTCTTGATATGTCCTAATGCTATAGATTTAAAATAAATTGCTAGTATTTAAGTGCTCAAACTAACAAAATTTTGTTACATTCAAAGTGCTTGTTGAAAATGGATGGAGAGGGCTCAATTTATAGATTTAAATTGGAGATGAGGATGGAAGACTAGGATTGAATTGGAGGATCAAGGGCTCACATTGTTTGAAGATCCTCAAGCAAGGAGAATTGGACAAGTGTCACAAAGAGGTTGGATGAGAGAAAGCTCCAAGATTCAAGGGAAGATCAATGGGTGAAATTGAATGGTTGAGTGGAGGGATGGCTAGGACTGGGTAAGTGTATGACATGTAAGGACTCATTTATAAAAAGATATAGTTTGAATTTTATGAGAATTTTAAATTTGACATGAGAGGACATGTGTAATTTTAAAATGAGATGAATAGTGGAGGAATAGTGCCACATGGAATTTAAAATTCCATGAATAGTGACACTTGGAGTAGATGAAAAGAAAATAGGACAAATAGACCTTTTTAGAAGATTTGTCCATGCTTCTAAAGTACCATTTGTCATGTACATTGAATGGTAAGTGGGCTTTTAAAAATATGGGGAGATGTAATTGTGGGTTAATTTTAATTAACTCACGTGCACATGATTGGGAGGAAAATAATGATGATTACTAAAAGTAATTAAAAGTGCACAAAATAGAGAATTAGATAAATAGAAATATTTGTTTGCTTCAACCTGGCAGCTCAAACAAGGGTGGGTGTCATCAGTGCAGAGTAAATCATCGTATGAATCGTTCATTTCTTTTTTAATTGGAATTCGTGGGCCTTTTCACAATTATATTCCCGACATCATTTTCCCATGAATCAAATCGTTAAGCAAAGTACTGCAAATACTTTGATTGTATTGCACGGATCACCATGGCGTCTGCTTGACTCTCTTTTGGGCTTAAATTTTTTGCCTGTTTACACGTTTTCGAAGTTTTTGACCAGTATTTGGACTTTAGCTTTGTTGTGGGTCTTATCTTTCCACCATCAATGTGGTCTCATCTTTTCGTGGTTAAAAAAATATATTTTTTGCTCGTCAATATTTTTGTCAAAAGACCTTCAAAACATGGCCTTAGTAGGTTCATTTTTGGGTTTAGACTTTTATTTTTCTTCAATTTTTTTAATTTAAAGGTTCATTTTTAAGATCATATGTACTCATTGTATTAGTGCTATTTTGTCTCACTTATAATTACAATAATATTTTATTGATAATTATTATAATAATTTATTTTATTATGGTTAGTGATAATTATAAGATAAGGGAAATTTTAAGCATGTGCCTTGTAAGTTATTGTAAGATACGAAAGTGCATATTTTGTACCCTTTATATTTTCATCTTGCATCATTTTGTTCAAATGTTGTAAATGCATTGTTGTAAAGATGAAAATTGCATCCTCTCACACTTTTCCCTCTTGTTTTACACCACTTTGTATGAATGTCCTAAGTGCATAGTCCTAGCACATGATTTTTTCGTGTTTCGCACACTCACTAACCCCAAACTCTGTTTATCACTCAAAAATGCCATCTTACCTCTTTTCTAAGAAATACTTTCTTTGCCTAGTTCAAGACTATATGTGTGGCTTTGACCCTCCAATTTTAAATTCAAATTTTATTGTGGCCCCAAGCTAACTTAATCTAATGCTACTGTTACCCACCAACACATGCAAAAAAGTTTGAATTGTGCACCTAGGACATGTATAAAACCTCAAGGTCCTTTGAATCATCCAAAATCACTCACTATGTCATGAAATACCACTATCATAATTTTATATTTACATTAGGCATTACAATTACATCAGTTTCTAGTATCAACAATGATGAATCCTAATTTTTGCACTCAATCTACTACTCAAGCATTCATTATACTTCATCCATTACATCGAATCTCAAGCAATCAGTATCATTGTACTACATCATTATTAGCTAGTTACGCATCCATTGCATATGTTACTTGGTGGGTATTCCAATTTATTACAAAATTATTGAACATAGTTTGACTACAAGTGAGGAATTCTCAAGATTCCCTATTACCATAGAAATTTTTAATGGTGCTTCTCAATAGACATAGAAGAACAACTTCTATAGATACTTGAAAGAACCTACAAGATGAACCTTTGATTAAATAAGGTAAGGTGGTGAGGTTATTTATGAGGTGTGGTTGTGTGTACAAACAAATGTGTGTAAATTAATGTTACTTAAGGCTATATCCAACTAGCCTAACCTTAATTGACAACCACATGAGCTGGAACTAACAAATGGATTGGAAATTTGAAAAACTATGCAACTTGTAAACATATAGGACTTGGAAACTAAAATTGACTAAGTATTGAAAGTGAAAATTAGTGAAAAAGGTGCATCAGATGCACCTATGTAGAGAAGTGCTTCTTATGAAAGTTGTTTGGAATTCTATTTTAGAGTTGCCTATGAAATTTGGAAGTGGATGGACCTAAAGGACAAGGCTTTCATTTGCAAAATAGCCTACCTAACAACATTGACTAGTTCTAATAGCCACCATGACATCATTATCCAAGGGGTAGCCTTGACCAAATAGTAGGTACAAACTTGAAACTTGTCAGAGAGCCTATTGATAGTGTGTCTCAGATTCTCAAAAGTGCACACCTATTAGTGACCAAAAGAAATCATGTAATTGATAGTAAACTCATGAGGTCCTAATGAACATGAATGAAACAATGTATGCAAGTTGAAGAGTTGAAATGGTTTCACCTAAATGATGGAATGATGATAGTTTGTAACTAATAGGGATCAATGACAACATCATGAGGAAGCATCCGAAGAGTTGTCAAGTCTTGATCTATAGTGGAAGCATGGAAACCAACTAAAAACTTAGAAGTCCTAATTATTGACAAAAAGAGATAAATTGATCAATGTGGAGCAATATCACTTGATAAATTCTTGATTTTTTTATCATAGGTGGATCTAGGGACCTATTATGGATCTCTGATATCAAACTAGGCTAAAAAATTAATGAAATAGGCCCTAAAATCAGTCTTGACTACATCTAATAGAGAGTAGGGCGGACTTGACTCTTAAGGGTGGCCTTGTGTGTGTCAAACAAAGCTCTACAACTTTTTAGGAGGCTCAATCAATAAATTTAAGTGGTACTTTACTTCTACAACTTTTTTTGAAACTCTATAGACTTTCTTAAAAGTGACCTACAACCAAACTTTTGTGAATGGAAACCCTAAAACAATAAAGGTTAAAGAGGTAGTCTACCTCAGTCAATCCCTCGGTGGGGTTTTAAGCATGGATCTAAATTGAAAAGTTGATAAGCAACAAGTCATAATATTAATCTACACAATGAAGTAAGTCTGAATCACAACATAGCCATTAAAACATGCAACATTATGGTAAGGGCACATTGAAACACAAGACAAGAGGGGTGGGAGATAATTTTTGGAAACAAGGTCTAATTCCACTCTAAAAGGGTTTTGGGATGTTCAAGAGGGATAAAATGGGGATTGGAAACATTAAGTCTAAAGCATTTTAATGGAGGTTTGGTATGGTAATGGATTACAACTCTAAAAGGTGTTAAAAGGAGGCTTGCACTCACAAAGGGTCAATGGAAAACATGCCTAAATGATGAAATGAATCCATGATCATGGAAAAAGTAAAATAAAAGAGGAGGATTTGAAGGTCTACAATTCTAAAGCATAAAGTGAGTTGATGAAGGGTCTGAGAAAATCAAGTGAAAATGGCTCAACACTATGGTAAATGCATGACTAAAGGCAATGAGGAGATGGAGAGATGGAAAATGAATCAAAGTAATGATGGAGATGGATGTTGAAGGATTTTAAGGGTGTGGGCAAAGGTAAGAAGAGGTTCCTATAGAAAAATCAGAAAAATAATTCTATTTTAATCAAAAACCATAAATGGAAATTCTTCACCTAGTTGAAATCCTTGGAAATCAGCCACCTAGTCTCAAAAATCTTGTTGCAACATTATCTAATGGACAAATAAATTTTTTTCAAGGCTCTGGGCATGAAGATAGCTCACTCCTAGAATTTTTGAAGTAGTTTTGGGGTGTCATCCATGAGTAGAAATAGCAAAAACCTTACAACCAACTCACAATTTCTCTTTTTCTATGTTAAATTGAGGCAAAGATGGCTATTTTTAAAGAACTTGTTTTTAAATTTCAAAGATAAGAACTTAGTAGGTGGGAATCCCTAAAAACTAATTAACTTAGATTTGAAGATTGTGATAGGAGGATGAAGAGTCAAGGCCGTTCTATTAGGTCGACAAACTATGGGCATTGTCCATGAGTAAAATTTTAGCTCAATTTCCTAAGGGGCCTCAAGCTCAAAGGGGGTCATCTATTGGTAGCTATCCTCATTAATTTTGTGCACATTAATACATGCTTTAATATGGGAAAAGTTGGGGTTTACACATAGGATGGGGTTAAGTGTAACATTTTAAGGTTTGACAAGGGAGTAAAGGGGGATAAATCAATGGAAAATTAAATGTGCGATTAGGACATGGGATGGGGATAAAAATTAAATGAAACAGAACACATAAGAGCTCTAAATAAGGTCATGGGAACAACATGGAAAGGGGATATGGATGGTTAGGGATGACATAGGCTAGGCAAAAGGGGTTCAAACAACAAAAGATGCACACACATGGGATAGGGACTAAAATGGACACAAGAGTGTAATAATGAAGTTGTAGCATATGCAAATCCTGTTATTACAATACCAAAACCCTAATTTGTTAGAAGTAAATTTATCATTTGTAGATTATATTTATGTAGAGGTTTAGAGCTAAAAATCTTAGGATCAATTTTGTCTATGTGGACTTGACCTTACATAAATTTTGAAAACAACCTAGTTAATATTTTGTTGTTCTTATTCCAACACATTCAATTTTAAATGATTCTAAGATACAACTAAAATGTTATGATAAAAATAGTAGACAACTAATTTATTAGAGGTCAAGGTCACACTTAGGAGATTCAAGACAACACTTACAACCTTTATCCAAGTCTTGCATAGTTCTAGATTTCACATAATGGATTCATCACAACCTATTCATCCCAGATCCAATCTTAGATTTTAGGTACCAAATCTTTGTCACAATTAAATCATTCTCCCTCTCTATGAATCTAAGGTATGCATTTATTTTAGTCATTTTATTTATGTTTTAGCTCCAAACCCAAGTATGTGACTAAACTCAACATTTTTTATCTAGGGTAATTGATAAATTGCTTGATTATTGATGTATTAACCTAGATATTTTATGTAGGGGTGTTTTATTCCTCTACAATAGGTAATCACTCAATTCAACTTATTTGGTGCACTAACCAATGCCTATCCCAATTCATATTAGCCAGCTGGCACTTCACATTTCTATAATGCTTTCCATTTGTAGCTCACAACATTTTCCCATTTTGAGACGATGCCATGGGCATGATCTTGTGTGACATCCCTAATTTTCGTCTTGATATACTTTTTACTTTTACTTGGATATAAGTAAATCTATTATGATGTTTAGATTAATGTCAAGGAAAGACATCTAGAATATATTGAATGTCATATATGAAGTTATGGAAATAAATATGTTGTTGATTTAATATTTTGCATTATGAGATTTGGTTTATTATTTGAATAATGATGCACTGATCATAATTTGTTGGTTACAAGTTTGATACAGGATTACAGGTTTTCAGATGACTCTCAAAGAAAAGAGAGAGTATCTTTTGAGGAGAGAGATATAGACCTCAGGTAACGAGTGGTTTATTTGCCAAAAATGAGTATTAGTGTTTAACAAAAATGTGAACCAGTGTCGTAAGAGGTAAGTCTTGTCTTGTCAGTTTACTTTTGAACCCAATCGGTAGGTAGTCGATATCTTTTGAATCTATTCTAGTCAAGTCATTATGTGTCGACATAGTCATTTGTAACGTAAACGATGTCGTCTGAGTAGAACTGTGACCATTTACGTTTAACGTAAATGTTACGATGTCATTGTCATAAAATGGTTGTGTTATTACTTTTAAGTCACTTAAGGTTTTATGGTTGAAGTTTAACGTCAAATAACGATCTTGTCATGATAAGTTGACGTGATTTATCGAGAGACTGTGTAGGGGAGACAAGCTCGACCCTTCCACAGTATTTGTAAGTCTTTCGATTTAATTGTTATTATCATATTTTGATCAAGGCATAAACTATCACTTAAGATAGGTGCCATGTTGAACCATATTTATGTGTATAAACAAATATATATATATATATATCAATAGAGGATAATACCTCATGGTTGTTAATAGAACTTACTCACTTGAGCAGCCGTAGGCATATATTTTTGAGTGCTTTCATTGTAAATGAATAGTGAATCAAATCACTCTTTGTGATTAATAAATGCTCAATGAGGGTTTATATGTCTTGTCGGCCTCTTAGAAGAGGAGTGGTGGTTATGTTAACCACATTTGCTAAGCTTCCACAAAGGACGTTCTCATCATTGGCATATGTTGAGTTTTGCATTTTATTAGCTATTGGTTGAAACCAAATCATCAACGGACTGCTATGTTTTTATTATGTTTTCAAACTACAAAGAGTGAAAACGGAAGTGGGGTGACTCATTATGAGTCTTGCCGAGTCCTTATAGCCACGACTGAGTTAAGTTATTGGCAGCATCTTTTGGAGTGTGATGTTATTTGCAAAAACATTATCATTGAGGGATATGCTTAGAGCAGAGAGTTTGCGGTGAGTAGGGTAGATAGAGAACATCGAAAGAAGAAATACCAAGGTAGTAGAGAGTCGACAGATTACAATGACATTCTCCTCAGTTTTGCTCATGATAGTTTGAACAAGTTCTTTTGCTTTTCAAAGTCATTTTTTTTTGTTTTAAGCAAAGTCTACTCTTTTCTTGAAGATTGTCTGAGTTGATAGTCTCAAAACTTTCGAGTAGATAACTAAATTTTAGATCTATTCTTGGCTATAAGTCAATATAGACTGAGATATTTAGAAGATTGTTTGTCGATTAAACTTTATCTCTCATAGGTTATATATTTAACATTGGTCACTGTTAGACCGAATGCTTTTACCTCCATGCTCAAATTTGTCTTAGCTTCCATAGCGAAACAGTCTATGAGTTTTCTAAGAGAGCTTTGTATCTTTATGTCTTTAAGCCACTTCCTCACCATGTGATATAGTATTATACAATGCACATATGTTGAGGTAAGGGAGACTTAGATTGTAATGAGTAAACTAGGATATTGATATTGGATTGTCCTTGTGAAGAACAGTTGGGTTCTTGACAGTAAGCATTGTCTTATTTAGTTTACTATTCTTTTAAAGGCACATTGAGTACATGATGATCTCTTTGTATCTAATTAGGCAATAACACTTGAATGTTTAGTTTCATCTTAGCTCAAATATGTCTAAATGAGAGAAATCTAGGCGTAGGACTCTAATGGATATTAATGAAATGAGTCCACCATCTTATGGAGCTAAACTAAACTTAGAAAAAGTTATATTTACATTTGAACCTTTGACTTATCGTAACAGAGATATACTTGCTTGTAGTCTTGGTCTGAGAGATTTATATGACCGCGTATTTGGATGAATACTCAAGGTCAATCTCTCTCTTCTAATATTATTTTATTTTATCCATATGGCCATGTTAATGTGTTATTCTATTATGATGGAATTAGACTAGGTCTAAACTAGTAATGACCTTGTATGGAATCATATATGAGTATATAAGTAGTGATGGTTAATGACATCATGTAAAGGTAAGAAGAAGGTATTCATACTCCTTTGTATAGGAGGTATTACTATTACAAAACCATATTATTCTTAACCTTGGTTGAGTTAACCCAAGGGTTGTTTATAAACCTTAGTCTTATAAGTTTTGAGATAGGGTTATTTTGATATAAGGGATTATTCAAGGGTTAAATAAAACCCTAGTTTAACCTAGAAGGGTTAAAGATTATTTGATGACACCTTTATGGTTATAACCCATTTTAGTTATTTTATGGGGTAGACATTAAAGGGTCAAGAACCCTAAATAATAAATGTTTCTTTTATCTTATTGAAAAGAGATTTGTTATTAGTTGACAATGTTTAACCTTAGGTAGAGAAACCTATTTGTTTGGTTACAAGTCGACTTGAGATATAAGTCATAAGCCTCGGGTTTTGCAAGCATGCAAGAGGTACTATTAAATGGTTAGTCAAACATAAAGTTTATTATACCTTTTTAGTCACAACTTCTCTTAGCTATTACTTGTCGATAAGTGATGAATCTCAAATGTTGCAAAGATGCAAAGAGATACCCAAGAATAGATGGTCATTCCATAAGGTCTATGCAGCAATGACAGTGTCTTGTGAATCCACCTAAGTCAGAAAGACTAGATTTGAGTTAGATAAAACTCTTTAGTTAAACCTTAACTTGACAAAATAAGGTAATTATTTATATTAAATCATTGTGATCATTATATAGATCGTGATGGAAGGGACAAGTACCCTAACTATGTATATTTATTCTTACTTGTAAGAAAGGAAATAATTTCCTAGACTATGATGCTTAACCTGGATAAGGTAACCATCTTAGTCATTATAAATCGATTTAAAATTCTTATGAGTCAATAAGTCGTGGACCTTGAGCATTGCAATGATGTAATGAGAATCCTCATAAAGAAAGGAAATCGATAAGGTCTATGGAACATAGACAGTGAATGTAAATTTGTCTTAGTCAGGAAGACTAAAATACTAAAGTTGTCTAGACTTTATAGTTATACATAATTGACCAAGTCATACTATAGGAATATGATAGTATCCAAGTCGAGTTGGGGTGGGTGAACATTATGACAATGTTCATTGCAAACATCAATTTATATTGAAACTATGACCATAGTAATGCATTTGTCTCTGCATGCATTGTTGGTTCACTGTATCTGGATTGCATAACCTATCGAAAATCATACTTAGCTAAAGGGTACCTAGGGTTGTATGATTGATAGAGTTGTGTAGGATACAACACTATGTACTCGGAAAGGCAAATTACCACTGGTCACCTTTGGTCTATATTCCTCGTGAAGGGTAGGGCCACTTCCTCTGTGGAAGATGTGTGGGAGACCACCGGTCTGTGGTTGGAGGTAAATCACTGGAAAGATACTCTCTCTCTAGCAGAAGACATGCCGAGGCTTGTGATAAAATGTTAGATTTTTGGATGCAGTATATCTTTGAGACTTGTGTTTATTGAGATTATGTAAAATATTATCTAATGCAGATATTTGTAATTGTAAAGATAAAATGTTATCTTTGTATATTATATTATGTTGCTTATTTCAAGATAGAAATCTTGTAATTTGTTGTTACTTGATTATACGTTAAATAAAAGAAAAAAATTCTCCCTCTCATTTTTACCTTGTTGAAATACTCTATGGTAAATTTCTGGTTTTACTATGTATTTAGAACGTGGATGTTACATCTTGTCCCTTGGACTAGACCATAGGCATGAATTCCTCCCCTAAATAAAAAAATTCAAATTCTTGTCATTTGAACTAGATTTCTTGGAGTATAATTGTTACCATGTCAACTCACACACCATTTACCTTGAATGAAGCAACCAAGGATATATATTTATAAACATATCCTAGCTCATTATTAGGAGGAATCTAGAGTGTTTGATGGAAAAGGGAGACTTAAGAAGTTAAACTAGATCAAACCCTTGTCTATCAACATTGGAACACAAACCAAGTTTGGCTTCTACCTTTGAAGTAGAGCCAAACTATAGGGGTTTTGTCCCTTTGTTATATAAAAGAGTGCCAACCAAATACAACCAACCAAACTAGGGTGAACATGAAACCCTAATTGAACAAGATTCACTAATAAATGATTGTTGGAAATAGATACATGAATTCTAAAATGATAGTAGAGATTAGGAGGTAGTACAAAATCAGAACTTGGGCCTGAAAACTAGGAGGTACTAGGGTGGTGGGTGCCCTTGACCCAAATTAGGGTTTTACAAAAAGTCTAAACTTCACCTGACCTGTACCTACAAAATATGTTTTCCTTCTAACTGATGTCTTCTAAACCTGGCTATATCAACCTACACACACAAAATAAGGGGAAAAAGTGTTGTAGCTATATAGGAGATTGCCTCAGTCAATCCCCCGTTTCGGTATTCCTACCTCACGGATAGCCAAGATTAGAACAAGATGTGTGTGCTCAGAAACTTTAAGTGTGAGTAGTAACATGAAAGATCTAATCATAAATATCAAACCCTAACCCTAGATGACTCAATCAAGTAGGATAGGATGATAAAAGAGATGCTTCACTCAAGGAAACATGTAACTTCACCTCAAGGATGAGGATTCACCAAAGGTTTATTGAATAAGAAGGCAATGCAACCATACCCTAAGACGGTACTCAATCCAAGCTCTAGTTGGTGGATCCAACCCTTCTCCCAATCATGCAAAGTGCTTCAACCTAGGAATGGTGAGATAGACTCAATATCTCACTTCCTAGCCTTCAAAATCATTCTAAGAGAGAAAAATCCTTTCAACTTGATTAATGAAAACTTGTAGTAATTCAAGAGCATAATATTGCATAGAGAGATTGTATTCCAATTATCATTTTCATCTATCAAAATCTTCTAGTTTCAAATGAGAAGGCCACTTGTTTACATACAAGGCCATAGAAATTCATAATTATTTGAATTAAAGAGCCAACAACACGAGCCAAAAACCAAATTTGAGTTTGGGGTTAGCTTAACCAACACAAAGGCCGACCTATAGACTTAATTTGCCTCCCTAAAAACATAGGAGGAACCAGGCGCTAAGCGCCCTGGGCCCTTTAGGAAAATTAAGTTACAAGCCTACATTTGAGGTAAAGCTAACTCCAAATTTCAAATTAGTTTTCAGGTCACGACCAAACTTTAATCGAAATTGCGACATTTCATGAAATCGGGGCCCAATCAGGACTTTAGGGTAGACCTAAAAATGACTAGGCTAAAGATCACTAAATGAAGTTTCTAAACATAGTGAAATTGTTCTTGCACAACCAAGGAGTACAATTTACGACATAACATAGATATCATCTCAAAGCATTATCAAACATTATCAAGCATTATCATCACAAAAGAAGTGCTTGTATCAACTAAGAATTACATGAAAGCATTAGCAAGCATCATCGTTAGCATTTAAATGAATACATCATCATCATTAAATGCATAACATGTCTTTAATCTTGTACATCAACTTAGGGGCTTTCTTATCATTGAGACAAATTGGTGTATTCAACCTTTTTCCTCCAAGTAAACCCCTAAACATGCTTCTCAGCATAAGCAACCTTTTAGACAAAGGTACATACATAAGTGAATAGATCTTATAGAGCATATGTGTGCTACAAGATGTGACTAGACTGTGGATGCAAGTCCTTCCTAGGTGTCAATAAATTCTAGATCAATTCTTCTTTGCTTTCTTGTCATCATTTCATTATCAAATCTAGATTCTCTCACATCAGTCACAACATATAAATTAATTAAAATTAAAAATAGATAGTCACGCTAAAATATCTAACCTCTCTTTATCCTTATCATTGTCATTTATATTTATTAGTCTTAGTTCTTAATTAATTCAAGTATGATTATACTTATTGTGTTTATCAATCAAATTGACACTTAATTAATAGTAGGGCGTTCCTTATTTTCCTATAGTCAACATGTCCCATTTTTTTTTGGTATGTGTGTTGAGGGAAGTAGGTCCCTTTGCCTTTTATTAAAATCATCAAAAAATACAATAATCATTCCATAATCTTAACAAAGATGAAGCAAATCTGGATCCTTGTTGCTACTCAACACACCTCACTCAAAAGAGTCAAGTGGACCTAACAAACTATGAATCCAAACTGACACACCTACCACATCATTTACTAAATAATTAAAAAACACCAAATAACAGTGTGTCATTCCCTAAATAAATCTATAAACCCTCAAAGAAGATGGAAATCAAAATCACACATGTCAAAACCAACCTCCTTCCCTTACAAAAGGAAAGCCTCCATATTTTACTAAAAAACATCACCAATAGAATCCTTGGCTTCCAACCACATCCTCTCTACTTCAAATTTATTTCCTCTTCTCTTTTTCTTGGGAGACATGGCAGTAAGAGCCTATTGAATCATTGTAGAAGACTTCCCATTCAATTACCTTACAAGACTTCCCATGTAATCACCTAACTCTTCTCAGCTAAAAGAAGACCTTGAAGTTGAAGGCTATCTTCCTCACCATCCAATGGGAAAACTATTATGTGAACCAATGTCCCTACAATCTTATTCATGCGAACATTATATACCTAGGGATATGATATTATATTGTATATAGGCTGATGGAGATTCCAACATGTAACATGAAACCCTTAAGTTAAAGTTATATTAAGTAATTATTATATTAGGTAATGAGTAGGCCTACATGGGTTTAGTAGTTTATCCCTCTATTATGTTATTAGGAGGAGATATATTTAAACAAGGTCAATATCATTGTAAGGACATATGAAGAGTATGTTATGTATTTGAGATCTCTTGGAGATGTAGCATGGATTTGCTTCTTCCATAAGGAGTATTGCATGGTGTTACCCTACCTTAAGGGTTTATTCTATTTCTACATATAGTGGATATTAGGGCATCTTGGCCCACAAACATTTTTGTGTTGTGTGTGATCTATCTTCTACATTGTATTAATGTAATTATGACTTGTGTGGATCTTACTAGCTAACATCCCCAAGAAAAGCCTTAGATTCTTCTTTAGAAAAAAGTTACCAATAGAATTTTGATTACCAACGTCTTTTGCTTCCATTTTCACCTTTCCAAACTTACATCCATGCCTTCCTTTAGGCACACAATTTTCTTTTGTTTTTTAATTTATGTCTTAGAGATGGTTAAAATTTCTATGGTAATTAATTGATCTTCTTCTTCCTCCTTAAAATCCTGAAACACTAAGTCCTCATCATCCATCAACTAAAAATTAGTTTTGCAAGGAAAAACATCTAATTTCTCTACCTCACACTCTCTCAAAAAATTTGAACTAGGTTGACCAAACCCCCCTTTGAAAGGTGAGGAAGAATCATTCACTAAATTTGCTAAAACTCCCAAGACATATTTTGAGAGAGTAGGTGAAAGATAATTAAATTATTTTTCTGGTCTATCATGAAATAGTCATGATTCCTCCAAACAAGATCCTTACTAAGATTTCCTATTTTAGGAATCCAATGGGAAAACTATTATGTGAACCTAGAAGAGTGACACATTACCCTCTTGTGCCTAATTCAATTACACCAAAAACATCTAAAGAGTAGGCATTCATAATTGATACATTAATCCACAACCCTTGAGAAAACATAATGTGAATGGAATGAAAAAATATTTGGGCATGTCAAGCAACATGAAAACTCTAGAAAACCCATTTTATGAATGTCCCTATTTGAATCAATCCTTATTTTTCAACCAATGATTTTATTAGTCCATCTTTTCTCATAATCAAAGGGATCTTGTAAAAGCGGATCCAAACTAGGATACTAATGTTAGGATTAAGTGTGTTATTCATCTTACATATCCTAAGTGTCTATGTAATTTAATTATTCACTAGATGAGTAAATAATGTATGCATCTCCAAAAGTCATGGAATGGGTAAATGGAAAGCCCATGTGAGGGTGGAGACATATGTAATAATTTTATTATTCTCTAAGGACTTGGAAATATTATTTGTAAGAAGGCATTGAATAAGAGGTTACATAGTGTACATGTTTTTGAGAATCTTATATTATTAATGGGCATGGGATGTAATTAGTGCTTCATGGGGGAGTGCTTAGGAGTTACATATGCTAATTTGCACAATGGAAGTCAAAGATGCTTGTGTAAGAGTTATTTTCTATTCTACAATGGCTCCACACATGTGAGGGTCATGAGAATTCATACCATGATATTTTGGGACCTTATTTGGGCCCATGGTATTGTTTTTAGATGGTTTTCTCAGCCTCTTTAAGTCTATATTTTGCAGGCATGGGATAGCGGATGTATAAAAGGTATTTTGTAGGGTTATGATGTTGATTAGCCACTAAAGGACCAAGAATGTTGATCTCATTGAAGCTTGCATGTATATCTTATGAATGTATTGTAACTATTGATGTTGCTAAATAATATATTGGATGTGTGTGCTTTGAAGGCTAGTTTAGTTAGGGTATATCTATGTCACTTTTATTCTTGTGGTTGTTTCCATTCGTATTCCTCTCTCATTCTTGTTCTTTTCTAAGTGTTATTTACATATGTAAAATGCTACTAATTTTTTTTAGATTTGATTACTTTGATATTCTCCTTGAAGGGTTAATGAGGGAAATGATTTTTTCTTCTATTTCCACTTTATGGGCATAGTTTGGTTGCACTTGTATTGGGCTAATGTTTACAAAACCTTATGGTACTAGAGGTTCATGCATGGTATCTTCCTAACATTTGGTATCAAAGTAAAGGTGGTTCCATGGTTTGTATGTGCTTTCATGTGGTTTTCATGTATTTTCATGTTCTCGCATGTGAGTTGCATGTGCTTACATGTGATGGATCCATGGTGATTTAGTTCTAGGTATTCCTCTATTGTTGATTTCTTAGCTTAGCAAGCTTGCAGAAATCTATTTGAAGGAATTGGTTGGTTATTAATCCTTGTATGAGTGGAATTTTGTAGTGGATCTTGTTTTATTTCAAAATATAGTATGGTGAGCACTAGTAGAATGGCAAAGAGGTTCAATGGAACTAACATTGGGTTTTGGAAGCTCAAGGTAGATGATCTTGGAGTTGGTCATGTGTTTGCATGTTATATGGTAACCTAGAGCTCTTATTTACCAATATGTGACTACTCTTTAATATGGTGGTTGTGTTCATTTATCTTGTGGTCATGTGTAACAAAAGAGTGTTCATGTTGGGTGCCTACATTTGGCTCCTTGGTCATGTGGGAAAACACTAGTTGTATTGACTATTGTATGGAGTGCTTATGTTGGGTCCATGATTTTAGTCCTCAAATGTGGATGTATCGGATGATTATCCCATTGTTGCATGTGGGGTGTGGAGTTGATCTTTTGCTAACTTGGAAGCTCCTAGACAACCTGGTTCCTCTATTTGCATGTACTTAGTGATGTTTGTGGAACTATTATTTTGGTGAACTAGATTTCTTGGACACCCTTTAATCCTTTTGGATGATTGTACTTGCATGTTGTAGATTCATGTTATTTAGATATGTGGGGTTTATATATTTCCTATTTAAAATATGTTGTTCTACGTATCTGTGACATTCCATTATTTCAATTTATAGATTTGGTGTTTTCAGATTTGTAGGTTTCTAGATGTTTAATTGGATTTATAATTACATGTATAGTTTTACAAGTTTTACATGTTAATCAAAATATGTGGTTTTTTAGATTTGTGATCAGATTATTGTTTAGGATTTTATAGATGGGGAGAATTGTAGATTTACATGCATACTTCATGCATTATTTGAAGAAGTTGGTTGTAGCCTTCTCATGCAAAAGTGTTGGTATGTGTTGATTTCTTAACATTAATATAATGACCTTTCTTGTTAGGTTCTTGAACTGTGGTTACTTTGATGTGGATTTGTAGCAAGTTGGATCTAGATTTGATTTAATGCTAGAATTGTAGAGAATCTACATGTTATCTTTGGTCGTCTCTATTTTACATGTTACTAATGTGGTGTTGAATCTATATGTTGCATTGTTCAAGATCTATGAGTTTTACAGATTTCTTGTTTTTAGTTGGAGCACTAGCCATTATTTTCTTGTCACCTTTTAGATGCCATGTCTATGCTTATTTGTGGGCTATCTATACCTACATGTTGTATGGAGAGCTTAGATGTGGGTTTTTTATATCCACTAATTTTTGATGTGCTATTGGTGTCTTGTTGTATTATGGTTTTGTTATTGGATGTCATGGGCATGTGGATTCTTTCTAGTTTCCTTTTCAATCATTATGGTTCATTGGTATGTTCATTGCAATGAGATATAGATATGAATATTTGGAATACATGCAATTCCTATTACAATACGTTTAGATGCTTGTGACATTCATTTGGTGGTGCTTTGGGTCTCACTTGCAAATGTATTTTAAAACCTATAGCAGTTGACTATGCTATCATCATAGATTTTTTAGTGGCAATTTTTTATCAAACAATGAATAGTTGAAATTGAGGCCTCCATTTTTGGTGAATAAGACAAGCTATAAAGGGGATTAAATCACCACATTTTTATGAAAAAATAGTTTAGTGCTTGTTAATTCGCCCAAGCATTAATTTATTAAAAATTTAAACTGGATTATTTTGCTGCAATAAACATTGCACGATTGGAGCCTAATCGCTAGAAGTTAATAATATCATTATAGATCTCAATCATATTCCCCATTAATATTACATTCCCACTTATTTTTAAATCCATATTGCCATTATTATTAAATTCTTTCTTGCTTTTGGGGTCATATTCACTTTGAAATTTACATTTAGTGGGATTTGCCACTTAGAAATTGTATATAATTAGGTTTGGTAGCAACAAGGCCATTGAACAATGAACATGACTCTTTATCTTCTTTATTATCATGTCCTATAAAACCCAGAGTATACAAGGCCTCAAATTTGATGATTATGAGGAATATAGGTAAGGTAGGGTTCATGTACTAATATTTTTTTAAAAGTTTACATGGATAAGAAATTAAGATCTTGTCTAAAATCTATGATGGGTATTCACTTTATATAATGCTTGTAATGGCTCTAATGTTTGGTAATGTCCACCTAAGATGAATTCAATCTTAATATTTCTACCTCTATTCTACATAAATAGTAAGTAGGAGCATCTAAATCTCTTGTAACAAATGCGACCTAGATCCTATTGATAATGCAACTTAGACTTTCTATTGACCCCTGTGGATATGTAGGTATCATGAATTAGTGAGGTCCTTATATATAGTAGGGCATTTCTACAGTTTGAATGTGTGAAGGAATAGGGCATTCATTTCCCACCATTGATTTCCACTATAATTGATGGTTGTGATTTCATTCCATGAGTTTATAAGCACATGTCACAAAATTATTTTGATCAACCCAAATTTATTTTGGGCCACACAATTAGATATTGATTAATGGTTTATATTACCCTGGCAAGAGGCACTACCCCTTGTATCTCTCCAGTGGCTACCACTCCTAGGCCCCCACTTCAAAATTGTGAAGAAATAAAAGAATATATTGGGGGATAGTGTCAATGAAGACTTTTAAAAGGATTGTCCATGTTAATTAATCCCCTTAGTTATTATTCACTAAGATTCACCAAAATTTTGTACAAAGTTATAGTAATGTGTATGAATTCACCAAGAAAATTAATATTTTTTCAAAAAAAAACAAATTCACCACGAAAATGAATGCAATTAGCCAAGATTAACAAGAATTTTATAGAAACTTTTATGAGCCTTTTCTTGAATTTATCATTGGTTATCATGAGAAGCTCCAGATCATAGTTTAGGGGGAGATTTGTGTAATTGCATAGTGAGTGGTATCTTCTTGGTTGAAGATCATGGTTCTACTTTCCCTGTTAGGAGTTTTTGGTGTTGTGGTTAAGTACTTTGATTGTGTGAAGGCCATGGGTGATCTTTAGTTAGGATATGCTTATCATGATGCCATGTGTAGCTTGAGACCAATTTTAATGAGATCTTTGATAGTGATGTGGATCTGTCACTCTATGGTAGATGATATTCTATAGTGGATGTTGGTGTCATGAGGAGCTCTTGGATTTTGAACATGCAAGCAATGATAGTTCTTTGACAATTATTAGTTCTACTAGTAGATGATCTTCATGTTCTTTGAAGATGTAGATAGCCTATTACCATGGAAGGAAATTGAAGTCTTTGGTTGAGTTGTTGATTATGATTTGTCAGTTTGGATGGATGATCCTTGGTTTAGAGGATGGTATTATTATGCCATAATGGACTCTTGATTATTTATTGGAGTTGTGGCATGATACAGATGTTTTTTAGCATAAATGTCAGTTGGAGACAAATGATCTTCTATTAAGGAAATCTAAATTATGACATCATGATAAGTTCTTTGATTCTATACTAATCATGTGATGGGATCTTTGGTAGTGATTTAAGAAACTTTTTATAGATGAGTGTTGTGATTATTTTGCCTTGAGCTTTTAGTTATAGTAGTGTTACAATTAGAGTTTGGTTGTCATGATATGATTAGTTCTACACCTATATTTGTTTGGGTGAGGCTAGAGATCTCTTGAGTTTTAGAGATCAAGTACAAGTAAGTGCAAGTCCCACATGCCTATTTTAGTAACAACACTTCATTTCTACGTAGACTACCATACTTGAGGGGGAAATGTGTAAGAACCCAAAATTGCATGGATCAATATACACATCTAATGATGATTTGGCAGTTTAGCTCATGACCCACATGGCATGCTCATTTCTCCTCACATCATTTTTCATCTTAATGGAAGATATCTTATTTCCTTAGTATCCTTATTAATTTTCCCTTCATCTTTTTTTTTCACCCTCTTGGCCTACTCATCCTTCTCACATTCCAAAATGCTATCACCTACCTTAAGTTGTAGGGGTGCCCTCGAGACCTCAGGGTCACTCAGGCAACCCATGTTAAGTTGTAGGTCACCTATGACCTACTCTAGTAAGAGGGGCGACCCACACCCTAACATGGGTGACCCTATCATAAATTGATGTGTGTGTGAGTCACTTCCTTTCAACTAGTTTTTCTTAAGTTTCCCTTTTGATCGCTAGATTTTTTCCATGTTTTATTTATCATTTTGTTCCATTCCTTCTTTCTTGCTTTCATTCCTATCTTTAACCTTTTTTTTCCTATGATCTTCTATCTTCTCTTCCTATTTAAAGCCCCCTTCTCTCATTAATATAACTTGGAGAACATAGAGATAATAGGGAGAGCATAGAGGGTTTACGAAGAATAGAAAAGAATAGAGAAGAGAACTCTTTTATACAAAAACTTTGAATAAGTTATTCTCTCCATAGGATAGAAGGATTGTTAGGTTGCCTTTGCAACTCTTTTCTAGAATCTCTATACCCCTTCCTCTAGGAACTGGATCATTTTTAGAAGATTGCACATCTGTTTACAAATCCTAATCCCAAATGCTCATATCTAGGATCTAGCCTCACCCACATAGCAGAGGAAATTAATTTTCCTTCTAAATTAATCCCAATCTAGATCTTTCCTTTCCACCAAGTGCAGTACACACAAGGCTAGAAGAGGAGAAGAAATGTTGTTTGGTGTGTCTTTCCCATCTTGTTGGTGTGTGTAGTTCATTTTGGTGTGTCTTTCCCATCTTGTTTATGGTTGCTCTTGGATGATATGTTGATACCCCTTGTACAAGCATTGATTGTGCTGTGGAAATCCTTGCACGTGCTTACTTGGCCTTCTATGTTCTTGATGGGTCTAGTGGGTGTATGCATGGATGGTTTTAGTAGGACCTCATGTGTACATGTCTAGTGATCCATGTATCAATGTAATTAGCATATGTATTCTTTGATTGGGGGTTGCTTCTCTCTCATGTATGTTTCTTGGAAGCCCATGTATGTCATATGGATAATATGTGAGTGTTCAACCCTCTCTTCTTTTTGTACCTTGAATTACACATCTAATGTGAGCTTGTGATCTTTTTGTTTATGCCTAATTGGTGTGTTCTTCCCAATCTCATGTTTATATGTATATTGTTCCATGTATGAGGTTTCATGTGCATGCCTAATGGTGTTGGATGATCTCCTCATGTATGCTTGCTTGATGAACCTGTGTTGAGATGTGGAGTCAATGTACTTGTCCAACCCTATGTTTGGTGTGAGTTTGTTGGACTACCTAGGTTAGTTGTCTCCCAATTTAGAGGGGTTTCCACATGGTTGGGTGGCATTGAACCAAGATTGGGGATTTGTGGATTCCTTGGAGAAGCTTGGAGAGCGTGGGTGAACTCCTTTATCTCTTATTGTATGGTATCATGTTCTTTTCAAGCTTTGTAAAACAACTACATAATTCAGTACCTTTGATGTCCTTATATGTAAATTGGATAATTGACTTTGGATAGTGGTGTATTGTATTGTAATTCACTCTTGAACGTGGTGTAAACTCCCTTGTTCATTGTAATAAACCCAATCTTAAAGTCAAAGATGTATGATTGTTATTATGGATTTTGTCATGATGATTGATGTAGAAATATGGGTTTTATTTGAGCATGTTCTCCATGTCTTTTACAAATATGCATGCATCAATCTATTTGAAAGCTATCTTTCCTTTTTATGGTGCTATGGTGTTTCAAAATTTTCTTCTACTCAATGGATACCTCCCTTGAGAGCCTTGTCACATTCTTGCATGGGTTGTTCATGTAGAAAAAGAGTTACCTTGGGTTTAGTTCATGTTTGAGGGTTGTGATAACTTCTTGTTTGGCCAATGTGAGGCTTTCATGTGCCTGAGTGCTTGGTCTAAATCATTTTTCATAGCACTTAAAATGAGGAATTTATGTTGTTTCGATCAAAAAATGTTAGCTTGTTGTACATACCTTTTTTTGCATAGTTGCATGTTGCATTTCAAACCCCAAAGTCTGAAATGCATACTGTGGATCAAACCCCAAAGTCTAATTTTCTCTTGTTAAGAAGTTTGGACTTATTGTAGAATTTGCCATGTGAATGTGTGTGAGTTTCATTTCAAACTTTGATGTCTGAAATGCATATTACTAGTTAGTTTTTGAAGGCTAAGGTAGTTGTTGTAGACACCCTAAAATGACTATGTCATCACACCACTTGCATTTCATCAATTCTTCCAAATCACCTACATCCAACATTAATTAAATAATCTAATTATTTAATTAATTTCATTAAATTCTTCCAAAACTCTAAAAATTCGACATTAATTAAATAAATTCTTTTTATTTAATTAATTTAATTAAATTCCTCTATATTCTTCCAAAATTAAATAATTCTCATTCTTTAATTAAATCATTATCCTCTTTCAAATTTTAAGTCCACATTAATCAAATAAATCCCATTATTTAATTAATTCATCAAATTCCCTCTTATCTATAATTAAATAATTGACATTATTTAATTAAATCAAATTATTCTTCTAAATTTAAATAAATCATGCAAATTTATTTAAATTATCTCAATCCTCTAAAAATAAATAAAATCAAATATTTTATTTATAATTTTATATGCCTCAATCATGCACAATTAAATAAATAAATTTATTTAATTAATTTCAATTATCTTTCCAATTCCTCTTAAAATATCATGTTAACTCATGTGCACAATCAGTCTTATTTTTAGAACTCTAAAAAAGACAAATCTAAAGTTAAGTTAATTGGCTTTAATTTATCTTATTTTCATCTACTCATGAATTAGAAGAAAAAGCATTCTAATTTATATCAAAATCTATCTTTAGTCAAAAAGAAATTATCTTAATAAAAATATCCTTTTGGAGTGACACATGTCGTGTGCACATTCATCATGGTTATTTGTTTTATCTCAACCATTCATTCTTCTGAATTATCTAGACCATTGATCGATCATGTTTGAAACCTATATAAACCCCCCTCATCTCCTTAACAAATCCTCTTCGATCACTTATTCTCAGGCATCCTTTACAGCGCTTTGAGCATACATCGCATCGTTGAGCACCTTTACGATATTTTGACATTGATTTTTGAGCATTCACTTGTTGCAAACATGGTTTCGCAACATATTTGAGCAATCCACATTCGACAAAAGAGAACAATACAATCTGGTAAAAGCTTTCTTGTTTTATTTGATTTATTCATTGATCATGGCTTTTTATTTAGATAGATCCCTTTATGTTATGGGTTATTGATTTGGTTATTATCATAGTTTTTGATTTTATCATTTGACATATCAATATTTCCTCATACACATTCTGGTATGCCCGGTGGGACCCACTAATCCCTCTTTTTCTTTGAGAAATTAATTTTTTTAAAGTACAGTATGGAATAGTGCAAAAGACACAGAAAAGCACCTTTAGCAGTGCCGTGAAGCACTTTTGGCAGTAGAGTATAGCACCTTTGAGCAATACTGTAGCGCCTCTAGTAGCACAGTAGTGGGCTATTGGTAGCACAGTATAGCGTGATGGGCATAGTAGTAAGGCACTTTTGGCAAATTAGGGTTTCTGATCTTGTTTTGTGATTTACAGGGTTTTTACTCACATATCTATCATTTATTGATTGGCAAGCTGATTTATTTGTTTTTCAATTATCTTGTTTACTTCCTAACCTGACGTATTTAGGAGTATTTACACTTTTTGAGTTAACCCATCTTTTTGCAACATCCTTGAGTGGTTTTGATTCCAGGGTACAGATCCTATCAACCATACAACCTAGATCTACAAATCCAAACATGAAATCATCTTTTGACCTAGCTTTTTTAACAAAATACAACTTTTTTTAGATCTGGGACAAGAACACGCTTCTGGTAGAATTGTACCGTGCTTTTGGTAGCATGGTACAATGTTTCTGGTAGCACAGTGGGTCACTTATGGTTCTATAGTAACTTGCCTTCGGTAGCACAGTACAGCACTTGTGGTTCTACAGTAGGTCACCTCCGGTAAGACAGTAAAACACTTTTGGTCAGATTGATTTATTTTTGCTAAACTTGTGAGTTTTTGTGGAACTAATCGACTTGTTGCAACTTCTTATCACTCACACAGAGAAAATGGGTTTCCTTAACATGTTCATGCAGGACGAGCATTGAAGAAACTCAATCTATTGCACTAAGTCTTAGAAACATATTGCTTTCTTAAGGGACAATTGAACAAATTATTTTTTGGCAATCTAAGTCTTAGGAACATATTGCTTTCTTAAGGGACAATGTACA
Source organism: Cunninghamia lanceolata (assembly GCA_027924645.1). Lineage (NCBI taxonomy): Eukaryota > Viridiplantae > Streptophyta > Pinopsida > Cupressales > Cupressaceae > Cunninghamia > Cunninghamia lanceolata. The sequence goes on from BSBN01001091.1 coordinate 6,936,720, forward strand.
TGAATGCAAAAACACTTCAATTTCCTAAGGGACAATGGACATGAATGCCAAACACTTCAATTTCATAAGGGACAATTGACAACTACAAACATGTGTGTGCCTAATCTAGTTGCACCTTATTTTTCTTATAACGAGACAATTGAACCTTTGTTTGATGTGCTTGACCTTACATTTCAGTTATTCCTTCAGAAGGGCCTACTTTTGGATTGTGCTTCATCCAAAAGGGATGACCCTAAGTGGAGTTTTCCTTTTGAACTGCTATATAAGAGGGATAAGGCGAAAGCCAAGTCCTAACCAGCATTAGCCTTACCTTGTGGTGCCAAACTGAAAAGAGGTGTACTAGCTCTTTGTAGAAATGATTTTCACATTGAACGAAGTGTTTGATACTCTTAGTAGGATTGGTTAAAGCTTTTAGTAGCTTGTCACATTGCTCGTAAGGTGTTGGTCCCTCAAAGTTACTAAGAACCATCTATATAGTGACTACCTGATCCACCTCTGAACATTGCAGTAATCATCAGTGCAAGGGGAATCGATTTAAGCCCTTAAGATACTCACCATTGGCTCCCTTGAGAAGATATAGTATTCCCTCAGCCATAAAGCTCTTGTGACCTACTTGAGCTTTCCGAGGGGAGGGTCAGATATCCCTACCTATCGTCTCTCACAAAGATACAAATGTCTGACACCTTTATGGAATAACATTTGGTCGATGGAGTATTAAGTTGTGAGCTGATCTACTGCAATGAAACCTTGTCTCTAGGGATAAAAAGTGCTTGATATTGTTTACAATTGTCTTATACTCGTGGAAACATTGGGCTCTTTTGTGAGCCTCGAACATACACTATCTGTTGTGTCAGTGCTTTTTGCCACTTTTGTTTGTTGTGTTTTCTCTTTCCAAAGCAAATCCAATCAAAATCAAATCCAAAACTATCAAAAATTGCCTTATAAAACATTAGCACTACTTCAGCACCTCTGGTATAATAGCAGCTCACCTTTGGTATAACAATAGCTCACCTTTGGTGTAACAGTACCTTGCCTCTAGCAAACCTACTTCAACACCCTAGGTATAACAGTAGCTCGCTTTTGGTCTAACAGTAGCTCGCCTTTAGTATAGCAGTACCTTGCCTTTGGCAGCTCAGTCCAACACCTTTGGTAACACAGTAGCTCACTTTTGGTAACACAGTCCTGTGCCTTTTGGTCAAACAGTATAGCGCCTTTGGTCCAGTAAATTGTGCATCAAAACTGTCATTTCCAAAAACACAAGCAAAATCATATTGACCTAGTGTCTCCCATGGTAACCACTAGACTCTAGCAAACTATGAATGCTAAGCAAGTCACCCCAAGGAAGCACAAATCGCGCCTCCTCATACACCTCAACCAAGCCAATCCAACATGACTCCCAAAGTTACTCCAAAGACACCAATGGCAAAATCAACCAACTCTCAAAACATGCCACAACAGGACCAACCAAACAATCCTCAAGAAGGTAATGTCCCTTTGATTGATGTAACTCAATTCACTGCCAGCATGCCTCATGATTTTGCTACACCTAGTTATACCATAGGTCAAGTCCCATCTCAAGAAGAGAGACACTTTGAAATAGGTCAATCCTCTCAAGAAGATAGACAAGACCTTGATGAAATCATACAAGATCCTAGAGCCATGGCCACCTTTGACAAAATCCTTAGCGAGAACCAAGATCATTTCTTTTGCTTGCTAGCAGAGCAAGGAGCCAAATTACCCAAAGGTTTTGATCTATCAAATCTTAGCGACCCTAACAACATTCAAGACACTATAATGGCAGTCCAAACCATGTCAACTGTGACCATACCCATACCCAAACAAAGCTCACAAGGGAGAAAAATTACACAATATGAGAATCCTCTTTATCAAAATCCAACGATAGAGAGACCCATATCACCACTCCTGACTCCTATGGAAATTTACAGACACCAACAAGAAACTTTACATCGTCAAGCCAAACTAGCAAGACAAGCCACTCTAGCAAAATCAAACACACAACAACCTCCCAAAATGCCCACACCAATCGTAAGTGGAACTTTAGCTACCCCATCACGAGAAGGTTTTCCACCAAATTACAATCTGGGAAACACTTATGTAGTCATGCAACAAGGGTCTCAACAAACACCCCCACCAACGTCATCTACCCTTCGTATCCTTCAACCACACAATCCCAATCAACCTCCACCATCACAAAACACATCTACTTATGTCCGCCCACCACAACATTCATCAACACTAACCTTTTTCAACACATTCCCCAATCAACCTCCACCATCACAAAACACATCTAATTATGTCCCCCCACCACAACATTCATCGAGACTAACCTTTTTCAACACATTTCCTAACCACCCTCAACATTCCCAAAATCAAACTTCCCACAGCTATGTTCCACCACCGCAACCAAACCCAACAAACTTTAGCTTTCCTCCACCAAGCTCTTATCAACAACCATCACAAAGCCTACATTCTTACCTATCACCACTCCCACCTCCCCAAATCAAAACACCCAATTCCAACCCAATCTAAACCCAACATACAACACATATGACCCCAACCAATCATATAACCCTTATAACACCAATGCCCATGGCTTCCACTACAATCTTCCATACGGGAAACAACAACCACTTCTAGGACAACAGGAGATGTTTCCAACCCCTCCCACAACTATGGACCTAAAACCAGCGGAGGTTCAACAACAACTATCTGATCTTACATTTGGCCACACCAAGAAAACCTTCTCTTTGGAAGAAGTTTGTCCTTATCCATTTGATTGGTCATTACCCATGATCCCTTTTCCTCATAATTTCACTATTCCCAAATTTGATAAATACAAAGGAAAAGGAGACCCAAAAGACCATCTTAGAGAATTCTATCTCGCTTGCTTCGAGGTCTCACATAACGACACATATCTTATGCATCTTTTCCTTCGTAGTCTTAGAGATCAAGCAATAGAATGGTTCTCACACCTACCCACAGGTATCAAATTTTTTAATGAACTTGGAAAGAAATTTGCCGCCCATTTCTCTTACAACACAAAACATGAGATCTCCATGACTGACCTATGCAACAATAAACAAAAAAATGGGGAAACTTTCATTTCCTTCCTTCAAAGATGGAGACAAATGGCTAGCAAATTCCCATCAAGATACCTAAAAAGCAACTTGTTAGCATATTTATGTAGAACCTTAACCAAGAATTGGGTTTCCATTTGCAAATTCTTAGTGCTACAACCTTCGACGAAATTACCTACAAGGGAATCAACATTCATAAAGCCCTCATTGCTAAAGGTGTGGTCAAAATCTTTAAAGATAACAAAGACAATGCTCCTCAACAACAATCAAACGATAAACCCAAATTTTGGAACAAAAATAAAAATGTGGTCAATGACGGTGTGGTCAATTCTAAACATGTCCAAATACTACAAACACCCCTTCAACTTTCTAAACCAAATCAACCTCTACCTCAACAACAGCAACAACAAAGACAACCATACCAAAACCAACAACAACGACCACAAGAGCGGCCTCAACAAAATTACCCTCCACAGCGTCAATTCACTCCCTTGGGAGAGCCTATTGAGATTGTTTCACAAAAACTTTTACACAAGGGACTCATCACCTTACCAGATCCTCCCCCATATGGTGAACCTATTTATAAAACTACACGGTACAAAGACAATGAATATTGTGACTTCCATAGGAGCAAAGGACACAGAACCGCGTCATGCATGAAACTCAAACACGTAATTCAAAATCTTATCAAGGGAGACCTAATCTCTTTTGAGGATGAACCACCAACTCAACACACGAATAAAGACCTCAACATGTACAAGGAACCATTCCCTAACCATAGTCAAGGTCCTCCTCCGGATAAAGGTAAAGGTATTAATAAAGCTTCCACTTCCTATGACTCCATTGTGGGTCATTTTGAAGAGAGTCATGTATCTACCCTCACAATCAAAGGCAAATCTATGGATTGCATTGTTACAACTCTTCGTGGTCGTGTCACCATTCGTGGTCCTACACCAAGTCTCCCAACCCAATCTGATTACAATCTAGTTGATCATCTAAGGAGGACCCCTGTGCATATCTCTATCTTGGACCTTCTACGGTCATCACCTGCACATAAAGTTGTGCTAGAAAAAGCCCTACAAGAGTCTTCGGTTCCTAACAACATAGCGGTCATGGATTTCCAAGCTATAATAGGTAACATTGCCTCACCCTACAATGTGGTCATCCCATCCCATGATCCATCTCACAATGATGCACTTCACATTGAGGTTCGTATCCATAAATGCAAGATCAAACGCATACTTATAGATGGTGGTACTAGTCTCAATATCTATTCTCTAAAGTTACTCAAACAATTGGGATATTCTGAGGATCAAGTCAACATTGATCAAAGTGTTACAATCAAGGGGTATGATGATGCTGAACGCCGGTCAGAAGGTGTTATCCACTTGCCTATACAAGTATGCCCAGTCATGCTTGAAACTCAGTGCCAAGTCCTTGGCATTGAGTTTCCTTACAACATTATCCTAGGACGCCATTGGATCCATGCCATGAAAGCTATTCCCTCAATGTACCATTAGTCTCTCAAGTTCCCATTCAATGGTACGGAGATAACTATCCCAAGCGACCCTAATCCTTTTAAATTATGTCGTGTCTTGCAAGGCAGTTATAAGAATTGCAACCAAGTGCCCAATAATGACAAAGCCCTTGAATCCCCACTGTATATTAACCCTAAAAATTTGACAAAAGCCTCTGCAAGTGAACCTAATCCTCATCCTATTCCTAAAATCAAAGCTCACATCCGTGATATAGGCTTTGGAGAATATGATATCTCAAAATCTTGTTGTGTAGAGTGGATGCCTTTATCTCCTAAATCCTACGGTCAACCGCCCATTGCCAAAGCGACTAAGAAAGAAGCTATTCCTCCCCCAGCATCTCTAACCCAATTCCAAGAGGGAAAATTATTGGCAGAGGAAACTATTGAAGACATCTCTTCTTGGCTCTATAAGGAGAAAGAACCAGTCACCATACCAGTCAAGCAATATGGCAATGGCTTAAGGATAGTCAAAAACATGGGTTATAAAGGCAAAGTTAGCCTTGGGAAATAGAATCAAGGAACAATGGAACCCATTATTGTGACGAAGAAACTAGACAAGAAGGGGTTGGGATTTGGTAGAAAGGTACCACGTGCCTTGGACATCGTGGGTATCCTCGACAAGGTGGCAGAGACTTTTCCCACCGATTCGACTTCTAATGAGGATATCATTGATGACTTTTCCCTCCATATGACTAACCTATTCACTAAATCCTCTGTGTTTATGCTATCATCCGTATCCTTAACATCCACCACTAGCACCCAGATTGTAACACTTGTCTACCCTGAACTTATCGATTGGGACCAACAAGGGTCCCCCGTTCTAGATGTATTTCAGAATGACAAAGCTATTGCTGAGTTCATGGGACTCCGGGATGGTATCCCTCTTGGCGATCACAAAGCTAGTTTTGTAATGGAATTAGAACCAACTACTTATTTTGGTAAGAGTGTCAAATCCTCCAGTTGCAAAAGTAAAAATAAAGAAAGATCTCTAGGTGAAAACCACACTGTGGCACCTCCCAATCACAAAATAGTAAAAATAAAGGACGTATCCAAAGGTGAAAACCCAACTATGGCACCTGAGGATGGAGGATTTGATCTTCCCCTACCATCTAAGTATCAAGAAAAACTAGCTCTCCTAGTGGAAGATTCTATAGAGATAAACCTTGGCACTGAGAAAAATCCTAGGACCACATTCCTTGGAGCATCATTATCAGAAATAGAGCACAAAATCTTAACAACTTCTTCTTACAAAGAACCATCAACTTTGCATGGACCTATGCTAATATGCTAGGGTTAAACCCTAAGCTAGTAGTTCACTATCTCACAGGTGATCCAACAATTAAACCAGTCAAGTAAAAGCTAAGGAAGATGCATCCACAGATAGCTCTTTTGGTGAAAGTGGAAATACAAAATTTGCTAGATGCCAAATTCATCAAGCCTATTGATTATCTGGAATGGGTCTCAAACATAGTACCTGTGGCTAAACCCAATGGGGGCATCCACATGTGTAACGATTTCAGAGATCTTAACAGGGTGTTCCCCAAAGATGACTTCCCATTGCCGAACATTGATCTTATAGTAGACTTGACTGCAGGTCATGAAATGCTTTCTCTCATGGATGGATTCTCAGGCTATAATCAGATAATGATAGCGGAAGAAGATCATCATAAAACAACTTTCACTTGTCCTTGGGGTAACTATTATTGGTGTGTCATGCCATTTGGTCTAAAGAATGTAGGGGCAACCTATCAGAGAGCAATGACAGTGATATTCCATGATCTCTTTCATCATATCATGGAGGACTATGTGGATGATATACTAGAAAAATCTTCTAGGGCAGATCACATACAAGTTCTAGGACAGATCTTTGACAAGCTCGAGAAATACCAAGTAAGACTCAATCCAAAAAAGTGTGTCTTCAGGGTAACATCAGGGAAACTATTGGGATACATAGTATCTCATAGAGGCATCGAAGTAGATCTAGCAAAAGTCAAGGCTATAGTAGAAATGCCTCCACCAAGGAATCTAAAAGCATTAAGGAGCCTACAAGGAAGGTTATAGTCTATTAGGCATTTTATCTCACAGCTAGCAGATAAATGTCAACCATTTCAACACTTACTTCGAAAGAATGTCTCATTTTGATGGGATGATAAGTGTCAAGTGGCATTTGATCAACTCAAGGAATATCTAGCTACACCTCCTGTCTTGGTACCACCAGTCGCTAATAGACTGTTGATCTTGTACATCTCAACTACACCTACAGCCCTAGGGGCTCTTCTCGCACAACATGATGAGTCAAGAAAAGAGCATGAAATCTATTATATTAGTCAAACCTTGGTGGGATATAAACTCAATTATTCACCTATGGAAAGAGCTTGTTTAGCAGTAGTGTTCGCTTCCCAAAAGTTGCAGCATTACATGCTAAACCAATACACTAATCTCATAGCAAAAATTGATCCATTGAAGTATCTACTAGCAAAAGCAGCTCTCACAGGCAGACTAGCTAAATGGGTCATGATCCTCAGCAAGTTTGACATTAAGTATGTAGAGTGTAAAGCAATCAAGGGGCAAGCCCTAGCAAATCAACTAGTAGCAGCACCTATGACAGATATACATCCTATGGTATCTGACTTTTCAGATGATCTTTTCACTTTTTCTACCTCAATAATATGGAAATTGTACTTTGATGGTTCCTACACACAGCATGGATTAGGGGCCGACATCTTATTCATCACACCTCAAAATGACTATATTCTAAAGTCATATCGGCTTGCATTCCCTTGCACCAACAACATAGCCGAGTATGAAGTACTCCTCATCGGTCTCAATACAGCAATTCAATGGTACATCACAGAATTATAGGTATATGGAGACTCGCAACTAGTCATTCGACAAGTCACAGATGAGTACCAAACAAAAGATGAAAAATTGATCCCCTACAAGCAACTAGTGGATGCCTACAAACCACACTTTTCTAGCATCACATTTGAACAAATTCCAAGAGAGCATAACAAAGTTGCAGATTCTATGGCTTCTATAGGGTCACTTATAGACATGCCTACAAACACACAAAAATGTGAATTCTTGATCGAGCAATTGTTGATACCAGTTGTCGATGTTCCAGTTACTGAAATCATCTGCAAACTTGTTGGTCTCAGTTCCCCATGGTACGACGATATCTATGACTACCTTAAAAATGGTACCTTTCCCATTGACCTATCCGCTACCCAACGCAAAACCTTTATCTGTCGATCCTCCCGTTACACTATACTGGGTGATACACTTTATTGCCGAAGTCTCGATGGTATCCTCTTAGGATGTCTTAACGCAGAAGAAGCTGAAGCTACCTTACGAGACATACACGAAGGTGTTTGTGGTGCACATTCTATAGGTCCTAACCTTGCTAAGAAGATACTCAGAACATGTTACTATTGGCCTACAATAGAACAAGATGCTTTGCAGTTTGCTAAGAAGTGTCTACAATGCCAGTAGCATGGAGATTTGATTCACGCACCAACTCATGAACTACAACCTGTGACTACTCCATGGCCTTTTTCTCAATGGGGTCTCGACCTTGTAGGACAAATCCACCCATCCTCATCCAATGGCCACAAATTTATCATTACCGCCACTGAGTACTTCATGAAGTGGGTCAAAGCCATTCCCATGACGTATATCACCGGTAAGAAAATAGCCAAGTTCATCCTTAACCTCATTGTCAGTATGGTATTCCCCAAGCCATTGTCACTGATAATGGGAGACCATTCAAGAACCAAGATGTCTATGCCTTATGCACACAATACAATATCCAGCATCACTTTTCAACTCCCTACTATCCGCAGAGTAGCGGCCAAGCTGAGGCTTCCAACAAAACCATTCTCAAAATCCTCAAGAAAATAGTCAATGAAGCTGGTCGTGATTGGCACCTACAACTCAATCCCGCCCTATGGGCCTACCATACTAGTATTAGAACACCAACTAGCACAACACCCTATGCCTTGGTCTATGGCTCTGAAGCCATCATACCTATAGAGGTTGAGATCCCATCCCTCAAAGTATCCATGCAGAACCTGATTGATGGAGAGGAGTATCACACTTCCATATTTGTTGAGCTAGAATTACTAGATGAGAGGTGCCTTGCAGCACTTAATCATCTCCATGTCTATCAAAACCACCTCTGGCATAATTACAACAAAAAGATCAAAGAAAGATGGTTTCAAGTTGGTGATCTTGTCTTAAAAGAAAATCAAAGAAATCAAGCAGATCGAGAAAAGAAGGGCAAGTTTGAGCCTAACTGGTTAGGCCCCTTTATTGTCACAACAACATATGGATCAGGAGCTTATGCTTTAGCTACACCTGATGGCATTCCTCTAGATGAGCCACTTAACAGTGTTCATCTCAAGAATTTGTATCCCTGATCCTCAGAGTATCCAAAAAAAATCATCCTCTTGTGAAAACCTGGCAAACAAGCGCCTTGGATAAGTACCATAGTGAAAACTTGGCAAACATGCGCTATGTGTAGAGTCAACATCCATCATCTATCGAGTCATGTTCATTCCATGTCCATTTCATAACAAACTTCATCCATCCATCCATAATAAAACCATTGACCTTGTTTGCATTTCCATCTCCCTATCTAAAATAGCTTGGAAATTTATCAATGTTCATCGTCGTCATCCCACATCTTGATCTATGTCAACAGTTATCACTGTCTTGTACTAGGTCAAAATTTCTATGTCTTCTTCATCCATAACCAATGCAAATACCTCTACTAGAATGGGGGCAACTCTTTCCTTAACCTAGGTCTTGGAATGGCTTCTTGTTCATGGTTCACAACACACAATACACTTCACATCAACACAAACACTTCCATCATTCTCCTTTCAATAGATAACACCCTCTAACAGACACATCGCTCCTACGATAAGGCTGTTATCTTCCCAACACTTTTCCTACATCATCACACCAACCAGAACTACATATCATCTCTTCTCAATCTTAAGGTACCTTGATCCCATGGATATGGGTATGTAGGCAGTCTAGCATACGAAGGAAGTATCCAGTACTTAGGTACATAAGATCTCATCTTTTCCTCTACCTAAGCTCAAACACCTTGATCCATTTCATCACTCTACCCAGAACTACATATTTATCATTTTCATCTTTCATCATAATGTGCCTTGATCCCGTGGATATAGGGTATGTAGGCAGTCTAGAATACGAAGGATGTATCCAATACTTAGGCACATACGATTCATCATTCTTCACCCATCTCAATCCATTGACATTCCATCTTTCTAGTCTTTCATTTATCAAAATCCATTCACCTCGACTTGACTAACTCAAGATGCAAAACAACAAACAAATGCATCCTTTCAAAGCAAAAGTCCTTAACAAACCTGAAGCAAAGAAACAAACTTACAAAGCCATATACTATCCTACATATCGATTACCAACATCAACTAAATCAATCTCAAACCACACAATAGATCAACAAACTTGTCTTTTGCAGAATGTTCCATGATCGAAACCAGACCAACACACGCGTCTTATACGACATGTTGCATTTCCTAAAACCAGACATTATCTTTTCCACAGATAACACCCTTTAATGAACACATTGCGCCTACAATAGGGCTGTTATCTTTTCCTATCCAATCTATCCTAAGCAACCTCTTTGGAAAGAGAATATGTTGGTTGTATGTTTACTTTGTAAGTCAATCAATTTGCTTTTTAGTTTATCTTTTTATTCCTTTTCCATTACCTATTCAAGACTACCTTGATTTATCTATATCTTGGTATGCTGTGATGCAGTATAGATTGGGGGCATAGTCATTGCTTTTGTGTGCCGTGTTTGAGGAATAATCTATAGGCATCTTTTGGGCATCATATTTATCTGGTGTGTGTTACGACCTAACATCTTACATATTAATACTCTTCTTGCATTTACATGTATTGAAGTTTATTTTATGTTCAAGACTATGGCTCATTCAAATGTACAACAAGGTCATATTATGTCTAAAGGGATCTAAGATCAAACCACTTGCTTGAAGAGTCAATGTCCATGCACTCGGATATCATAGCACCTTAGTATTTTATACCTTGGTGGCAAACTATCAATGTGCTATATCTAAAATAAGGATTGCTCTTTATAAACATGTGTGAAACCATTGCAACAAGCTCATCCATTTAACCATCCATTTATCCAAATCATCATATAGTTTTTCAAGTAATGATCAATCAACAATCTTTCTCTCATGTTCTCTTCTATCTCCAATGCAATCTTTTGGTCAAGCGTCAACCTAGTTCTTCTATCGCTTCCCTATCTTTCCTCTCGAGGGGGCATCCTATGCCAACTACACTGGGGCATCAAAATTGTATCATATCTTTAACAATTGTTTTCTTTGACACAACATTGTAAACTGCATTGCATCAAAGAGGGGCAAAATGTAGACACCCTAAAATGACCATGTCATCACACCACTTGCATTTCGTCAATTCTTCCAAATCACCTGCATCCAACATTAATTAAATAATCTAATTATTTAATTAATTTCATTGAATTCTTCCAAAACTCTAAAAATTTGACATTAATTAAATAAATTCTCTTTATTTAATTAATTTAATTAAATTCCTCTATATTCTTCCAAAATTAAATAATTCTTATTATTTAATTAAATCATTATCCTCTTTCAAATTTCAAGTCCACATTAATTAAATAAATCCCATTATTTAATTAATTCATCAAATTCCCTCTTATCTATAATTAAATAATTGACTGCCGATAAGGGTGTGGTTCGGTGGTTAAGTCACTCGGTTGTAGTGGCGGCCACCAGAGTTCAAACCCCCACTAAGCCAACGAGCTCGTAGGCTTTACACCTTCACTAGGCCAATGAGCTTGTAGGTTTGAAGTGTTCTTGCTAGGGGATGAGGTCCCCCATGTTGTGGCCTCACCAATTCATTGCTCTGGGCAAAAGCATTCGCGTGGAGCCAGAGGGCGTGTCGCACCAGCGTCGCCAGTCACGTTAAAAAGTTTACCAGGTGCATTTAAAAATAATAATAATAATAATAATTAAATAATTGACATTATTTAATTAAATCAAATTATTCTTCTAAATTTAAATAAATCATGCAAATTTATTTAAATTATCTCAATCCTCTAAAAATAAATAAAATCAAATATTTTATTTATAATCTTTATATGCCTCAATCATGCACAATTAAATAAATAAATTTATTTATTTAATTTCAATTATCTTTCCAATTCCTCTTAAAATATCATGTTAACTCATGTGCACAATCAGTTTTATTTTTAGAACTCTAAAAAAGACAAATCTAAAGTTAAGTTAATTGGCTTTAATTTATCTTATTTTCATCAACTCATGAATTAGAAGAAAAAACATTCTAATTTATATCAAAATCTATCTTTAGTCAAAAAGTAATTATCTTAATAAAAATATCCTTTTGGAGTGACACATGTCATGTGCACATTCATCATGGTTATTTGTTTTATCTCAACCATTCATTCTTCTAAATTATCTGGACCGTTGATCGATCATGTTTGAAACCTATATAAACCCCCTCATCTCCTTAACAAATCCTCTTCGATCACTTATTCTTAGGCATCCTTTATAGCACTTTGAGCATACATCGCATCGTTGAGCACCTTTACGATCTTTTGACATTGATCTTTGAGCACTTTGAGCATTCACTTGTTGCAAACATGGTTTCACAACATATTTGAGCAATCCACATTCAACAAAAGAGAACAATACAATCTGGTAAAAGCTTTCTTGTTTTATTTGATTTATTCATTGATCATGGATTTTTATTTAGATAGATCTCTTTATGTTATGGGTTATTGATTTGGTTATTATCATAGTTTTTGATTTTATCATTCGACATATCAATTTTTCCTCATACACAGTTGTCCATTAGGGTTTAGGTTTATCTGCATAGTTTTCAGATATTACAAAGTGTCACTTGAAGTTTGAAGTCTAAAGTCCGAGTCATAAGTCACTTGGTGCTTAACATTTGATGTTTGTCACGAAGTCTATTTTTTTCTACCTGTACTAAAAAATGTTGATCAAACTCCAACGTCTAAAGTGCATAGTGTGCATCAATCTTTGAAGTCCTAATGTTAGAACTTGAGTGCTCGATGCTTGGTGTTCGGCGAAGGGATCAGATTTGGCATGTTTTGCATGGCTTTGATCAAAACCTAATGTCTGATATGTCTAATGTAGGCTAGACCCTAAAGTTTGAGGTCCTATAGTGTTAGCCTTGAAGTCTGAACCACCTGTGCAGGATGCAACATGTAGGCTGAAGATCAAGGTCCAAGTTAGTTTAGGGATTATATAGTTTGGGCTTTAAAGTGTGAACCTCTAAAGTTTGTCTCCTAAAGTCTGAACCAAGGGAGATTGTCCTATTTGTTCTTGCATTCTAATATACCTAAGGAGTGGCTCATAGAATGAAGTGATAGGGTTTATCATTTGGCATGAGAATCCTTACCTTCCTCTAGTTCTCATTGGTTGAGTTAATCATGGTGACTTTGGACATGGTTAGTAGTCTTTAGCTTATGTCACCATGCTTAGTCCATTGGTGTGTGTACTAGGTGCATCGTAGTGTCACATTGTGGCACCTTGTGTACATAGAGGTGCAATGTGGCACATTCAATGTCAAATTTGTATTGTGAAAAATTTGTTCATCTAGTTTTGGTCCATTAATGTTGTAGGTGAAAGCTTAGATCATTACATTTGGTATCAGAGCCCATGTTGCAACATTGGGAGCTCTAAGTTGTGTGTTTCAACTTGTTGGTGTTCGGGCTTGTGTGTGTGCATGTGACATGGGTTGTTTCTTGATGCCTTCCAATCATATGCATGGCAGTAGAATGCATGGTTGTGAGATTTGTCAAACCCTTGTGTACATTGAGAAACTATCTTTTGTGTGTGGCATACATTCTTCATTCCTTAGATGCCTGACAAGGTTTCTTATGGTGTGTGATGGACTTAGTTTCTATTCCTATGCAACCTGTTCATGTGAATGAGACATGCTTGAAATTCTTGGGGCATTACATTTTAACCTCATCCAACTATTTAGAAGTCTAGGAGGTTACTTGAGGGTACTTGAGTACATGGTTCATAATAGGAGGGGGCATTTGAATATATGGTTGAGTAGGATTTGAATTGGTGCATAGATGTTAGGGAATAGAGGTATAGTTGGCCTAGGAGCTAACTTCCCATCCTGAATAAGGTTGTTCTTATCCCTAACAATAATGCCACATGTAGGTAATTCATTTCCTCCTATAGATTGAATCATCATGGAATTTTTTAGGTTAAACACCTTTAAGAATACAAATTACCATAGCATGAAGAGGCCTTACCTTCATGGGACTCAGAACCAAGTTTTCTTGAGTTGAGTGTTGAGTTTGTGACTATCTCCATAGGGGCTCTTTTGATAGTTCATTGTTCAACCAAAGACAAGTTAACTTTTTTTTCTTTGAATTGATTATATAGGGTTTCTCTTAGTTGGTCCCAATCTTATGTAGTAGTTGGAGCCAAACCTTTATATCAATCAAGGGATTTTTCTTTAAAGTATGTTGCAAGTTGTCTGAGAGCTACATCTGCTTCAATTATGGCATGCACATTGCATGGTTAGCCACATCTTTGATGTGATCAATGGGGGTGTTAAAGTTTTCAAAGTATAATAAGATAAATCCTTTAGAGCACTAGGTGGAATGAGTTTCCACACTATAGGAGGCACTAGAGCTATCAAAGGATTGCTAACAAAGGGATGATTTCTTTGTCCTAGAATTGCCATAGTTGGAATGTGCAGAGGTACTGGGTTGAAAGGAGGGGAAATTGAGCTAGCAGAAACAAACTAGGTTATTTGGTTTATAGCTTGACTTGTGATTTAGTTTGAATCTTGAGGTGTAGAGTGGCTTGTAGTTTTATTTAAATAGCCACAACTTAAGGTTGAGGCTATGATCTCCCTTTGAGGGATAGATCTAAAGATTCAAAAGAAATTTCTTCAAGGTTTTCTCTTGCAATAGATCTTGTTAGAATCCTTACTCTCATAGACTTTTTAGGTCTTTATTAAGGTAAAGTTGCTAGATGAATGAATATTTATGCTTCTAAAAATAAATAGATTAAGATCTTTACCAAAACCTCAAACATAATGAATTTTGGTCCCACCAGGTGTGCCAAAAACCATTGATGATCATATATATTCCAAACACCTGCACCATGGAGAACATCAACATGGAAAGTTTTATAGGTGTGGGACCTTGAAATGTAAGATAATCTTTGGGCTTAGAAGGTTAGTTCCTTATCTATTTTAGATAATCTAATTTAATAAAGAAAAGGGATGGGTATTATTGGGAGAAAAAGTTGAAATAAATGGGAGATGAAGTGTCATAATAGATTATCTACTAATTTCTCACAAAGTACATTGCAAAGTATTTAATAGTTGACAACAACTAAATTTGGCATGATTATTGGAATGTAAAAGATAATTATTTATTCATAAACAAACATAGAAGGAGGATAGATACATTCACAACTTCTTGTATATTAATTACTTTGAATATTTTACATAGTTACAATCATGAAAGGTCAAAATCTCTGGACACATAAACAAATGCCACTCTAGGCTTAAAGTAGGAAACTGAGAAAATTTTTATATACAAGTCTCCTCAAGCACAAGCTTACAAAAACTCTTAAAAAAAAATCTTGAGAAAGAGCCCAAGGTTCATATTTATATAGAAGAAAAGATGAGATAAGAATTGAGAACAACAATAGAAACAATGTAATTAATGCTTTGTTAGTCACATAGAAGCCTCCTCTAGAGAATTGTGAGATCCAAGAGATCTTTGGGCTACACACATCATCATTTGGTGTACGTAACCCTAGGCATCCATAACTTCAATTTAGTGGGATCATTGTAGTTCTTGCTTAGAATTTGCAAGAGAGTAATAGGTGGTCATGAATGTGTTATGTATTCCTTGCTCGATATTTTAAGGCATTTCATAACACAACTAAATTAAATTCTACTTCCAACTACCTCTTGATAGTCCACAAGTCATTTGGTATGGAAATAATGGTTGCCACTTCTTCCTTCTATAGCTACCAATATTTTCTCTTGAAAGTTCATGGACCATTAGATATGCTGAGGTGGTGATATCATGTTGGGAAATAAGGTGTCTCAGCCTTTGCAATTTCCTAGTATTATTTATTTATTTGTATATTTATTTATTGCCTAATGTTGTAATTACTTGCACATTCAGTTTGGTCACATAGTTGAGGTGGCACGGTGACATGTCATCTTACTTGGAATGTGACTTAGATGGTCAAGTCAAACCTACATGTATT
The DNA here is from genome assembly GCA_027924645.1 of Cunninghamia lanceolata. Classification (NCBI taxonomy): domain Eukaryota; kingdom Viridiplantae; phylum Streptophyta; class Pinopsida; order Cupressales; family Cupressaceae; genus Cunninghamia; species Cunninghamia lanceolata. The sequence continues at coordinate 6,952,721 of BSBN01001091.1, forward strand.
TGGGCGTCCCATTTGAGGTGGCACTAATATGCCATGTGTCGGCATCTTGTGGTGTGTGAAAGACAATATTCCATATGACAGAATCTATGACGCGTAAGAGCCAAGTTTGGAGATTCCTATGACAAGTGATGACAAGTGTTGGTGAGGCTCTTTGCATGAGGAAAAGGCATCTTTGGGTGCCCAAGTTTGGCTATGACATGTTGTAAGAAGAATATGCTATATTTAGCATTGTACAATGGATTCTCTTACAACATTTAAGGTTGTTATGTTGGGAAAATCTATGACAACTGTAAGATGTTTAAGAGCATCTATCATAGTCTATTTTAGCATGGAGCACTCCTATGTTGGGAAGGTCAAATCTGCCATGTATGATTGATGTAAGGGATGTATTTGTAGCAAGGACAAGTGTCATTTGATGTGGGATAATGGCCATGTGGCCAAGGTGGATGCCTATCCCAAGATGCTCTCAATATTTGCCTTGTAATCTCTATATATTGCATAGTTTGGAGTTGTAGTTGTATAGTGTTTTACAGGTACTGTTATGCTGCCGAAATAACTCCAAAATCAATATTTGAAGACTCTTGGAAGAACTTGCATTGCAAGTGTATTGTAAACTGTAACTGTTTCAGATAATACATTGTGCAGGTTTTAGAGTGTGGGGTTTTTTACCTAAAAAGGTTTTCCCCATGTACATCTTGTGTCTACTTCTCTCTGTCTACATTCTTGTTTTGTGTTTGTTGTTGTAATATCTCTGATATATTTTTCATATTTCTGAAATTGTAAAGGTTGTAAATAATTTGCATACCTCTCCCCTCATTAGATTAGTTTAGGAAGCGATTTCTGTACACCTAGCTTCCTTTCAGTTGGTATCAGAGCCTGGCCAGTTTTGGTCTTAGCTGCTAGGTAAGGGTTTTTTGTACTAATCTTAGATTGAGTGGGAGTCTATGCAGAGTATTCTATAATCTTGTTGCAGGAAGGAGATGGCAGGCACATCTAAAAAAATAGAGGTTGAAAAGTTTAATGGCAACAATTTCAAGTTGTGGAAACTCAAAATGGAAGACATGCTCATTGATAGAGACCTATGGGAAGCAATTTCTGGTGTAAAACCAACGACAATGTCCCAAGATGATTGGGATCTTAGAGATCATAAAGCCAAGGGTCTTGTGAGACTCTGTCTAGTTGATTATGTCCTGTTAAATGTTCACGAAGAGAAAATTGCGAAGGATCTGTGGAAGAAACTTGGTGATGTTTATCAGGCTAAATCCCTAGTAAATAAGTTGTTCCTACGAAAGAAGCTATATTCTCTGAGGATGGAAGATGGAGGATTTGTTTCTGATCACATGCATGCTTTAAATATGTTGGTTGCACAATTGACATCTGTTGGTGTGGAGATCGAGGAGGAGGATCAGTGTATGAACCTGCTTTGTTCTTTACCGAATTCATGGGATCATCTTGTTATGGCCATTGGGAGTACCACATCCACTTTCAAAATGGATGAAGTGGTGTCCTCGCTGTTATCTGAAGAGATGCGGAGAAAGTCATTAGAGACGGCCAAAGAAGCTCTTGCGGTTTGTGGAAGACCCAAGGAGAAAGGGAAAAAGAAAGACAAGAAAGCTGAGAAGGGTAGATCCAAATCTCCTGGAAAGTCCAAGGTATTGTGTTGGAACTGTGGGAAAACTGGGCATTTCTGAAAGGAATACAAAGAGGAGAAAAAGAAGGAAAAGAAGAATGTCCTAGATTCAAGTTTTGACAAGTCACAAGATGATGGTAATGCCTTCATTGCAGCCTTGCCCACCCATGCGTCTGATGATGTGTGGCTGATTGATTCTAGTGCCTCTTTCCACATGACCTCGCATCGAGACTGGTTTACAAAGTATGAAGAGTTCGATGGTGGAAGAGTGTACCTGGGTGATTATTCTCATCTGAAGATAGTTAGTCATGGAAGAGTCACAATCTAATTCTTTGATGGATGAGTGAAGGAGATCTCTGGGGTTATGCACATCCCAGGCTTGGCATGGAACCTACTTTCTGTAAGTAAATTGAATGATGCAGGTGTACAAGTTGTCTTCTCGAAAGAAGGATGCAAGATGACTAGAGGAGCTATGGTGCTTGTGAAGGGTACTCAGAGAGGTACTCTATTTCAGCTAGAGGCATGCATTTCACGATGCAATAATTCTTTTGTCTCGAAGAAAAGAGCTGCAGTCACTTCATCCCCACCATTGCAACCAGCAACTAAAAGATCTGTTGTATCAAATTCTGATGGTAGTGCATTTTGGGTACCTAAGGGTGCTCATGCTTTGGAAGTTAAGATTACTGCTGAGAAGACAATGTTATGGCATAAGAGACTTGGCCACATTGGTGAGAAGGGTCTTAGAACCTTGAAAAATAAAAACCTCGTTGAGGGGTTAGATGATTGTAATCTCGATTTTGACTTTTGTGAACATTGTATATATGGAAAACAAAACCGTGTTCAGTTTTACTCTAATTCTCACAAGTCTTCTAGTGTGTTGGACCTTATTCATTCTGATGTGTTTGGTCCTATTAGTGTTCCTTCGATTTCCAAATCTGTATATTTTGCATCTTTCATAGATGATTACAGTAGGACATGGATTTATTTTCTCAAAAGCAAGTCTAAAGTCTTTAGTCGGTTCAAAAGAGTTTAAAGCTTTTGTTGAGAATCATACTAGTAAAAAGATTAAGTGTTTGAGAATTGACAACGGTGGTGAGTTTTGTTCGGTAGAGTTTGATAAGTTCTGTAAAGAGCAAGGGATTGAAAGACATAAGACAACTCCATACATCCCGCAACAAAATGGAGCTGCAGAAAGGATGAACATGACACTGATGGAGAAGGCTAGGAGTATGCTTAGTGGAGCAAGCCTCGAACAAAAGTTTTGGGTTGAAGCTGTAGCCACTGCTTGCTACCTGGTAAACAGGTCTCCTACATCATCTCTTGTTGGTAAGACACCTATAGAGGTGTGGTCTGGTAAGAAGCCTTCAATTAGACATCTTTGTGTTTTTGGTTGTGAGGCATATGCACATGTGCCTAGGGAGAAACGGTCTAAATTGGATAACAAGGCTGTTAAGTGTTTCTTCATTAGCTATGGTGTCAGTGTGAGGATACAAGCTTTGGGATCCTATGGCTGAAAAAGTGTTGTATAGCAGAAGTGTTATTTTCAGAGAGCTAACACCTTCTTCCACTATTTTACAACCAGAAGAGAAACAAAAGAAAGAGGATGTGGTTCAGTTTCCTTCTACCCTTGAGAAGACTGAACCGAATGATCTTGTTGGACCTGATGATGAGGAGAGCTCTGGCAACACTGAAAGTTCAAAAGATGAAGTAGAACCTCCACCTTAGCCTTTGAGGAGGTCCACACGAGTCAGGAAGCAACCTAAGAGGTTTGGTTATACATTGCTTGATTCTAGTTGTGCTTTTGCTTTGCTTACTAATGTTGATGAACCTAGAACTGTGATAGAGGCAATGGGCATGAAAGATGCAGGTTCCTGGAAGGAGGCCATGGAAGATGAGATGGCTTCTTTGGAAAAGAATAAGACTTGGGACTTGGTGCCCTTGCCTGATAGTCAGAAACCTGTTAGATGCAAATGGGTTTTCAAGAATAAATTTGGTGCAGATGGCAGTGTTGAAAAGTATAAGGCCATATTGGTTGCAAAGGGGTACTCACAAGTGGAGGGAATTGATTATAGTGAAATTTTCTCTCCCATTGCAAAGCTGAAATCTATTCAATTCCTATTATCTCTTGTAGCTGCTTATGATTTAGAAGTGGAACAAATGGATGTGAAGATAACTTTCCTTCATGGTGACTTGGAGGAAGAGATTTATGTCATAGCTAGAGCATTACATAGAAAGAGGTAAAGAAAATTTGGGTTGCAAGTTAAAGAAGTCTTTGTATGGATTGAAACAATCTCCTAGGATCTGGTACTTGAAGTTTGATGCCTTTGTGTTGTCGATTAGATATCTGAGATCGAAATCAGATCATTGTGTGTATTAGAAGATTGACAATGATCGTATTCTCATTATTGCACTATATGTTGATGATATGTTGCTGATTGGGAATGGTAAGAATATGATTTTTGATTTGAAGTCTCAGTTGTCAGCACAGTTTGAGATGAAAAACTTAGGGGTAGCCAGGTACATTCTGGGAATGGAGATCAAAAGAGACAGAGAAAACATAAAACTTTGGTTAAGCCAGAATAAGTATGTGAAGTCCGTGTTGGATAGATTCAACATGGCAGATTGTAGACCATTGACTGTTCTTGTTTCATTGGGAACAAAGTTATTTGTTAATGATTGTCCAAAGTCTCCTTCTGAGATGGAGGATATGAGCAGAGTACCTTATGCTAGTGTTGTTGGCAGCTTGATGTATGCTATTGTCTGTACAAGACCAGACATTGCCCAAGCAGTGGGAGTCCTTAGTCAATTTATTGCTAATCCTGAATGAGTACACTAAGATGCAGTTAAGTGAGTGTTCAGATATTTGCGAGGTACTTTCGAGTATTCCCTATGTTATCATGGTCATCCTACAGGACCTCCGCATTCTATATGTATTCGTGGATTTGTGGATTCTGATTGGGCAGGTGACATTGACAGCAAGAGATCCACCAATGCTTATGTGTTTACTATGTTCGGTGGTGCAATTAGTTGGATGAGGAAGCGACAATCTGTGGTTTCTTTGTCCACGATAGAAGCTGAGTATATGGCAGCAACTCGTGCTTATAAGGAAGCCATTTGGCTTAAGAGGTTGTGTTCAGATATTGGTGTTGATGTAGGAAAAATTACTATTTGTTGTGATAGTCAAAGTGCGATTTGCTTAGCAAATAATCTGACTTTCCATGCCAGAACAAAGCATATTGATGTAGAGTTTCATTTTGTGCAAGACATGGTAGAGGATGGGAAGGTGATATTGGAGAAAGTAGACACTTTGAAGAATGTTGCAGATACATTGACGAAACCAGTGGGCACAGAGAAGTTCAGATGGTGTTTGGAGTCTATGGGCCTCTTGGCCCCTAGTAGTTAAATCTTGTCATTTCTTTTGCCTCTTGCAAGGTGTTCGACAAGTGGGAGAATGTTGGGAAATAAGGTGTCTCAACCTTTGCAATTTCCTAACATTGTTTATTTATTTGTATATTTATTTATTGCCTAATGTTGTAATTACTTGCACATTCAGTTTGGTCACATAGTTGAGGTGGCACAGTGACATGTCATCTTACTTGGAATGTGACTTGGATGGTCAAGTCAAACCTACATGGATTTGGGCATCCCATTTGAGGTGGCACTAATATGCCATGTGTCGGCATCTTGTGGTGTGTGAAAGACAATATTCCATATGATAGAATCTATGACGCGTAAGAGCCAAGTTTGGAGATTCCTATGACAAGTGATGACAAGTGTCGGTGAGGATCTTTGCATGAGGGAAAGGCATCTTTGGGTGCCCAAGTTGGGCTATGACATGTTGTAAAAGGAATATGCTATATTTAGCATTGTACGATGGATTCTCTTACAACATTTAAGGTTGTTGTGTTAGAAAAATCTATGACAACTGTAAGATGTGTAAGAGCATCTATCATAGTCTATTTTTAGCATGGAGCGCTCCTATGTTGGGAAAGTTAAATCTGCCATGTATGACAAATGTAAAGGATGTATTTGCAGCACAGACAAGTGTCTTTGATGTGGGATAATGGCTATGTGGCCAAGGTGGACGCCTATCCCAAGATGCTCTCAATATTTGCCTTGTAATCTCTATATATTGCATAGTTTAGAGTTGTAGTTGCATAGTGTTTTACATGTACTGTTATGCTGCCAGAATAACTCCAGAATTGACATTTGAAGACTCTTGGAAGAACTTGCATTGCAAGTATATTGTAAACTGTAACTGTTTCAGATAATACATTGTGCAGGTTTTAGAGTGTGGGGTTTTTTACCTGAAAAGGTTTTCCCCACGTACATCTTGTGTCTACTTCTCTATGTCTACATTCTTGTTTTGTGTTTGCTGCTGTAATATCTATGATATATGTTTCATATTGTTGCAATTGTAAAGGTTGTAAATAATTTGCATACCTCTCCCCTCATTAGATTAGTTTAGGAAGCGATTTCCGCACACCTAGCTTCCTTTCATATCATTGGGCATTGCCAACTCCTTTGCTTCTACAGTGCTTCCTTATGGTCAAGGCTCCATAATCTATTGATCTATGATATAGTCGGATAGATTGGAGGGCTCTTGCTCACCTCCTTTGGTCATAAGGTCTAACACCTTTGCAACCTATGTAAACTGTTTGATTGAGAAAGATCTCACCTCCATTGTGCTAACATCATCGCCTACAACTTTATGAACAACGAAAAGAACATATAAGCCTCACCAAGCCTTATTGACCAATACCAAAGCTTTCGACTAACAACTCCCATTATTAGGCCAATAAAACTAAATGGGTTATTTGATCACACAGATGACAAGATCAACAAATGCCTCTCACTCCATAATTCTTATTAAGTTTGTCAACTTCAAAACTTCCACACATTGTTGATCAAGACAATCAACGGTGCACAGTCTCACAAGCCTTAAAAAGCTTCAAAATTGCCTTTGATAATTTTGAACTCCATGACACAAAGGTAAAACAAAACACAACATTTGTGTAGTGCAAAAAAAACTACAATAATATTGAAGAGCTCATGTTGCATCATATCAACTCATGAAATTTTAGTGGATCAAGAAGCTACTACTCACTCTTACTAGAGATTTCCCCCTTTTAAGGTTTCTCCAAGATAACTTATGTTGCATCTTAATCATTATCATATTTTCTCTTTGATATTCTCAATAAGTTACACAGGTTTTCTTATGACTCCAATACTACAATTGAAACACGATTGTTGTTAATTATCAATAGACACATTGAGAAGAGCTCCAAGCAAGGAAAACATTATTGATGAAGTATGAGGGAGAGTCGCTCTCAACTCCCTTGGTGCAGAGGAATCCCTTACGAGGAGGGACAGATCGAGAAGCGAGGCTCCACACAATACTTTCTGCCGTCCAAAAAGAGTTGTCAGTTGATATCTTTTCAATATGGTCCCTACTGATTAATTTATTGACATCAGAATTTATCTCCTACTCTGTTCATACTTGAACATATGCTTCAACCTAGAACCAAAGTGCTCATTTTCATCTAAGTGAAGATGATTGACAGATTCCTCTTGATTAGATGGACAAAGTTGAGTGGGGTAGGAAAATTTTCCAAGCCCGACTTTCATCCCCCAAGAGGAATTGTATACGTCAGCCATTGGACATGTAATGTATGTGCATTGACGCAGGTAAAGTTCTCCTTACTGGCAATTCAAATGATATTAAACTCGAAGTAAACAACCCAATACTACGTGTCTTGAAGAACGCGGAATGATGGGGTCCTGAGCCATTTTCTGTAGAGCACCGTCCACATTTATATACACATTTGTGACCACTGGATACACTCAAGAAAATTTGTGCCCACTGGAGGGGCACTTGCACTCATCCCCTGTAGATTTGTGTGAGATCTACCCAAGTGATCGGATTGAAAGAGAGTTGGATGAAAATGGTGGATCTTGTGAGCCAATCTATCGTAGGTGCTGTTGCCAATGATCTGTTATCTGTGGTGAGAGATGCGTTAAAGAAGGCCTATAAATGCAAAGCCTCCTGCAAGCGCCTTGAGAAAGCACTGGAAGATATCATACCTCTATTAAATGAGGTCATTCAAACTGGTTCTGAGGATATTTCCCAACATCGCCGGAATCTGCTTTGGGATTTATCTCAGAGGCTGAAGAATGGGACTGAGCTGGTAAAGAGTTGTTCCAAGGTTAAAAGATACAATTTGTACAAGAGCTATAAATATGCAAAGAAAATTGAAGCTTTGGAAAAGTATATTATTAATTTCCATCCGAAGCAAGGTTGGGTACATGACATGTGTGATAGGCAGCATCTCAGATTAAGTATGAAGGAGGGTTTCGAGAATATTAGGGTCGAAATTGCAACACGAGAATTTCAAAATCCCCAGCTGATGATAATTGATTCGATGAATCAGCTGCAAATTAATGAAGAGATTCCCAATCACAGCCCGCAAATTCCTGAATTGCCTAAATTTCAAGTAGGTTTGCAGATTTCTATTGATGAGCTGCGGAAGCGTCTGCTCCTCGAAGATGTCTCACATGTAGCAGTGAAAGGCATTGGGGGGAGTGGCAAGACCACTCTGGCAATAGCCCTCTGCAACGACCCTAAAATCAAAGGTGAGAAGATTTATGTTTGTGTGTGTCATTCAAGTCTTATGGTTATGTAGGACAATCACAAAAGGTTGCAATGATGTTGGTTTCTGATTTGGGATTTCTGTTTCTAAACTGAAATCATATGAATGGTTGATGTGGGCTATCTTTTAATTGATATCTTATTGCCTTATCCTGAAGAGATTTTGAATCCAATCAAACATTTCTAGAAATAGGATCACATCCTCAACTATACTATTTTCAACAAAATTTTGATTTCATAAATAGTGGTGAGCTTGTTTTTCTCCAGTTGTGGGGTTACAACACATGCTCTTTTTGCGGCAGAGTAAATTGTTGCCGTCCCCACGAGTTTCTTCTGCTCCTAACCATACTGGCATACACTATCAACTACAAAATTACTTCACTAACTGATTTCATTTTTTTGTCTTGTTGGTGTACAGAATACTTTAAAGAGAGAATTGTTTTCGAAACAGTTTCGCAGTCCCCAAATCTCAAGGTCACTATTGAGAGAATGTGGGATAAGATAGTTCGTGGCCACAGACCTGTTTTTCATAATGTTGAAGATGCCCGTATGCAGTTCCAGCAAAGGCTTGGCCAAATAAAATCTCGGCGAACTTTGGTTGTGCTGGATGATGTCTGGAAAAAGCATCACCTTGAAAACCTGTTGTTTACAGCAGAAGGATACAAGACTGTGATCACAACTAGAGATAGCCTTGTCGAAGCTAATTGCCAGTATGACTTGCAATTATTAAGAGAAGCAGATGCTCTGTCCCTTTTCTGTCATTGGGCATTTGGACAGCAAACAATTCCAGAAACAGGGGATCAAAATCTAGTCAAGCAGGTATTTTTCTTTTCCCATATCAACAAGCAAACAATATACCAGAGGTTTAAACTTTGTATTGTGTAATTGAGGATTACACTATATAGATGTTATGGTCCCAGAGATGCTGACCAATTGGCAATAATTTAATTTAGGTAATAACAGAATGCAAAGGATTACCACTTGCTCTTAAGGTGATTGGAAGCTCTCTGCGTGATAAGCCTCCTGCAGTGTGGATGGATGCAAGAAGCAGGCTTTCTCGAGCAGAACCAATATCAGATTATCACAAAGATGGGCTTCTCAATTGTCTGAAGACAAGCATAGATATGTTGGAAGAAGAAGTCCAAGAATGCTTTTTAGATTTAGGGATATTTCCAGAGGACAGAAAAAATTCTGTCGCTGCATTATTGGACCTGTGGGTTTATGTTCATGAGTTGGATTGGGAAGCTGCTTATAGAAATTTGACAGAACTTATTAGTCGAAATCTATTGAGTCTTGTGAACAGTCCAATGTAAGTCAATCCTCACAAATTCTATGTATCTTTGCTTATGCTTGCTTTCTTGCTTATGGTTCACTTCTGTTAAGCATTTGGATTTAAGTTGGACACAATTCAAGGCCTTTCGTGCAACTCACATATTTAGGAAACACGGTTGAATCCTTGGTTTTAATATAATTACAAAATTTTGTTGAGTTGTTTGTTTGCTGTCTATTATTTTATCACATAATTTGATGGGAGAGAAGGGTGGATCTTTTCTTCGGCATTACAAATATATTTATCGTGACTAACATAGCAATGTTGATTCAGGGATCACTTTGGGAACATGTGTGGCAGTAGCTTTGAACTTTTTACTCAGCATGATGTCCTACGGGACTTGGCTTTAACCCTGACCAGGGAAGAAGGGTCAATAGACAGGCGCAAAAGGCTTCTTATGCCCCGGATAGAAAATTCTGCTCCCAAAATATGGAAAAAACATGCAGATTCTCAACTTAAAGCTGAGATTGTTTCCTTGCACACAGGTTGGGTACATATTTTTTAATCATGTCTCCAAATCATTTATGTCCATCTAGTTTCAGAGGCTAAAGATTGAACAGTCTCATTTGTCCAAATATAATATCGACTCTTGATTTTTACCTACCTACTAGTTTTGTCTGATGGTGCTGATTGTTTCATTTTTTGAGTGCAGGCATGATGAATAAGGAGGAATGGTGTCATATGAGCTTTCCTAGAGCTGAGGCTCTCGTGTTAAACTTTTCTGCTAGTGAATACTTTCTTCCCCCGTTTTTGCAGACCATGCACAAATTGAAAGTCCTTGTAATTGTGAATTACAATTCAAAACGGGCCACTCTTAAAGGTTTATCAGTCTTATCTTCATTATCTCAGTTGAAGAGTGTTAGGTTAGAGAGAGTGATTGTTCCACCCCTCCAAGAATATTGCCAATCCTGGCAAAAATTAGAGAAGCTATCGTTGAGTCTATGTGATGGTTGTGAAATTATGAATGGGATGCAGACAGATCTGTGCTTTAATTTCCCTCATCTTGTTGAGCTTACCATTGATCACTGTAGTAACTTGGAGGAACTTCCTGCTAGTATTTGTAATATGACTTCCCTTCAAAAGTTGTCTGTCACAAACTGCCATGATCTTTATAAGTTGTCTGATGATTTAGGAAAGCTCAGTTCACTGCAAATGCTGCGTTTGTATGCATGTCCATGTTTAGAAGAGCTGCCATATTCCATATGCAAACTTAAACAGCTGAAATTCCTTGATATTTCGCTGTGTGAAGGCATGCAACAACTCCCAGAGGAGTTCGGCCAATTGTTGAGCTTGGAAGGACTTGACATGAGAGAGTGTTCTCATGTGAAGAAAATTCCTAGATCTGCCAGTGGGTTAAAGTCCCTAGTGCGTGTCATCTGTGATGAGAAGATTGGCCGGCAATGGACAGCTATCAAGGAGTCCAACATTCATCAGCTCATTGTTGAAGTTGCAGAAGAGCATTTCCACTTGGACTGGCTTGAAGATTGACGCATATGCCATATACTTGTAAAATCTGGTTACAATCCTGATGGAGATCCCAGATTGATGCTTTGTCAATAATATAAAGGTAATGTAGAAACAATTGTAGAGTCTTGTGCAGCACTATCGTGAAGCACTGGGCTTTTGCGCTGATGTAAAATATACATTCTCGTGCAAATGAATGTTTCCTTCTTTTCTCATTCATGCACTTTTGGTACATCGGTTTTGTTCAATATCTATGGAGCTGCCAGATTCCCTGTTGACATAGAAAATTTGTAGTTTCTAGCATCACAAACTCAGGGACTGTAGTTGGTTGAATATGAATGACTAAAAAATTGTATGGATTGTTCAGTCGAGCTTGGAAGAATCTCTCTCTCTCTCTCTCTCTCTCTCTCTCTCTCTCTCTCTACAATTACAAATGTGCCTCTTCTATCTAACCCACTAGTGCGTTCAAATCCTAATCTAATAGATCACCAAAATATATGGACCTGTAAGCGTTAGCTTTTGTTGAGACATGGACCAGCTAGGACTCGAACCTAGGACCTTCCATTCGCTGCTGGAGTGCTCTACCACTGAGCTACTGGCCCCTCTAGGACCAGTCCATCGTCGGTCCGGGTGTGGCTTATTTCCAACACCAACACCCCCCCTTAAGCCACACCTCTCGTGTGCTGGGGCTCCTAGCCTGGGCCTGGCTCTGATACCATGTTGAGACATGGACCAGCTAGGACTCAAACCTAGGACCTTACATTCGCTGCTGGAGTGCTCTACCACTAAGCTACTGGGCCCTCTCGGACCAGTCCATCATCGGTCCGGGTGTGGCTTATTTCCAACACCAACAGCTTTCTCATCAATCTTACCACTTGCAACCACCTAAAAGCATTGCATATACTTTTCATTATGTATAGTTTATGACAAAACTCAACTTTGTTTCCTTGCTTGAACAATAAACATCCTTAGTTGTACCATCTTCTAGAACAATATCACAACTCCCAACAATAGTAAGAGTTGATACGTCCACTGTCCACTATAGATACCTTATTATCATCTACTTTATTTAGCATCGGGAACAAAATTCTATTGTCGGGCCACGTCATAAGTGCAACCAGATTCCAAAATAAACTCGCTCTTGGATGTTGGGGCATAAAAATCCTTTAAGTATGAGCTACAAAAGCACTACTCTTACCCTTATTAGTATGCTTTCCCTAGTGCTCCTAGAATTGCTTGACCTCTTCCATAAGATTCCTCGTCCTATAATAGCAAGCATCCTCAACATGTCCAAGCTTGCCACATTAAGTGCATTCCTTACATTTGTTCTTGCCCCGTGACCACTCTTATTGCCATTAATTCCTTGGCCTCCCCTCAAATGCATAGTACTGTTTGGTTTACGATGAAGATTAGTTTCACCTTTCCCTTACTCAAATGCAAGATATCTCAAAACAAGCAAACAAGGAGCACAATGTGACAATGGACAATCTTATTATCCTCCATAACAGCCCTAGAAGAGAGGAATGTGCAAAGAAAAAAATCATTTAGTGGCTTCAAACTCTCAGAGACAATCTCCTTTATCTCACTACACTTCCTCTTGTATTTTTTTTCACTACCCGGTTAATGACACCCATCCTACCCTCCTGGGGAGACATCCATCAAATGGAGGGTCGGGGGCAGGGGACCAGATTAATGTCTGGAGGGTGGGGAGAGACACTCCCCGAATTACAGACCACAATGACAAAATATATATACGGCATACGCCTCCTACGCTTTGCCCGCCAATTGAAACAAGGGATCATTCACATTAGCCGAGTAATCCTCAGCCCTATCAAACATTAATGGATCAAGAGCATAGCTTAGGTGCAATGTGGTTCAACAAAATTCCAATGGCCTGATCCTCATGGTTTTAGTAAGCATCCTCCTAGTTGACAAAAAAGAGATATATTTCTGTGGGCGCTTCACCACAATCAATTGATCTTCAAAGCAGCGGAAGATTCCCATGCTTGATAATTATACACTGTCAACATAGCAACCATTGGAATCATCTCCATCTTTACAAAATCTAACACAATTGAATAACACTGCACGATTTAAATCATACCACTATCGAAAGCTTTGAAAAACTAGTCCAACAATTTCAAAATGAGATTTAATGGAATCCATATGACAAAGTTAATGCATCAAAAAGATAAAAAACCAAATGCAAATCCACCAACTATTAATTGTCCATTGGCAAACATCCATGGTTACAACTCACCATTAGTAGTCTTCCTTAGAACAGAAGACGAGGAGGCTTACCTAAAAATTAAACAGTAGTCTAGTTTACAAAATATATTTATAAAAGGATCAGAGCATTACCAGGATTTCAAACAATACATAGCAAGGTGAGGTTTAATGGGACACCCTCAACATTGTTCAGCGGGCCTAACCACAGTAATGCACATTTTTTTGGATTTCAAAATACCATTGAGATTTTATAAAATATATTTTCACTAGATTTCTTGGAAAACAAGATTCAACTTCAGCCATACACTTTATGCCACTTGAGAAAACGAAGGTTACAATAAGAACAACACAGTTCTCCCTTACAACCTTTTGAGATCTGAGCATTAATAATAGGTCACAAAAATATGACTTAGGACACAACACAAAACAAGCTAGTTGAGCAGCCAACTAATTTCAATTTGACCTGCGTAGAAAAGCGTTTATTCCTACAAATAGCTACCAATGATTAAGTAGGATCAAATATTTGTTGGTTAATCACAATGAAAAAATGGAGAGCGGTGCAGCTAACTCTATATGTTTTCACTTGGTGGTGTGCTACCCACACTAGGAAAAACCTGCAGCTATGGAGGAGGTGTTGAATGGGGCACAGGCTAAGGAGGTTTCCAATCAGAATAAAAAATAGGATATTTAATAGAAGGTGAAGGGGAGGATATGCAGATACCCATGATGCAGACTTTCAGAGGGGACAAAGAGGAGCCTCTCACGCTTTTCGCCTTTTGGACAAGGAGGCAAAATCAATCAGAAATTGAAGCTCACTGCTAAAAGGGTTGTGAAAGGTAGTTAGTTTGCAGCAATTGTAATAAGAAATATATGCAGTCAAGGAGGTCAATAAGGTTTTGAATAAGAGACAGGAAATGGAGAAGACTGCAAAGAAAATGTATGTTAAATTAGTGAAAATGCCAATTTTAGAACTAGGTGAAGATGTAGTTGACATTGACTTGACAAGATGGAGCATTATAAAGAAATGGGGTACATGGGTCATTTCAGCTCTCTTTTGGCCTTCTATCTCATATTTGAACAACTGGATCTTACAGCCATGGCAGCCATTTTTGAGGCCTTGGTCATTACTTATCCATGTGCGCATGGATTCTTTGTGGTGGTTTGCGACTCTCTGGAAGATAGGCATAGTTGCCAAGAAACTCCATTTGAGGAATGTGGACCATGTACCCATCCCCATGCCTCAATTTCTAGTGACTACATTTATATATAATATAGCCGTCTCCTTATTCATTTACTCGTGTACTCTAATTGGTTGGTGTCCCAATCCTTGTACCAGTACCGGTACCCCTACACTTCCTAGTAACTATGAAGATAGGAATAAGATCTTAGAGAAGGGTCCCTGGTTTTGGGACTTCGCAGCGCTGTACCTGAAGCCATGGTTTCTAGGATCAACTTGTTTACTAAAATTTGTAGGGTTGTTCCTATCTGGGTAAGACTATCAAACCTCCCTCTGCATTTTTTGATGCATACTACTTTGAAAAATATAGGAGATTCTCTAGGCAGGTTTATTTCTTTATCTTCCAAAACCTATAAACATACACTTACAACTACAATGAGGATTCTCATTGAAATAGATCTGTCCAAAGGCCTTCTAGAAGAAATAGGTTTGAAAGTTGTTAATGAATTGTGGTAGCAACCTAAAGTCTATAAATTATGAAAAATATACTTTTTTGCTGTTGGAATTATTTTTAGGTTGGTCATAACGCAGAGGAACGCAAAAAACCCAAGAGGCCCTCGGGACGAGAAACATGGTAGAAGGTAGCCAATCCCCAACATCATTTGATTGGTTGCTCATTAACTTCAGCCATGAATAACCCATAGGTAGTGTTGTGATGTAATCACACATCGCCCCATTGCAAATGGGGAACCCCTTTTTTTTCCCGCTTTCTTGCTTTGTTTTGCTTTAGGTTTAGCTTTTCTCTGAGCTTGTAGGGTTTTGGTAGTGTTGTCTTGCCCAAGTCTCGATACATTCTGGCTAAAGAGTTCGCGTCTTCTCATCCTGGTGCATGTCTTGAAGCCCTGGAATTGACTAAGTCTGGTGTCCTGAAACCTGATGTTCTGAGATCCTAAAATTGACTAAGTCTGAAATCTGGGGGATCCTCAAAAGTCTAGAATCTGCATGTTAAATCCTATGGATCCAGGGCCTATCTCAAACATCTTGGAAGTATATTTCAAAATATATGAGTATATACTTAAATATATTTTTAAATATACTTCCATCCAAGACAAGTTGAAATCAGGGAAAAAAAAGTTGCAAGGTCGGAAATTTCTCGTGAGCATGCAAAATCCGCCCTAGGGAAAATCCTTCCAATCATGCAATATGTGCTCTGGGAAGAAGATTCACATAGATTTGAAACTTGCAATATAATGAAGATTTGATCATTGAAAATCACTAGAAGTTCCCTTGCAAAGATGATCAACACTTAGCAAACTTCTTATCAAGGTGGAGCGCAAAATCCATGCCTATAAACAATTTGCGCCCAGGATGAGCGGGAATTTCACCTCCCCATGCATAATGCGCCCACAATGGTTTGGTGATTGTGGGATAGAAACAATGGAATGTTTTTTTTATTGCTCGAGAAGGTTGAAACAAATGAGAAGTTTGAAATAACTGAGTGTCAAGGTCGGAGATTTCTTATGCACATGCAATATCTGCTCTAGAAGATGAGTTGAAAATGGTGGAAAATGTTCTGGGGCATCCAAAATCCGCCCAAGAAGGAATGTACTCTAAGGATAGTCCTCAACTTAATTTCATGCATTGAATGATAGATTTTGAAATGTCAAGACAAAAAAGGTCTAAGTAAGAAAGGTGGAAAATGTTCTGGAGCTTGCAAAATTCGCCCTACAAGGAGAGGAAAATGTTATGCACCTTGCATAAGTCACCCAAGATAGATTCCCTTTCAATGAAGACAACTCAACAAACAACTTTCAAGGAAATTTTGTCCTAAGTGTTGAATGACAAAGTTGAAGTTTGAGAGATTTCAAAGATAAAATGACTAAGTGTTGAGATGCTAAATGATGCAAAATGTTCTGCACCATGCAATTTGCGCTCAGGGAGATTAGTGCAAAACGTGGAAAATGTTCTCCCTCATGCAATTTGCACCCTAGGTTGAAGGTCTCCATTTTCAAATGCATGATTGCTTTAAGACAAATTCTTGAAAATACTTGAAAAAAACATGACAAATTGCTTTATGGAGTTGGAAAAAATGTTAAAGTTTGGTGAAGTAAGAAAAGTGTTGAAGTTGCAAAATGAGGAAATTGTTCTAGAACTTGCAATTTGCGCCCAAGGTTTGCATGTGTTCAAATTTGTTTAATGAAAATATATTGCAAATCAAAGCTTGCCTTGAGGAATTTGTAATGAATGTTTGAAGTGATGATCAAAGATAAAGGTTTAAATCTTCCTCAAGAGAAGAGCACATAATGCTCTAGAGCATGCAAAACCCGCCTAAGGTTATCACCAGGAAATTCAATTAAGTATAAAGCATCTTAAGGACCTAGCCTTAACTTGGAATTTCAAGAAAATATCGAAGGCAATGATCAAATGTCTAAGGCAAAAATGAACATCAAGAGGAGGAGTGCAAATTGTTCTAGAGCTTGCATTATGCGCCCAGGATAGATTGCCTCCAATCTAAGCACCTAGACATACAAAGTGTACTGAATGACAACATTAGGAGTTTGAGAGGCTTCAAGAAACAAGTAAAAGTTAAGAGATCCAAAATGATGGAGTTTTGGAATCTCAAAGAGAGAAATGCCTAAGTTAAAATGAAGCCTCCCAAGTCACAAATTGTTCTGGGGCTTGCAAAATGTGCCCTAGATTCTCATGTTGAAATATGAAACAAGTCCAAATCCAACCTTGAGTTGAAAATTTCCAGTGAATATCAAAGATTTGATCAAAGACAAGTTGGAATGTTCTTCAAAGTGTGAGGGCACAAATTTCCCCTGCCTATGCAATATGCGCTCAACCCAAGAGGCAACCTAAATTCATGCTAAAACATTCAAACTTCATAAGGAAATCGCCACAAGAGAAACTTTAAAAAGAGAAAAAACTAAGTAAAAATCGGAAATTTCTCAACACCATGCAGAAGCCGCCCATGCAAGGGCACAAATTGTTCTAGACATTACAAAGGCCGCCCTAGGTTCTCAAGAGGAAAATGTCAAGCAATACTTTGAAATCCAATGATTGACTTGTGGTTTCTAGTAAACATCAAAGCATGATTGGAGATATAAGTGAAGATATTCATCCAAAGAAGAGATTTCGAAGGATAAAAATGTTAAGTAAAAGATGAAAATGTTTATAGGTCACAAAATGCTCTCAACCATGCAATTTACGCCCTAGGAGGAGGAGAATACATTGACATACAAGTTGAAGTGACATTCCCAAGTTTCATGTGGATCAATTCTTAAGACACTTCCAACTTAGGGAGAATGCAATGAAGCAAGTTGTCAAGAGTTGATTGAAGGTGGTGGTGACAAGTCACAAAATGCTCTGCACCTTGTAATATGTGCCCATGCAAGGAGGAGGAAAATTCGCCCAAACAAAAACTTGTTTAAACATCAATGAGATTTAATACCATGATTCAAGTTAGTCAAGAAGAAATTGGGAGGAGAAAACAAGAAAATTTCTAAGTGTTGAAATTCAAAAAATGGGCAAATTATTCTAGAGCTTGCATTTTGCGCCCTTCCTAGGGCGCATATTGCATGGACCCAAACAATTTCCACTCTTTTGAAAATTTTCATAGAAAACAAAATCACTTTGCATAATGAATAAGTCGTCTTAAATTGAAAATTGTCTTATGAATATGTGGAAATTGTTTTATTTGTCCCACATTCGTGAGGGAGGTGAATGTAGTGGTGAAAATTCCTTTATATCATGTATTATGTCGATGTATTGACTTGAGGTATTTTGCTTGTAGGTTGGCGATGTATGTTGAAAGAAAGCGAGATCAAGAGGAAAGATCAAAGCATATCGAAGCAAGGAAGTGATCCAAAGAAGCATCCAGAGGATTGAAGTGTCATCAAGTTCACCATCATCCACCTTGCTTCAAGAGGAAAACTTCATCACTGAAGAGATAAGAACTTCATCATCATCCTGCAAGCTCCATCATCCGATCATCCAAAAGATCACTTCCACTTTCAAGAGCTTTCCATTTCATGCACAAGAGGAACATTCATCCGGAGGTTCATTTCCAAGAAGTCACGCACAAGGAATCATCTACTTCCTACACCATCCAAAGCCAGAATCCTGCACAGGGACGAGAATTTCACGAAAATGAGAATGAGATGTACATCAAGCAAATTCATGAATTACATCAGGACAACAAGAGGAAATTTAAAAAATTCCCAAATTACAAGTTTGAAAGATGCAAAGTTCCAGAGGTGAAAATCCAAGTACGAAGACTATTCCATGAAAGATGATACAATTTGGGAAAGTATTCCAAGCAATGTGAACGCATTGAAGATTAAACCAGTTCACTCAATGTTGAGGTGGCATGTGCACGCCATGGATCCAATCACACTCTACCACTTCACCTATCTAAGTCCGACACGTGTACATCAAGCAAGAGGTCAAGAAGGACGTCCATGTGGAGATTCTCAAAGATGCCTTATTCATGCTTATCACATTGGGAAACGTCCCTGTGTTATGAGGTGCTCTAGGTTTGGGCCATGAAGTTCTTAGTGTTGGTTTTGATAATTGTTGGTGTCCGTTAGGCAGCGTATTTATTGTCTTTATTTGTTTGGCTGTTTGCTTTGGAATAGCTTTTTCTTTATTGAATTGGGCTATCTATTTGAAGGGTGGAGGGCCCTATAGAACCCCCTATAATTTATATAAAAAAATAGTTAAGTAAAGCACCAGCCAAGCGGCAATAGCTCAACGAAAAATAATAGAAATAACTAGCACATTTTAAAGATAAATACATAAAATTGGCATGAATTCCATAGTTTAAAAATGATTCACAACTGCCCAGCTAAAAGCAAAAGCCTTAATACTCGTATATAAAAACATATATTATGTAATGTTCCCATTGAATCCTCACCATTAATTTGATTGTAACTCAAAAGGGAATGGTACGAAACAAGACCAATTGATGTTTTTCCATCATAAGGGGATATTAATAAAAATGCTAGTGCATATCTCTGAAACATATTAACAGTATATAAACCGTAACTGCAGATACTGAAGCACACTAAAATACTCAGGCAAAGCAACGGCAGTAAATAGGGCAGAGATGTCTGAATTGTTTAAACAACATTTCCATGAACTGTCTAAAAAGCTTCAAGATGGATAATGAGAAAATAGGTAAGAGAAGAAATCAATATCTTTCACCATATGAAGGAAAATTCTTTCCTCATTGATTCACACTTAATGGGTTAGAAAATTTCTAGATAATGAACAAATTCGTTGTAAAATTCCATTCTCATGTTTAATCTGGAATGCTATAAACAAAAACCACAAAGTACTACCTCAATGTCCATAAATAATTCTAACTAGGATGTCACTAGACATGGATATCCTGACACATACACTCTAGTAGAAACGTAAATCAGCTCAAAAGAATTCTCTACAAAAGAAAAAATAAATGAGCTAAGACAAAATTCAGATTCAGGTGTCCCTTCATGCCACAACAATACTACATCAATGCATGACGCAGCCAGTATATTTCAATCAATAATGCAATCACACATTTCCCAAAACATCAGCCATCAGCTGAAACATTGGCTGCATGATAGGTATACAACCATCATCCCCAAGCCCATTAATTTGCACCAGCCCCCTGATATTCAAAGCCACGGTTTATAAACAGGCTGAACACATAATGTTGTACAATTTCAAGGTTTGCAGCTTTGCTGGCCCTTTTGTAGGGTCCGGTTTGTTGATCATGATGTCTAGGATTGCAAAACAATTAAAAATATGTGCCGTTTCTCTTATTAGCAAAAGACTTTTAAACAGCCAATTCATAAAAGGTGGTGGAAGATTGTTAAAGAGCATAATGTTTATTAGGGGATTGCATTTAATGTAAATGATGTTAAATAACATTTATAAACAACAGTTCCAAACCCTTGTATGGAAATGTTGTTTTGTTGGTAGGGTAAAGGCCTTGGAAGCAACTATTTGACGGAGGGGCATCCACGTTGAGGAATCCAATTTTGGCATCGGTTTAATTGTCTTTTAATGTTTGCTCTAATTTTAGTGGATGCTTGTTGCAGACTTCGTCGGGCCTCTATTTCTACTCTCTTGATGGCGCTGAACGTGATCAAAAATAGGCAATTGAATTTACTTGACTAATGCATCATTAGGTCATGAAGTCTATTGTTAGTCTGGCGATGGGGAATTAAATTCTTGGGCGTTTATTTTTGTGGTGGCAGATATCAATTTTGGGGGTGGCTCCATTTGAGAGGAGGGTCAGTTAAGGAATGTTGCATAGGAACAACTAGTTGGAGGATATAGGCAGGTATATCCTTTTTCGAAGGAGGCTCCCTTCCCAACGTTGCATCCTTTAGAGTTTGTGGTTTTGTCATTTCAAGGATTTCAGTATTTGTTGAGACAAGAAAACATTTGTGGGTGTCTGTTAAAGGGAAACGGGGAAAGGGAGCGAGGGAGGTTGGTCCGTATGCGAAATGCATACTTTTTATCTCTTTCTCTTTAATTTGGCTAAGTGTGGATCTATTTGTGATCGTGTGTAGCAGAAGCACATTGTATGTGTTGTTTGACTTAGACTGGTAAGGATTGAAGGTTGCAAGGAGAATCCAAAAGCACATAGTGTGTGTTGTGTTTGGTTTTGGATCGCTGAAGTCACGTAGTTTCTGGACTGCACTTTTGAAGAGAATCAGTGGATTTAGAGGCCCTGAAGGCCATCTAAAATTTGTAATTTTGTGGTTGTTTTTGAGAAACTTAATAAAGTTTGTATGTTGTTTGTTCTCAATTGCATTAGAATTGTATGTTGTTAGTTCTCTATTGCATCAGTGGTATCAAAGTGGTTTGTCCCTGAGTCTGCAGGTAGATCACTGAACGTGAGGCAGCTTGTAGTAGGACCTATGAATTGTGGGTTGTGAGAAAGTGTCTCCGAGAGTGGCCTCGTGAGGTAGGGGTAGAGGTGGAGGTAGATACCAGAGCTAAAAGATTTGAAGTGTGCAAGCAGATTCGCCGGAGAGAGGCGGTTTGCACCAGGATTAAGCTTGTGGGTATTGAGAAAAATGTATGCAAGAGGAGCTCCACATGGTTGGGGTAGAGCTAGAGATCGAGATGAAAATCCTCTAGGTACTGCTCGTGATGATGATTTCAAAGCCCTGAGAAGGCAGGTTGAAGCATTACAAGAGGAGAGAACTTGTGAGTGAAGAGGATGAAACTACAAATGCGAATGATACAAGTAGTGAAGAAGATGAAGCAGCGGCAACAGCTATGAATGATCCTTTGGTGAGGGCATTGGCAAAAATTGGAAAGAGACCAAAAATTGATGTTCCTACATTTAGTGGGAATTTGAATCTTGGAAAGTTAGTGGATTGGATCAACGACATGGAAGAGTTTTAAATTTGAAGAGGTTGAAGACCCTGATAGAGTAAAATTTGCAAAAACCATATTAAAGGGACATGCTTCAATTTGGTGGAGAGAGGTTCAATTGGAAAGAGGAAGGAGAGGCAAAGAGAAAATTACCAAGTGGGATAGAATGGTGGAGAAGATGAAGAGACAATTCATCCCAGTGGATTATGAATTAGATTTGCTCAAGAGAATGCAAGGTTTAAAACAAGGAACCAAAACAGTGAAGGAGTATACAGAGGAGTTTCATAGGAACCTGACTAGAGTAGGACATGTCGAAGCTACTAAGGAGAAGGTTGCAAGGTACATTAATGGTCTGAGGCCAAACATACAAGAAGAGATGGCTTTGATGAGAGTTTACACAATGGAGAATTCATATCAATTTGCCTTAAAATTTGAGGAAAGAATGAACAAAAGATATGAAAGTAAGCAAAGAGGAAGAGGACGTGATGGATAGACTGGAGGAAGATCTTACAATGATGATGGCAATCAGAAAAATAAAAAATTATCATGTGTTGTAATATTTTCAACTATAATCTCTCGCATATTAACGTTATTCTCTTCATGTGTCCACATTATTATCTTGCTCCATTTTTTATATACCTATGCTCGTTATTCCACCTTGTTGATTCATCATGTTGACATGATCCTCCATCTTTTCAACTACTTGCATAGTGCCAACTCCATTTAAAGATTTGAAGATCTCATTGTCAAAGTCATCACTAGAAGCAAGTGAATCCATTCTTTCTTTTTTATGTAGAATAATTGGAGCAATGTCCTAACCTTGATAAGTATTCATATTCAATGTCAAAGGAGAAGTGTAAGAACTTTGTTGGCTAGCTTGTTGCGGTCACAATGGCATCCATTGATTTTGACTTTGAAATGGCCAGAGTTGTTTTGATTGCTCTAACTATTGTAGTTGTTTAAATTCAATGTCATTTGTGGTCAAACATATTGATTCAATTGAGGATTGTGAAAGCTTGTGTTTTGTTGATAAGCCATTTGATTGAAGCATCAGACTTAACCGAGGATAATTGCTTGTTTGATTGAATGTCATTCCATACATTTTTGTTTGATACAATGTTTGATTCTGTTGTGGGGTACAATAAACTTGACTTTGCATTCCTTGTATGCAATCATATCCAAGTGGGCCAAAGTTAAGCATCTTTGAAAAGTAGCTTCCACTGTGATTACTCCTAGTGTATCTCTAATGAGTGCAACAAATGTAAGATCCAATCCCCATGAGTAATGTTCTAATAAGTCAATATATTTTCACCTATACAGAATATCAACTTTTTCCAAGGCTTAATAAAATCGTTAATTGAACAAATCAATAGGCTCACAAAGTTGTCTTGTTACTTCTGCAAACTTAAGGCTTCTTGTGGATCCATATTTTGCCCAAATCTCATTAAGAATGCATTTTTCAGTTTTGTCCACGAACATATAGAACTTTTTAGAAGGAAAGCATACCATTGGCGTGCTACATCAGGAGAAATGTTAACAAACAATTGACAAACAAACCCTTCATGTTTTATCTAATTTTTTATTATGAAATCTTTACAAGTCTTGACATGTTCAAATGCATTTGGCCCAACATTAAGGGAAACGATAGGCATGAAATTACTTGTATTCACAAAGTTTTGTAGAAACTCCTAGGCATACACAGGCATATATATAAGCCTTATCTTTCTCATCAATCTTACCACTTACAACCACCTAAAAAGTGTTTGCATATACTTCAAGCATAATTCAATGCAAAACCTCAACCTTGTTTCCTTGCTTGAACAATAAGCATCCTTAATTATGTCATCTTCTAGAACAATATTACAACTACCAACAACAACAAGAGTTAAATCATCCGCTATAGATACCTTCTCAACATCTACTTTACTAAGCATTTGGGAAAAAATTATATCCCTATCCATGTCGTAAGTGCAACCAAATTCCAAAATAAACTTATACTTGGATGCTAGTACACAAAATTCCTTAAATATGAGCTAAAAATACACTAATCTCACCCTTATTGCTATGTTTTCGCTAGTGCTCCTTAAATTCCTTAACTCTTCCATAGGGTTCCTCATATAATAGCATGCATCCTCAACATGTCCAAACATGTCCAAGCTTGCCACATTCAGTGCATTCAATACACTTCTAATTGCCCTCGTGACCACTCTTATTGTCATTGATTCCTTAGCCTCCCCTTGAATACATAGCAATGTTTGGTTTACCATGAAGGTTAGCTTTACCTTTCCCTTACTCAAATGCATGCCATCTCCAAACAACCATACAAGGGAGCACAATGTAACAATGGGCAATCCTATTGTCCTCCACAATCACAATCCTACAAGATAAGACTATAAGAAGAGAAAAATCATTCAGTGACTTCAAACCCCACACGATCTGCATATCTTCCTACCCTTCCTCTTTGAATTGAAACAAAAGATCATTCACACAAGCTGAGTAATCCCCAATCCTATCAAACACCAATGGATCAAGAATATAGAGCTCGCAACTCAATCTTGTAAATGACCCATGAATATTAGGGCTCAGCCACATAATTTCTTCAACAGATCCAATATAACTAAATTGTTTTTTACTACTTTAAAGTGAATATTGGCTTAGGCGCAAAGTGGTTCACAAAATTGCAATAGCATAAACCTCATAATTATAGTAAGCATCCTCCTATTTGGTTCTACAAGTTATTTACCAAAATGACTTGATCTTTAAAGCAATAGAAAATTCCCAGGCTTGATAATTATATACTGTCAACACAGGAATCATTGGAATAATTTACAAAATCTAAAATAATTTTTTGATTAAATGGTACGGGCGAGTTTTTTGAAAGGCCCAAAACCCTTATACAAAAACTAGATTCAACAATGAAACTCAACAAACTACAAAGAAACTACAAACAAAGACTAACAAAGAGTCTGCCTGCACAGTAAAAGACACTACCACTAACAGCAAAAAGACACCAGAATGACAAGAAGAAAGCACATAGATAAGAAAAGAGACCATTCAGTGATTCAACAGCTTCCCACCCACCTCTTAGGAACTTAGATGGTCATCAACCAAATCCATGTCCATCTCACCCTAGACATTCTCATTCTTCCTCTTTTGGCTCCTATTTATTTTGCTAAACCCTACTTCATTAAGACTCCCTTTCCTTTTCAACCACCAAAAATCTAAAATAATTGAATAACATTGAAGAAGTTGATTTAAAATCATACCACAGTCTAGAGCTTTGAAAACCCATCCCAACAATTGCAAAATGAGATCTAGTGGAATCCTTATAACAAAGTTGCTGCCTTTAAAAGATAAAATACCAAATAAAAATCCCCCAATTATTAATTGTCCATTGGCAAACATTTATGGTTACTCCTAGTACAACTCACCATTGGTAATCTCCCTTAGAACAGAAGACGAGCAGGCTACCCTAATTATTAAACAGTAGTCTAGTCTACAAAATACATTTATCAAGGGATCAAATCAGAGTTTTACCAGGATTTCAAACAAATGTTGCATAGCAGGGTAAGGTTTAATGGGACACCCTCAATATTGTTCAACCACAGTAATGCACATTTTTCTGGATTTCAAAATATCATTGAGACTACATCAGAATATCCGGAGCTTTCATCCATTAAGACTCTATAAAATATGTTTTCAGTAGATCTTTTTGGCAAAAAAAGAATCAACTTCAGCCCCATCTATGCTACTTGAGGAAATGAATAGCACATTTATGCCCTAGAACTTTTTGAGATCTGAGCATTGATAATTGACATAAAAATATGACTTAGCACACGGTGTAAAACAAGGCTGTTCATCAGCCAATTAATTTCAATTTGACCTGCACAAGAAGCATTTTTCCCTACAAATAGCTACTAACAAATAAGTAAAAGCCCAGCCAAGCTACAAGTAGTCAACCAGAAACAATTGAAACAACTAGCACATTTTAGAGATAACTACGACTTTTAATTGGCATAAATTCCACAGGTTAAAAAGCATTCACAGCTGCCCAGATTAAAGCAAAAGCCTTAAATGTGAGCATATAACTCACATATAAAACCATATATTATGTCATGTACCCATTCAATCCTCACCATTGATTGCAGCTCGAAAGAGAACAGTAAAGAATACGACCAACTGATGGTTTTCCATCATAACAGGATATTCATGAAAAATTCTAGTTCATATCTCTGAAATGTATTACCAGTACATGAAGCATAACTGCAGATACTATGGCACATTAAATACTCCAGCAATAGCAGAGCTGGCAATATAGAGCAAAAAGATTTCTGACATGTTTAAACAACATTTCCATAAAGAACTGTTGAAAAAACTTCAAGATTGATATTGAGAAAATAGACAAAAGAAGAATCAATATCTTTCCCCATATGCAGGAAAATATCTTTCCTCATCAGATACACACTTAAATAGGTTAGAAAATGCCTAGATCATGAACAAAATCATTGTAAAATTCCATTCTCATATTTAATCTGGAATGCTCTAAACAAAAACCACAAAGCACTACATCCATGTCCATAAATAATCCTAACTAGGGTGTGTCACTAGACATGGATATCATGACACATACACTCTAGTAGAAATGTAATTCAGCTCAAAAGAATTCTCTACAAAAGAAAAAATAAAAGAGACGAGACAAAAAGAATAAGTGATTGATGACAGATTCAGGTGCCCCTTCATGCCACAACAATACTACATCAATGCATGATGCAACCAGTATATATCAATCAATAATCCACTCACACATTTCTCAAAACATCAGCCATCAGCTGAAACATTGGCAGCATGATAGGTACACAACCATCATCCCCAAGCCCATTAATTTATACCAGCCCCGACATTCAAAGCCACTGTTTATACACAGGCTGAATACATAACGTTGTACAATTTCAAGAAGTGCAGCAACTTGGTTTTTCTGCCACTTTGCCTGGCCCTTTTGTAGGGTCTGGTTTGTTGATCTTGATGGTCTGGGGCTGCAAACCAATAAAAGAATATATGTGCCATTTTTCGTATCAGCAAAAGACTTCTAAACAGCCGATTCATAAAAGGCAGAAGACCAACCCAGAAACTAGAAAATGCTGAAATTGAATTTACCTCAACTTTGGAGTCACTCTCTGCAAGCCTTTGTTTGATATCCCTTGCAATTGTAAAGAAAACTTGTTCCACATTTAAGTTTGTTTTAGCACTCTGCAACCACACATTTAATAAGATTTCGTAAGTGTTATTTCATCAAAGATTCAAAAGCAAGTCTATCCTGTACTGAAATCATAGGTCCAAATCAGCTGTCTATGACTAGTTCCAAGACAATAATAAACAAACACATTATACTTATAAAAAGCCACGAAAATTTAAATGTTTTCTTACAGTTTCAAAAAACTTAATCCCAAATTCATCTGCAAGTGCCTGGCCCCGTGCAGTTGGGACAGCCTAATATTGCCAAAAAATATTGATCAAGAGGCAGTCATAAAGAAACCAAAGAAACAATAATAGCTAACCAGAGAAAGCCACATAATTGCAACAGGAAACAGTGCAATCAAGTCCAGCATTGACACCCGTAAAGGTAATTCAGCCTAGCCAGAAAGAGATGAGCCATCTTACTCTCTTGCTCTCGTCCATATCAGCCTTGTTACCAACTAATATCTTATTCACATTGTCAGACGCATGCTGTTCAATATTCCTAATCCAGTTCCGAATGTCTTAAGACCAAGAGTTATGGATGAAATAGCACATAAAGAGTTTCTTGATCATTTATAAACATCCTTTGTCAAAAATCACTGTGGCAAATAAAAACTGACAAAAACGTTCCAGATTAAATATCTTTCAAGTCAAAAAAAAAAGTACTTTTCAAATTCCCAAATTAAAACAAACAATAAAGCAAAAAGCCCGTTAAATCTTGTACCAAAATTCAAAAAAGATAATCGAACTAATCTGATCACAAGGATACTGTTGAAAGATGATTCATCAGTGACATCGTAAACTAGAAGAATGCCCATGGCACCTCGATAGTATGCTGCACAGTCCAGCAAGATCAGAAGGAGAATCAAAACCCAACACAAATAAAAAACTGAGACAAGTTCCTGGCCCCAATCAATTTACCAAACAAATCGAATCCTCTTAGAGAATGAAAGATCTACCTGTGGTGATTGTGCGGAAGCGCTCTTGACCAGCAGTGTCCCAAATCTGCAATTTGATCCGCTTACCGTCAAGCTCAATAGTCCTTATCTTAAAGTCAATCCTGACAAGGTAAACTACATTAGTGGGGTGGAACCATGCTAATGAAAACTTCAATTAAAGAAAATCAAATAGTATGGCATACCCTATGGTAGTTATGAAACTGGTGGTGAAAGAATCATCTGAAAAACGTAGGAGGAGACAACTTTTACCCACACCTGTATATATTCGGACACAAATTAAATTCATCATCAAACTTAAAACACTAAAGTTTGCCTTCCATGAATACAAGGCTTGCATTGCATTCATAAAATGGCAAGCTACAATCCTCAAATGACCAAAAAGGTAAAAGTTTAAAATCCAATTATAACTGGGAAAATTGAAGTAAACAGGTTAAAAATCAAAATGAGGATGTATTTTGTACATGCAAAAGATTCAAGAATGTACCTAAAAATGCAATGAAATTTAACCATTTGGCAGCAAGTTTTTAACCTGCAATTACCTTACAAGACAACCAAAACAGGACCTCAAACAATGTTGTGAGGAGCCAAGCCAGACCCCTAGGCATCAATTTCTTTATTACAGGTGAGGTCATGATTTTACCATGGGAAGGATTGCCGAGGCAATCACTTATTCTACCATTTATAAGAGCTCAATAAGCCCAGGCACCAATACCTCATGGTTCTCAACCTGAAATTTCTCTTAATTCAGTCTTTTCAGGAGTCAATCTCCTCAACAAATCCCAGTCTGAGCTTTGGTGAGTTTAAGGATGCCATTTTAACGACAGTTACCAGGAAACTCCAGCATATGAACAAGGGCAACATCCCCATCCCCATACCTGCAATTTTTGGTGACTACAGTTATATCTAATATGAACAAGGGCAACATCCCCATCCCCATACCTGCAATTTTTTGTGACTACAGTTATATATAATATGGCCATACCCTTGTTCATTTACTCGCATATCCTAATTTCAATGGTGTCACCGTCACCATACCAGTACCCGTACCACAATTGTTCCAAGTAACTCTGATTCTAAAGCTTTCAGGCATCCTAGGGCAACCATGTTCAGACTCATAAGCATCCAGAATGGTTGAGCTCACTTTCCAAGGAAATTCCTTGGATATGTTTTTTTGGAAAACCTTGTCTAAACCTTCTATGATCAAAGTAGGATAGGGGCATAGATCACTTTTCCCTTTCTATATCTCCCTTGCATCTTCAAATCATCCACTTTTTACGATCTTAGAGCCTTGCATTGTTTAATATTTATCCTTATTCTCCAAGCAAGCCTATTCTTAGCCCGTTGTTCACATATAAATCCAAGAGAAAAGATACTTACATTATTCAAGCATTCTCTGAGAACTTTTTATGTGTTCAAGTTGTTGTGAGGATGTGTGAGGTGAGGAGTTGAGCTTTAAATCCTTCATATTAAGTATTTTCCGTGATCTAGAATCTTCCATTACCCACTCTCTGCTCATGAATCCAATATCTAGGCACAGGTTGGGATAGTTTGCTATAGTCAGATTGGTGTTAGTCTTCATAATCCTTGAGTATAGATAGGCTATTTAACAAGGAGTGTTGAGTCTGAGCTTGCGTGGGAAAATAGTCAGAAAATATATTTGAGATATAGAGATTTCTGAGGGCATTCCATAATTCTACCACCAACTTTCCTTGAGGACAATCCAGCTACACACTAGTTACTTTATTTCCAGCATTAATTTACAGGTGGCAGGTGGTTATTGATAAATGCTGAATGGTATGTTCCTTATTCATCTTATGCTTAGGTAGAATGGGTTTTATTTCATTAATTCTCTATAGATATCAGCTAATCTCCTTTCTTGGCTATTTAATTTATTACCACCTACTTGACAGAATTCTGACAACCACCAAAAAGATAGCATGTTTAACTTGCAAGACAAGTTTGAGACATTCAACTTAGATGTAAAAGCTCAAGCTGACAGATTGGCCAACAAAAGGATGGACCTTGCCAGAAAGATTATAATTATAGCACATAGTTAGTGGCATCTGATTGGCGAGTTCAGAAAATGCTATATTAGGAATCAAAAAGAAACATGATCATTGAGAACAAATAAGAAACTTGTTTTCACAAAGCAATCTGCAGTGGGTTTCAGAGTGGAAAAGATATGATAAAAATGAATGAAATGTGTTAAATGAAGACCAACTGGTATGATTCTTTAATGGTGATTTTATAAGTAAGTAGCCTGATACACAATCTTTACTCTAGCAAGCATAATCTGAGGTGTGTTCTCTTTCCAACACAGAGTATGGTGGTCTTTTACTATGGGATAACATTCCCATCTTCATTTACATAAGCTGAACAAACACTTTCACATCTCTAGCAAATAATCTTTCGAATGACATCATATATGCTTCGGGAAATTCAGCTCTTATTTTCACGTGGTTTTGGATTGCATCTACACTCTTTATGAGTTACATAACACATCACCCCAAAGTTGGGAATAATGATAATTATTCATCGGATTTAAATCCTCCTCACAGGTGAATATTCAATAGATTTTTTTTATTCTTTTAAACTTGAGCTGGTTTGGCTCGGTCCAGTTCATCCAGGTTACTATCCCATCCATTAGAAATGCTTTTGTGGCCCCATAGTATGCAATCCCTAGTGGGTGCTCGTATGGGCAATTAATGAGGGAGATATTTTTCTAACGGCAAGTCCAAATTTTCCTTTTAGAAACCAAATAGAAACATGACAGTTGAAATGAAACAAGTGACCTATTTTCAGAGTAACCTACAGTTAGGATGCGGAGCAGAAGAGAGATGATGAAAATAGAATGGCATTACAGATGGATTGAGTTGAACGAAGACCAATTTGATATGATTGTGTAATTCTCAATTTACATAGTAGATAGTCCATAAACAATATATACTAGAATTTGAGGTATGTTCAATTTCCAGCCAGCATATGCAATATGTCTCCAATCACACAAAAGCAGAATAATATGGAAATTACCAAGAGACACAGTGCAGATATTTGAAGGTGCAGGCATTCTGCTAACCAAACAATTCCACAGAGCACACTGCTTCCCAGATAACAATAGTTATAATAGGATTGGAAATAAGTGATACAATGGATGGTCTGATTAGCCATACACGTGTATATAAATTATTAAATACTAACCTGAGCCACATAAGTAAATTTTAACTTTTTAAGGAATCTATGATTGAATGTTATTTGGAGAGAGCATTGTATTTGAGAAATGCAATCAATTCCTTTATGCTTGTGCTTAAGAAATAATGTCTTGGGTGTGTTAGATAACTCAGAGAAGGATTGCAACTTTTGTGAGTCCCTTGCTTTTGCATCTTGTGCAACCTAAATTAAGAAAAACATAAGGAAAATCATTGTGTTTGTACAACTAGTGATTGTTTTTAATTTTTAGTTGCAATGTTCTCTCCCCTTGTAAATGTTTTTTTTAAGGTTAGAAACCTTGTGCCAAGAGTTTTCAAATATCCTCAAAATTATTGTCATTCTTGGCTAAGCTAGAGCCCCATAAAGGGTTTAGTCAAATGAGGAGCGCTTTGACTACAATGCTCATGCATCAAACAACCTCACATAGTGAGCTTTCATGTACCCTTGGCTATATCGGAAGATCCTATAGGATATTTTTGAAACTTAACCCTAGGCAGCCTTCGGTCATCTAAAATCTATGATGCACTGGTAAGCAGTTAACCCAAGGGAGTTACTCATGTCGTACAGCTAAAATCTATGATGCACTGGTAAGCGGTTAACCCAAGGGAGTTACTCATGTCGTACATCAAAGACAAGATGGTGAGCTAGGAGAACAGTCGATCCTCAGTAATTGTTGCTCTAGCACTATTTATGAATAGGATCAGTATATTTGTGAGCTCATAGACCAAACACACCCTATAGAAGCTTTCCCTCTTATACCCTACTCTATGCAGTCAAACCTAGGCATTGGTAGTCAAAATCTGAGACCACTACAAAGCTTTATGATCTTCCAATAGTGAGATAGCATGCCAAATTGTTTAAAAAGCAAAAAATCTATTCTCCAATTTACGGGTTCTTAAGTGAGTTATTGCAGCAAGTTTAAATCCTATACATTCTGTAAGATTTGCAAGTTTTGAAGCCAATTTCTCTCAATATGGTCTGAATTTTCCTAAGTCCTTCTGGCTCGCTTTGGCAAGGGGCTATACGAGGACCCGGAAAGCAAGTTATTCAAGTTAGTCCAAAAACACACTATTACAGACTATATCACTGAATGAGTTGGTATCTAATTTGACAACAAATCTTTCAAATTCCATTCTTCACAATTGCTTTATTTGAGCTTGAAACCTAAAATTCAAGCAAAGGTGAAGATGAATTCCCCTCAATCTATGGCTGATACTATTGCCATGGCCAGATTTTCTGAAGACAAGCTTGCAACACACGTAAAAAGCTTTGGGGTTCTCTTCTCAATCCTTCAAGCAAACAAAGGAGACTTTTGATCAAGGCAATAAACCACCAAATATTCACAAATTATCCCTAGATAAGTTAGCAGAGAAATGGGCAAAAGGGATATGTTTCAATTGCGATCAGAAGTGGGAGAGAGGACACAAATATCATGAACAGCAATTGTATCTCATTGATTCTACAAAGGTGCCTAATGACACTAAGGAGTCTTCTGAAGAGGGAGAGGAGGCAGATTTACTAGATAATGCAGCAATCAAGGATTCTCATATCTCCATTCATGCTCCAGCAAGATTCTCTTCCCCTCAAACTCTCAAAGTCATTAGCTATATCAAACACAAAAGCGTTGTGATGTTGATTGATAGGGGCAGTACCCATAATTTCACTAGCAGAAAATTGGTCGACCAACTCCATTGTTATGTCCATTCTCGTAAAAATTTCCAAATTATGGTGGCCAATGGAAGTACCATGTCTTGTGGGGGCAAGTGTCATAATGTCAAACTTGCTATGGAGGACTATCACTTAACCTCTAATATGTATGTTCTTTCTTTAGGAAGTGTAAGTGTGGTGTTGGCCATCCAATAACTGCAAACATAAGGGCCACTCACTTGTGACTGACTACTCCCAATTGTGGTGTTGGGCATCCAATAACTGCAAACATTAGGGCCACTCACTTGTGATTGACTACTCCCAATCACGATTGAAAAAATTTAGCCAACAAGGCAATCACCATACTTTTGAAAGATCTGAAAGTAGGTAATGTTCAAATTGTCAATTCTGACCACATGGAGAAGAAGATGAAGAAATAAAAGCTCTAGTATTATTACTGAATTCAACTCTATTGAGGCTCAAATTCCTTTGCAACATTCTCCTCCTTCAAATATGCAAGGACTCTTGGATTAGTATCATCAAGTGTTTGAGGAACCCAAAGGGTTGCCTCCTCAAAGGTCACATGACCATGAAACTTCCCTCATTCTCGGTAGTCAATTGGCAAATACTCACCCCTATCACTATCCTTTTGAGCAGAAGAATTAAATTGAAAAGATATTTAAGGAGCTACAAGAGGCAAGTGTCATCAAACCCAATATTGGTCCTTATTCCTCCCTGTTGTGATGTAATCACACATCGCCCCATTGCAAATGGGGACCCCCCTTTTTTTTCCTTGCTTTTGTCTTCGTTTTGCTTTAGGTTAAGGTTTTCTCTGAGCTTGTAGGTTTGGTAGTATTGATTTGTCCAAGTCTCACCAAGTTCTTGCTCAAATCCATGAAGTGATTGAAGAAATTGCCTAAGGGATGGATATTCAACTGAGGAATCCATATGCCTTCATCCTGATGCATGTCCTGAAATCCTGAAATAGACTAAGTCTGATGTCTTGAAGTTTGATATTCTGAAATCCTAAAAACTGAGTAAGTCTGAAATCTGGTGGATCCTCAAAAATCTAGAATCTGCATGTTAAATCTCATGGATCCAAGACCTATCTCAAACATCCTAAAAGTATATTTCAAAATATTTAAAGTATAGAAATATATATATTTTGAAATATACTAGATTTCAGGTACTAAAAAATTGCCCAAGTATGGGAAAAGCGCACTTTTTAATGGTCTTTGCATTATGAAAATCAAAAAGCATACATGAGGGCATGAAATTTGCGCTCTAGGCGCACTTTAAGGAGGTCCTTGCATTGTGCATATATACATGACCACCTAAAAAGGCCGCTCATCTTTTCCTAAAGCGCACTTTTACCCTAGGTCTACAATATGCATTCAATACACACTCAAGCAAAAAGGCCACTCATCCTTTCCTAGGGCGCACTTTTACCCTTGGTTTGCATAACACCTTCAATGCACACTAACTCAAGATCAGCGCTTCTCCTTTTTGGGCGCAAATTTATCACTCCTTCGCATTGAGCATTGTTTACAATTATACATGACCACCTAAAAAGGCCACTTATCCTTTTAGGCGCACTTTTGAGGGTCTTTGTATTTCGCAAAAATCAAAATTTCATACATAAAGGGTTGAGATCAGCGCTCAAGGCGCACTTTAAAGGAGACCTTGCATTATACAATGTTTCACGCATTACATACTTGAACATAATCAGCGCCCAAGCGCATTTGCAGATGAGTTTCGTATGAAAAAGTTTCAAAACACATTATGCATGCATGCTCCAGAACAGCGCTTTTCCTCCTAGGCGCACTTTTAATATGCCCTTGCACAAAACATTTCATACATAACTACCCAAAAGGGCCGCTCAAGCATGTTTGGAAGATGACTTGGTAATTGGTAAATTTGACATTATGCATAAGCTCTTAAAAAGTCTGCCCAAGGCGCACTTAGAGGAAGGTCTTGCAGTTTACAAGTATTAACATTCATACATGCATGCCTGAAATCTGCGCTCCTAAGTGCACTTTCACCATACCTTTGTATAAAGCACTCTTTATGCACACATACATAAAATCAGCACCTTCCCTCCTTATGCATACATATTGAAAATCAACGCCAAGGTCATTGTGCAATCGGCCTAGAAAGGGGTAAATCACAAGTCTTTAACATTGAAAAACATGAAAATGATGCTAGGGAGGCCAATCTAGTAAACTAAGTTTGAGGTACCATATATGCAAGATCACTTCATCATCTCAAGTCATTCATTTCAAAACAATTCTAGAGCAGATTTTTGCAAACCTTAAGCGAATTGGAGCAGAATTCTAAACAAGGGAGGCAAATTTGACAAGAGGAAGTGTCAATTTTCCATTTTCACAAATTTCATCATTTTTGTCAAAATTGGCTATTCTTGTTTCCAAGGCGAGGTGATGGAAAATTGCATGTTATTATCATTGGATTTATCTTAACATGATGATCTCTTGTTATCAAGAACTATGATGTGAATGATTTATGATATTTCACTTTGTAGAGGATGGAGGTCATTTCAAGGAAGGAGAATGGCGAGAGCTTGCACATTAGAAGTTCAAAGCTTGGAGGAGTGCTGTTCGAGTTCATGAAGAAGACTTCATATCAGGAAGGATCCAAGAACACAAAAGAAGGAAGTCATCAAGATCATCATTTCTGGAGAAGGAACACCACTCCATCTTGCACGTCCACAAATCCAAGGTTCAATTCCACGCTTAAGCTTCAGAGTCATCCATTTCATGCGCCAGGCAGAAAGAACATCTATCATGCAAATCTACTCCATGAATTCATGTATATGATACCTTCTACTACACCATCTAGAGTGAAATCATGCACAAGAATATCATCAAGAATGTCATGAGAAGAGAAATGAGCGTGAGCATCAAAAATCCATGAATTACATCAAGACAACAAGAAGAAGTTTCAAATTTCCCAAAATTTCAAGTTTGAAGCAGCTAAGTTCCAAAGGTGAAAATTTGAAGATTCGTAAACTTCTACAAAAGATGATAAAATTTGGGAAAGTATTTCAAGTAGTGTGAACGTGTTGAAGATCAAACCGGTTTGCTCGATGCTAAGGTAGCCTGTGCACATCATCAAGCCTATCATGTCTTGCCACATCATCCATCCACATTCAATGTATCTACAACAAGTAATGAGCCAAAGAGGGCGTCCATGTGGAAGATTCTCCAAAGATTCTATTTCAAGCTTATCACATTGGGAAGCATGCCTTCATTGCCTCTCTTTTGGGCAGTTATGCCTTGTCTCAATCTTGGCCGTTGATTCACAAATCAATCTGGGCCGTTCATGTAATTTTGGGAGTCTATAAAAGGCTCACTTCTCTACAAAATGGATATAGAGGAATCAAGATAGAAGTAGATGCTATCAAAATAGGAGTAGATTAGAGGAGACTCTTCGAAATCATTGAAGACATTGTGAAATTGTTGTAAAAGACTTCCAAAATCAATACAAGCTTATTGTTG
Organism: Cunninghamia lanceolata; assembly: GCA_027924645.1. Lineage (NCBI taxonomy): Eukaryota > Viridiplantae > Streptophyta > Pinopsida > Cupressales > Cupressaceae > Cunninghamia > Cunninghamia lanceolata. The sequence goes on from BSBN01001091.1 coordinate 6,989,143, forward strand.
TACTCATGATGATTTGTATGATTGGGGAATGTTAGCATGGTTTCTAATTCTCGAATATGATGGAGAAATGTTTCCAAGTAGGGTAGAATTAGACTAGAAGTTCATTGATGTAATGAGTATGTGTTAAGATATTTGATGAATTCCTTCATGGTTCATACTTTTCGTGGATTGTCAAAGGCAACTCACCTTGTAAAGTTAGCTTGAACCTTCATATGCTTTAGTTCGGCTGTGAATGCTTGTTCAAGTTGCGCCAGTTGTGGGTGTTTGGATGAATGTTTCACAATATGAAAATCCTTGAATTACCTTAGAAGATTGCACCAACTTCGTGTAATTGTTGGTTCTCATGGTGAAGCGAAGTTCGGTTTCATAAGGAGTTTGTCTATCTTAGCATGGTTCATTATTTCATTGTCCTTAGATTAGAATCCTCTCAACCCTTGTCCTTTTTTATTTTCTTTCATAGTCGGTTAGAGTAAGTTCCATTCCATAAAGAAGAAGAGTAACCTATTTGAGTGGAGTGAGGAGTCAATTCAGCGTAAGCCCCTTTGTGAGTTTTCAACAAATCACATCAACTACTGAGTCTATCCATTGCAATACACGAATCAGGAACCTTGGAGTTGTCTCACTAGATCACATTGCTTAGCCTTTGAGAGAGTTTGATCAAGAGAGGATAGAATACTTAGTATTTTATTCTGATGTTTGCATGTGCATAAAAAACACATCAACGCTCCCCTATAGTAATGGTCGCTAAAAGGCATGGTGGATGTGCCTTGATTTTCAAGAACTGAATAAATTAACCATCAAGGACAAGTTTTGTATTCCAATCATTGATGATTTGTTGGATGAGCTCCCTAGGCCAAAATTTTTTACCAAACTAGATCTACACTCCAGATATCATCAAATTCAAGTCAAGCAAGAGGATATACCCAAAATAGTTTTCTAAACACTTTAAGGTCACTATGAATTCTTGGTGGTGCCCTTTGACTTGACTAATGCTTCATCTACTTTTCAAAGTCCGATTCCGATGAATAAGGTGTTCCATAGTTGTCTCCGCAAATTCAGTTTGGTCTTTTTTAATGAGATTCTCATTTACAATCATAGTTGGACAACTTATCTTAAGCATGTGGAGGTTGCCCTCAAAATTTTGGAGGTTGCCCTTTCACCAAGCTCCAACAAGTAGAGAGTATCTTGGCCACATTGTTCACAAGAGGGAGTGTCAATTGATCCCAAGAAACTTGAGGCAATACGTGAGTGACCTAATATCTTATGGGATTTCTTAAGGTTTGATAGGGTATGGTAAAATTGCAAGCCCTTTGATAGCACTCCTCAAAACGAATTCATTTGTTTGGACTAAAGAAGTTGATTTGGCATTCCTTGCACTCAAAGTAGCTATGTGTTCCACTCTAGTTTTGGCCATGCCAACTTTTAATAAACCATTTGTTCTAGAATGTGATGCACCAAGCACAAGTGTGGATGTTGTTTTAATGCAAGAAGAATGACCACTGGCCTTCACCAGCAAGCAATTAACATAGCGCAATTTGATTAAATCCACATACAAAAAAGAGATGACGTCCTTACCTCTTTAGCAGAAAATTCCAAATTAAAATTGATCATCACATCTTGAAATATCTTTGCAGCAAAGGGTGTCCTCCCTCGAACAACAAAAGTAGGTGACTAAAATGCAAGGTTATTATTATGAGATCAACGTTACAGGACTCACTAGAAACTCACCAAATTCAACGAGTTCCAAGGCAAGCCAATTGAAATGAGACCTGGAGACATAGGAACAAGGTACCCAACAAGTCTATAGTCAAATTCATCAAGTCTACCAACTTGTTGAATTTGGCAAGTCCCATCAAATAGACTTGGCCATGACAATAAGGCAAAAAAAATAGGGGAAAAAATAAAAAATAAGAACACTTAAATGACCTTTGACACTTCAAAATGTTATTCACTTCATTTGCAAGCACAAGCAAGGAGAAAAAAAGAGCATTGAAGCTAAAAATACAATCCATTGAAGCAAAAACCAGCAAACATATTGGCAGCAAGCATTGATTTAATGCAACTTGAATAGGTTTGTTGCAGCCCTCAGTGCATTTGGAAGAGCCCACCATTAATTTGGAGCAGTCCACTGTCAATTTGGAGCTAATTTGAAGAGGTGTTTTCCTACTTGTTTTATGTTTCTTTTATCATTTGGCATGTCTTCTACATTTGTTTAATTTTTTTCATTTTAAATTCATAGAACGAGAAATAAAAGAGGGAAAAATGAAAAGAACTCATTTATCCCTTTTTTTTCTTATTCTATAATGGACTTTTATGTTTTTGATCTCTTTTTATGTACAAACACTAACTGTTTTTTCTAATTTTTATCTATTTGATTTTAATCTACAAACCCTAACTATTTTTTCTTTTTTTATCTTAGTTTATCTAGAAACCCTAAATGTTAATTAATTTTTCATTTATTTGTTACTGCAGCATACTTCAAATTTATAAATTGTTCTAATGTTGGCCCTAGTTAGAAAGGACCCTTGTTGGAAATATGCCATCCCAGAGGCTACGAAAGGGGAGTTGGTTTGCAATTTTAAAATTAGTGGAGGCATTAATTGATTCAAATATCACCTTGCACAAATTGCAACCCAAGATGTTACTTTGTGCCCAAATGTGCCTATTGATGTTGTGTGAGAGGTACAAACTCAATTAGACCTTCGACTAGAAAAATGAGCTAAAAAAGAAACGAAGCGAAGAGATGGCAGCCATTCAAAGTTACTCTTCTTTCTCAATTCCCCCATTCGCATCTTCAAGCACTAGTGCCAATACTAATGTTGGGCCTAGAGTTCGTAAATCTAGATTGGATTCATATAATGTACCACACACTACTCTAAGTTCCCAACCATCACTTGAGAGCATAGATTGGAGTAAGAACAAGTATCAAGCAACAAGACGTGCAATCGAAGACTTTTGGTTACTCCATTCCATTTCACACAGCTAGGTAATTAATTTTTTTGTTTTAAAATATGTTATTAATCTGTCTCTTGAATTTTTTGATAAGGGCTTTTAGAATTTAAATTGTAAATTTTATAATACTTTTTTTTTAATTTTCTTTGTTTTAGATCTCCTTATTGGCAAAATCTAGTAGATGTCATTATTGTTTGTCGAGTGAAGCTCAAAGTCCCTAATGATGAGGAGATAAAGGGCTCAATTTTGAATAACAAGGTGGCAGATGTGAAGGCTTCTATTGATGAGCAATGTGAGATATGGAGGAGAAAGAGTTGCTCCATTATAATTGACGGTTGGACAAATAGGAAGAATAGGACATTGTTGAATTTCCTTGTGTCTTCCTCAAATGGTAAAGTTTTCTTGAAATCCATTGATGCTTCAAGAAAGACAAAAATGTTGATTTTCCTTGTAAGGTTTTTGAGGAAGTCTTGGCCGAAATGGGTGAGGAAAATGTTGTGCAGAGAATTATAGATAATGTAGCAAATTATGTTTCTACAGATAAACTTCTCATGCATAAGCACACATTCTTATTTTGGATTCCTTGTCTACTCATTACCTTGACCTTATATTGGAGGATCTTGACAAACTCCTATGGATCAACGCATATGTATAACATGCTAAAAACATTTGCAAATACATATACAACCATGCTTGGGTACTCAACTTAATGAGACAATACACAAACAAGGAGTTGGTTGGTCCTTGAATAACCCACTTTGCAACGAACTTTATCATATTGCAATCTTTGCTTCAGTCAAATGTTGTTAGGAGTGGTCTTCATCTTTATATGCTAAAACCAATGCAAGAGTTGATGTGGTTGATTGGGTTTTCAATGAGCAAAGATTCTAGCTTCCGACAAAGGAGATTGTAGATGTAAGTTCATATTTTCATTCTATTTTATTTTTTGTTCATTTTACTAGTTTATCATTTATAATGCTTTTGTTTGTTTATAATATTTATGTTCCCTCCTTTAATCCATTATAATACTTATTCATCATTTATGTTAATGTCTAACAATAATTGCAGTTCACAAAGCCTTTAGTTGTCCTCCATGTTGTTGACTGTGTATGAGGACATGGATAGGGCCAAGGAGGCCATTAAATCTGTCTATGATGGACTTGAGGAGAAACATTGTCCCATATGGGATATCATTGTTCGGCAATAGCACTATTAGCTTCACAAACACTTACATGCAATTGCATATTTCTTGAATCCAACATCCCAATTCCACTCGAATTCCTAGGCCAATGAGGAGGTTTTAAGTGGCATCTACACAATCAAAGTGGATGGAACCTGATCCTCAACAAGGAGCAAAGATCATCCTTGAGATTAAGATCATTAGACTTGCGCAAGGGGACCTTTGTGCACAAGATATATGTAAGGCAACTTGGACGACATTGTAGTCAAGTAAAAACTTATTAATAGCATACTTTAAGTTTAAAGTATGCTTTAGGATACTTTAAATAAGTTTTAATAAGTTTTTGGTATTATTAAAACTTATTAATAGCATACATTTTTTGCATTAATGTTAAAACTTGAAGTTGAACAATAAGATTGAGTTCTTTCTTTTTTTCATTTTGAATGCATGGTGGAATAGGTTTGGTGCTAAAGTGCCAAATCTTCAAAGGATTGACATTCATGTTTTGAGCCAACCATGTAACGCTTTAGGATGCAAATTCAATTGGATTATGTTTGAGCACATACACTCCAAGAGGCGTAACAAATTCTTAGTGCAATTGGAGTATGTTCATTATAGCCTTCGCCTCCATCACAAACAAATATTAGGCTCTAACTTATCTCCAATCACATTAGAGAAGGTCAATCCACAGTGAAATTGGATCACTGAGGCTAAAGATCCTATCTTCACTGAGGATGACCTTATAGCGATATCACTTATACACAAGCAAATATTACAGTTGCATTATCATCGAGGACCTATCGTAGATGCCCGTGCAAGACTTGTAGAGCAACAAATGTTGGGTCGAGCGATGCATGCTCCTCTCAGACATAATTATATTTTTGATATTTTGTTTTCATGCCATGTATTTCATAATCCATGAGTTTTGTATAGCTAAAACACTTGACAATATTTATATATTTATAAATGTTGCTTCCTTCAGTTCAAATCTGTTTTTGTACTCATTTGATCAATGTATACTTGTGTATGTGATCAAAGTAGCTTCTATTTGATTAGTTTATTATGTCTTTAAAGTTGATTCAATGAAGGGTGCATAATAAAAAAATTAAAATTTAAATCCTTAAAAAACTCTATATTTCATGTCTTTTTCAATTTGTTGTGTCTTAGCCAAATTTGAGTGTCAAGTTTGAGTTCGAATCAAAAATCAACTTGTCGAGTCCAAGTCTTGTAGCTATGTATGAGATCATCTATAAGAAGGCCAAAGAAAATGTTGTGGTTGATGCTCTTTCATGCAAATATGAGGACAATACATTGTTTTCTCTTTCAATGCTAGCACCCACTTGGATGTAAGAGATTAATCAAGAATGGGAAGCTAATCCAAAAATTCAGGCTATTATACATCAATTGGAACAAGACCCTCAATCTGTGTCAGGGTTTCAATGGATGGGACAAGTATTGAAATATCATGACTGCCTTTATTTATGGAGCTTCATTCTTCCCCTATTGCAAGTCACTCAAGTTTTTTGAAGACATGTTAGTGTGTCAAGCAAGATTTCTTTTGGAATGGCCTTCAGTAGGATGTAAAAACCTTTGTCACAAATTGTGATGTGTGTTAATGCAACAAAGGGAAACCATCAAATTGTCAAGGTCTCTACAATCCCTTCCAATTCCAAACATGGCTTTGGCAAATATTTCTATGGGTTTCATTGTTGGGCTTCCAAAGTCGAGTGGTAAACAAGTCATTTTGGTCATTGTTGACCAATTGACTTAGTATGTTCATTTTTTTGCCTTGCCTCACCCTTACATAGTCGTTGTTGTAGCTCAATATTTCTTGGACTCAAACTTCCAAGCTTCACGATATGCCCCGCTCCATTGTCTCACTTGTTTAGAATCTCCAGAATGTGAAAAGAGCATATATTTAAATTTTTAAGATCATAACTTTGATATTTCTAAGATTATTCAGCTCACAAAAGCCAGAAATAGCATCTAAATGTCATTGCAATCCTTTAGGAAAACAAGTTAGAAGGATAACATCATTAACAAAAACAAACACAACAATCAAGACATTATATAAAGTTAAAACCATCATCCACGAGTATTTTCTTAGAAATCCCTCCTGCTTATATCAATGTAGATCCCAAGGAGATTCGATAAAAGAGGCCACCATTGGTTGCTCAAAGTTACTCCTACCAAACTGATAGATTTTATGGGCAGTCTTGAGCCAATTTATTGTTCATAGAGACCCTTGATAGCAGTAATTAATAACACTGAAACAACAATAGCTCATAGCGTCTGAGACAAAAAGCCCTTGGGCACATAGAGCTAAAGTTCACAAAGAAACAGAGAACTTTAGAAGATTGCTGGCAAACATCTTGCAGATAGCCAAGAAAATGAAAATGTAATCAACTGGAATTCTCTCCTAACGCTTGCATGTCCCCTTGCTTTAAACTTACCATGTCCCAAGTACTTGAAGAGGCACATCTTCAAAAGTTTGGTATAGAGTTCAGCAAGCATGTTGCTGATCATGATAGTCATATAATTGTTCAAGACAGAACTGACACCTGGACCTGGCTTATGAATGGATAATAATGTGTTGCAGCAAATAAGAAGTAATTCTGAGGAAACAATCTCCTTTAACAGGCAAGCAATAAGAAGAGCAAGTGAATCCATATTGAATTTGAGAAACTTGACCTAAAGCCTCTTACAATCTCTTGTGCTTTGCTAGTATGACCGAATCTGGTAATTATTACAGGTCTCTTAAAGACACTGGCATAGAAGATCCAAGTTTGGTAATTAATTTTAATGAATGGGCTTTCCTTGAGAAGGAAAACATCCAAGTTTGGTAATTAATTTTAATGAATGGGCCTTCCTTGAGAAGGGAGTGTCCAAAAAGTCATAAGTGAGTTGTGGAAAGTATCAAGGTGCTCATATCATCTAAACAAAAGAAATGCACATTTATTTCATCATAGGAAGAGCTGATAGACTATGTGCATAAAGTAAATGGAAGAAGGGTCACAATGTATAAAACAAGAAAGTCTCCTATGCGGGGTTTTATATTCATCATCATAGCGCTAATTCATAGGCTAAAAACATAGAGGACGTGTAGATTTGGAGTAGTGAATGTGAGGAATAGAGATAAGGGTAGAAGCATCCCAAAGGACATGCAATAAGAAATCACCTTTTTCGTGACAATAGAAAAAGCATAATAGCTAGGCAGCACACGTGCTAACATACAAAGTGTTAAAGTGAATTATAGTGTGATCAATGTTGAAGGACCTTAACTAAGGAAGTGGGAAGGACATTGAAGAAACAAAGAGTCAATGAAAAAATGGCATGGTGCATAAGAGGTGGCCAATGAGAGATGTGAAAGTCCCAAATGTGAGGGTGCAGAGATATGTCGGAAAGGATATAATCAACGAAACGTGCACCCTTGTTGTGATTGAAGCTTGCAGGCCTTCCTAACAACAAACACAACACTTAACACACAGACCACACAACACAACTAATGTTTTCAAAAAACTCTTTTCTTCCTCCTTTAAGCAGTAAATAACTTTCGAAAAACAAGAAATACTTCATAGTGGGCAGTTGTAAATATCTATCATATAAGCCCTCAAGCAAACAACATTGATCTATCTACAGTCCACAAATTATTTAATCATATCATTCCCTTCAAAAGTGTGTGACTTATCCTTGTTAACCAAAAATTGAGTAGAAAATTCTGTAACCAAATGGATTGTCCCAGACTTACAGGTATGTTGGAAAGAAAATAGCTTCACATCAAAGTGGTAGAGCCTCCCAGCATGCCAGCTATAGCCATGGGAAAGTGTGAAGTTTGAGTCCTTTGTGGTCCATGGGAAAATACAAGGTATGCATACCTTGCATTCCTGCATCTTGAGGACAGAGAACGGCATGCTTGAAATGTCTACCTGTGCCCAAAATACAAGCATTGGTGCAGAAATGTATTGCACAAACCTTGAATTCCTGCATCTTGAGGGCAGGGGACAAAATGCTGGAAACGTCTACCACCTCACACCCAAAATGCAAGCAATGCCCCAGGGAGGTCTTGGCATAAATCCAGGACATTGGGGAGATACTTCACTGGTAGATTGTCAAATGCCATAAAGCATATTATTGTCCCTATTAGTAGAATTAAAATATGTTATAGAGTCTCTAAAGCTTGTCTTCTAGAAGCTGTGACTACTATCACTTCATGCAAGTACTGGAATTCCACATAAATAGAAGCATCTTTAGTCTTTAAAAATTAACGGGGAGGGGGAAAGCACTATTACTGCTGTGCTGACCCATAACTAGAATAAGCATAAGTTTGAGAGCAATTATCAATTTCCCTTAATTTAGATTATTTGATTAAGTAAATAAAATGACATGCTGATAGTTGTAGTGGATTGCAGACAGCAACCCAACTGCTTTTATTCTCAGCACAAATCCATTTCCAACAAAACACATCATAAATCCTAAATGCGCTCCTTAGTAATTAGCAGATCTATGCCCGGTTTCATTCACCATGACCTCATCTTTACGCGCAGTTAGCGGGAACGATAGAAACAGCAACCGTACGCCAATTTGAAATAGGATACCTACAGGTGTACATGAACATACAGGAGTACCTAGAGGTCTTATTACACTTAACTTATAACAGAGTCTCCTGTCCGTGAGCCCAAGTTTCCTTTAAAGAATACATAGACAATCCGCCCAAACCAAAATCAAGTCTTTGCTTCAGAAGCTTCAGCGGACCTTTAGATTCGTTAGTTTCCAAGGCAAATTCTACAACAACAATGGACTCCATTTCGTGTCCGGCAAATTTCAGTGATGATAATTTGGTCTAAATGTATCAAAACAAATTTGTTTCTGAAACCCTAACATAACAAACACCAAATTCAGCCAACGACGGTCCAAAAAAATACAGAAAAGGCTGCGGCGACTTACCGCTGTCCCCGATCAGCAACAGTTTTATGAGATAATCATAATCCGCACGCGTTCTGGCGGGTCCTGTGGCCATCCCTTACAACCCTGTTTTAGCCCCCGGTCACCTGAACCCCTGTAATACGAGGAAACCCCGCTACGCTTCAGCGATCAATCACCTGGATTGAAGCCCCGGACGATACTCCTGATGGTGATGGTGGATTTGAGAGCAGCAGCCAAAGAGGGGAAAAAAAAAACAGAGGAATGGATCGCTGGAGGTTTTAGAGCTTAGAAGTTAATGGGCTTCGAACCCGCGACCTTTATAGAGGATTCCCCCGACGAACATGTCTTCCGATGATTGCAAAATGCGAATTCAATGGAAGCACACAAAGGGACAGCGCCTGTAGACCTTTTCTTTAACTTGACCAAGGTTGGATTTAACCCCTGGTTTGAGCTAATGTCGGAGAATCCTTTCCTTGCATGAATGGGAGGCTTTTCACTCCTTTATCCATTGACCGTTGGTGTTAAACACGGATTTTGGATTGTTACTTGTTGACTCTCCCCTTTTAACCTTGCCTTGGTTTTAGCAGGAAAGAGAAAAGGAAATATCCGTTGCTGCCACTTTCCCATACAAGAAAGAAATAAATTAATTATATTAATGCACTCCGCGTACGGCCCAATCTGCACATTTGACTCACTCAAAACATATTGCTAGACTTATCTCCTTGATTGTTTTCCTAGAAGCATTCTACAATGTCATTTTCACAATTGTTGTATTGGGTGTATAAACTAGTGGGTATGTGGATAATGATCGCATGCATTCGATTCGGTATTTTTAGCATATAGTGGGGCAATGCATGAGGTTAATTGTGAGGTCATTAAGCAAGTGATGTTTTGTGCGTAATTGTGACGCTGTTAAGCAAGTGATATTTTGTTCACAATTGTGAGGCCGTTAAGCAAGTGATGTTTTGTGTGCAACCTATGTCTCTATAGACAAGGGACAACTTTGGATTGATCGGTTTTTTTCTTTTTTTCTTTTTTTTTTACAAAAAGAAATGCCACAACTTGGGATTGATCGGTGTTTTCTTTTTTTCTTTTTTTTTACAAAAAGAAATGCCACATACCAATGTAGTACTAAATTATTTATATTTTGGAAATTTGAACTAGAAATCTCGAGACACCAAAATGTGGATAATGATCACATGCATTCGATTCAGTATTTTTAGCATATAGTGGGGCAATGCATGAGGTTAATTGTGAGGCCATTAAGCAAGTGATGTTTTGTGCGTAATTGTGAGGTTGTTAAGCGACATTTTGTTCACAATTGTGAGGCCGTTAAGCAAGTGATGTTTTATGTGCAACTTATGTCTCTATAGACAAGGGACAACTTGGGATTGATCGGTTTTTTCTTTTTTTCTTTTTTTTTACAAAAAGAAATGCCACATACCAATGTAGTACTAAATTATTTATATTTTGGAAATTTGAACTAGAAATCTCCAGCTTGACACCAAAAAAACTAGATAAAAATTTATATAAAAATAAGAAGGTATGTACTAAATTATTGATATTTTGGAAATTTGAACAAATTTCCAACTTGGAATGCTCATTGGACCAAAAAACTAGATAAAAAAGTTATATAAAAATAAGAAGGTACCCACTAAATTTTTGATATTTTAGAAATTTGAAATGGAAATCTCTAACTTAGAATGCTCATTACACCAAAAAACCAAATAAAAAACTATATAAAAAATGAAGGTACTTGTGGTCTTTCTCTGACCCATGCCCCACCACCCTCTCCTCCTCTCCCTCTAAACTGCTAGATTTTTTATAGGTTAATTAATTACTAAATATTTATATATAAGAAGCATCAAAAAACCAGATAAAAAGTTATATTACTAGCAATCGCACGTAATGTGCAATGGGTACGCTGATAGTTATATGCAATGAGTGGCTCATTCAAGCTCGCCAACCACTCAAACCATAGGATATTTTCATAAGCTCATATGTGAATAAGGAATTAAAATTTACACTAAAAGGAGTTTGAATCTAAAAGCAACATGTGATTGAAACTAAAATGATCTTAGCAAATATGTGCATCTCCCTAACCTTCAGTTGCATGCAAGACCATGCATATGTCTACCTTAGGAAGAGGGAGGAGAATCATCTAACTGTGATCACAACCTCTTATTGCTAAACATTTCAAACACCAAATGCACTCCAACCTAGGTTGTCCAACAATCTCCCCAAACCCTCAAGTTTGAAATGTCAAACATAAGAAAGTGACTCAAAATAGATTAATCAAAACTTTCATATCCACATGAAACACTACACTTGACACACATGGACAAATTCTTACCAAATGGAACTCTTGACTCCAAAAGGACTCAATGGAGTTTAAACCTTGAAATCCTCAAGCATGACAAAGCTAGCAAATAGTTATGAATGAGTGGCTCATTCAAGTTTGCCAACCACCCAAACCATAGGATATTTTAATAATCTCGTATGTGAATAAGGAATTAAAATATATTGTAAAAGGATATAGTCTAGAAGGAACATGGGATTGAAACTAAAATGCTCTTAGAAAATCTATGCATCTCCCTAACCTTCAACTGCATGCAAGACCATGCATATGTCTACCTTAGGAAGAGGGGGGAGAATCATCTAAATATGATCACAACCTCTTATTGCTAGACATTTCAAACAACAAATGCACTCCAAACCCTTCCTAACTATACTTTATACCCTACTTTCTATTACTACATTTTAACAATATTTGTATTTCTTTCAAATTTCATGTTTATTTTCAAGGCAGATTGCACAATAAGTGCAATTGTTAATGAAAGTATTATAAACAATGTCAGGTATATTGTATGTAGTGGCCTCTACAAAGAGTGGACCCATTACATTCCCATTCAATCCACAACTTAAATTTTCACAATTTCTAGAAGTTTTGGTGATGTAGGAGCATCCTAGGTGCAGAGCAATCTTGCATCAACCAAAAACATTTGCTTTCTTTTTCTTTTCTTTCATTTCAGTTACAGTTCAACATTTTCTACCTCATTTTACCGCATCTTCATATCAGAGCTCGCAGAGCAGGAATTAGCTTCCATGTCATGTCATCTACATCATTCTAAGATTTCAATAGATTTGGAGTTGTTTGTGAAAAGTGATCGCTATTAGAAGATCATTAGCTTTCACATAACAGAGCAATCATTCAGTCGGCATGAGAACAGAAGGTTTGTGAAGCACTTTCGTGACTTGTAGAGCCTAATGGAGCATATCACAAGGCAAATAAGGACTAGATAGACCTTCCTTGAGGTTTGCACGAAGTTTCATTCATTTGCGAAGCAACACCATGAGTTGTAGGCCGACCTACATGTTATCTACATGTTTCATCATTTATTGGAGTTTGTAAACTCTTGAGACCGACACGGAGGATTCTATGAGCTTGAAGATGATATATATAGATATCTTAGATGCATTAGGAAGTTAGTAGTTTTAGATGATAAGATAGATAGTTAAATTATTTCTGGAAGGCACCTCAATGCCATATCTTTCATTTTTGTTTTAACCCAGAAAGCGGGCATGTGATCCCTTTGATTGTAGCCCGCATATTGCCGGCATATAAGCATTGTGGTTGTCTAATATATTGAGCATATGAATCTTCTATTACATTATGTTATTGTGTCGTTTCCATTATGTTTACTCTAACTGCATGGTTTGGATAGTCCCTTCTTAAGACCCTCCATCCATGACTGCCAAGTGGTATCAGAGCGAAGTTTGTGTTCTTGTGGAAGTGAAGGCATTCCAAAAGATCTTGTGGTGAACAGATCGCCGACCTGAGATAGTCTACTTTTGTTTGTCAATAGAGCACCGATTGTGAGGCAGTTGCTACCTTGTAGTCAGATCATCGAGTTGAGGCAGTTGCACTGGATCCTATGAAGAGATGCCACCAAGAAGGATGCCTGTTATGGCCAATATTGCCAGAAGAATGGAAGAAATGATAGAGATGATGAGAACGATGAAAGTAAGATTGGATGTTGTAGAAGAGGATAGAAGAAGAGGACTGAGCCCTGGACATGGAGATGAAAGTGATGACGATGAATTTCAAGCTACTGACCAAAATGAAGAAGCCCTAGAAGAAGAAGAATCAAATCAGGTAAAGGTGTTGAAGGTTATTTCTAAGATGGGTAAGAGACCTAGAATGGAAGTATCAAATATACCAGGAATTTGAATCCTGAGGAATTGATTGATTAGATAAATGACTTGGAGGAATACTTTGAATATGAGGAAATTGAAGATCTAAAGAGAGTCAGATTTGTAAAAACTAAGTTTAAAGGACATGTTGCTATTTGGTGGAAAGAAGTTCAATTGGATAGGAATAGGATAGGAAAAGAGAAGATCATAAAATGGGATAGGATGGTGACAAAGTTGAAGAATCAGTTCACGCCTGCTAATTATGAGTTGGAATTGTTGAAGAGATTACAAAACCTAAGGCAAAAGGAGAAATTTGTGGAGTACACTGAAGAATTTCATAAGATGATCATAAGGACTGGACATAGTGAAGCAAGCAAGGAGAAAGTGGCAAGGCACATAAATGGATTGAGAATAAATATTCAAGAAGAACTGAGTTTGGTGAGGATGACAACAATAGAAGAAGCATATCAGTTTGCATTGAAAGTTGAAGATAAGTTGAATAAAAGGCATGAATCAAGACAGAGAGGTAGAACACATTCTGGAGGAGAAAGACCTTATGTGGAGAAAAACAAGGAGAGTGGCCCATACCAGAAGGAAGAAAAGGACAATAATTCATACTACAAAGGGAGAGATGACATAAGTTTCTACCGCAATAGCAAAGGAAGTCATAATTCTTACCGCAATGAAGGATATCGAAGAGATGAGGATTTGACAAAAGATCATTCAGAGGAACTTGTTTTAAGTGTGGAGGAGAAGGACATGGAGCATTTGAATGTTGTCAAGGGAGTACTAGCAAGAGGACAACTAATAGTGCAAGAATAGCTTATGTGGAGGAAGAACCAATGGGATCACCTAGTTTAGTGGGAAAACCGGAGAAAGGAGAGTCATTGGTCATGAGGAGAGCATTATATCAAGTAGAGACAGCTGAGGAGCCACTGCAAAGGAAAAGTTTGTTCCGAACAAGATGCAAATCAAGAGGTAAATGTTGTAAGGTTATCATTGATAGTGGTAGTACAGATAAATTGGTTTCAGAGGAGATGGTGACAAAGCTAAATCTAGAGAGATTGAAACATCCGAAGCCCTACCAGATAGCATGGATTCAAGATGAGCACAAGGTACTGGTGAGTGAACAATGTTTAGTGAAATTTCATATAAGATCTTATGTTGATGAGGTATTGTGTGATATTATGCCGATAGATGTATGTCATTTATTGTTGGGGAGACCTTGGTAGTATGATAGAAAGGTAATACATGATGGAAGGAAGAATACTTATACTATAACATCTAATGGAAAGAAACATATCTTTATACCTTTGAAAGATGAACCTAAAAAGATAATGTGTCATTGTACCTAACAAGGTTGCAATTCCTCCATGAAATTTGGGCATGCCAATCTTTGGTGGCTTAGAAGAGGTAAAAATATGAGGTCTTTTGTTTTCTAAATGAGAACCAAAGGGAGAGGGTTCAAAGTGATCAAGCTTAGCCATCGGGTCTTGAAAGTTGATTCAAGATGAGCATAAGGTACTGGTGAGTGAACAATGTTTAGTGAAATTTCATATAGGATCTTATGTTGATGAAGTATTGTGTGATATTATGCCAATGGATGTATGTCATATATTGATGGGGAAACCATGGCAGTATGATAGAAAGGCAATACATGATGGAAGGAAGAATACTTATACTATAACATCTAATGGAAAGAAACATATCTTAAAACCTTTGGAAGATGAACCTAACAGCGAAGTATGTGAGAATCCTAGAATCTGTTTGGTTGATGGAAGGAAATTTTTGGATGAATTGAGACATGAGAATATGTGTTTTGGTTTGATTCCAAAGAACTACAGAACCCTAAGTGCAGAAACCACTACCACAAAAGAAGAAGAACCACAGCCAAAGGAAATAACTAAATTATTGATAGAGTGCCAAGATATCATATCAGATAATGTGCCTGAAGGATTGCCACCAATCTAAAGTATCAATCATCATATGGACCTTATATCAGGAGCAAGTTTGCCTAACAAAGCGGCACATCGGATGACACCAGCAGAAAATGTGGAGATGAATAAACAAATACAGGAGATGTCAAGGAAAGGATTGATCAAAGAAAGTTAAAACCTGTGTGTGGTACCTACAGCACTAGAACTGAAGAAAGATGGAGAATGGAGGATGTGTACAAACTTTAGAGCAATCAAAAGATCATTGTTAAGTATAGATTCCCATTGCCAAGGATGGATGACATCATGGACTATTTTAGTGGAGAAAAATATTTCACAAAGATAGACTTGAAGAGTGGATACCATCAGATCAGGATTAGACAAGGAGATGAGTGGAAGACTGCATTCAAGACAAATGAAGGATTGTATGCATGGTTAGTGATGCCTTTTGGATTAACTAATGCACCAAGTACTTCATGAGGTTGATGAATGAGGTTTTGAAGAAATTCTTGGTTAAGTTTGTTATTGTATACTTGGATGATATTCTGATTTTCAGTAAGACCAAACAAGAACATTTGTGGCATATTAGACAAGTATTGCAGAGGTTGAGAGAAGAGAAATTATTGATAAACATCAATAAATGTAGTTTCATGAAGGAAGAATTTGTATATTTGGGATTTGTGATTTCTACGGAAGGATTGAAGATGGACTCTGAGAAAGAGAAATTGTTGAGTGGCCAACACTTGTGAACATTAGAGAGGTAAGACCATTTCATGGACTAGCAAGTTTCTACCAGAAGTTCATTAGAAATTTCAATATTGTATGCACACCAATGATAGAGACAATGAAAGGTGACAAAAAGGACTTT
Organism: Cunninghamia lanceolata; assembly: GCA_027924645.1. Lineage (NCBI taxonomy): Eukaryota > Viridiplantae > Streptophyta > Pinopsida > Cupressales > Cupressaceae > Cunninghamia > Cunninghamia lanceolata. Next base: position 7,005,194 of record BSBN01001091.1, read on the forward strand.
AAGTGGATATCGGGAGCAAATAAGAGTTTTGAATTGTTAAAGCAAAAGGTGACAGAGCAACCAGTGTCAGCATTACCAGATTTTAACAAAGTATTTCAAGTTGATTATGATGCTAGTGGAAATGCAATAGGAGTAGTGTTAAGTCAAGAAGGGAGACCAATGCCATATTTCAGTGAGAAGTTGAATGATACAAAGAGAAGATATTTAGTTTATGATCAAGAGTTCTATGCCATAATTCAAGCCTTGAAGAAGTGGAGACATTACTTGTTGCCAGAGGAATTTGTGTTGTACACTGACCATCAAGCTTTGCAGTATTTGAACAGTTAAGGAGACTTGAATTAGAGACATATGAGATGGGTAGAGTTCATGCAGAATTACAAATTTGTATTGAAGCATAGGAGTGGGAAATCAAATAAAGTTGCAGATGCATTGAGTAGAAGAAGAAATTTGCTAACAAAGATGAGGGTAGAAGTATTAGGTTTTGAAGAACTTAAGCATATGTATGAAGATGATCTTGATTTTGCAGAAGCATGGCAAGCATGTAAGGAACCTGTTGTGATAGATAGAAATAAGTGGTTAGATTATTTCATTCAGGAGGATATGTTGGTCAAAGGAAATCAGTTGTGTATACCTAGGAGTTCAATGAGAGATAATTTGATCAAGGAGAAGCATAGTGGTGGATTGGCAGGACATTTTAGGATTGATAAGATAGTAGCTTTGCACTACAACAAAACAAGCAATTAGCACCCAAATTAGCGTCAAAATTTAGTGCATTTGAATTCATGAATTGGACACTTCTGTCGTTGCAAAACTTGGCACCAAATTGCATTTCACTTTGGCACCGGAGTTAGCATCAGATTTAACGTCGGGTTTAGTGTCAGGTTTTAGTGCCGGGTTTAGCACCAAATTTTGTTGCTTCCAGTTTTGCTTCTGATTTTGCTTCTGGTTTTGCTTCTTGTGTTGCTTCCAAGTTTGCTTTTAGTTTTGCTTCCAGGTTTGCTTCTGGTTTTGCTTCTAGTTTTGCTTCCACTTTTGCTTCCGGTTTTACTTCTAGTTTTGCTTCCACTTTTGATTCTAGTTTTGCTTCCAGTTTTTCTTCTAGTTTTACTTCCACTTTTGCGTCTAATTTTGCTTCCGATTTTGCTTCCAGGTTTGCTTCTAGTTTTGCTTCCAATTTTGCTTCTGATTTTTCTTCCAGGTTTGCTTCCAGTTTTGCTTCCAATTTTGCTTCTGATTTTTCTTCCGGTTCTACTTGCAGTTTTGCTTCCAATTTTGCTTCCGATTTTGCTTCCAGGTTTGCTTCCGGTTTTACTTCCAATTTTGCTTCCACTTTTGCTTATGGTCTTGCTTCCATTTTTTGTCTTTTATTGCTTCTAATATGGCTTCTATTATTGCATCCTTTATTGCTTCTAAAATTGCTTCCATTATTACTTCTTTGTTTGCTACCTGAATTGCTTCTGTTTTTGCTTCCTAGATAACACCAAGTTTTGCTTCCAAGATTGCTTTTGGTTTGCTTCTAATTTGGCTTCCATTGTTACTTCCTTTTTTGCTTCTTAAAATGCTTCTTGTTTTGCTTACATTTATTAATTTAATATGTTTTATTTCAATTTAATTAGTTAAATATATCATGCCTCTTAAATAACTCATATGATTATAGAGTAAGTAAATTAAATAATATGTTTTATTTCAATTTAATTAGTTAAATATATCATGCCTCTTAAATAACTCATATGATTATAGAGTAAGTAATTTAATTATTGAACTCATATGATTAAATAACAAGATAATTATTACAACATGATCATCATCTATAATTAAAACAAGTGAGTCAAATATCTATAATTTAATTGAATTCGACAACATCCATCCTAAGCAGTAAATTAAAATCATCATACTTAATAAAGATCCATCCAAAAATCATCGACTACTTTCAATATATATAATTTGACAAGTCAATACTGATAAGATCATCATCATATATAACTAAAACAAGTGAAAGTCAAATATGCCAATAGATCAATAACATGCCAAAATGATACATGTCCAACAGTCGACATAAGTCAAAATGATACATGTACAAATGATATAAGTAAAAATGATAAATTATGTAACTCAAAATGATACATGTCCAAATGATATAAGTCAAAATGATACATGTCAAAATGATACAACTCAATAATATGGTACTGCAGGCCGTGAAAATGATACATATGATAGTAACCATGAAAATAGGCATCATAATGATATATCAACAATGATCCATGATGCAGTCTATATGATCATGAATGTCACTAGCTACTACCAGCAACTGCCTCATCATCATCATCACCATCGTGATCATCATCATCATCACCATCAGCGTCATCGTCGTCATCGGCCTTAGTGTCTTCTGTATCCACGTCATCATCATCCTCTGCCATGTGATCTATACCAGAACCAACATAATCTGGATCTATATCATGAGGATCATCTTGATCTTCTGGAAGACCCATGTTCTACAAAAAAAATATTTAAAATGAAAAGTTATTATTAATTTCATGCAATAATTTATTTTTCTGTTATATATCTAATATTACAACATATGAAATGAAGCCATAATCATATTAATGCATCTTCGATGCAAGTGAGTTTAAAACTAAAGATTTGGGTGTAGGAAAGGGCTTATGAATAAATGTTCATTAAAAAAGAAAGAAACAAATAGTTTTGAAATGGAAAAAACAAAAATCACAAAATCTAAAGGTTTCCATATTCCACTAAGCCCTTCTTTATCCACACATCTACTTGGAATGTGTTGGAACTAGTTTTGACTGTACAAAATCTAAATCAAAATAACCTATTCCCGCCATCTTCCCATACTTGTATTGTAAAATGCAAAATAATAAATCCACTCAATTGATGCCCTAACCCTAATAATCCTGCAACATCCCCACCATTACCCTCCAAAAAGAATAAAATTATTTAATTTGACTTAAGGATCCTTTAGAAGTCATAAAGCAAAATATCGCTGGGAGAATACCATGTCGGGAGGACTCACTTTAACATCTCCCCAATAGCTTAATGTGATAAAGTCAATTTGTATTTTGCTGACATCAAAAAATCAAGGAAAATATATCAAAGAGACTGAAGGATATCGGGAAGACTAAATCATATGTCTCTTCGATACCCCGATAACATATACAATGATATCCAAGTGTAAAAGCATTTCGAGGGGACTTGAGGATATCGAAGGAACATAATCTTTGGTTGCATTGATACAAAGATAAAGGGCATTTTCAAATGAAATAAAAAGGGTTCTATAACATATAAAAGGATATCGGCAGTACATAATGGTATCAATATGACATTATCAGAGGTCACTCTGATACCTCGATGAATGGTGAAATAATATCAAGGAAGGAAAAGGGTGACCATCTCGATAAATCGTATCTATCAAACGGCCCCTAATTCAAATGAATTAATTGCTCTTAAATCAATATTACATTTGACACATATACACCATCAATAAACCAAAGCCGAAAGGATTAATCTCTAAAAGATTTTTAATAGGTGGGGAAAATTGAGGAGACGAAAGATAGAAAAGGGCAAGTTGCAAAACAAGGAAAGCTTGTCCAAGTAAGTACTCCAGACCTAACTTTAAGATTACAGAGTACACTTCAATTGTGAATTCATAAACACATGAAACCATGAAAAGTAGGAATGAAAACCCTAAGAAGAGACATAAAATAGAAGATAGACATCTAAACCAAGATTTGATAGAACAATGCTCGGTGTCTGGGCAGAGGTCTAGAAGAAATGCCCAATTGAATCCACATGCTGAAAAACTCAAAGATAGTAACAAACATGTAGGAGATTCATGGACCCCCATCAGAGGATATGACCTATTTATATACCAATACAAGAAAATGCATAGACATAGGACAGTCTCTAATCCATGGAGGATGAACTTGGGGAAGTTAGTAGTGTCAAATGTGTTTTGTAAATGTAGAATTGCTCAAAATGTTTGCAGATAACTATAACCCCCAAACCCATATGGTTGAGCTAAAGGATGGGTCAGGGTTTATTCCTATCACCCAAGATTATATCTCAATGTTTTTTTAATTAGACATGAGCTTTGATATGGTATTCAGGATCAAGGACTTATTAAATGAATACCAGAATCTGAGTAACACCTATAAAAGATGGAGATTATCATTTCACAGGCCTCGGGATGAAAGTAATCAGCTCAGAGTGTTTTCAAGAGTGGAGGATTCCCCTTATTTAGTTGAATTGTTTGAACCATATTTTAGATATACCTATTATTTTGTTTGTCAAGTATTGGGTGTAGATGCCCCTGAATATATAGATATAGCTCCAATGGTTTTAGCTGCTGATATACAAAGCCCAGATGCCAGAACATCAAACTATGCTGAATATCTCTCTAATGATAATCATAATGATTTAAAATCTATAAAGGAGAACAAGACGGGTTTTAGGTTTAAGCATTATTCTCTGTTTATGCATCTTGTGTTATATGAAGGGCAAAAATTGAATTTATGGGATGAATCTCTTAGGGTTAGAGATCTAGACAGAAATGAAGATATCAAGCCAGTACAAATGTGGGCAGCTGTATGGGATAGCAGATGTGATCGATCACATTATCTATACTTTGAGGAATATTTTGTAAAGCCTTTATATGCTTTGTTTGGTGACCCACGCAGTTATAATTTGTCACCTGATATACAAAGATTTCTCAAGCCTAAGGATATGGATAAGAGTAATAAAATCAATCACAATTGGGGTGATTGGTATGTATATAGGGATTGTATAAAGATCAGAGTTTTTGGATATGAAGGAGCACCATTTTTGCTCCCAAAAACTTACCCTGATAGACTGGCATATTTAGAGATTGTTAGGTAGTTGGCCTATTCTGATTTCATGCACTTGAGGAAACATAATAAGCAATATTTCATGCCAGGTACCTTGCATTTTGGGGATTTTATTACCTTTTTTGAGAAAGGGTATGAAGAAATGGAAAAGAGATTAGATTATTTTGGGCTACCTAGAGGAAATGCTAGGGAGAACTTTGACCTTGAGAACTTTATAAATCATTTCAGCACGAATCAGAAGTTAAAGAAGTATCAGCATGTTATATTTGTAGATGATGATCTAATAAAAAAATACTAATGAAGCTTCTGCAATTGAAAGGAGACAGTTATATCATAAGGTCATGATAGCTGAGGCTTGGAGGGTAGCCCAAAACCCCAATTATAAAGGAGCCTTTCTAGAAATAGATGATCCAATTGACAGATTGAGTATGTTGGTTTCAAAAGCACAAGAATTGGTTATAGATGTCCCACCTGAGATTTTTAAAAGTAAAGGCAGAAAATTTAGAGAAATACAAGCTAGATATGAGACTCCTTTGAGTCACCTATCTCCTCAACCTATGCCTGATATCAATTTTTCTATGGATACTAGCTTTGCATAAGATGGGGGATTAGAAGGTGAGGATGAGATTGTGCAAAGTTTTGAACCCGTGATTGACAAATATGACCCTCCTATGGATAGAGAAGCAGTCAATACAGAATCCCCTGATGAACTATCAGAGGATATGAGACATATGGCCAACCAAAAATTTGTCTCAGATAAATATTTTATAAAAACCCCTAAGTTTAAAACATTTCTCTATGAATTCAAAGGCAAAAAGGCTAGGGAAAAGATGAAGGATATTTCCCCTGAGATACAAAGTGAAGTGTTGCATGAACTCCAAAAAGAAATTGACAAAGCCATGGATAACATGACCCCAGAAAAGGGAAGAGAGCTGTTAGAGGAGGCAGGGGTTATGTTAGTATTTGGCTGGGATATGACATCTGCTATTGTTTTTTAAACTTTCAAAAGAAATCAGGATAAGAAAGTGTAGTTAATCATTGAAGCTGTGGACAAGGTTAAGACGGGTTTTGGGTATGATCCTGATAAAGTAGCTTTGTTGATATGGGCACTTTACCCTCCACACTAAAGGCCTCAAATCACTGATGATCCAAACAAAGCATTTGGTCATCTTATAATATAGAGAGTTGAAGATACTAACCCACTTGATACTACTGAATTGATTGTAAATGTTGCCAAACTAACAAAGGCTCAGACAAAAAATCTGGTCAGAGATAACAATGCTTATGTAGCAAAGAATACAAAATTGAAACAGGAAATTGCTATGTATAAAGATAAACTGGCATCATCTAGTAGTCGTTTACCTTTTCAAGAACTAGACAAAAGAATGATGGAAGCCATAGCTGATGCAAATTATTGGAAAGTAAAGGCTGAGAAATTCCAAAAGAAAAGTGACAAATTGGAAAATAATATAAAGGTTGTCAAGTACCAAATGGCTTCTGAGTTGATAAAACAAAAGATTTGAAATGATGATGAAACACAGTGATAAGATATGGGATTTACATAAAAGAGCCCATAATGTTCATCAAGAACATAAAAGATTGCATCTTAGAATGCTTGAGAAGAAAGAAGAGCTAAAAACTAAGGCAAACATCAACAAGCAAACACTTAGGGAATGTAATGAACTGATCACTGAACATGAAAGATTTATTAAATTGTTAACAGGAGATATTAGTGATTTTGACCTACAAGGGGACATGGCATTTCCTAATTTCTTCAATAATGAAGGAAATATATAGGACAAAGGTCTGTGGAAAGAAGAATTGGCTTAGTTATTACCCATAGCTCTGGAGAAGGTCAACGATGAAGATAGGGTGATAGAGAATACACATAAACAATTGGATAAAATCTTCAAGCTAGAATTTGTCATGATGGATATAATTTCCACAGACACTTGTGTATCTCAGGAGTACATTGATCACATAGCCAAGGTAAACCTATTTGTTGCCAGAACAGTATGAGAAAAGCATAGAAAGAAGAATTAAGTTTTGAAAGTTTTGGTGATATATAAAAGTGATGTATTGCTTTCAGCAATGGGAACAGGCACAACATATTCAATATAAACTACAATATAAAGAGGAATACCTTTCCATGCTTGTGGTCATGGGTATTCTATGAAGACTAACGGATTTAGATCTTAATCGAGTTTGTTAATGCCTACAATCGCTTTTTCCTAATTGTGTTTAATTATGAAAAGATACAAAATATGAATAGTTGCATCTATTCAGGCCTGAAGCTTGTTCACTTCCCATATATATATGAGGGAAATCAAGGCCTTAGGAATCATCATCATTCAATCCGTTCTCTGCAAGACAATTCATACTTATATATTTACATTCATATTTCAAGTTCAAGACATTACCATGATATTTTAATATTTTAATGGGCAAGGATGATCAAAATTGTGGATATATCTATGGTGTTCTGATATTCTGTTGATATTAAAGTTTATCAGTTGTTTGACTATCTCCATCTTGGCTATCTCCAGTTATTTAAATCCCTAGATTTATCAATGCACATTTGTTGTCATTGTGTGGATTCTTTTTTATTGGTTTCTGTTAGAAGTTGATTTAATTCCTTATGAGTGGTTTAATATTTACTGGTCTCTGTTTTGAGTTAAATCCTTTAAAATAAATCATATTGGTGCGTTTCCTTCAAATAGAATTAAATCCTTTCAGGCAAACATAGAAACTTGAAAGAATCAACTGGATATTAAAGAAGAGTCTAGCAGCTAACCATCTTGCATGTTCATACAAGGTATGAACATTTAGAAGGTGTTAGATAATCAAAGTTAAGCTAAGTAGTTCTACAAATCATTAAAGCCTTGACCCCATTACCCAATAGCATTAGGCACTAGTCACAACCTTTTTTATAACAATCCTTTTATATCCCATAACCTTATACACATCTACTTCACATCCATTTGCCATTGTGAAGATCGATCAATTCTGCACTAATCATGAAGACCTTACAATTCCCTGAGTCTTTTACACCATGTCTCTTCTTGTTCCAAGAACCCATAGAAATTGCAATACACTTTTACAAGTCTAGATGTGATCAAACTACATGACAATCGAGGAGGAATCTTGAAGGTGCTAGTAGGTTAGTAACAATAAACTTATAGGAAAGAACATATGCGAAGCACTTTATTTGTTGGGGGCTCATGCAATCTCTAAATAACCAAATGAAGTACAATGGGACATTTTTAGATGCAACCAAATATGTATGTTTAGCATCTCTTCTCTTTGTTTAAAGAATTGAATCCACAAACCTTTCTAACTTGGACAATTTTTGTATATACAATTTCACTAACTTCTTCTAATTGTAACTCTTTGTTTTCTTTACAAAAAGAAGTTTTTTCTGCTAAGCATGGATCATACCACCATTAATTTCAATCAGAGCTGCTCCTTTGGATTGAGAATGAGGTTCAGATTTCGTACATCCCTTAAAAGATGTGTACGATTCTCAATGTGAAATACTTTTAACAGAAAGTAATTGTACAAACCTTCAGTTTGCAGTTATCTCAAGCTACAAAGAAGGCCAATGGGCCTATAGTCAAAGATATCACTCCTATGAATTGCAATGGAATGACAAGAAAATGGTTAAACCAAAATTTTCCTTGGTTGGACAGCATGGCCAAATCTAGTTTAGTATGAGGCCTATCATGTTTGTGTTTAAAGTTAGACCATAAAATTAGTAACTGACTAATAAAATTCTCTCCCTTCAGTACTTTTATGGATCATACAATAGGAATTTTAGCTTTATAATATGCCATAGATATTTTCCTCTTATTTCATAAAGAGCACATCCTCTTCATCATTGAGGTTTCTAGTTCTACCATGCTATAATTGCCATGTAGAATCCATGTTGCTTATGGGCATCAGTTCTAGAGAAATGTACATAGACATGCCCAATGTTGCAGCAGTTGACCAAATTTCTCTTTCGAATGGAGTTTGTGAAAATGTTTTCTGGTTCTCTTTGGGGTCATATTTTTGTGCCTACTTTTGCATGTCTTTTCTCCACCTAAAGAATGAAAATAAATTAATGTTTGGCCTTGGACCACCATGATGGTCGGAGCTATGTACCCCAAAGCTTGTAATGAGATATGACCAATCACTTTAGCCCCATTATCAAAGAAGATAAAAGAATGGCATCTCAACTGGAAAGATACAAAACATATATATTAACTCTTCAAACATTTTTTGCCTCCCTATGTTCAAATTGAAGCAACCCTAGGAGATATTTTTAATGTTAGTTGTGTCTTGAGAGTGTGCATTTTTTCCCTTTTAGTTTTTATTAAACATTTTCTATGTAGGTAGTCAATTATACCTAGGTCTGGCAGAACCTGAAGTGAACTTTGATCTTCCTTCAAATCACCCTGACTTCATAAGGAATCCAAAATGGGATCAATCATAAGAAGGAGGCAGGCAAACAAGGGTTTGTTGTTCATTATTATCTCATCAAACTTAAGCATATGAGATAGCATGGCACACACAAAATGTTGTGGATAATGACCACAAGATTAGGTTAATTGCAACCACTTTTTGTAAGCAAGCACAAGACTAGTATACTCATTATGATCCTAATGGCACCAAGAATGATCTTGGTAAACTGCTAAGAGATTTCCTTCCCAATTTCAATTGCCCTAAGATGGTGCATCGTAATATTGTGGAATTAAAGGAAATAAGGCAACAATTAGGAGAGATTGTGTGTAGGTATGATCAACACTCTAAGGAATTGGTGTTAAAGATTGACCCAACTATAAAATGTTGAAATTTAGAAGGAATGATTTATTGGTAGGCTAATTGCACATATCCAACATGAACTAGTTTAGCTCACTCTCCCTAATTAAAAAGTTGCCTTAAAAATTGTGTTGAGATTATAAGAATTAGGGGAGCCCCCAACATATGATTCTACTACAAGCCTAAAAGAATAAATGGAAAAATAGTCATGCAAATAGCACAACTTGCAAGTGAAACTCTTAATCAATGTGGTTTATGATGAACAAATTGCCACACTAAGGGGCATACAAATACAAACTATCTAGTGGTGGGAGCTCAAGCTATTAATGCCACATAGTTCCCTCTTTCTCAACACATACCTAATTGCACCATATGTCATAAGACTCATGAAATTGTCCACTACTGCAAAAGTGAAAGGATGTTTCTATCAATTACTAGTGCAAGGTTTGTCACACATCCACCCATGACATTACCACCTACAAAGTAGTACAAGTCCTCCACAAGGCAAGAGGAAAACAAAATTAAACACAACCACGTAACCCCAGTCACAACGACAATAGATGGTGTTGTGCTATTAGGAGCCATAATATATGGAGCATGGAGGAAATCAAGGAGGCCATGGTAGAGTATGCAATAGAGGAATCTATTGCTACTAGTGTGGAGAACCTGGGCATACTTCACGTCGTGGCACAAAGTTTCCAATGTATACTTATTATGATGTTGATCACAAGATAGAGGATTGCCCTACATTGTTGCAACTGTTGGAATATTCAATGATGTGCCTTTGATAAAGATATCAATGATGTGCTTTTGATAAGGGACTTGTCATTTTCATAAGTTCTATCACCACCTAATGATTCAATAAAGGATCTATTGTCTATACATTAATTCAATATAAACAAATGTGTGGATGATTCAGTGGCCTGTTCACATAACTCATGTTTGTATATAAGTGATTGCCCTTATAGTTGTCGAGCTTTGTGGATTAAAATTATTGTGAAAAATGTCCAAGGATTGTTCTGTAAAGGTAAAAAGGTACATTCACAATGAGAGTGACTGAAGTTCAAATCTCAACACTGCAATAAGGTAACTAGGAGGACATGTGCACATGTCCAGGACTGCAAATAATGGGACAATTAAGTGGGATCTAGGGCCAACAGAGAAGCACTTTAGAACTCATCCTACGCATCAATAAACAAATCAATACAAGAAATGTAAATTGACATATTAACACAACAATATCCAACTAAGTTATTGAAAGTCAACTATTGATACCTCGTTCTCTATCCAGATTACAAAATCAGTCCACTTTTTGCTTTGTAACATTTCCTTTTCAAATTGGCTTGGATGCCGACCATATTTCTCCTCCTCTCAAAACATGGCACATGGACTAGTTAAACTAATTAATATGCAATCATTTACTTTTTCCTAGGAAATAAAAAAAAAATCATTTAACTTATTAAATATACTTACAAATGTACAGATCAATGGCCACTGTGATGTGTGGCACGAAGTTTGTCAAGCCTAGCCTTGGAGGCCTTGTCCTGAAACATATACTAAATCAATTTAACTATGCACAAATAAAATTTAAAAATTGTTTAATAAATTTGATATAATCTTATGAGCAAATTCAAATACCTGCATACTCTCCTCATCAGACATCCTCTGTGCATTAGACTTCTCATATGCTTTTACAAGCTCTTTCCATACTTTCAAACTTACATCAATTGGCCTTTTTTTGAGCCTTAGCTCAGGAGGGAGTTTTTTTATCTTCTTTGTCTGGTTGCATCGAAATCTCTTGCAGTTTTGAGACATTCATAACTTTATCTTCTTTACAGATCAACCTATGTGAAATTCAGTCTCCATGTCTTGGATAATTGCTTTTTGTAGGTGCATGGGTATCTTTGAGAATGGCAAATGTAGATGGTCTTTGAATCGTTAAAGGCATGATTCCTTCAACCTATTCACAAACATTTTTCCAGCGTCTATCATTCGAACTTCCCCTGAAACCACATCGTATTCTATCTTGGTATCGTAGCTACCAATGCAAGATGCAAAACATGGCGTGGTGGTCGAATAAGTCTATGTCCCAGGAGTGGTTGGGACATTGGAAGCCTCTACTCCCTGTTCCACATTCTTAGAGGTTACTGTTATTGATTTCCTCCTGGATCTTTTGCCCGATCCATGACTGGTTGGGGAATCAATTGATTCCCTTTGACACTGTTGATTTGGATGCAATGTTTCAGGGGCTTTACTAGATCATTTTTCTGTATCTGGCAAGCATTCTCAAGTCCACACCATCTAATTTGTTCACTGCCTCTACCCCCAATATGGAAGCCAATGCCTCTTTATCTTTGTCAGTCTCATGTCCCTATATATATATAAAATAAATTTCTTCTTTTAAACTTATAAATAAAAAACTAAAAACTAAAAATCAAAGAAACAATGGAAACATTTACAAATCTATAAATTGACAATGCATTACCTCATTGTGGCCAGAGTCTGCTCCCTTTGCTCTATTCCCTCTATTGCTTGGCATTTTGAGGCGACCTAGGGCAAATTATTTTCGTCCAATCTATGGAGGCAAATGAAGTACACACTGCCAGGTATGAAAGTTTTCGTCTAGTTTTTGACCTTTACTTTGTAGAGAAAATCATGAAGTTGTTTTCCTCTGTAATTTTGCTGCAAGAAAGTAAGCTTATACATCAATTGAAATAAAGCACACATTTATAATATTATGGAATGTGGAAATTTGTTGTCTATTATGAAAAGCCTTGCTCAGAATTATCTTCAACATATGCTCTATGAATATTACAAGACCCACATTTGTCTAAATGAATCTGACATCTGATGAGAAAAAAAGAGAGGCAATGCCCTTACCTAGCAGGAATAGAAGAAGAGCAGCATGAATTGAATGGCTAAGATATCTGGAAGCAAAGGTATAGAAAGGAAATTGGGGTTGGAATACAGGTCCCACCATTGCCAAGGATCTGCCCAAAATAAGGGCAAACACAAAAACCCCAAACACTCGATTTCCAAACACAAAAACCCCAAACGCTCGATTTCCAAACACAAAATGAACACCAAAAATCAATAAAGTTCTATTTTGTTTTTTTTGTTTTGTTTTGGGGTATGTGTAGGTGGGAATTTTTTTAAAAAAAATTGATCCATTAGTCGACGCTATAGTCAGAGCAGTTAGTGACGACTTTAGCACCGACTGTAGCGCCGACTTTTAGGCCTAAATGTAATCTTTTGGGGGCATAAAGTGCACCTAATTTAGCACCCATCAGTGCAAAATTGGTAGCTTATGGCAATGCTTATGGTATTGTGATTTTCATTTCTATGTTCTCATTAACCTATTTTAGGTTGAAGCATAGTAAGTAACCCACTAGCTATTATGATAGTCATAAAATGGCTAGACAATCCTCTCTAGTTTGACTATGACAGTCCTATGCATGGTGTTTTCTTCATGACAGTCCCCAATAATGTGAATTATTGATAGTAGCTAGTTTAAATGGAGTTCTGGATGATGTAGTAAGTTGTCCCTATGGCTCATGATAGTGCATGCCTTGGTTATGTCCTTGTGACATTACTCTCTAGATATTTGGTCTTTATAGCACGACAAGGTTTCAAGAACATGACAACTTGGGTAAGGTATCAACTTGTCTCTTTAACCTTTGGATTGTCATTTTTCAAGAACTGGTCTCATTGAAATGCAAAGACAACATGTTGATTGACGACTAACTACATTGTTACTATGACAATGACTTAAACTGGTCACAAGATTAATGAGACAATTTTATAGTAATAACTCTATGGATGCATACCTAGCTATCCTAGGTGTACTATGACAATAATTTAATGTTGCTAGTGTTTCTTTTAAACCTCCTACATGGTTGTTACCTATGCCTCATGGTATGACAACCTCTACAATGTTAATTATGATATTCATATGATGGTGAATATTAGAGCTATGGTTTGGATGATCTAATAACATTTGTGCTAGTCCTTTGGGGTTGTGATAGACCTTTTGGGTTGTAACAATACTTAGGATGATTGTCCATCAGATATAACAAGGCATAATGATGGTCCTTGATATCAGCCCCCTATAATGATAGTGGGTGGGTGCCCTTTATTCCCATATCAGTCCATTAACTTGCTAATAAAGATTCTAAATCATTGTTAGTACAACATTAGGTGGTATTTGGATGATAGAATGATACCACAACCTTTGAATCCTCAAGATCCCACTACAATAGTAGATCAACACTATGATGGTCCCCTGACTTATCATTTTGACACCAATTATTTTAGTTGGAGCCATGACCTTCCATCTAACATTTTAGAGTTAGATTTGGGATTGAGGACAACCTTAAGATATGTGATAGGAGATTGACAAAATTTTAGCTAAGTCATGACAATCTTTGTTTATATTATGTGACTTCACTATATTATTGAGGCCTGGTTTAAGACGCTTTAGGTATGTGATTAATCTAACAAAGATCTAATGACGTGATTTCAAAATTAACATCCAAATCATCCTTCCCTCCATCAAGAATTTAAATTTTTTGTGCCAAAGACTCTTTGAGACTGCTTTGAGGGTTCTATGATAGTTTTGAGGGTTTTATGGCCACTTGGAGAGATATAGATAGCCTTAAAATGACCCATAAAAGAAAAAGGAGAGTCAAATATGAAATAAATGTCTTTTTTATGTGAATTTGTAGTCATCTTGTAATCATAAGATTTGAGCTCTAGTTGTCAAGATTCCGCGTGTAAACTTTTGTGAAGAGCAAAATGTTGCAATGTCCTATTTTGTTTTTCATAGCGCATCTTAATGAAAAGCGAGTGTATTAACAAGATAATTTGAACAATATTCTCTTAGTGCACAGCTGTTATGTGACTATTGTCATTGTTGTGTATTACAGGATCCAGAGGAGGCCATGGAGAGAGGACGTGGATGGCGTATAACTACTAAATCGCAGAGAGGAAAGTGGGTGGAAATAGATATGTCAATGGAATATGTAGATAAAATAGAGGTAAGAAGAGAAAGCAACCTCAACCAAAGGAGGAAGGTGTTTATGAATTCACAAATGCTACAACATAAAGGAGATAAAGTCATTTTTCTGTCCATGAGGCCTCTGAGGTCAAACTTATTGGTTGAAAATGCACAGGTATGTTGATTAAATGTGATTCTATGATCAAGGAAAAAGTTTGAAAATTAGGATGGCCAAAACATGATATCAATATGTCAAATATATGACTAAAGTGAGGTTTTGATTGGGATAGCATATTCATTGAAATGATATAATTGGTGTACTAAACATTATTTACTATGTTGTGTATTATAGGGGCTAGACGAGGCCATGGCAATAGATCATCTCATATCAAATGAGGACACAACGGATGAAGCGGGACATTAGGTACTCAAATTGTGACTTAACTTAGGAAAAAATGATTTGATGGCATTTTGTGATACGTCCATCTTTTTTCACAGTATCATTGAAATTTATAATGTATTATCCAATCTTGACATAAATTAATGCATGTTGTTGATTATTTTAGATGGAGATGGGAGCAAAAGCAGAGCCTGGGTGTTCAACTAGCAAAAGAAAAAGATATGTATGTGGACGTGGACCTAAAACTGTTAAATCACGTAGAGGAAAGTGGGTGGAAGAGGATATGACAATGGATCCTATAGAGTCCAGACACAACAAATGAATGCACAGAACAAGAGGTTGGTCAGGGCTATAGTACATGGGATGAATACTTTGAGAAAATTGTTGTTTGTGGATGTTATGTATGTCATGGAAAGAAACAATTCAAACGAGTGATTGTACAAAGACATTACATATATGATGAGCTTCCAGTCGGTAGTATGCCTCCTACAATCGATTCAAATCTAATAGGAATTGTGGTAAGGAATTTTCCAATTTGATATAAATAACATGTATACTTCATTTAAACATTGTTTTATATTATTTAAATAACTAATTTTTTTCTTAATGGATACTTGCAGGATAAAGTTCTTGGTTTAAAGTTTCATGGATCACCAACTTCCAGCCTAGAGGGTGATGATCATTTATCTGATGATACATCCAACAAAAATATGTGCCAATATACCAGCTTGGAAGATGAGGAATTGATGAAAACAAGCAACAAAACAAGAACCAGTTTAAAGATGCATAATTTGCTTAAAGATAAGGGGAAGGTGGACTACATACCCTTTGAGAATGAATGTGATGGAGATGATGACTTGCCCCTGAGTTTGAGATCAATTTACAAAGAGACATTTGATCATCAACTATATTGCGCTTGGCCTAGTGATCAACAACTACCTAGAGTGTATGAGGTGTTTCAATTTTGGGGATACAACTACATGATACGACCCTCCAATATTCATGGAGCGAATCTAGGCCTCTTTATTGTCTAAAATGTACATGTGGAATCTAAACATAAAAACAATTCAGAACAAACCACTAGGAGATTAATGCCATATTATGGTCCATCATATTATAGCGGTGAATGGAGAAGGCTAGCAGAATATAAGCCTAGCATGTTAGCATATGGTCTAAATTCGAATATGTATACACATCGTCTCCAATTGGAAAGTGGAAAAGAAATGAATAGAGGTCATCTTATGTATATAGATGGGCATGCATACACACACAAAAATATTGTAGGATTTATAAATAGTAGTAAGGGAAGGGACCCTACTGTAAGACCAAATTGTCAATTTGTTGAGGTTATAAATGATAAAGATAGAGATATGGAAAGAGAGGTTAATAGATTGATAATGGTTGAGGCTATTATGGACCTTACCATTGGGGATGAGTTATTGATTGATTACTCCTTCTTAAAACACACTCCTATGTGAAAGAAGAGGGAAGAACAAGGTCTCCCTAAGGATGTTCGTAAGGGTAGAAAACCAAAGAATAATAAATGAGTGTGGATTGATGTTTTATAAACTATGTTGTCAAAATTGTGTTTTATTTAAATTATTGTATAAAAAAGGTAGTCTATAAAATAATGTTCCATTATTCAATTGATGTATATATGTTC
This sequence comes from Cunninghamia lanceolata, assembly GCA_027924645.1. Classification (NCBI taxonomy): domain Eukaryota; kingdom Viridiplantae; phylum Streptophyta; class Pinopsida; order Cupressales; family Cupressaceae; genus Cunninghamia; species Cunninghamia lanceolata. The sequence goes on from BSBN01001091.1 coordinate 7,021,918, forward strand.
ATACAATTTATATTTTTTATTTTTTAAGCCATATTTGATTATATTTCTTTGAAATTGATACATTTATGATTTATCCGATTGTTGCCAAACATTAAATAATGCTTGCATTTGTTGATATGTAGAAGATGTTGATGAAACACATACTAATACCCAAGATCCAACTGGGTTATTAAGATTTGGACGAGATGATCCAAACCATACCAGGGTGAAAAGATCAACATTGAAGAGAATACTACCAACTGAGAAATTTGAAGAGCTGATGAGATTTGCATACACTAATGACATGCCACCTAGCCTTAATGATGATGATCATGATAGTGAAAATGCAGTGCATGAAGAAGGATTGAATGAAATGCTTACAGATTTTTTTGGGGATGGAAACAATGATGACAACAATGATCATATGGTTGAGAGTAATGATGATAGCAGGGGTAATTACCACCAATGTAATGTTGATGATAACAACCTGAAAGACTCCATCAAGCAAGCAGCGAAGACACCCGTGTTCAAATCGGGTGCAAGTAGAACCTCAAAATTGGCATGCACATTAATATTATTAGAAATCAAGTCACTATTTGGTTGGTCAGACAAAGGTTTCACTACCCTACTAAAGTGAGTTGAAATCTATTTCTTACTTTGCATTGTCAATTGGTGTACCTAATTCGTAAACATTCATCAACTTCATTTATTTTTCTTTAAGGGGATTTTTAAACCATATATTGTATATAAATAGTCCTAGTATAGATTAACATATTAAATATGTTCATCATAAGCAAACATTCAATTGATTTAATCTCTGGCAATCTTACAAGGCACTAAAAACTAAAATATTCCCTAAAGAGAATGTGTTGCCATCAACTTGTAGAGAGGCGCATCTGTTGTTGGTTGAGTTGGGGATTGAATATAAGCAAATTCATTCATGTAAAAATGATTGCATTTTATACAAAGATCAATATCAAAACAAGGTAGAATGCCTTGTATGCAAAGAGAAGAGATATCGTATAGATGTACAAGGTCCTACAGTTCTAAAGAAGGCTTTACGTCACACGCCAATTATACCTAGACTTTAATGAATGTTTCGTTGCAAGTCACTTGCACAGTTGATTGACTGGCATGCAAAGATCATGAGTAAAGATGGATTCATGTGAATTTCCGCCGACTCCAAAGCAATGAAACACATAGAGGAAAAATGGCCAAGAAAATTCAAAGATGAACCCCGTAGGATCAGGTTTGGTCTTGCAATTGATGGAGTGTGCCCATTCTCTTTCCTGAGCTCAAATTATAGTGTTTGGCCAGTTGGATTAATAGTATACAATATTCCCCCATGGATGGGTTTTAGAAAGGAGCACCTTATGCTGACTCTCATTGTTCCAGGAAAACATCAAGTTAAAAACATGAATGTTTATTTTGCGCCTTTGATTGATGAGATGCAACTGCTATGGAAAGGCATAAGAATGTATGACATATCACGTCCCCCATCAAATAGGTCCTTCATGTTGTATGGTGTGCTATGTTGGACTATTCATGATTTCCTAGGACTTGGTGTTTGTTCTGGTAAGATAAGATATTTACGTATTTATACTCATAATTTATTTTCATCCCAACTTTCATACTTAATTTTATACTACTTTTTTGATGTTATTAACATTACTTATTGAGTTGCAGGGCTTCAAACAAAGGGGATATTTGCATGTCTAAGATGTGTAGAACAATTTCAAGGGTGGTATTCTAAAGATCTACATAAATTTATTTACGCAAACAATAGGGTTTTTCAACCACTAGATCATAAGTTTAGAAATTGCCTGAAGAATCAATTTGATGGAAAAGTTGAAAATAGAGGCCCTCCCATGATTATCGGTCCAGGTGATTGGCTTAAGAAGTATGAAGATGTTGAATTGAAAGCTTGGAGGATTTTTTTGATCGGGGTGATTCAATTGAAGAACCAGAACAAGTTGTAGTTAATATGCCAAAAGGAATGAAATGGAAATCCATATTTTATGAGCTTCCTTACTGGAAGGATCTAGTAATATCTCACCTATTAGATCCTATGCACATCTTAAAAAATGTCCCAGATTCTATATTTCAACATATATTAGGTAAAGAGAAGGACACCTTGTCTTCGAGGAGAGATATTGCTCTTTCGCGTACCAAAATTAATAGAAAACATTTGTGGCCAAAAAGGGAAAATGAAACATATGCAAAAGCTCCATGGATTTTGAAAAAAAAGAAGAGCTTGACCAACTAAAAAATGTCATCCATTCAATAAGGACACCTACTAGCTATGAATCATCATTGGCTAAAGCTTTTCCAGTTGATGGACATATCACAAGATTTAAAACACATGATTTTCATAATTTTATGAAGGTATTATATATCATCATTTAACATTTACTGGTAACATTGATTAAGTACTAAATATATTTTGATATTTTGTTGTGTGAGAAAAAATTACTAATGAATTTTTCATAAATGTGTTTGATAGCATATCATGCCATTGGCAATTAGGGGGGATTCCTATCTTACAGTTGACTTAAGGAATGCCATAAGTCGATTGTTAGCATTTACAAGGTATGTGGTTATATGAAATGTTCATGTGTGAGAGACATAGAGATATTATATTGCATTTTTATTTTTGACTAAAGGTTCATACTAATTTACTATTCTTATATTAGGTGGGTGACCTCCAAGGAGATCCACGAATGTGAAATGCCAAAATGGAAGAAGGAAATTGCAGAAATTGTATATGTATTTGAGGAGCTCCCTACAAGTTTCATGGACCTACAAGTCCATTTACTTATACACCTAGTCGATGACATTGAATTGGCGGGTGTTGTATCAACGATGTGGATGTTTTTATTTGAGAGGTATATGAAAACTCTAAAAAGATATGTCTGACAAAAGGCACATCCAAAGGGTTGCATGGCTGAAGGGTATGTATTGAATGAAGCATTTTTCTTCCTGTGTGAATTCCTTGGTAAGGATTTTGAAGATGGGCCACGCTTCTGGGATGACGAATGAGCATCAGATATTATTGATGGAGAAAAACCACAATCTAATGGTGTTCAATTAGAAATTAGTAAGTAAATTCATGATCAGTGTGGTTGTTTTTCTTGCAATCATTAATTTACTTTGTAATTTATTTGTCAAATTAACAACATGACATTTGGAGTTTGAAATAAGCATGTTGACATGTAATAGGTGTAGACAAAAGTGCTATACTCGACAAGTTCATTCTATACCACATGGACTTTATGAACAAATGGATTGATCTGTATGATAAAAAGAGAGAAGAAGTGTTAGAAGCAAGGAGATAGTTTAAGAGATTGAAACCAAGGAATACTCCACTTCCCACTGATCTGCTTGGGGAATGGGGCAAAGATTGCACACTAGAATGGGTTACTAAACAAATTCAAAATCAAATAGAAGATGCAGGTATAGATTCAAACATAATAGAAGATGAAATCAACATGTGTAGAGGATGTGAAAGAAAGGTACAGTTATAATTTTACAAAATGTTGTTTCCTTACAGTTTTGACACTATTAACTATTTTAATATTCCTCATTATATTTGTTTTCACTGAAATAAATGGTCTTTCACAGGCGAGGAAATATCCATCAATGTGGGCATATGGTTGACATCATCATGTAGAAAGTGTAGATGTAAAGAGATGATCCTTCAATTGTGGCATCATGGTTGACTTCAAGCAATCCAATTGATCAAGCTCAAAAGATAAGAATATAATTGAAGGGAATCTACAATATGTTGAGAAAATACAAGAAATTATTGAGTTGGATTACTACTCTTTTAAATGTTGTATTTTTAAGTGTAGATGGTATGAAGCATTTGAGAGGACACAAAGTCATGATACCCATAGTGGATTGTTTTCTATAGATTCCTCATGTTTCCTACCGGAGGATAAGGAGCCTTATGTTCTATCAATTCGTTGTGAGTAGGTATTTCTTTAACTCAAACAAGAAGCGGTAGTGATCATTAATCTATTAATTCATAGTTTATTGCGAATATATTCATGTGTTTATTAATCAATAAAATTGTTATACCATACGTCTAATATATGTATGTCATTCATGTGTAGGTATTTTTCTATGAAGATATTTTGGACCCAAAATGGATATTTGTCATACATTATGATCCAAGATTAAGGCATGTATTTGACGATGCATTAGTGGATACTAAGAAAAATAATGATGGCCAACAAAATGAGAGAGAGGGATTAGAGAACATCGAAGAAATTAACATCCATGATGATGTTGAAGATGGTTATGTTCAAGCACAAGAAGACAACAATCCAAAGTTAGATGATGTTATGGAAGACAACAATATGGATGGTATAGAAAATGATGATCCAAATACATCTGGTAACAATATAGATGGTCTACAGTCAAATTTCAATGATGATGAAGATGATGCAGGTCAAGATGAGGATGATGATAATATTAAATACGTGAAAGAACATATGAACGTTGACAATGATACACTGGATGACATTGTAGCAGACAATAATGTTAATGACCAAGACTTCTAAAATTTCAAAATTATTTGCAATCCATATTTAAAAAAGGATGATTCTTATGGCCTAAACTTTGAAATGCTTTAGTAATATTATTTGTGTCGATACAAATTACCTATTGCAATATCCTTAAATTGTTCAATCTTTGGTATGAATTGTTGGCAGAAAAAATTAGGATTACTTGGATGCAATTTCCTTTTCATTGCTTTATATTTTGCTTGAATGTCAAGGTCTCAACCTAATCCTCATTTTGCACTAAGAAGAAACCTTAGGCTTGACTCTACAATGGCCTCAATTCATTGCGAGGAAGTTATGATTGAGGATTTGATGACTACTACATATTTTAATGGGGAAGATGTTTTTCATCATGATGCACATGTTGCACATATGGATAGGCAAGACATGAATCTTACTACACAAATACTTATATCAGACCTTTAAGAATTTGAGCAATAATGTTAATTATTCAAATTTGATTGATGTTCTTCATAACTTGTTAATGGATAATCCTTATGTGATGGAAGTATTAAGTGATATAGGTCAAAGGATAAGCTCATCAAGTTCCTTAAATAGTGTGTCTCATCCCCTTCCTTCACAAGCCTCTTTGTCTAGTGTGCCTCCTTCCACATCTTCTCCTGCATTAGCCAAGCCACATATTTCTTCTCTTCTCTGTATTGCTTATCAATTTTTCATAGCTCCTATCATTGATCCTCTCATTGTACCTACTTCTCATATTGTACCTTCCACTCATCCCCTGATTGTGTTTACTTCTCACCCACTACTCATGTTCCCACTTCTAGTGTTGTCATTCCAACTTCATTCTTTGTCCTCCAATCAACCCACACTCCACGTATTATCTCATGTTGCCACTTCCACTCCCATTTTAATCATAACTCCTAATGTTCATCCTTCCAACATAGATGTCATCCTTCAAAGAATTGATGAGATGCAAAATAAAGTTGATGCATTACCCCTAGTAATCAAAGGATATCATAGGAGAAATCAAGCATAATCCACTTTCATTTGAGTTATTTCTTATCCATTTCTAGTTGGTTCGGTGGCCCCTAGTTTTGTAATGTATAGTGGTAAAGGGGTCCTTATGACACAATTGGGAGTTTGTTTTGATTATGTTTATGATGATAAACTTTTTACAAAGCTCTTCCTTAGAAACTAAAAGGATTATGCAATTAAATGACTTTATTCTCTTCCTCATAGTTCTATTCATTCCTTTAATGATTTGGCCAATGCTTTTGTACATCACTTTAATGTCAATATTGGTTTTGTTGGTACTCAAATTTGCAAATTATAAAACCCTAAACATATGCCAAATCTTATGATTAGGTTTTATATGTGAATTTGGCCAACTAACAGAATTGATCAGATAAACAACATTTAAAAACAACATGAAATTGATAAATTTTATGCATAAGGCATTACTCATTTAAAAACAACATGAAATTGCTAAATTTTATGCATCAAGGCATCCAACATATAACTCATAAACTTACAACACAAAATAGAGCAACCCAGAGAGCCTGTATTTTCATTACTTCTCCAAAATTCTCCAAGTCTTCAACATTAAAATGAGTGATACAGTTCCATTATATAACAGGAACGTGTACCCTCAGCAATTAATACATTGTCTTTCAAATTCAATGAATAGAGAGAAGCACCCAAAGGTGCTGAGGAAACATTAATTGCACCAGGGGAAAAAGAAAAGGAGCGGTTGACCTTGAGAAACACGAGGAGCTGCCTGGGGATCTGCATTGTTATGGTTGGAAGATAGTAGCCAAGTTATCATTCTTTAGATCCATATCTGTCCTGCCACATACCGTATGTACTCTCAGCCGGCCAAGGAAATGAGATGGCTTATGCTATCTGACTATTGTGGCTGACATATTGTGCATCTAGGATACTTTTGACATTTTTACCAAATAATTCAAATGTGATGTCCACCATATGCAACCTTTCAAGTGTCCAACTTAACACATGCAGAGCTAGATCTCCCTTATCGCAACAAGATGGAATTAACTAATTACCATTATCGATGATTTCCTTCTTCCACTTGTTCATGTCCTTTGTTGTCCCATCAGCTTCTAAAATGTGAGGTAACCATTTTGTGTCATGCTTCTTAACTGCTTGCATTTTATCCCTTAGTATTGTATCCAATTTTAATTGATAAGGAGCCACCTCCTTAAATTTTTCTAACATTCCTACTACCAACTGCAACTCAGGAGGAGCATCTGGATCATATCTAGAACACCTAATAAACTCTCTAATTTTTCCAACACTTGGTAACCCGCTGGTCTTCATAGTTGATAGCTTATGTTTGTCTGATTCATGATTTTCACGTGCTTTCCTTAACAGAGAGTAAGACCTATGGTTCTCCTCCAACCTGGCCAATATCCAGTTGATTCTATATGTGATTAAATTTGTGGCTACACCTTCCACTTTTCCTTCTACTTCTCCTTTCAACTTCTTATTTTCCTCTTTCAGCTCCTCTATTTCTTGAAGCAGGCGTTGTGTATCCACTGGTAATGACTCTGCAATTTGTATAATTGGAGGTGTTTGAGATGGACCAGCTTCCAATTGAGGTTGACTGTCATAAACATTAAGTTTGTCCATTGCCTCTGTAGATTTCCCCAATAATTCATTGTAATCTTTCTGTAGTTTGAGTGTTGCTGCCTCTGCAAAATGTGTTGTCTATACATTCAAGCTGCTTGCCTGAGGAGTAGGGGTGTCTAACACCCTCTTGATGATCACATTACCAGTCAATTCTTCCAAACCTACCTTTGGTTTCTTATCATTTGGGCCCAATGCCCAGATAGCCAAGGTATCAAATTTAGGGTCAAAGATAGCACCCTGCAATGCACTCCTGGCTTGTTCTTCACTTACATCTGCATCATCCCTAGTAATGGTATCAAATGCAATAGCATCTGACAGTGTCCAATGTGGTAATAGTAGGATTTTTCTTCTCTTCACAAGTGCTCTCCCTTCCTCAGGAGTCATGGCACTGATGTCCTTGTTCACTTCACTCAAAACCCTCCTTGTGATAGCATCATACTCTAAAGGGTTTGCACCACTTTTTGCTTCTTCTATCTTTTTTCTGAAATTCTTCACTCCTCGTTCTCAACACAAAGGATTTGAATTCTAGAGTGGCAATGAATGCATCATCAGAGAAAAAATGATTGCATGCCACCTCCCTCACATCTTCGGTGTCCACCTCATTGTTGATTGTGGATCTTGTCAACCTATTTTCTGGGGAGACATATGGTGCTATCCTCAGGGGAGAATACAATTGATGTGAGGGATGTGGGTCTTGTTCCTCTATCACCTCCTCCTCTATATTCACAACTTCCATTTCTTCTTCTATTTCAAGATTAATTATCTTTGCTCTCTTTGGGGCAGGGGCTTCAAGGGAGTCAAGGGAACTTTTCCTAATGTACTTACCCCTTGAACTACTTGGCTGATATGTGGGCCTCTCTTCTCCAGTAGGTGCCTCAACAATCAATTCATCTCCTTTAGCAAAGAACATTTTGATTCTTTCAATGGGGTTTTGAATCTCAATGAAAACCCCTTGATATGCACAGTTAGCATTCTTTTTCCTTTTCTCTGCATCCATTATCAATTTCCACTTATTTCTCAAGAAAAACACTTGTTGCATTGATTCACAATTTTTTATAGTATCCTCATCAAGTAGGACATGGTGTGGGTATGCAGGCCTGCTAACTTTATGCCTTGTGTCATGAATAAAACCTTTAGGATCAAAGAGCCTTATTTTCTCCATACTCATCCTATATCTTTGCAACATGAGACCAATTTGGTCCAAGCCACTCTTATCAATTGTAATAAAATCATGAAGCTTCAGGGATGTTGGGATAAGAGATCCCTTCTTATGCTTTCGGAAGTACTCCTTATCTACTTCATTTAGCTGTCTGATGATCTCCATAAATCCTATTCTTCTAGGCACAAATTTTGGTAAGAAATAGGGTGGAGCCTCACACCCATAGACTCTGATACAAGTTGTATTTTCATGTAAAAACCAATCTCCCCAATTGTGATTGATCTTCAGATGGGGGGTCCTCTCCATTGGTCTTAGAAAATCCTTAATCTCCTTTGGTATCCTTTCTGCTGCTGGCTCCAGGAATCCCAATACTTTCCTCACAAAATGCTCCTCAAAAGTGACATAGCTAGCATATTTGAAATGCATGTCTAGCATGCAGGTCCACATCTGAACTAGCATGGCATTGCCTTCTGCATCAGTCATTCTCAAATGTAATTATTTGCCCCAATGGCCAAATAGAGAATATAGGATCATGTGGCACATTAACGAATACCAAGTGAATTTTACATGGGACCTAGAGTGTACATATTGTTCTTAATGGCCATCATTTGTTAATGCATCTTTTTTGACAAGTAACCTGCATAATCATATGGCTTCTCGGTTCCATAATCTTGGATATATGCTGCCATCATCATTAGAGACAACAACATTCTATCTAATGCATCTCTTCTGAGCACATGACACAAGCTATGATAGGTTTTAACAAAATATTCCATGAACAGGCTGCATCAGAGAGGCTCCTCTTCTGAGTCAGGGATTTTGATCAAAGCTCCATCAACCCCCTTTAATCTATGCTTGGCAATTTATGAGACCTATATGCTTACCTAAGAGTTTTGTATTTTTCCCTGAAGGCATTCAAGTCTATAGGTATACCAGCAGTAGGATCAAGATTGAAGACAGTGGCAATATAGGCCTTAGTGAATCTAATGATAACATTGCCATTTTCAGACAAGACATATAGGCCTTAGTGAATCTAATGATAACATTGCCATTTTCAAACAAGACAGACATGGTCGTGGGGTCATACCTAGTTTCTACAGCTCTCATCAAGTTGTATTTACAAAGACATCAGGGCATATTAATTTAGCTAAGTCAAGGGGTCTAGGCATGGTAGATTGGGGCTCTGTAATCACTTCGATTGTGCCAATGTTCAAACTGACTCCAAGCAGACATATGGATCCTAGAATCTTGACAATGTACACAAAGATCATATATTTTATCATTTATGCCAACCTCTCCTAAATTTATCAGAGGTCTCTTAGACGATTCGGGACACTAAATCATGATGTCTTCATCCAAGCTACGTTTTGAGGTCAAAGCTTAACCTGACTGAATCATTTTATAGTTTATGCAAGCAACCTAGGGTTTATGCAATTAATGGTTGTCCTAAATGTCTCAAAAAGTTTTTTACAGATATAAAACTAAGTGCAGGGGAGAGACAATGACTTATTGGTTTTGACGCCACAGAGGTGCAAAATTGTTCCCCTTGCTCATTTTGATGATTCTTCTTTCTCTAAACACGATTGCTCCTTGAAGAATGATGGAAAATGCCTTGAATTCTTATACCATTATTCATATTAATGGAGGTCGCGGCAATTATAACTCTACTCATGCCACAATCACTCGAAGGTTTTCTTTGTTTGCATGTTTGAATTTGGACCGTTGATCATTTGTCACCTTTCTAAAATCCATGACCTTGATTCACTAACTAGATTTGACAATCTTAGTCATCTTTGTTGACAAGTCACCACCCAATGAGAATGAGCCAAATCATCTGCACATCAAATCATCTTCTGCACGGATTGGACATGTGTCACCTTTTCGCAGCGCCGTAGTTGAAGAGGGCCCATCATACATCTACCATTCGATGTTGCGACATAGCACAAATGTGCCTTTATTATACTTGCTTTTTAATCAGTGGAGTCACGTGTCATCATCTCGCCATCTCATGGTGAATATTCCCTTTGAAAAGATTCCCCTGCGCACCAGCACAGCCGTTGGATCTTAAGTTTGCTGAGACGAACACTTCATAGGCACCCTAGTTACATGGACAGGTGGCATCCTGTCATGGCCGGGTACTAATGTCATCTTGACATGCTCCACGACAGTGCGATTTTCATTTTATAAGACTTTAAGACCTACTGGCAGCAACAAGTAATGACTAGGTTAAGGGGTTGGTCAACCCATGGGCACCAAGACTTAAGGTTGTGACTTAAAAGATCCACAATAGGTGATAGTGGTCAACACAAGAATATAACAATAAAGTGCATGACCTAAAGGAAAGGGGCAAAGGGCTTTGGAAACCGGACAGTTAGATTTTTTTTTAAACCTAAAACCCTAACCCAAGGGGGGAACCACCAAGGCCATGGTAAGATTTAGGTGTCTACATTTCTAACAATGCATTAGTTTTTGGGTCGATGAATAATTATCACAATTTATCTTTGGTAATTTTTTCCTTCACCATATCATAAGACAATTTTGAGGAACAAAATTGATGACAAATTTCTCTATGGGTTGCCCATGTATTTATTTTCCTTCACTAAGATAGATTGAAGGAATAGGAGAGCAACAAACAAGGATCAAATGAGTGCAATCATGATTATGTTATTGGATTTCAAACTTCGTCAACAAAGATACACTATCAAATTCCTATTGATGAATTGCAAAGAATATTTGTTAAGGGCTTATTACCTACTATCCAAGCTAAGACAATGTACCTAAACAACTATTATTCTTCCATGGATTTGTGTGCAAATGTAAGAAACATTGAATTGAAACTTCTTAAGTCTAATGCACTTAAATATGGATCTCATCCTTCAAATTTCAAAAGGGTGAAAATAAGCAAGAAAATCAACAAAATGCTCACCATGTTGTATTTAATTTAAGTCAACTTCAGATGTTATTTAATCTAATTCCCAAGGTGAATTGAGGGACAATCCTATATTATCTATTAATGTAGTAAGATCATAGAATACATAAAGAAAAATAGATATGTAAACCAAAACACATTCAAATATAGAAGGGTTCTAACATATATGTCACTTCTATTCAAAATGAATGAAGGAAATATACAGAGAGGTAAGATGAACAAATGTACTCAAACTTGTATGGTGCCAACTAGATCATTGTGGCATGTGGCATACGTGGACATCACCATGTGTCAGACACATACATTGCCAATTATATGATCATGTTTTGTAGTACAAATGTCATTAGGTGGCACACATGTATGGAAGCATAACATGTAGTTGTTGATGTTCCATGTGTCTAGCTAGCCACCAACATGTGTAGCAATGTGTATAGCCACACTATCTAGATCCTTGAAGATTTGTAAACCCTAAATAATGCCCCTAAACCCTAAACCCTAAACCCTAACCCCCTAAACCATAAACCCCTAAACAATGCCCCTAAGCCCTAAGCCCTAACCCATAAACCCTAAACTTGAGAAACCCTAAACCACAAACCCCTAAACCCTAAACACTAAATCCTCTCTCTCTATCTAGCTATCTCTGAAATTGAGCAACCCTAAACTAACCCTAAATCCCAGACCCCTAAACTCTAAATCCAATCAATTCTAAACCTCTATCTCCATATCTCTCCCCTATCTCCCTATCTCTATCATCCCTCTACCTCTCAATCTCTCTGCTATGTCCCTAGCCATGTGCTAAACCCTAACTTGAGCAATGCTAAACTCATAAACACTAAATAATGCCCCTAAACCTGACCCCTAACCCCAAGGCGCAACTCTCTCTCTCTCTAGATCCCACTAATTTTTCCCTATTTTACTATTTTCCACCTCTCCTCTCATCATTCTTCCCATCAAATGAACTTTAGTTTTATCTTGTTTCCATTTCATTCTACCAATTTATATCCATATCCCTCTTTTCATGTCCTAGTTTTCTTGTTTCCATTTGCTTAGTTGATAAGGAGAGAGAGAGAGAGAGAGAGAGAGAGAGAGAGAGAGAGAGAGAGAGAGAGAGAGAGAGAGAGAGAGAGAGAGAGAGAGAGAGAGAGAGAGAGAGAGAGAGAGAGAGAGAGAGAGAGAGAGGAGAGAGAGAGAGAGAGAGAGAGAGAGAGAGAGAGAGAGAGAGAGAGAGAGAGAGAGAGAGAGAGAGAGAGAGAGAAGAGAGAGAGAGAGAGAGAGAGAGAGAGAGAGAGAGTCCTAGTTTTCTTGTTCATTTCCTTCATCGATAAGGGAGAGGGAGAATTAATAGAAGGGAGAGATAGGAAGATATAGGAATGATAGGGGAGAGAGGCAAGAGATAAAGAGATAGGGAGATATATAAGCTAGGTAGAGAGAGATAGAGAGGAGACAGATAGGGAGATAGACTAGAGTGACTAGAGAGATGTCTAGAGAGATAGGGAGATAGAGGAATGATAGGGGAGAGAGAGGCAAGAGATAGGGAGAGAGATATATAGGTATAGAAAGAGAGGCAAGAGATAGGGAGAGATAGATAGGTATAGAAAGAGAGGCAAGAGATAGATTGGGAGAGATAAAGGAGATAGAGCGAGAGATAGGGAGATATATAGAGAGTGAGTGAGATGTCTAGAGAGATATGGAGAGAGATTGAGAGGTAGAGGGATGATAGAGAGAGGGAGATAAGGAAGAGATAGGAAGATAGAGGTTTAGGGTTGCTCAGGTTTAGGGGTTAGGGATTAGGGGCATTATTTAGGGTTGAGGGATTTAGAGAGAGAGAGACTTCTTTTGACATGCAACTGTAAACCCTGAATAATGCCCCTAAACCCTAAACCTGAGCAACCCTAAACCTCTAAACCTTAAATAATGCCCCTAAACCCTAACCCCTAACTCCTAAAATATATATAAACCCTAAATAATGCCCCTAAGCTCTACCCCATAACCCATAAACCCTAAACCTAAGAACCTTAAACCCCTAAATCCTAAACCCCAAACCCCTAAACCCTAAACACTAAACCCAAGCAACCCTAAATCTCTATCTCCCTATCTCCCAGCTATCTCTATCATTCCTCTACCTTTTAATATCTCTCCCTATGTCTCTGGCCATGTCCCTCACTCCCCATTTCCCTATCTCTTCCAGCTATGTCTCTGGCCATGTACCTCACTCTCTATATCTCCCTATTGGTCCTCTCTCTAAACACTAAACTGTAAACCTCTAACCCTAAACTCTAAACCCCTAAATAATGCTCCTATTTACCCTTAACCCCTAACCCCTAAACCCTAAACCTGAGAAACCCTAAACACCTATCTCCCCTATCTCTAATATCATCCCTCTACCTCTCAATCCTTCTCCCTATCTCTCTGGATATCTCACTCACTCGAATCTATCTCCCTATCTCTCCCCTCTATTTCCTATATCTCTCCCTAGCTAAGATTATCTCCTCTCTCTCTAGCTATCTCCAAACTCGAGCAACCCTAAACCCCAAACCCTAAACCCTGAATCCAAGCAACTCTAAAGCTTTATCTCCCTTGTCTCTATCATCCCTGATCTACCTCTCAATCTCTCTCCCTCCAATGTCCCTAGCCATGTGCCTCACTCTCTATCTCCCTATCTCTCTCCACAGTCTCCTCTATATCTCCCTATCATTCCTCTCTCTCTATAAACCCTAAACCTTAAACCTCTAAACATGAACCCCTAACCCCTAAAAAATAAACCTAAACCCTAAATAATGCCCCTAAACCCTAACCCCTAAACCTGAGAAACCCTAAACCCCAACCCAAGTAACCCTAAGCCTCTATCTCCCTATCTCTCCCCTCTCTCCTTATCGCCTTTTGTCCCTCTACCTCTCAATCTCTCTCCCTATGTCTCTGGCCATGTCCCTCACTCTCTATCTCCCTATCTCTCCCCTCAGTCTCCTCTATATCTCCTATTGGTCCTCTATCTCTCTCTAAACCCTAAACCCTAAACCTCTAAACCTTAACCCCTAACCCCAAAACCATAAACCTAAATAATACTCCTAAACCCAACTAACCTTAAATTAGGTGCTAAATAAAGCCCTCAATTAGGTGCTAAATACGATGCTAAATAAGGCGCTAAATCGAGCACTAAATCAAGCGCTACATCAAATGCTGAAATAGGCACTAATTGGCACCTAATTTAGTGCCTACTTGTTCTGATTGACGCAAAAAATGCCAAAAATAGCGCCATCCCGATAAATAGCGCTGACTTTTTCAAAAAAATGGAGAAAAATACATTAAAACAATGGGTGGATGCAAAAAATGGATTGAAAAAGGGATCTAATCACAGGGATTTGTTGTAGTGTTGGTAAGTGAACATTATTTTTGGCCCCACATATATAAGGATGTAAGGAAATTTGTTCAGTGTTGCAGAGTTTGTCAAGTTGCAAAAGGAGGTAGTCAGAATACTGGATTGTACAAACTTTGACAGTACCAGAGAGACCTTGGGAAGATATAAGCATGAATTTCATATTGGGTTTGCCAAGAACATAGAGGGGATATGATTCTATATTTGTAGTAGTGGATAGATTTTCAAAGATGGGAAATTTTCATTCCCTTGTAAGAAGACAAATGATGTTGTACATGTTGCTAGCCTATTTTTCAAGGAGGTTGTGATATTGCATGGATTACCTAAGAGTATAGTTTTAGACAGGGATACAAGATTCATTGGCTTTTTTTGGAGGACATTATGGAAGAAAATGAAGATAAACCTAAAGTTTAGGTCAACATTTCGCCCACAGACAGATGGACAAACTAAAGTGGTAAATAAGAGTTTGGGTAACTTATTGATATGTTTAGTAGGAGACAAAGTAGGAAATTGGATCTAAGTCTACACAAGTAGAGTTTGCATACAATAATTCAGTGAATAGAAGTACATGGAAGAGACTGTTTGAAGTTGTCACAGGAGTGAAACCTAGAGGAGTTGCAAAGCTGAGAGACATCAGTATGGAGAAAAGGAGGAGTGCAAAGGCAAAAGAATTTGTAGGATACATAGAGACACTACATAATCATGTCAGAAAATATTTGGAGGAGATGAATAGTAAGTATAAGGAGCAAGCAGATGAGAAAAGGAGACATAATTTTCAGTTGGAGATGAAGCAATGGTATATCTAAGAAAAGAGAGATTTCGAAGTGGGGACATACAACAAGCTAAAGATGGAGAAGTTTGGACCATGTAAGGTTCTTAAGAAGTTTGATTCAGGGAATGCATATGAAGTGGAGCTACAAGAGACATTTGGTACATCATCTATATTCAACATTGTAGACCTATATAAGTATCATGAGGGAGAATCAAGTAACAACATTGAAGATGGATTGAAGGATCAGTTACCACAACAGCAACCAAAGCAGATCTTGGATAACAGAGTTGGACGTAGCACCAGAGGCAAGCAATAAAAAGAGTATTTAGTCAAGTGGAAAGGAAGACCAGAAAAAGATTCATCATGGATTTCTCAGGTTGAGGTAGACCACCTTGGTTTTCCTCTAGCCCCAACAAAGTGAGGGACTCACTTTTTCAACAACCCCAGGTGTCTGATCCAGGAGTGTAACATGTGATCTCTCATTACCCATAGTTAACCATCTTTATTTACATTATGAATAAATCAAGATTAACTTAACCGTTATTAAGCAAGAAATAAATCAATTTCATAATCAAATTAAACATGCATATCTTTTCTAGATATTCCAAAATTGAAATTTTACAACAAATCCAAGGATAACATATTAGTGAATCACTTTCACTATACAAATACAAAGCTATGCCTCATGGCATCATTGATAAGATTATACATAATAAATGACTATCAAGTCATATAAAAAATGCACTGTATCTAGAACTTTAACATCTATCTTCATAAGTCTCGTCTTGTCTTCTTGCTTGGGAAGGAGAGCATCACTAGCGTGCTTTTCATCCAACCACAGATCAACGGTCCCCTGCACAACTTCCTACCTGGAAGCAACCCTACCTTTCATGGGAGGGGTATAAATATAAGGAATCGTTAGGGTTTACCATCTGAGTATCTAGTGTTGTGTCCTTCATAATGTCTCACGACCATACAACTATACATCCACTCTAACTATGTATGACACTACTGGAAACATTATGCCATCTAGAGCACAATGAACTGATAAATGCATGCAGAGATGGATGCATTACTTTGGCCAAAGATTTACATACATAAACATTCGCAATGAACATAGTCGATTTGTTTACACACCTAAACTCGACTTTGAAGTTGTCTCATCCTACAATGCTCAAAATTTCATCTTTCTAGGTTTTGATAAAGATGGGTCTTTCTCCCATAGTCCATCTCTCTTGGACTTTAACTCAACTCAAGAGTGCATCATTACTCATCTTATGATGTTTGGTAATAAGGACTCTGTGACTCCACGTCACCCCCTTTCCCATGTTTGCTTTTGCAATTTCATAGTTTCAGTTTACATGACCAACATTGGTCTAGTTTTCTAGGCTTTCCTAGTTTCAGGTTTTCTCTATATCACATTGACTATACTTAAACCATTATAGGCTTCAAGTAGGTCAAGATGAACATATACCTTTACTTAAGGGTTTTCTAAAGGGTTCTTACCACCCTATACTTCCATCACGAAGCATGGCCATTGAAAAAGAAATAAAACATATAATGTTTTCATTTAAGGTTTGCTCTCTTGACCCACAAGGTAAACATGCATTTTAATTCAAATTTTCTACATAGTTATCTTTAACCATAGGTTATCCCTTTATGGGTATTACAAGTCTTTATATTCTTCCATAGTCAAGACTATGCTCAAAGGCATAGAATTATTATCATATACATAGATAAACTAATGCACTACTCCACGACCCACGTGCCCTCTATGACCACCATAGTGTGGTGCTATCAATAGCATCGACTCACAACAGTTCTTTTCATCATACTAAGAATAGGTCATCGACCTTACTGTTATTTTATTCTCTTTTAAGAGAAATAAAGGCTCACGGCCTGCATGCATAGTTATTGAAGTTGTTGCCAAGGCTCTCAGCCAACATACCCAAACTGTATCTTTCTTATGAAGGATACACATAAAGAAACATAGAAATTTCAATACTTCAGCTCGATAAGCCGTGACAGGTTTAACTTCAAAGCCATCACATGGATAGCATGATAGTACTACGTAGTCGACCATGAATACTTTTATACATATGCAATGTTATCATTATAACAAGCAACACTATATGTGCTCTTGGCCATTACAATCATCAACTTAAAGAAGTTATCATTAATAAATCATGACAATAGGAGTTTGCAGCCTGTAGGCTTAAAAAATCATAGCTAATATAAGCTTTCACTACATGGCCATCGATTAGCTATTGAATGTCCTACAAACAATAGTATTTAATATGCAATTACTCATGACTCGAATTACATAGTCATACCTGTGTGATAGCTCGCAGCAGATGCAAGATATTAAGCAATACACTGCCATTGAAGGCTCGACTCCTTCC